>JAWNND010000378.1:0-1200000 GCA_035043265.1 Drosophila testacea | reverse complement strand
TAGAGACTAAAGACGATCGCATGATGATCATATTGTTTAATTGCTGCTCTCACTTTTATTACAACTTACAACTAAAACATATAAAAATCTATCCGCTTTTTCAATTATCGATAAGTCCACACTGAGATAATTGACAGACTTGCTGTACTTGTCAGATCATAGAATGCCAAAAATGATTTTTCCCAATATCAATCGATCATCCGATAATTCTATTTAACTGACCCAGTGTTTTGAAAATAAATCATAAGGAAATTCCAATCAATTTAGATCGTTTCTGTAATGCTCTGAGAAGTTCCCACGCCAACGATCAAATCGCGATCGTTAACCTTTTCCGAGCTGTTCCAGAAAGTGCAAGGCCCCAAAATAAAAATGGGGAAGTCAATGCACGCGTGCTTCGCTTTGTGGAACGATCTTTTGCCGGTCATTAATTTGAATTAAATTATTGCAAGTGATTGCATAACAGATGCTCAAAAAGTCAACAGACTTGACAAAGCGATCTCATCATATTCACACACACGTTTGTAAAATGCTAAATGGGCGGCAATCAACGCCCACTTTACAAGGTGTCGCATTTAAATTCGCCTGACCTCAGCTGCGTTTTTTGAACTCAATATCAAAAACACTCTCAAAACCAAAAAAAAATAAAATAAAATTGAATTTTATTGCACGATACATTGAACTGCCTGCCTCGAAACCTGTACGAACATTTCCGCATTGAGGCATTTGCGAGTGCGACTGCGAGTGCGAATGAGGTAGAATTCTTCTCTTCCTCTCTTTTGGCTGCCGCTCTACACGCGCTAAACTTTTATTTATTGATTTAGATTGGTGTGAGCAAGAGAGCACGAGAGAGACACGAAAATTTCAATGTCAAATTTTAATTTAGTAGATTTTTTGACTCAGAACATTACCAATATGGCAGGCAGGCACCCAATATCTCTCCCCTCTTCGCTCTTCACTCTCCACGCTCCATGCTCCACTCTCCAAGCTCTACTCTCCAACAAACGTTCTCAGCATGTGTGCGTGTGTGGGTGAGTGTGTTTTTCATATCAACCGAAAATATTCGGCGAGCTGTCGGAATTAATTTGTTTGTACTGCATACATTGCTATTGTGTGTGTGCGTGTGTGTGTGTGAGTGTGTTTTTTGGGGCTGGCATTTGTTTGTTTGTTGTTCTTTGGCGTATTTCTAGCTGATAGTGCCGCCTGCCCAACCCGCCTGATTCCCTACCCCCCCTTAGTGGTCCATGAGTGTGTGTTCGTGTGAAGTGAATGAAACATTCAAGGTCGCCTCGCTTGTGTTTGTATAGGTAGTGTGCGTATTAGATAATACTAATAGATTTCGACTATAGATTGTATATTTGGTTAGCCAAAAAAAGAGCCAACAACGTCCTTGGCTAGACAGAGATTTGCGTAGGTTACTAACGCCAATTTCAACACTTGTAGTAGATCCATCAAATCAAATCATCGAAATAACTAGTTCCGCATTTAGATCAGTAGATCAGCGATCAGCGAATCGATAATTCGATAAATGATTGATAAATAACCATTTCGCTAATCTAATTGTTTTGATTTCGTGATCATCTTTTGTAGGCAATCCAAAATGTTATCGATTTGTTAACCAGGAAGCATTTTACTTAATCTTTTTATGCTTTTTATCGCTGTTCTATAATTGTGTAGTATAATTCTATAAGATATTTAATTTGACGCTGTTTACCGTTTGTTATACATTTTAATAATAGAATGATCAGCACCACAATTGAAACAAATTCAAATTACGTCATTAGAGAATGCCACAAACAACAATCAGCAGTCACCTCATTGTGGCATAGTATTAGACTATTTTTGGAAAACTTGCTTTGTAATAGATTAATAAGCGTTTCTATGTATATAAACAAAGCAACCGAAGCGACAAGGTCGATCGTCTTCCCTTTATACTAGAGATTCATTCGCATGTGCTAATCGGCGACACGTGGGCTGATAAATGTGCCTTGTTTAGTAATACTGTAATAATATTAATAACACAAACATGACGCAGACTGTGGGAAATTGGTAAGCAGAGACATTGAAACTTATTTAAACTATATGAGCACACTTTAAATTGATACACTTTTCAAATTATTTGAGAGGATATTTATAATATCTGCAATATTTGCAATCTGTGTTATCTAATACCATAAGTACTGTATAGTACATAATACCTATTCATACATATTATAAATCAGTGCGATCAGCAAAGTGCTTTGTGTCTTTGTAAGAGAAGTTGTCGACCTCTTTTTAAGAAAACCTTAATGACCGATAAGTCGGATATTGGAATATTGTATAAAAATTATCGTTGTCTTGCAGATATTTCCTATCAACTCATCTAACATAAGTAGCAGTGTTTTTTTACACATTCAAACTAACATTATTGAAATCTGACAGCAATTTTATTTATATCGCAGCAATAAGATATAGTTGCCATATAAAACATATGTCAAATGTTGTCTCGTTTCATGAATAACTTTTTATTTTCTGCCAAACTCATTTTAAAGTTGAATAATATTAAAACTGTAACTTAACTACACTATATACTAGGGTATGTATTTAATTTTCTTGCTGTTATTCTTGTTTCTGTTGCGATAAGTGAAGATTTCACACGCAGACACAGATACATAGGGGCAAGTTGTTGTTGTTGGTATTTGCGTTGTTGCAGCAAAAGTGCAACGCTCTGCATTGCAAAATGTCAGTGAACTTGTTGAGACAACAACAACAGCAATAATAACAACAACAACAACAGCAGCAACAACACACGAGACGCAACCAACTGAAGAGACAGACTCGAAGTCGAAGCGTGTCTGGCAAAGAGACAACAACACACATACAAATACAAAAGCATGTTTACATGTGTATGTATGTGTACTTGCTTGCTCCATAATAATGATAATGATAATGAGATTGATAATGATGATGGTACGAGTATGATATGATGATAATGATGACCGTGACAGCGTGAAGATCACGAACATGAAAACCTACAGCAATTGTTTTTGCTAAATGAGAAAACAATGCAAGATCGTGTCTTGGTTCTCTTTGTCTTTGTTTCTCACTCTCTTTATCTCTATCTATCTTTGTTTGTCTCTTAGTGCCATTGTATGAATTATAATTGTATTACATAATGGTTTCTTGAACAAATAATGAGATGCGTAGTGTGAAAGACTTTCTTATGAGACATGAGCATAAACTCGTTTCGGCCAAAGAAAGTCTTTCCTCATAAAAGTCGTTTGACTGGTCTCTCTCTCTCTTTCTCACTACCGCTCTCTGTCTCTCCCTCTCTACCTTTCATTCTGCCGTGAGATTCTTGTTCTGTTGTGTTTACTTTCTTCGTGTTTGCTCGGATGCTTTCTTTTACACTTGGCGGTGAAAGTTATGTAACTGGCTGCAATTGTCTCTCTCAGCTCTCTTCTGTGCTCTTTCCCTTACCAGACTCTTTCCCTCTCTCCCTATCTGTCTGTGCTTGGCCAGAACGAGCTCAAGTTCAACATGTTGTTGCCCATTTTGTTTTGCTGCTTTCTTCGTATTTTTGTTGTTAGCATTGACATTGGCATCGGCTCGCCGAGTCTGGCAATCTGTAAAGAAAGTATTACGTCTGTGTTTGCCGTTTACTTTCTTCGACATTGGCTTTCTTCTTGCCATTGAGAGTAAAAGTTGATTACTTTAAGTTGTAATGTTCTTTTATAGAAATGTGTTTCCTCATTTCTTTAACTCAACAATGCATTAACTATTTAATGCATTATTTATAACAATATAACGAAGATCAGCGGCGTTTAGATCAGCGAATATATATATCGATATTTCTATAATTGATAAATAAACCTATTAATAATTTATGACATAAATTATTTTTTACATTAATCATTTAATGCATTGATAATAATATTAGAATGAATTAGTTCAGCTCTTAATCAGAGCATCAATTGTGATAGCTCGATAAATGATAGATGAATAACTAAAATTATTAATATTTTTATTCATTAATTGTATAATGCATTATTTATAATAATAAAACGAACTAATGCTTCACTTTGCTCAGCGAATCAACACCAATAATTCGATAAATCATAGGTGAATAACTTAAATTGTTTATTATCTCTGGCTGGAATTATATTGAATATCAATCATTTCTTGTATTAATGAAATATTTATTTATATTTTCCAGAATTCGATGGCACTACTGTGCTCTGTCGCGTCTGCGGTGACAAGGCCTCCGGTTTCCATTATGGCGTGCATTCCTGCGAGGGCTGCAAGGTAAGTTACAACTAGAACAACTAATTATATGTGGGGAGATGAAAGGTATTTCTTTGCTCGTGCCGGCCACGTGTAGTCTGTCTGGATTTGTGGCATTGCAACCACCAAGGGCTGACATTGAACTCATTTGACCCCGTCTAAGAAGGGTAACAGGGTAACCTTTGGTGGTGGCAGTTACAGCGGCAACAGATTGCGGCCAGAAGGACAGTGGTGGGTTCTGGACTCTCTCGCTGAGGCAGACATGAAACCTGCGCCTCAAAACGCCTCCATTCAATGTCGCATTGTCCTTGCATAAATTGCGTCGCAATAAAATAAATCAAAAATATCCTCAAGCAACCACCAACCAGCAATGGTTGCAGCAGCACCACCAGGGCTTCTCAATGTACCCCTTTGTCAGTGACATTGAAAAAGCGGCAAGTTCATTCGCCTGCCTTTGCCCCAGCCCCCTTCTCGTCCCTTTCCCTGTCCATATCTCCAAGTATAAGGTCCAAGTTAAAGTCCAGTGCTGATCGTGTGCCCTACAGCGTTTACTTCCCTTGCCTCCTACCCCCTATCCATACCCCTCTCGGCTTTTCTTCTCGCTCCACGTTCTTAATCAGTCCACATAACCTTGGTAAAGTAGTTTGCCCTATTCCCTTATATTCCTGAACGCAGTCGAGAGTCGTCGGCAGTCGGGAATAATGTCTCAATGACGTCCTTGAATTAGGTTAACAGCCAGTTTCCAGTTCTCTTTCTCTCTCTCTGTCTCGCCTTCTCTCTCAGTCTAGCACGATCCTTGGGTATTTATTTTTATTTGTATAGCATTGGTTTCTTGTGGGCTCCCGACGTCTGCACGTCTGAAATTTCAAACTTTCAAGTCGGGTTTTTTCTTTTATTATTACTTTAGCCTCTTTTTGCACAATTCTTTTGCTTTTTCTTCTTCTTGTCGTTATTTTTTTGCGAATATCTTTTTGGGTTTTTGGCAAAGTTCATTGACTGTGGCTCTTGACCAAGCGTCCACTCTTTGACTTTACGTTTCTCAGAACGTTCTTTTTCTGCCTTTTTTTTGGCAGTGCGGTTTGGTGGGTTTTATGTATATATACATATATATGTACATACATATCTGATATAAAGTAGCTCTCTTTTGTCAATGCGTCAGTCACAAACATGCGCTAATTTAAATACAAATACATACTTATAATAATTTGTATCTGTGTGTGTCTGACAGGTAGGCCTATTAACAAGCTTCTTACGCGCTTTTTGAAGTTCAAGGTTAAACAAAGGCAGGCACAAAAGGGTCCCAGCTCAAAACCTGTCCTGTCTACACTTCCCTTTCTCTCCACTCCTCTCCAATCTCCATTGTTCTCCCTTCTCAGTCGGTTTCCCCTCATTTCGCACGCACTTTTCGGCAGAGCGCGTGCGCAACAACAACAGACTTTTGTCTGAATATCTCTATCTCAATCTGTTGCTCTCTCACTCGCACACAGTAAAAAGTGTAGACTAGAAGTAGGAAGCAAGTTTCAGTGGTTTTTGCCATTGCTCATACGCCGCTTTAACACCGTCATCTTCATCATCATCATCATCATCATCATCATTATTATTGTTCTCGTTCACGTTCTCGTCGCTGTCATGTTTTTGATACTTCCGCCCAGGCCAAGACTTCGCACCTGGCCAAAAGCAACCTTCGTGTTGTCTATTGACCTCTATTTAAAATATATACAACAAATGATTTAAGATTTTGATTGTGCTTTTAAGCCAAAGTGTTTGACTCTTAACCAGAAAGAACAAATTAAATTATTATAAAAGTTTGCAATAGTCTATCATTTGTATTTCTTTTAGTTGGTAGTTTTAAGTCTATATCATTCTATAAGTCTTTAAGTTCCTTTAATCCTTATAAAACTAGAATAAAATATTAAATAAATAAATTTCCAAAAGATATATAAACAGCGACGGCTTTGTTTTTTAGATAAATACCCTATCTTAAAAATTAAATAAATATAAATAATATGCTTAGCATTCTTTTATCTCAGGTGAACGAATGTTTTATGTTTTTATTGCTTTGATTTATTTATTATTTATTTACATCAATGCCAAGACATCTTAACAGTCTTAACACTTTTGTGTCTATGCCTAATGACCTAATTTATATGTCCGAGCTCAACTTATTGTCGGGTCTTAAAAAGTTCCTACAAATTTAAGCATAAAAACAAAATGAACGAAAAAGCAAAGTGAGAAAAATGAAAGAGGGGCATAAATACATAGGTAAACACCTATGTATGTATGTATGTATATTGACTTTATGTATGTGTGAATTGTGTTGTGTTGATTTCCTCTTTTTGGCCCATCATCAGCATTTGCTTTGCTTTCTTTGCTCTACTCGCCTTCTTTTCTGACTATTATACAATATGTTTGGATTCTTTCACATTATTTAGCATTTTTATTTATTTTTTGTTGTTATTCTTTTTCTCTTCACACAGATACACACAGAGTCACTATTTTTACTATTTTGTTGTTGGCTTTTATTCTGCTGTCTCTTTTCATTTCGCTGCGTGGTCAGTTATTGTTTTTTATGCTTTGCGTAGTTTTTCGTGTGCAGTTGTTGTTGTTGTTGCTGTTGATTGAGTTGACTGAGTAAGCGATTGTATGGGTGTGTGCACGCGCATGTGTTTGTGTGTGTGAGTGTGCGTATCTGTGTAAATGTGAATGAACTCGTTCAATGTCAGCTCTGCGGCGAAGCAGTGTACGCAGCATGGGCCACAACAACAGACAGCAACAACAACAGCAGCAGCAGCTGCAACAACAACAACTGAGCATAACTCAGAGAGAGAGAGCAAGCAGTGTGCTGCTCTCTTGCACATACACTCTCACTCGCTCTCTCTTCACTTGTGCTCTCTGAACCAAATATGTGCATATGTATGTTTTTATGTATAATTACACCATGCTCTAAAAGTAGTTTCTTGTCTGTGAGCCGTGGAGTTTTCGTTTTTCTTATTCCAAATTAAATATTTAACTGGAAGAAGATACATATAATTAAAGATAATAATTATTCAGAAAAACACTCTATTCAAATTATCTATGCATCCATGTATCTGTATCTGTATCCGTATCTGTATAGCAAATTACAGCATGATATTCTCTCACAGTCCTAACCTGCACCAATTTTAAAGCGCACATCATCCACGTGATAATGACGTTGCACCCATACAAAGATCTATACAAATACACTTGATTATCATTTCCATGTACAACACAAATGTACATATTTTTTAGTACATATGTACGTACGATATGTAAATAGAAAATGCGTAAGATAAATATAGAAACAACAACATAGCGCTGTTCTCTCATACATGTAAACAACATAAGTATAGTAAACATATACATACATACATAGATAAATACCAATTATTCAGTCAGACACACGTTTAATTTTGTTTGTAGACAATGAACATGATTCGATTACAAATGGAAATTTTTGTGTAGAATTATATAAACAATTTTAGTTCCTTTCTTTGCTACTTTTAATCAAATACAAAACAGTAATGATCTGTGTATGAAATAAATTCAAGATCATCGCATTCATCGATAGATAGAGAATCGTATTATAGTATTACTTATGTAATTCGAATCCATTGTTAATGCTGGTCAAGAATTGTACATACTCTTGTATAATCTGTAATGCAAGTCTAGGTTCGTTCAATTCCAATTTATTTACTTAATTTCCATTAAACAAATGTGATTATCGCATTGCATTCATTCGAGTGAGAGAATTCCATTTCCTTATATTCTTTTATTACACTTGCTTTCCCCATTTCTTCTGTCACATTTTGCTATCAGATTTTCTACTCCCATGCACTTTGAATTGGAAAAGTGACGAGAGAGTAAAATAGAGAGAGAGAGGTGAATGCAACGAACCAATTGAGAGTTGTGCTCTCACAGAAAGAGAAGCATATCTATGCATGTATTTGTGTTGTGCTAGGACCCAATTTGAGTCAAACTTATCTGTGCCTGTGTGTGTGTATCTGTGAGTGTGTGTAAAGGTTAATGCTCTGAAATGCACTTGAACGACTGACTTCATGTGGGAGTGGACAATAACCTCAGATACTTTTGTATGCATGTGGATTGTATGTGTGTGGAATACAAGAATATTCTGGAAATTCTACAGCAAGTGTATATTGATTGTTCCAAGAACTTCTGTTGAAAATGCATCAAGTTGTAGATTAATTTTGCAACAAGGAATTATAATTTACATTAATATGTTCATATATTTAAAATAAACTATGAGCAAGAAAATATGTGGTTTTTGCTTATCACTTCTGTGACATAC
The DNA here is from genome assembly GCA_035043265.1 of Drosophila testacea. Taxonomy (NCBI): domain Eukaryota; kingdom Metazoa; phylum Arthropoda; class Insecta; order Diptera; family Drosophilidae; genus Drosophila; species Drosophila testacea. The sequence continues at coordinate 1,191,413 of JAWNND010000378.1, read as the reverse complement.
ATACAAATATTTATAGCCACGTGCTCACGCACAGTCACCCTTCCAGCCTGTTCTGCATTTAGCCAACAAACAGTTCAATGCACTTTGCAAATTAGGTCAACAACCTCAGCTGTTGAATTTAAAAACTAACAAATTCCAAGTGCAACATATGACAGGTCAGAGCTAAAGTTAAAACCATCTAAATTAAAATAATATTAAATTGAAACAAATAATGTTAATTTGTTTAAATTTAATGTTTAAAGGTTAGTGAACATCCTTAAATTGAAATGAACTCATAAACTCGGCCAGCCATTTAATCGTTATGGGCTTTTTTCAAAGATCCTTCGCTTTAGGTGCTTTTAAATTTAAATTCTTATAATATAGGAATGTTTGTATGTATGTCATATAAAAAGACTTCACGAAGGACATCCCGACAAGATCATGATACTGTTGAGGTCGGGGTATTTTTGATTATAAATAATAAATTGAATTATAAAAAATCAAAAATTGTATCAAGAAATAAAAACCGCCACAACAATATTCAAATAAAACTAAGCCGCAGGTGGCGCATTTATCTGTCTCCATACAAACAAAAGATGGCGCCACAGTATTAAATATAGTATCTTTTTGGAAATTTTTTTATAAATTTGGAGCTAGCGACTTCAAGATTTGCGTTCAGCTTTTTTAAGTGAGTCAAATCTTATTTTATTTTTTTATTAATTTTTATATTAGAACTTATTTACGATAAGCTACAATTACCAAATCTGTAAGATAATCACCTTTATTTAATATAATTTATAGTTTAAATGTTTCAACTAATTTCGTTTGATTAAACAAATTGTTAAATTTTGAGCTAAGACAGTGCGCCATCTAGCGGCTAATGACCGTTTTAACGTGACCGCGCAAAAGTAGGCAACAAAATAATATTCACCACCCATTCGGTAGCATTGAGCTTTTGCGCGTGAGCAATAAATTTCAAAAATTTTGGCGCCATCTATTGGTTGCGTGCGTCGGTCTACATTTTTGTTTTTGTTTCATGTGTAAAATTTGCAAAAACAAAATTCAAACTTATGGCGGTTGATTTTTTAACAATTTTTCATACAACATTTTTGTTGTTTTATTCTAAGCGAAAAAAATAAATATCATCAATAATCATTACTATTGAGTTTAAATACTTAGCAACTTGCCAATTCTTAGAGTTTTCGGATTTCAAATAGACCCTTGGGAATTCTCAGTAAAAACAGTGCCTTCGCCAAACAAAACAAAAGGGCCAACAATCGAGTTAGGATTTTGGGGAGAAGACTATGTTTAGGGAGGGTGGTGAAAACAAGCCACAAATGAAAGCTAAACAAATAATTGTAAATATTAGCAACAAATTAAAAAATATTTTAAAAAAGTGACATTAATCTTATATGATTTGAATCAATTTGTGTGTTAACAAGCAATTTCAAATAAGATTTACAGCTCCATTGCAAGGCCATTATACGATACATAAAACTGGAAAAAATAGTAACTTATCTTTTTTTTTGTAATGACTAATTAGTCGTGCAATAAACAAAAGATTATTAACAAAAAAAATCTAAATTAATGTCTCTCATACGCCCACCAACAACAGCGACATCGACATCGACAGCAACAGCGAACTGTGCTTATCTAACAACATTTGTGCTTGCAACGAACAACGAACGGCTGGCAAAGAGAACGTGCAGCTGCAACACAACAATAAAAACAACAACAACACCAACATTCGAGTACTACGAGCTACGTAACTGGGGCGAGGGCATAGTGCAATGAACTGGCTAGTCAGCAAGCAGCAGTGGCAGTTGCAATTTGCTGCCTGCCACACACACACACACACACATGCAACGCACACACACATTGCTGGGGGAAAAACTACGAGTGATAGTAAAACGTGAATTGTATGTTTGTAAGTGTATTTTCTGTTGTTGTATTGAAGCCACCCCCAAAATGTGGCAAGCTTTGCAGCAGCTGCCACAAGGGGTTGCTTTTGGGGAGAGGGAGAGGGGTGAAGCGTTGTCTGCCACTTTTGCTGACCCAGTTAAATGTCATTCGCTGCTGTTGCTGCCACACGAGGCCAAAACGCATTTTTGCCTTTGCTTTCATTCGAGGTTACTTACCCCTTTTATGTTGTGCCTCCCCTCGCAGTGGAGTGAGGGTGGTAAATATGTAAGTATGTGCTGTATGTGTGTGTGTGTGTGTGTGTGTGTATTTTAGCCTGGCTTGTTGTCTTGTTTGCCTTGTGGCTTAGCCTGCTGTGCCTTTTACTTGTTGTGTTTGCTTTTCAGCCTCGCCACATTTTGTGGCAATAAATTCTAGCATTTTCGGCAGTCGCTTGTTGACTTTATTGCTAATTAAATTCCAGCGTTTGTCTTTTGCATATGATATTATAGCCAGCAACGGCAGTTGGCTAAAAGTGTTTGTTCAAAAATTTTAATATAAAAAAATGTTGCCAATAATGTTGTTGATGTTTCTACAGTGCTTTCTCTTTCTCTGTGGCAACACACACATTTAGTTGCACATTTGGCGCGCAACATTCTAGAAACAAGTACAAGAAGTAGAAGAAGGAAAAGAACAACGACAACAACTTGCCACAGTTGGGAAACGTCAACGAACTCTCGGCAGCTTGCCGCAAAATAGTTGCACGCTGTTGACGTCGCTGTTGAGCAATGAAAGTACCGCAACAAAGCTGCACAAACACACACACTCCCAACACACACACATACACACAGGCTGGAAGAGAGCGTGCAACAAAAGTGCATTGACTTTGCTTTGCTTTCTTTTGCCTGCCACTGTTGCTGTTGTTGCAAGTTGCATGTTGCTGTGACTTGAGTGGCGAGTTGAATGCACTTTGCATGCAAATGCCTCGATTTATACGCTCTTTAACTAGTTGTTGCCCAGAAGCAACTGGTTGCAGTTGCAGTTGCAGTTTCAATTGTTGTTGCAATTGCTGTTGTTGTTGTTGTTGCCACAGTTGCTGTTGCACCTTGGCTGTCGCCGTAATTGTCGCTGATGTCATAAGTCAAGCATTTTTTGTTACTGTGTGGCATTTGTTGACAGTTTTATGTGCCGCACAATTAAAAGAGAATACAACTATACACATAAACAATTTATATATATATATATATATATATTTATTTTTTGACAATCGCCAATTATGCTTGCAACTTGGTTAACTTGCAACAAGGGGCGGTCGCCCCTAACTAATTGATTTATGTGGCATTTGACGCGCGATACCCGACACGAAATACGCCCAAAAGGCACAACTTGCAACAACAAGAACTTGCAACAAGCGCACGCAAGTCTCTATTCGAATGGGAATGGGAAATGCTTCGGCTTTGGCTTTGTATTTTTCTTGGCCAGTTTACTGGCTGGGCCAAAACAGATCTTTTGGCCAGCGGCAGTTTTAACTGATTTTTATTTCTCTTTTGCTGCAACGTTAACCTCAGACAATAAGCTTTAGTTTAGGCCAGGTTGGTAACGGGGTGGACAAGCTAATGCTCCTGCCTAACGGTTTATTTTGGCTGCAGTCAAAGACCGTTCACATACGTGCACCACAGGCAACAACAACAACACTGGACCGTAGCAACAACACCGTGGCACCGCCCACCGCCTGCAGCACAATTGGTGCTCAACTTGGAAGTGGCAAACCACAAAGGCAACAACAGTAGTCATTGACTTGTTAGCCTTTGCTGCAGTTCAGCTGAATTTGAAGCTGGCCAATTGACCAATTTGGCCTGGCTAACACTGCTAGCTACTAACTATTTATTTAGTTTCTTTCTAGACAAACGAAGAATAAATCAAATTGAAAGAGTAATATTTTAAATTTTAGACCAAATTTTAAAACCTAAGCCAAATATATTTTATTTAAAAACGTTTAAAGTAAATACAATAAATAAATAAAAGAATTAGTTAAAAATAAAAGATGTTAAATTCAATAGAAAGTTTATAATTTTATTTGTGTTAGTTTAAGATAAGCGAAATTAAAACAAGTTGAAAAAGGAATGTCTTAAATTTAATAATATTATATAATATAAAATACAATTATAAATAATACTTATTTATTTATTTAAGCTCAGTCTAATCTTTTCAGTTAGCCAAGTTTTTGTAGTTTTTGGGCAACCCTCGCCGTTGCGGTCAATGTGCGTGCAATGCGTGACTTGGCCTGGCCCAAATGCTTTGCTTCTCCTCTATTGGCTTGCTGGCGTTAGGCGTACAAAACGTTTTGGCCACAAATCTTTCGTCTGTGCAACGTCGCGTTGCTGCCGCATGTTGCATGATAATTATGCAAGCGGCAAAGTCAAATGCAGCGCTTGAAACCCGGACACAGAGTTTGGTTATCTATTCAATATGGGTAGCTCTGTTTTCCTCTCTCTTTTTCTCCTCTTTCTATCCCTTTCTCACTCTTTCTACATTCATGTTCGAGGCCTGGCCAAAACGGCACTAACTCATTTCCGTCACAAATTCTATGAATGCGCCAAAAACTCCTCCCTGCCTTCCTCCCTCCTCGTGAGTTTGAAGTGCTTTTGGGCCTGCAATTTTGTATGCCTATATTTATGGTAATTAATGTGGGCCAAAAGCGAGTGTATATGTGTTTGTGCGTATGAGTCATATGTGTGTGCACAGTGCGTATGAGTAATACTTGTAAGCATGGAATGCATTGCCCATTGCTCATGTCATAAGTTACAGGGTATATAGCTGCAACTGCTCTCTAAATCTCACTCTCACTCTCTTTTGCTCTTCTTTTGCCCATTGACTTTTGGCATTCTCCAGGTCCCTTTTGTCGGGCAACATTTAATGGTGTCGTTGTCTCGATGTCGTGTCACCTCTGAAATGTTGTCATAACCTCAAACATTTTGGTAGCATGCAACATACAAAAACAAAACAAAAAGTTGACAGCTTGCAACGTTGTCAGCGCAAATGTCAAAGCACAGAGCAAAGATCTCTGAGCTCTGTGTGAAAATTAAGCGGCATGTAATTTATGTTGACTCTGAAAAAAAATCGAATGTAACTCAATTTGAAATAGATTTGCGCCTAGTTGTTGTTGTTGTTGTTGTTGCTGTTGTTGTTGCTGTTAGTGCTTGCAACGTGTTGCAGTGTTCGCTGCCCGATAAACTCGTTCTGCAGCCTTCAGAAACTGCACGTACTTGTTAACCAGTACAATCACCTCAACAGTTTTGTTGTCTCACAGATCTCCGAAAGTCTCATTCTCAGTCTCAACTCTCAGTTTGCAGTTTGTTCTCGCAATTCGCAATTCACAATTCGAATTCTCAGCTCTCTTCGGACTAGACCAAAAAACGTGACTCGACCGCAACTCGGGCCCAACATTTCAAGTCTATATGGAATTGCATTTAATGGGCGCAACAAAAACCAATTCTTCTCTGCCCAGGCATTAAAGTTGTTCAGAGTTGTTCGAGTTGTAGTCGTTCTTGTTGTTGTTGTTCTTTTTACAGCGACCACAGCCTTTACAATTCAAATTCAAATTCACAAATCGCAATTGATTTTGTTGTTGTTTTGTTATTTGTTGTTGTTTCCTTGATTGTTATGTGGGCGCCTTTGTTTGGAATCACTGTTACATTGATATTTGAATTTTAGGCTGGCATCAATCCATAGACATTAACCGAGCACTCAGAATGAAAATTTCTTAGAATTTTCTCTATCAGAGCAACCACAATTCGCAATGCGTAGTACTTTGAACGAGATCAACAAAAGATTTACAAATCTATAGATCTGCAAGTCATTCAACCTAGACAACGCTACGAAATTCAGTCTCAGCCTCAGCTTTATTTCTAAATATTTATTGAAACTTGCCAAGAAAAATTGTGAAAAGTCTCAGGTATAAATTACATAAGTTTTCTATGTGGAGTGTAATTGAGAGACAATATTACGGAACACAAGTCTTATAAAATTTATATGTTTCTATTTAAAATAAATTGTAAATGATTTATTTTATTTTATTAAGCGAGAAATGAAATTAAAGAGTGTTTTTATTGTTATATAATGTTCTTAAAATAATGTGACTACTCTAATAATTTGAAGTATGCGTAGGGAAATTAAATTAAATCTTTATTGTTGCTAGTAATTTAGTAAATATTTTATACTTTTCTTCTAAGCAAAGAAAATATTTCTTTCCCATTTAAATTCTAGTTTTTCTTAATGATTCAGTACACACACTTTTAAATAAAGGAGACTGTGCAAATTTGTGAACTGCGAGCTAGTTCCAATTATTTTTTATAGCTTCTCAGCCAATCCCAAATATGCTTAACCTATTTCTGATACCAAAAATAAGTTTTGTAATTTGTCGCCTTTTCGAAAATGTAAACGACACAAAAAAAAAGGAAGGGAAATAGATTCCCACTGACTGAGAGTCACTTCGTATTGCATTAAACATAATTTTCAGTTGTTTGCATTTTCATTTTTTGTCCAACATAAATGTTTCTAATAATAAAAGGCGACGCTTTTCAAATGCTTTAAATTTTGTGTTTCCGTCAGAGCTGTCAAGCCCAGAGAGTAGAAAATGAAGAAGAAATAAAGCAAATAGAAACTGAAACTAAAACAAAACTAAAACTGAACTAAACTGAACGGCGACTGTCAGGAATTCACTTGCGAGGCGAAGCTATTTTTAATTGCTTTTAATTAACAGAACCTACAAAATTTTACGTGACAAGTATAATTTTTTTTCTACGATTTTCTGTATTTTTTCTGTAATTTTTTTTCATTCTTAGTGTGTTGTCATTAATGCAATTATTTCGACACAGTCCACAAACTGTGCCAAAAATTGCAACGTTTCGATTGCAGGGCAGGGATATGGGCAGAAAGAGTTAAGGAAAATGTATGAGAGAGAGAGAGAGAGAGAGAGAGAGGGAAAGAGAAAGAAGAGGAGACAATTGTAGAAGGAAGATTTAAACTTGGACGACAGCTCAGAAAAGTGGGAAAAAACAAGCAAACACAAAAAATAAGCCACACAAAGTAAAAGGCAACCACAAAACGTGCCAAAAGATTGCTCGAAACAGCGCTAGAGAGCGAGAGAGAGAGCGGGAAAGAGTGAGACAGTGAGAGGTAGATTAATGCAAAATATGCCGCTACGCCAAGTGCAATGAACTCAACACGGAGGGGACACAACAAACCAAGTCAAGCAAGTTCTAGTTGAGGCAGTCGCGCAGTCCAGAGAAACCCCGAGAATCCGAGAAGTGAAGAGAATGAGCGACAGACGGGAGACGGGAGAAGAGAGAGGTGCGAGGCGAGACACGAATGCTAAGACTGCTAGCATGCATGTCATTATGGCAGCTAAAAGTATCGTTCTACCTACGTTTAAGAGTGTGTGCGTATGTGTGTTTTGCATTGCGTATACGCCATGTTGTTTGATTAGGCATCAGATTTACAGCTAATCTATATATTTGTGAATTGTTATTTAGCTTGAGATGCGGCAGTTTGTATGCATACAATTAAAATGCACTGTAGGTAGACTAAGATACCCCCTCCCCCCTCTCTCCCTCTCTCACACCACTTTCCTCCCCCCAGGGCGCCTCCCATGGTGCGTGCCATCCATAAAATGACGATTGCCCGACGTCAGGTCGTCGTTTCGTTCTTCGTCGTCATCGTCGTCGTCGTCGTCGTCATCGTCATCGTCGTCTTTTTGCTTTGGGTTATTGAACTCGACGCGTTTGGTTTCTGAATTGGGTTAGCGTAGGTTAGCTTAGGTTAGGTTAGTTACTTGACTAGGCCTGCGTTTCTCACTCTCTTCTCTCTGCTTCCTCTCCTACTTCTTCTTCGTTTTGTTCTCTTCTCTTCATTTCTGTTTGTATGTGTGCGATAAGCTCTTGCAACTAACGACTGCAAACTGTGTAGTCTAACTTGTACAGACCTGTGCTTTGATTCACTTTAATTGCCTGGCCCAAAAAAAAAATACGTATATAAAACTGTTGGGAAATGTTTGTTAGCCAGGTTATTGCTTTGGGCCTCATGTAGCGAGTTGTTAAGGATCTGGAGTGAAGTATTGTAATACTTCGTTATGGTCTTAGGAGGATGTGTTGTCTGTTAAAGTTTTTCAGTAGCCTTTTCTGAAATAATATTTTAGTTTCTGATTCTGATTTAAGAATAAATATTTCAAGTATCTCAATTTAGAGTCTTTTTGAGTTCTAAACAATATTAAAGATAATATTCAACATAATATTTGCGTTTTTATATCAAAAGCTTGTCTCTGTTATCAAAAATGATTATAAATTCTTATCTCCGACTCTTAAATACCATAATCTATAATTTCTTTATTCTTTCTGAATGTTAGAATTCAAAAGTCCGACGTGATCTCGAACTAAATAGCTGATTAAAATTTATTAGTGATATTTCAAACCAACTGTCACTTAACTTTTTAACTAACTTTTTTAACTGTTTACTATTTATAAATTAAAGGCATCAAGTGCTTAAATATGTAAGCTCTCATTCTTGAAGCAATATTTGTCACAGTCTATCTCTCTAGCTAAACCCTACACCAAAAGTAATTGTTGTCTATAGCTTAAGTTCTATATATTTATTTTGACGTTTACTAATTAGTTGCTCTCTTTATTTCATTTCAGGTACGTATTAATCAAAAAGTTGCTATAAACAATCTCAAAATTTAAACCCGCTGAGTAAGTCATTGCATTAGAATGTCATCTAGAATGAATTCCCATTCCCCTACCTATTCCCATACCCATTCCCCTTCCTTCTATAGGGTAGATATGCTCGACTCTTTGCCCACTGAAAGCAGTGCCCAATTATCAACGGGGAGGCGCAGGCAGAGGGTGAGGTACGACAGACGATTAGTGCGAGTCGGTGGCGTTGCCAAGTGCCACACATACACACACATACATACAACATACACGCATATGCATGACATGCCACATGAGTGTGCATAGTTGTTGTTGTTGTCGTTGTTGCTGTTGTTGCTATGCGCCAACGTCGCCCGTTTTTTTGCTATTGCTGTTGCTGTTGCTGTTGCTGCAATTGCGTAGCTAAACTCAATGCTCGAGGTTATTGAACGGCAGCGACCTCACTTTGCATGAGCCGCAACAACAACAACAACAACAACTGCAACAACTACAACTACAACCATTGCAACTGCAACTACAACTACATACAACAGCCACTGAGATTGCTGTATAATTTTCTTGTTGCTCTTGTCAGACAAATGCAATTTCAAAATTAATAAAATAAATTATTATTAGACAGCATTTGAGTGCCTTCGCATGATTTGTTGTTGTAGTTGGTGTTGTTATTATTTGTGTCGCTGTTTGTGTTGTTGTTGTTGTAGTTGTTGTCGACGCTGTCAACATTTGATAAAGACTCGCAAGTTTATAAACATTTGTGCGTTGTGCAACACTTGTGTTTATTTGAATTGAGGCGTATGTCCATGTAATAAGTGTGACTGTGTGTGCGTGTGTGTGTGTGTGCACACTCATAGTACACTTAACACACTTTTGTCCGCAGACAAGCAACAAATACAACGAGCTTAACTAACTGGACTTTTCGTAGTACCCCAAATTACTGGTATTCAACTAATCAAATAATCTTTCCGTTAGTTTGAAAAGTTCTCGTAACAAACCAAAAACTAAATATGCGATATTTTAAAAATATAATATTTAATATATTACAATAAAATATATATAAAAGTGTAATAAAAAAGGCCCCTTAATAAATATATTAGAATGCATTGATTAATGATCTAAAGAACATAAACAATTCCAAAGAAACAGAAAAGATTCAATTGCAAGTTAGAAATGTTTTAAAAACTTACAATATTCTTAATTATAATATTAAAAATTAATGATAATACTATAACTATAAAAGTGTTAAAATCGTATAAATCAATAAATTAGAAAGCTTTGCCTAATTATCTAAAGAGCATGGAAATCAACATTTAATGGAAACGCAAAAGATTTAATTGCAAGTTAAAATAAATTCGAAAAGTGTTCAATATTCTTAATTGCTAAAATTTAAAATAACATTATTTATTTAACATAATATTATACAAATTAAATTTCAAAAAATATAATACAAAGTGATAAAAAAAATCCTTTGAACAAAGGGATAACAATTCCAGAGAAAAGTAAAAGATTCGACTCAAGAAATAAGTTTTTTATTGAAAACCTAAAAGATTAAATTTAAAAAACTTTTAGAAGTAATTTTAATAAAAATAAAACCATAAAATTATCAATATTCTTTTTTGATACAAAGCAAACATTAGCACTACATTATTTATTAAAAGATTTGACTAAAGAAATAAGTATTTAATTAAAAACCTAAAAGATTATATTTAAAAAACTTTAAGAAGTAACTCGAATAAATTCAAACCGTACACAATTTTGCTATAAATCTGTTAAATTGAGACAAAGGAACTCGATGAAGGAACGTTTCATATAAAGCGCGATCCATGAACCAAAATGACATTCCCAACTTTTGCCATAAATTAAAACAACAAACGACAGACAGAAATTCGACTGCAATTGCATAATTGGACAAACGGCATTGCAGCTGCAGCTGCCCACTGACAAATGTAGTGAGATTTCATGCGTTTCAGCAGCGACTCGGAAAATACATTTAAAAACCAAAAACCAAAAACAAAAAAAGACACCCGCCCATATAAAGGCAGCGCTGGAGGCACGTGAGTTGGATTTGTGGAGGAGAAAATGAATCGGGTGGGTGAGTCATTAAAAGCACCGCCGAAACGCCAACAATTTATATGACAGTTCTTTATTGTTGTTTTAATTTTTGTTTTTGTAATTGTTGTGTTGGTCGGGGCGTCATTAAGAGTCCAAGCGATTCCCAAATAAGGCAGCAAAAAACAACAAATAAATAAAACAAAAATAAAACAACAAAAATTGAAATTACATTAATGGTGGGTGAACCAGCCACGTTTCGAGTTCGGAGTTTTGACTTGGCTTTGGCTTGTTGGCCACAAAGTTCACTGCACTCTAACGTCACCTGCTTGCTGTCTCTCTCTGTTCTCTCGCTGCCTCTCGCTCTCTTAAAATAACATGCCAACGACCTGCGCAGAACTGCAGTTAGATTTGTTGCTGTTGTTGCTGTTGCTGTTGTTGTTGTTGCTGTTGCATTTGCACGCAAAAGACCTTGCGTCTTCTATGTTTGAGTATAAGCCACATTGCGCTTTGGGCCACATTCATTTCGTCTTTGCTGCAAACTCGTTTCTCTCTCTCGCTCTTTTTATGTCTCTCTGTCTCTTCCAACTGTTTTAATATTTGCGTCAAGCCGTGACGCCAATGGCCCAACTTGGATTAGATTTTCGGTCCCTGTGTGTATTTGGCTTACACACACACACACACACATACATATGTATTTGGCCAGTCAAACCGTGCCCAAATAATGGCTTATAATTGTGTTCCTAACAAACAATCGCTTGTTGTCAGTTGGTAACACAATCCATGCTCAGTGTGGGCATTATGGCTAAATGATGCCATTTGTATGCAATCACAAATGATATAATATAATTATGATGAATTGAAATTGCCACCCAGAGGATTATTATCTAATTGTTATTATTATTATTATTATTATTATACAAAGTAAGTTTAAAGTAAAAACTGATCATTTTACTTAACCACCAGAGGATGTTTTTTTATAATTCATTTTCAATATAATGATATAATATAATTATTATTAAGTGCAAATGCCACCCAGGGGATAATTATTATTTTTAATAATTTACTATATAATATATGGTTACAGTTAAAACTTATAAGCTGGCAAGGGAGGCTTTTATGTAATTCATTTAAGATATAATTCAAATTTTAAGGTAGAAACTTAGAAATCCTTTCCTAACTACTTTTAAGCGACTATTTTCTATCTAGGGCTTTTAATTTGACATACAATTATTAAATTTTCCGATTATCTCCAATGTGTGTTATTGTTTTTGTAAACAGTAAAACAACTATCGTTTTATTTTTAATTATTGCCTTGGAAATTTATTTCAAACCAAATTTTCTATATTTCCTCTTGAGTCCAGGACAGTGGAGCTACCATATACATAAATTTTTTCTATTGAGTCTTCCGCAAGTAAATTTCATTTTCTCAAATCAGTAATAAATTTTGTTTGATTGTTCCGTTTAAAGATGGTTTTTAATTTTTCCAAATTTCAATTTTTTTAAAACATTATTTTTTAATGTATACATATGTTAAAAATACTCGTATTTTAGTAGTGATGTCTTAGGAAATCCTCTTTAGTGCAAGCTACTATAAGAAATTCCATTTCTTTTGCTGTTTGCGTTAATTGTCAATCACTCAATCACTCAGTCAGTCTGTCAGTCTGTCAGTCAGTCAATCATTCAGTCAGAATGGATTTTGCAAGGTGCGAGTATTTGGAATTCTGCTTGCGGCTTTTTTAACTATTTCCTCTTGTGGTTTAGTTGTTTTCGGGCCCACTGAGGTCGACACACACACAAACACACACACACAGAGAGACAGAAAACTATTGAAAAGGCATAAACTGACAAAAGATAATCGCAAAATAATTGCGTGGAGTTCAATGAACTCAAGCATGGCATAAAGGAAAAATAGAAATAAATAAATGAGGGAAAAAGTACGAAAAACTAATACAGAATGGAGAACGAGTCGACATGTGTAGATAAAAATATGCAAGCACAGATACGAATATATAAATATACATACATATATTTAGTTATATATACGAAAAGTAATGTACAGATATATATAAATATGACTAGACAAAAGTGGAACACAGTCGAGTCTGTGGCAAGACTTTTGATTAAATTTGGTTCCAATGTGAGGCACATAATGATTGGTCTTATTTTAATTGCTTGACCAATTGGCTAAAACACACACACACTCACACACATACACATGGGTATAAGGACATCCCTTGAGTGTCACACTTTTGTTGGTAGTCCCAAATTGCAAATTGCATTTCGCCTGCGAGGTTATCCTTCAACTTTTGCCGAGCTGCGGTCATTGCTCCAGCTTCACAGCTCGAACTCAAGCCTCGTCACATGACCAACAGTTGCAACATACTGTGGCAGCAGAAGGGACGGAAGTGAAGGGAAAAAAAGTAGCAGCAGCAGCAGCAGCAGTTGCTGTGGAAGCCAGCCAGCAATTTTTAAGGTTAACGTTGCTGCAGCGCCACCTAGCGGGTGGTTAAACACTTTCATTCCTACATACATACACATACACACACAGCACGTAACCCCTAAATTGTTGAACACACACACACACACACACTGACAGAGTCGTAACTACCCCCTACCCACAAAGCTTAGCATAAAACCTGAGCTCTCATCCGGGCGCTGCAAAAGTTCAATGCACGTTAAGTGGGTCAAAGCAAAATGGACTACCCCCTCCTCCCTGCCACACCCTCCGCAACACCCTTACACCCTCATACAACAACCTTCCTTGCCTGTGAAGCAACAGCAGCAAAAGTGAAACGTTTTCCTAGTTGTTTGGTGTTTTTTCTTCTTTTTTTTTTTGGGAGAAAAGAAGGAAACGGGGATATGGGGGTGGCATCTATTTCTCTTCTTCTTTTTGTTTGACATGGCACAGGTGTCTTCCATTGCAAACGCGCCAATTTTAGCACTACATTCAGACTGGCACGTTGACAGTTTTTAGTTTCTTTTTAGTTTTTTCCAACGCTCGGCACGATTTGAGTTCATTGGACTGGTTAAAGGACAATTTGATGGTAGAGTTTGCTTCTCTTTTTCGAAGTAGGAGAAGGTTGAGTGTGATGATGATGGAGATTGAAGAGATATGTTAACTGGAATGTCGGTAGATAATACTAATAATTATTTTAGTACAACCAGTTAATAATTTTTAATACTTTGAAGCTCATATAAAATACATAAATTATAGGGTAAATAATACAAGACATTGAGAATAAAATTTGAGTTTCTAGTTTATTCGAAGGCACATAAGCTTAGCTCCATCCTTAAAGAAAACGTAATGTTTAAAATAACTACAATAAAATTATTAATAAAGATGAGTAATATTTAAGTTAAGTAGGAAAACGAAAAGGATTTTAAAAACAAATAAGAATAAAAATAAATAAAAAAAGTAAGACGGTAAAAGTTATATAAAAAATTTAATTAAGCTTACTTAAATACAATTGCTTAACTTTGCAAATAACATCATAAAAAAACTGAAATTTCATAATTTGTTTTAAGGCACATTAATGTAGCTAAAGGCACAAAATGCTTCTATTATTACATTATTATTATAAACATTAATATCTATTTATTAATTATTTATTTATGTTTAGTTTTCATTTATTTATATATTGTTTATCAACATTTATTGAAAGCAAGTCAGGAAATTTATAGAACTAACGGATCTTCGAACTCTTGCATTTTGAGTATCTGTAATTAGTTAAAAGCAAAGCACATTTAAGCCCCAAAGCTAATCATTCAATCATTTATCAGCTGCCAGATAGAGGTCTCCATTTGTTAACTAGTCAACTTATAACTTCCACAATAGAGGAATAGTGAGACACACACACACTCCCACACACATACACATACACGCTGCATTGTACACACATTTGGCCAATTAAATACATTGCATTTCCTTCCTGAGGTCATTTCCTCTGCCCACAATTTGCACATGTATTCAACTGAAGCTAGAGACTCGGAGCTGGAGCTGGAGCTTTTCTAACTGTACAAAATCATGACACACTCGCCAATTCCTAGGCATAACACACACGTTGCCCTCTCTCTCTCTCTCCCTTTTCCTTGCTTTGAGCTTATGCAAAAAATAATAGAGAAAAAAGTTCTTTGGAGCAAGCACAATTTGCTGTGCGCCAAGTCAAAAGAGCTCTCCGATGGGACAATCACTCTCTCTCTCTTTCTCTCACACAGACACTCTCTCTCTCTCGCGGTGTCTCTCTTTCAGATTCTGATTCAGCCTGTGCTGTTTCTTTAAGGTTATTTCAGTGCAATGTCCCCAATCGACGGTCTCCTTGGTTGTAGCTCGCATTGTTGTTGTTGTTCTGGATGTTGTTGTCGTTGTTGTTGCATACCACAAGTTAATTTTGGGAGCTCAGATGCTGCATGCAACGTTTTATGAAGTGTCCCTGGCAGGATAAATGTTTTAGTCCTTCATATGATTTTATTTTTGGTTGCCCTTCGCTGTAAAATATTTATTTATTTATTATTATACTTCTTTATCTATGCAATGATTTAATTCATTTTATTTATTAAATATAACTTGATACCTAACACTACAAGACAACAATCTTTACCTAAGTAATGTTTAAGAATATACCTTTTCTAATAACTATTAGGGTTGTTAATATTACTACGATCTCATTATTAAACTTTTGTGTAAATTTATTTGATTTAATTATTTTATTAAAACTTATCAGTTTCTAAATCATAAAGTTACCTAATTCGATAAATGTTAATGACGTTTCCATTGTGTCCCATAATCGAGGCATCTACAGGGATTTCTTTAGAGTTCCCTCAGCAATTCTCATTTGTTTATTGACTGAACTTGTAATAAAACAAGAATAAGTCATTAGCTATTGTCCTTAATCATTTATTTAGTGCCCTAATTGCTTATTTATCGATTAGTTATCGAGTATGAGTCAGTGATTAATGACAAAGCCGAATTTTCTATGCCTCAAAACCCTCACAGAAATTAAACAAATGACCTCCTCTGCCCCTGCAGCACATGCAACACGAATGCAGGCGACCATGAGGCATGTTGTGAGTTGAACGAACTGAGCCGAGACAGCAGCAAAAGCAACTGCAAAAGTGACGTCAATAAGCGCGAGGCCAAAAGGGAAATGCTTTTCATGGGGTTGGGTTGGGTTCGTTTTGATGTTGATGTTGGGCGGGGGGTGTTTGGAGGTGGATGGGGTTGCCTACGTGCGGTCGCACACGATAACAACCACAATACGAAGCAGGAGGAGATATTTCAGTTTGGTTTGGTCAGGCAAAGCAAATATCCTTGCACAGGGCATTGAACTTTGACCTGAATAAGACGTCCACTCGACTCGACAATTATTTATTGTACTTGTGGTTTGTCAACTAATTGCTGGCCAGCTTGGAAGTGCGTCTATAACCAATTCACATTCTGACCAAGTCAACAGCAACATAATTCATGTTCTGTCACGTCATATTAACTCAAGAACTCAACAACTTAACGAACATGACGAATGCTGAATAAACCGTAAAGCGCCAATAGGTTCCGGGCGGGTTTTATTTTCTTTTTGGTTGTATGCCTCATGCCTCATCATGAGTCGGACAGCGTTTAGGCACGTGCTAATTGCTTACGCATCGGACAAACCCAAAAGAAGAAGGAAACTGGAGAAACAATAATTTTTAACAATATGATTAAGAGCAAAATATAAGTTAGAAAGATGGAATGCTTGGATGATGTATTCTGGAAGGACCACGGACAGTAATATAGAATAATACAGAGGGAAAGATTGAGATGAATAGAATTAATAGATACGAGAAAGATTTCTGATAAGCTCATCCTATATTTTTGAAAGTATGTATATCAAAATCAAATGATATCTGACTGATCGAGAAATAGGCAGAGGCGAAAGAAGCAGCTCTCCTGCCGTCTCGCACTGCTCTAACAGTAGTCTGTAAAGGAACTTGAGATGCAGGTCAAGCATATATACAATTGGAACAACAGGTAGATACCTCGAGGGATCACTATAGATTTCATTCATAAATTTTGACTGATCCCAAGTGATCGCTATAGAGATTTCTTCAAACACAGAGCCAGAATAACCCAAAAGTCATTTAACAAACAAACAATGAACTATAATGCTTGTAATGCCGATGACGAGGCTGAATATAAGATCATTAAATTGAGGGGGATATCGAAAGGGGGGCAACGCTTGGTTGCTTTGTGGGTGTACGCAACGTTGCCCAACACTCACACACACTTACACTCACACTCCCATATAGCGGATGAGCTAGACGAATATGTGTTGGTGTGCTCGTAACGTGAAATGCTCTCACTTTCCTTTGAAACTTGTTATTCGCATTGCAACTGCCAGCAGAGTTCATTCACATTTAGCATAGCAGCCGAGAGAGAGAGATAGAGAGGGAGCTGAGAGAGCCCGAGAGAGCTGCAGGTAATATCTCGAAAGAGAGCAGCAGAAACGGGCACAGCTGTTCCCGAAAGTTCTTCGTCGATGGTTGCAAAAAGAAAAGCTTGACTTCAACGAAGCTCGTTTTTTTTTTGCGGGGGCTGCGAGGCATTGAAATGAGTGCAAATTGTCGTTGAGTGAATGCTGAGTGCATTGAACTCTCATGCTTCGCACACTGATAAAGCTTGAGTTTCATTTGTTAAATTAGTATTTATAGTTTTCAATTATATAATGACACTCCAAAGCTGCTGCTGCTACTAATGCTACTGTCGTTCGCTGATGTAACTTTGCTGGCTTATTCCAAAATTTTAAACTTGCTGTATTGCCAAAGATTTCCTTGAACGCATTTTAGCCATGTTGCCGCCGTTGCAATTGCCGCTGTCGTTGCTTTTGCCGTTGACGTTGCCACTGCACTCCCCCAGGCCAAGCCCATAACCATGCAGTTGTCCGTCTGAGGTTTCTGTGTCGTTGACCGACCGCCAGCTCAAATGAACTCCAAACAGCTACACCAACAGCAACAACAACAAAAAGTAGCTTAAGTAAAGGCTTGCAAACTGCAGCAGCAATAGCAACAACAAATTCACATGCAAATGCATTGGGAGAGCGCTAAGCAATTGAGAGCGACGCAGCAATGCACGAATGTTCGGCCTTTCGGTCGTTCGTTCGCTTGTTCGCTCGGCTGTTCGGCCTCTCGTTCGTGCTTGCTCACTCGTTCGGTGCTCAACAGCTCCACATTTGGAGGTATTTGACCGAAAAGTAGGTCACGACAATGGCGGGGTTCGTTGAACTGAACTGCCAGTCAGCAGCCAACCTCTGCTGACGTCGTCGTATTATGTTGACGTCGTCGTCGCTGTCGTTGTTATTGTTTGGGGCTTTTTGGTTACGTAGCCTTCCAGCATGGGCGAGAGATAGAAAGAGACAGCTCCGTCTCTGCTATTGTTGCCTTTACGTATTGTGTGGCCTCAAAAGACAAAAGGCAAAAAGAAAAAGAAAAAAGAAACAAAAACAAGAGCAACTCGTAACGAAATATTATTTAATATTATTAATAATAACAAGGCGTTAAAATTGTGTAGTCTACAATTAGGGCAACACTTTTGTCACAGATTTATAAATATCGATATCAACTATAGTTTAATGATTAATAGGTTAAGTTGGTCCGGCTTCTAAGGCCCCGTAATCCCCAACTCACGACACTTTCCAGAAAATTCCTTCAACTCATACTCTAATCTAACGCACAAAAATAGTTCAGACATGTTAAGAGCCCGTTCCAGATCTGAGATCTTCTTATAGCTGTCATATTTATTGATAGCCCTGCCCCTGTCCCTACCTCTGTTTTCGCCCCCATCAACATCCCTCCACTCAATATCAATTAATCTTATTTGTCACTCAATTTTCAAAACAAGCATACAAAAAAACAAAACAAGCACACACAAATATTTGAACTAAGCCAA
Source organism: Drosophila testacea (assembly GCA_035043265.1). Taxonomy (NCBI): domain Eukaryota; kingdom Metazoa; phylum Arthropoda; class Insecta; order Diptera; family Drosophilidae; genus Drosophila; species Drosophila testacea. The sequence goes on along the minus strand of JAWNND010000378.1, from coordinate 1,172,861 downwards.
AGAATCAAAAAACTTTATCCACCTACATGCACATTAGAGTTGGGACTTACAGTTTAATAGTTCATTTTTGAACCATGAACAATATGAATAGTTCATTTTATTCAGTTCATTGGAGAAAGCAGTAAATATACTTATTGTTCAAAACTGTAAAGGTGCAAGACATTTATTTAAAGCTTGTAATTTTACACAAATGATAGGAACGAATAATATTTTTAAATAAATTAAATTTTGTTATATATTTAAATATTATGTTGGATTTGAATCAACATAAAATTAATGCTTAAAAAATTTTGAGTTAACGAAGAGTTTATGTTTAATAACATTAAAATTAAACTGACCAACTGAACGGTATAGTTCACATTTCACTTAATAAGTTTAATCATTCATTCTAATGGTTACTTCATTTGAACTCTTTGTGAACTAAACGTCACAACTCTAATGCACATCTATGTTATTGTATTTGTGTGTGTGCAAGTATTGTTGTTGCTTGTTATCAAACAAAGCTGATCAGTCAGGTGGCAGTAGCAGAGGCTACCTGAAATCTGCGTCGCGTAGGTGTTCCAAGAATTGTTTACAAGAAGAAAAAAAAAGCAGGGTATAAAAAAGCGCCCCCACCAAAAATGCAGCGCCAGTGGAGCGACGTCTATTGTTAGCTGCTCGCGTCGAAGTCGAAGTCGACGTCGACGTCAACGATAGCGTTGGAGTGAATGTCCTCAGTTGGTACATAAAAACAAAAACAATATGGCGCGAGGTTGCCGAACGAGCGACAAGTGAGAGAACATAACCGCGAGAGCACAGAGCACTGAGAGGAGCCGACGTATGCCGAGCTTGAGCCGAAGCCCATCGAGCAGCCATGAGTTGTTGGAGCTGTTGGCGCTGCTTTCATTCGCAAATTGCTCGTCGTTGGCAGCGGTTGTGCAGAGCAAGAAAAGCGCGCGAAACAATAAAAACTGAAATAGTAAAATATTAAAACGGCAAATAAAAGAGCACACAGAACACGTTACAAAAGCTAACAACAAATAGTTTAAATAATCATAAATATAAATCATATATTATTTTTATTGGTGCCAGTGAAGTGCAACAACGGGAGAAAGAAGAGAAAGAAAGCGAGAGAGATCATAAAAAAAGACTTCCATTTTCGCGCTAATAACGTATTTTGGCGCTAAAAAATTGTTGGTGAAGTGAAGAATTCTGAAATTTTCAAATCGAATTCAGAGAAAAGCAAACACAATGTTCCTTATTAGCAAATCTTAGAGCAAAATCAACAGCAGTCAACAAGCAAGTGTCATTTGTGGAACCAAATATATAAAAAGATAGAGAGAAAAAAGTTTAAGTTTTAGCCAAAATGGTTTGTGCAATGGAACAACAACAGCAACAACAGCAGCAACAGTTGCCACAGCAGCAGCAGCAGCAACATGGCACAACAATTGTGTTGCTCACAACCGGCAATAGCAATGTTCACATTGTCAGTGCACCTCAGCAGCAGCAACACCCACAGCAGCAGCAGCAACATCAACAGCACCAGCAACAGATGAAAAGTCAACAACTGAAGCAGCAACATTCGGCATTGGTTAAACTGTTGGAGTCCGCACCGCTCAGTAAGCAGCAACAACAGCAGCAGCAGCAACAACCCAGACAAATTGTTTACCTGCAACAACAGCAACAGCAACGCAAAAGACTGAAAAACGAAGCAGTGCTGATACAGCAACAGCAACAACAACCTGCAACACTAGTAAAGACAACCACCAATCAGACAACAACAAATAGTATTAGTCAGCAGCAACAGCAGATTGTATTGTTGCTGCAACAGCCAACAGCAATTGCCACTGCAACTGCAACAGCAACACCAAAGCCATGTGCCGATCTGATAGCCAAAAATGATAGCGAATCGGGTATTGATGAGGATTTGGCGAACAGCGATGATGAGTTGCCAGCCAAAGGCAATGCCACAGACACGACAGCAACAGTTGCAACAGTTGCTGGTGATGATGGCAGTGGTTACGAGCAATATCAATGTCCTTGGAAGAAAATACGATATGCTCGTGAGCTAAAACAGCGAGAGCAGCGAGAACAAAGTGATGAAAAGAACAACACAGAAGCTGCAGCAGTTGCTGCCACAACAGCAACAGCAGCAGCAGCAACAACAAGACCCACCTGCAATAGCAACAAGCTCAATCAACTGCATTGTGATAGTCCTTTTTCCGCGCAAACACACAAAGAAATTGCCAATTTATTGTTGCAACAAACCCAACAGCAGCAACCACAGCAGCAACAGCAACAGCAGCAACAACAACAGCGTCGTGATAGCTCCGACAGCAATTGCTCGCTGCTGAGCAACTCGAGTACGCAGTCGCTAACAAATGGCATTGGCAACTATTGCACTTGCAACAGTAGCGATGAGGAGCAACATCATCATCAGCAACATCTCGAGGATATGGATGCTCAGGATTCGGGCTGTGATGATGAGCTTTGTGAGCAACATCATCAACGCCTCGAGGCATCGCAGCTTAATTATTTGTGTCAAAAGTTTGATGAGAAGTTGGACACGGCATTGAGCAACAGCAGCAACAACAACAACAACAACTCAGCTGCTGTTAAAGTAACAGCAGCAATTGAGGATGCCAGTGCCGATGTAGGTGCAATTTAAGTGATAAAGTCCATTAAATTATTATATTTACTTATTTATAATACAAAGCTCTATTTAAAAACATAAAAACCTATTACAAGATATGATAAGATTCAATTTTATAAAAATTCTATGGTACTAAAATAATATTATTAAAGCTTTTAATAGATATATTTTTTAATTTTATATATTCATTATTTATAATACTAATCTCATTTTACATATTATTTAATTACAGGGCTTCTTCCGTCGCTCCATACAACAAAAGATACAATATCGCCCATGCACCAAAAATCAACAGTGCAGCATTTTGAGGATCAATCGCAATCGTTGTCAATATTGTCGACTGAAAAAATGCATTGCCGTTGGAATGAGTCGTGATGGTGAGTACTGTTACTATAACTACTATATTTAGCATATAAAGGGGGAAATATATTTTTAAAATATGTAATATGTCACCTATTTGCTTTCTTAAGTTTTATTTGAATTTGCCAATGATCCATTTTTTCAAATCTAAAAGTTATATAAAATTTCTAAAATCAGGATAGGATTCTCGATAGGGGTATTTTTCACAGTTTTTCGGCTGAAATAGTTTTGAGAGGGATAGTTTTATAAAGAAAAGGTCTAATTCGGTTCCATTGTCTAATAAAAAAAGAGTCAAGCTCAAAAAGCACAAATAACAAACCCAATAAAATTGAACGAAATGAAATGAAATAAAATGAAACACTAGCGACAAGCGACAAAGCGACGAGTTCATTGACCAGCCATGAACGAAATTGTAGCTAGCTGTGTGTGTGCGTGTGTGTGAGTGTGTGTTGCAACATTTGTATGAGGCGAGCGCGATTTCACGGCAAAGTAAAAGTTGCTAGTTGCCCAGCAAAGCAAGCACACACGAACACACACAAAAATTTATATACACACATGCATACATATGTAAATTTGTTTAAACAAATTTCCAACACCCGCATGATAAATGGGAACAACAACAGCAACAACAAAAACTGTGCGCCATTTCGAAATTGTGTTAAAGTTGAATGAACGCACTTAACCTAAATTCAGCCAGCAACAATATGCAGCCTTCTCTTTCTTGCTCTCTCTCTCTCGTTCCCTCTCTCAATTGCTCTCAGTGTGCATGGCTTTATTAGATTTTGTAATAATTTGTTTAAATTAAACGCAAGCGAGAAACATTTTTTACAGGAAATGGTTGCTCATCGATTATGAAAGCAAATAAAATAAAAATGCATAAAAATCACACACACACAGACAGAAAAAGAGGAAGAGAGAAAGAGAGAGACACGCACACATACATCGTTCATTGACTTTTGCCTGTCGCTGGCGTTTCTTCTTCTTCTTCTTTTTAATGGCGGCCATGTTGCTGTCGAAAACGAAAGTGGTTCATGTGGTGAAAGAAAGAGCGAGGAATAGCGTGAAAGAGAAAGATAGAGCGAGAGCACGCAGGCGCAGCGTGTGTTAAATAATAATACATACAGTTGGTCAGTAATTGTTTTGATAAAATGAATAATGCACATAATTGTGTGTTATTTTGAAATATAATTAAACCCTACAGATACCATTATTTTTTTAAATAAATTTCTTTATAGTGCCAAAGGCAACGAAATAAGAAAAGTAATAAAGAGCCAAGAAAATGTTATATACTTTTATAGCAAAATATGTTAATTCCATTCCATTTTTTGAAACAAATAATAGATGTAGTTGCACTTGTTATTATTAGTGGCACTTTTAATTGATGGATTAAATTTTGTGTGTTTTTAAAATTCAATTATAATTGCTTGAGTAATTATATTAAAATTATAGTATTTAGGAGGCTATCTAGAGATGAATTAATCAACTCAACAATTGGCAAATCCTTGAACTAGTTCTAAACAATATGCTAATGCCAAAAATAAGCGATGAGAACCCAAAAAATCTCAATAAACGACCGCCATCAAAATAAACAGAAGCGAACTCGAACTCGGCAACAGCAACAGCAAAAAAATACAGAAAAAACAAAAAAAATTCGAATTGTTTATAATAAAAATGACCGTGTGCTATTTAAGCACAGTCGCAGTCGCTGCTGTCGTTGACGTTGACTGCGCTGCATTGGCTTGCCTTATCTTTCAAGGAAAATTAAATGTACCCACACACACACATACATACATTCGCATGTGGGCTGTTGTCGAATATTTACAGTTACGTGACCTAGAAATTGCTGCTGTCGAAAATGTTTAATTTATACTATCATTTAGTAAATCTTTGTATGCACTATGCTATATGCAAAGACTTTCACTTTTCCATTGGCCGTTGCCGAAACACTTTCTTTTTGCGGCTTTCATAATTTCTTTTCATGTGTAGTAATATTATTAGGCGCCATTTTGTTTGTGTTTGTGCTTATGTGTTTGCCTATTGCAAAGACACGAAAATAAACGCAATGAAAATGAAAACGAAACCGAAATTTAGCGCACACACACACACATATACAAGCACACTCTCCCATGGATAAAGAGAGCATAAAGTAACAACACGAGCCATGCGACACCCTCTCCCGCCCTCTTTCTCTCTCTCCACCGTCTCTCCCCCACAAAACATTCAGCCTCGACAGCAGCGTTCAGTTCATTGACCGACGAAACTGGGTCACCCAAAGCAGCGACGCAACTGCGCAGCTGAGCAGCAGCAGCAGTGAAGGTGCTTGAGTGTGAGTAAGTTTGTGTGAGTGAGTTAACTTGATAGTAAACAAGCTTTTTTACTCATGGCTCATTTTGCATTTGCTGTGTGTGTGAGTGTGTTTTTTTATATTTATTTTATATTTTTAGTTGTCGCACAGCAGGCATAGAAATGTTTGCAGTTATTTTTTTGTAGACATTTTTTTTATTAGTTTTCACATGCAACACACACACATACACATGCAGCATGTTTATTTTAATTGAAATGAACTTAAATTAGCACGAGGTTAAGCAAATTGAAAGTAAATATGCATTGAAATCAAACAGAGACAAAGAGAGCAAAGACAAAGACACAGAGAGCGGTTGAGTTATGTTACAGTTATGATCGTTGCTCTCTTATGTGACGAATAAATGAGAGGAGATAGATATTTATATATATAATAAAAACATTAAAATTAAAAGAATGGGAAATTAAGTACAGAATTAATCTAAACATTACAGTAGTGCTGGGATAAATAGCTAAATAAATACAAATAGAAGTTCATGTGATTAAAATCTTTTTAATTCAAAAGTAAATTCAGCTGTTTAATTAAGTAAATATTTTTGTATTCCAAACTAAAATCAAGCAACAACTATGTACAATTATCTTTGTAGTTACGCCAAAAAAATAACACATACACTAAAAAAATAATCAGACAATTGTCAATTATCGGAGGCAAAAGTTTTTTGTAGTTAAATATGAATGTATGTGTGTGTGCACATGAGCAGCAACTACAACTACAAAACAGTAGCTGTTGTTGTTGTAGCTTTTGTTGTTGTGGCAATGATTATTATTTTGAGGCTACACACATACAATAACAACATGCATGTAGATTTCGCCTTGTTGTCGTCGTTGTTGTTTTTGCTGTTGCTGCGAGTGTTTTGAACTTTATTCAGGTCAATTACAAATACATTAAAATGCCACTGGTACACACACTCTACAACACACTACACATACAACAACAACAACAGCAACAATGATTGGCTGGGGTTGAATTGGATTATAGGGTAGATGGAAAGGGGAGGAGCCCTGGGTGCGGGGGTCAAAGCTTCAAGTACAATATACTAATGATGATGTCGAAAATAATGATAATGATAATGAGGAATGCAATGAGATAAATGTGGGAGAGGTTCGTTCTCAATGCAATTACAAATTCAGTTGAATGAGATTTACTTGTGTGTCTCTAAGGTGTGAGCTTGGCTACAAGGTGAATGCATTAGAGAGATATAAAGATACATGGATAGACACGAAAGATATGTAGATCTAAAGATACATACATATATATATGTACATATATACAGAACTATATAGATACAAAGATACGTTAATATCTTTGCTACATTGATACACAGATTCAAAAGAATGTACAAACATATGTATTAAAGATGCTACAATTTTTAGACAGATAGAAATTTAAAAAGATTACTACGAAGATATATTGATCAAAACTTACAAAGATACTTAGATACATAAATACAAAGATACTTATTTGTACTTCAGTATTATTATTATACAATTTTGGTTTCATTTTATTTCTCGTCATCAGTGAAATCATTTAATGCGTGACACGCATCATCAAAATAAAATAAAATAAAATATCTTTTGCTGCTTTTCCTCTGCCTCTGTCGCTGTTTCAGTTACATAAAGACGCTTCACCTGCCTTACAAATTGAAGTTGTTGTCATTTTTTTGTTGTTTAACGGTGAAATTGCAAAGAAAAGAGCGCGCAACAAAAACTGTCGAAAGCAACAACAACAACCGCAGCAACGTAACAAACTTGTTTTACACGCCAAACGCTGGCGCTGACGTCGACTTCGACGTCGACGTTGCCTACTACGCAAGTTGAACCTTCAAAAGGTTCATTTACCTCGTTGAACGAACGTCAGACGAGCGTTAAACGAACAAGAGACGCCAATTTCACGAGTGCAAACGAAACGAAACGAACGCAACATCAGAAAAAATGTACTTTCGCTTTTTCAATGCCTCGGCATCAAACTAGTTTCAAGCTCCAAGTGGAGCCGAGTTGAATCTAGACGATACGAAACGAGACGAGACGAGACGAGCCGAACCACAGCCAACATTGCTGCAATGCGACCGACACACACGCTGGAGAGTTCAACGACTCTTGTAAAATTTCTCGAAGGTTTCGCATTGCAACATTAGCGTCAGAGTCGCAACTTGTTCGACTGCAGCAGCAGCAGCAGCAGCACTGCATTTGCATTTGCATAGGCTCTGGCTCTCTGTAGCTCTCTCTATTTGCTCTCTGTATTTTTTGCATGCAAACTTACACACCTACTCATACTCAAGAGAGCACGAGTATGAGTGTGAGTATGAGAGTGTGTGTGTGCTGAATGCTGTTCATTGCACTCGGCCTCATTTTGACTGCGCGCTGCGCTTTTTCTTGCTGCAATTTTGTTTTTGCACGATGACGATGACGACGACGACGAGTACGAGTACGAGTGAGTGAGTCGGACTGAATGAGCAGACGAGTGAGTGAGCGAAAGAGCAGGCATTTGTCGCCTTTGTTGGCGAGTGCAGCGACTTTTATTTGGGTCAGGCACGGTCATTCGCCTCAGTTGCAGCGCTGCAGCTGCAATTGGCGGTTGCCTTGGCGCGCATTTATTTGAAAATAATTATGAAAAAACAGCAGCAACAACATATTTGGCATTCCCTTGATATATGCATTTCATATAGTATAACTATGCAATTTAGCTAGGCAGTTGCCCAAAAAATTTCACTCAAGTTAATAAGCTTTCCCCCCTCTGCCACCACAGGCATCATACAAAACAAATTACGTAGCCGTTGCGTTGCACAAACAAAATAATACAAAAAAGAAATGATTTCTTGTCTCTCTTTTGTTGTTGAGGTTCGCCTTTGTTTCTGTTTCTGTTTCGGTTTATTGATGAAATTAAAAGAATGTTCACATACATATGTACATATTGTATGCACAGACATAAATACAATTGATGAGCGTGACCTTTTTTTATGTAATGTGAAATTAATAATTGTAATACTTGTATATGGCACAGGGTCTCCGATCAACGATTTCATTATATTATTGGCTGTATTGCCTTCGTTGTCTGACCTCAGCGTGTTTCAATGAGAGTTTTCGTGACCCACAAATTAAAATACACATTAAAAATAAGCATACATATATTTTTGTAATTTGAAAAAAAAAACTGACAAAACAATGCTTTCTTTTGTCACAGCAAAATTCGATTCCATGAATTGTTTTGAAACAAACTCTTATGATGTCTTTATTTTGTTGTTTTTCTCCGTCTGTTGTTATTTGTATCTTTCTCCCCTCGGCTTCTCTTTTTTTTATTGCTTTCTTCTTACACAAAACATTTCGTTTGGTTTCTTCTTTTACTCGACATACGCCTTTCCGCATTTCTCGATCATATATTTGTAAACAACTTACGCAAGCGCCAGCAACAACAGAAGTAACAACAACAACAATGAGGGCAACAACAATTGTGTCGCTTTTACGTAAAACACTGTGAATCACCCAACTAACAACCGAAAGTAGGCCTACCTCTCCAATTCCTCTTTGTCTCTTCCTTCTTTGTCTTTTCCCCTACTTGCCACTTCTCGGCCTCTTCTCATTAGCCAATTCATTAGCCGGTGCATTGAACTTTGCTTTGGCTCTTGACTCATAAAATGAAGAGAAAACATAAACAAATGTTTTTTATGATTGTTTTTTCATCTCTTTTCTTTTTTTTTAACAACAATTAGCGCCTTCCGTAATACGGGAAGTTATTGCTTCAGCCGTAACGCCATAACAACAAACATAATAATAGAAATACAATGATAATAGTAATAACAACAATGCAAACACAATTGCTATTCAATTTTCAATGCCCTGGAAATGATTAGAGAGAAAGCAGCCAAAGAGAAACACTAGCTCTCGACAATCGCTCGGCAAATCGTTAGCTGTCAAAATGTCATTGCTTTGACAGTGCGATTTGAGGTTGGACTCGATTCCAGTTAAATCGAGTTGAGCTAAGGAGAGAGAGATAGTGAAAGTGAAATGTTGTTGAAGACTTGTTAATTGGCTTTTAATTGTTCAAAATATTTTATGATGAGCTTGTTATTATGACATTTTTTTCAAACTGGTTTTTTATTTCTACAAACAATTGATCGCATGTTGTGCGAAATTTTTACGATCTAACTCGAAATATATTGCTATAGACATCCAGATTCTCTAACGATTTAAATAAATCGCTTAAACAATCATTCTTGTGTTTAGAAATACATAGACAATTCAAATATCATATAAACAAGTTTATAAATTATCAAAATACTATCGATTTAAATTTATTCATAAAATATTTAAGTACTTTTTCGAAACTATTTCGATTTAAATATTTTAATTGAATATTCAATTATCTGCTGTATCTTATTATTATAAGTGTAGATATAAAGATACTGTTTCGATACAAATATCACTCGAATATTCCAGTATCTTTTGTACCTTTTCATTATGTAATCAGATTCCCCCACTTTCTGGCGCTGTCTCTCAACAAGTTTATAGGCCTATTTACTACCTGCTTGGCCAACATTGTTGTTGTTGTCTGCTTGTCTGTTTGTCTGTTTGTCTTCCCCAATATTATTTCCACAACAAGCACGAACAAAATTTCTACCCACTTTCACTTTTACTTTCATGCGTACAAATGTGAGGCAATGACGTTGGATCAACAACAACAACAACAACAGAAGAAACAACATCAAGAGTCGCTTCGAATTATTATTATTATTAAATTGGTTTTTTTTCTTCTCTGTTTTTTGTGGCTTTCGTTGTTGTTGTCGCCATTGTTTGCTTTTGGCCTCATTTTAAACTTAAAGTTCGATGACCGTCGACTGTCCGTCCGTCCATCCGTGTGTCTGTTTTGTCTGTTTGTTGCTCCTTCAAGTGGTTTCTTTATAACGTGCGAAATGCGATGACGTTTTAAAGTTGAACTGGCATTAGTTTGCATACAATTTGAATAATCAAATTGCTCCCTTATGACTCAAAAAAATCAAGAAACTGACTCAGCTAACGAGTTGACCTCAATAATATGTATTTTTAAGTTATTTAGAATTTGATTGAATGTTTTGTGTGTTTGTTGCATTGAATGATCTGGAAAATGCACATCCATCATGTTTCTGTCCTTGATATAGCGATTACCACTAGTTGCACCCATTATAATAATAATATTTCCAACTTTACACTCACAACATGACTCAACACTAGTCATAAATTAAGCGAGCGTAAAACCGTAAATGACAAAAATGTATTTTAACGACACTCTAAACAAATCTCATTACAATGATGCATGCAAATGGAAAATGAGGGTAACATGTGGCAGCCTCCATTCTCAAGTTTCCAGCCTCCAATTTGTCAACGATGCGTATACGTGATCCGCTTTGCTTGCTACAAATGTTGCTAAAAGCTCTAGCTAAAAGCTTTTCGCTCTCTTAGCATGCACGAAACTCAACACACTGCTGTGTGGTGTGTTGAAAAGCTCAGTCAGCTAAAGAGCTTTGCAAGAGAGTGCAGCCACTTAAGAGCACAAATTAAAACAATTCTCTTAAGTTCTCTTTGTCGGTTTGTTTTTGGCGCCACGAGCATTGAACTTTTCTTGTTGCAGATAAGATAAAGATAAAGCTTGTGTTGCAAGCTTATCAGTGCTTGAACTTGCGCTTGGGTTTAATGTTCTCAACGATGACTGACAGTTAATGTAAATATGATTAATAGTGGCAACAAATGTAAATAAATAGTATTTTTTAAATCTTTTATTATTTATTTATTTGAACATAAAAAAACTTATATTTATACTATTTCTACAATTTCGAAGCATTTAACTCTGCTTATCACTTGGTTTGTTGCCCCTTTAATTACTCACAGAGCTTTGGTGGTGGCTCTCTTATAAGCATTCGCTCTCACTGCCTTACTCTCTCTCTCTCTCTCTCTGTCTCTTTGTCTCGTTTGGTGCTCTTTGAAACTTTGCGTTGGTCGTTGCCTCTACCGCTTTTTTACAGAGGCGGCTTATTCAGTTTGTGTTGCTGTTTCTGTTTCTGTTGTTGCTTTAGTCTCAGTCTCGGTCTCAGTCTTGCTGCTACCTTTGGGGTATATTCGTAACGTGCTTTTGCTTTTACAGTTAGTCGCGTTCGAGACCTTGTCGAGTTTTGTCATGTTAGCGAATTATTATCAAGAGAAACCAAACTAAACTATACTACGATTAATGTGTTATCGTTCTTATCGTCGCTTCAAACTCAAACAAAATACAACTAATTAAAATTAAAATAAAAACAAAATATTACAAATATCATACAATTCCTAATGTGCAACTGTTGTTAATGTGAAGAAAAATCGACCAGTCTCATATAATAAGCTACAGTTCCAGAACCCTACACACGTTTGTTGGATTACGCGGTAAAAATAAAACAAAAGTTTATCCCAAAATATAATACTGAGCAATTCCAAAAATTATTGTTACAACTAAATATTTACAAATAAATTATAAAATAAAACATAAGCAAACAAAGTTCCTGCATTGATAACAAAAAGATCTATATTTAAACAAAAAGATAAAGTGCAAAAATATAAACAAAATAAAAAGAAAGGAAATCAAAATTAATAAAGAATATTTTTGCAATTATCTGTTCAAGTACCTGAGTTACAAGCTGAAGGAATTAAACAGAAAATACTTAACCAAAGTTGAAATTGTGTGTGCCAAAAGAAACCAAATGAAAGTTTAAAAACGAAAATTCAATGCGCCCAGTGTGCAATATAGAGTATCTTGAATCTCTCAGTGTATCTGTGTTTGTGTGTGTGCATATGTGTGCCAACTATTAAACTAAATAAGATAAACAAATCAAAATTCAAATCAAAACACAAATCACACAAAATGGGTGAAGAATTACCAATATTAAAAGGCATACTTAAAGGCAACGTTAACTATCACAATGCGCGTAAGTTGAGAAATTTGCCAAAAAAAAATAAAAGTTAAACAGTAGACAAAATATGAATATAAGAAAATTGAATAAAATAAAAATAATTTGATGCATGATCATTTGTACAATAAGCAAACAAAAAATAGTTAAGGGAGTAGTAGAAATCACAATACATTTAATTGTATTATTATCATTAAAAATTCGGACAAAAAAATAGAGTAAAATAGTAAAAGATTTATAATGAAATGCATTATCATAAGCTGAAGTAAAAGAACAAAATAAATATAATTAACGATGAAGTAAAACAACAAAGAAAATATGTTCAATAAAATGCATTGTAAATTGAGATTAGTTAAAAAAAAATAAAGAAAATGCAATTAAATAAATTTCTTTGCTAATTGTTTAGCCAAATAATATAGAGTAAATTATAAACAAATTAAATGCAATATCAAGTATACTATTAACCCAAAAAATGTAGAGAAAGAATAAAAGAAATTCAATTAAATGCAAACACATTTGACTATCAGCTCTAGATGGCAAACTCTCTTTAAAATATGACACACATTCGCAGCGATCCGCTTTCAATTTCCAATAACAACAATTCTCTATAAGCTCAAATTTCCCATTGCATTTAACCAATTGGGAATTGGATGCTGCCGCTGACTGAAATTGAGACTGAGACTGAGACAACAACAAATAGAATAACTAGACACACTTTTTACTTTGACAGCAACGTTTTTGACTTTGATTTGTTTTTCGTTTTGTTTACCTTTTTCGTTGTTGTTGTCTCGTTTTCTTCTGTCAAGCCAGCTAACGCTTTAAGCGCCATTGAAGTGTTGACCTCGTTTATACGCACACAACAATAATAATCAGTCTCTTTTTTTTCTTCATTTTTATTTTTGGTTTGCGGCCGCGGAAGAGCTTTAAACTTGAAATGAAACTTTAGCAGCATTGCTTTTGCTATTTTCTAAAAAGCAACAACAGCGAGAAGAAACGCTTCTCTCTCTCTCTGTCTCTTCTCTCTCTCTGTCTTCTCTCTTCATGTTTGACCAACTTTGAAGCGTCGAAAGTCTAATTTCTACGCGCAGTCGCAGCTGCGTTCATTTTCCATTTCATTTGACCTGAATTTCGCTGCCTGGCAAGTGGGTCATTCATTCAATCGTTCAGTCATTCAGTCATTCAGTCAGTCAGTCAGTCGGACGATTTCTCGACTACAACTGCGACTGCGGCTGCTGTGTGGAAAAAGTAGTAGAAAAATCTGCAGAGCGCCTCATTTTTTGATGTTGTTGTTGTTGCTGATGATGTTTCACTTTTGTTGTTACTGATTTTGTTGTTTAGTGTGCCAGTTTAATCCGTGTGAGTGAAATTGTAGAAATTGCATTGCTTTTGACATTGAAAAGTTGGCCAAGATATGTGTGTTTAAGGCCTAAATGCTTTCAGACTAGCTGTAATTTAGGGCGAAGCAATAAACATTAATTTTAGCCCAGTTTCCAAACTAGTTTAAACACTTTACACATCTACAATTAGCGCCTACAACTTTTGGTCTAGTCAAATGCCAACATTGATCTGCTAAACGTGACCAGAAACGTGTCTCTGTCTCCCTTCCCTCTCTCTCTTCTCTGTCTCTGGCGAAATGTGAAAGTTCACCCACATACAAATTCGTTAGTGCAAATTAAAATCTACAAAATGAAGAAAAAATAAGAAAGAAAAAAAGAGAAAGTATAGCAAGTTTAAGAAGAACAAGTCGATAAAATAAAAAAAAGAGTTGAACGACAGCTGAGAGCTGAACAGAGTCAGACAATGACCCAGTTTAAAGGGTCTCTCATCTGGTTAACTTGTTGCTTTTGGCCATAAATTACAGTGCAGAGGTATGACAACTTCCTGCGTGACAACAGCAACAAAAACAATGAGGAGAGCAGCTGTCGAGTTTAAGTCCTTGCACCTGTTTATTCAAGCGTGCATAACCCCCATAGACCCTGGACTGTAGATTGCAGTACATATATGCATATATATTAAGTATAAGGTCTGTTTACAAGGTTTAACCTCCTTCTTCTTCTTTTATTCCCATTCTCATTGCAGCTGTGCGTTTTGGTCGCGTGCCGAAGCGAGAGAAGGCGCGTATTTTGGCCGCAATGCAACAGAGCACACAGAATCGTGGCCAACAGCGAGCCCTTGCCACAGAATTGGATGACCAGCCACGCCTCCTGGCTGCCGTTCTACGCGCCCATCTCGAGACATGCGAGTTCACAAAGGAGAAGGTCTCGGCAATGAGACAACGTGCCCGAGAATGTCCATCGTACTCAATGCCAACATTGCTGGTAAGTTAATATTAATCTATATTTCCATCTTAAATACTAAATTAGGGATGTAGATAATTCTAAAATAAGCGATAATGCAATGTTAAATTTTGAGAAGGGTCTGAAACATTTAACTTAAAGTATTAAATACCAATAGCTAAAACTTAATTCATTTTATATACATATTAACACAAAAAGGAAACCCTAAGAAAAATTGCAATTCAATGATATTACAACTTTAAATTCGTTTATTTTAAACTCTGAATCTGAATCGATTTCCATTTGAGATCTATACATTATGTAGTTGGGTTTATAAGTTTATAAGCAAAAGGTTGCCGCGTAGGCGAATGTCAAGCACATTTCCGGGCACATTTATTGGCATGCATAGATCAACAACAACAACAGCAATAATAATAACAAACAACAACAAACTAGTTACTGGCATGTTACTCATACGCCAAGGTGAACCTGTTTGCATGATTCTAAACCAGGAAATCAACGGCATCGCACGTAGACGCGTCTGCGTCTCTCTTTTCCGTCTCTATCTCTTCTGTTCTGTTATGCGGCAAGAGACCTCCGATATGGTCAGAAAGATAGCTTGGGCATTGAAACGTTTCGGGTCAAGTTCTTGATGGCCCTAAACACATTTTTTTCTTTACTCTGTCCAAAAGTTGTCAATGTCAGAAAAAACGTTGACGAACTGACAGAAAGACAAACGAATGATAAATGAGTTGTAAATACTCTGACGGACTCTATGTTAATATATTTCTGGTTACAACCTACGTCACTGATTATTGTAAATATGATGTTGAATCGATCCTTAGAGGATGGCAGTGGGGCAAATAGCAACCATTTAGAATTATCAGTGTGAACGATAAGGAAACCGAAACCAAAGCTATATAAGAAACGTGTTCTGACAACAACAAAAATTAAAAATAAAATTAAAGCAAAAAAAAAACATTTCTAAAGCTCAAGGTCAAGCGTAGCGTCATTATAAATGAAAAAACAAATAAACACATACAGAAAACTACATGGAAAGAGAGAGAGAGAGAGGGAGAGAGAGAAAGGGCAAGAGTGAGTGAAAAAAGGATGATTAAGAATGAGTAGAGAGAAGGGGATAAAGAGGGAAGTAAGCAAGCAGACACATGTGGCGGCTGTTTAAATAAATTAAAATTAAATATTTAAAACAACAAAATGTCAAAGGGGTATACTTTGTTTCTATCAGTTTATTTCTTCATTTTCGTCTAATTATCAAGCAGTTGACATGATGATAAGGTGTGCGAATAGAGAAGGCGATAGTAAACAAAGTATTCCCATTGTCAAAGTCAAGTGCAAGGCTAAAGGGGACAGAGCAGCACAGCAACAGAAACAATGTAAGCTTTTACAATTGAGTGAAATTCCAAACAGTAGAAGTGTGAGCGAAAGCAATTGAGAGAGAGAGCGTAACTGAGAGAGCGATCGCCAAAAGAATAATTTGCACATGTGTCTGCAGCGTAGAATCAAAACACACACACACACACACACTTAGAATGCTCGCATGCGAGTTGTGAGACGACCTTGTGGCGAGTTATTTTTTAACCTTGGAATGAATGAAATGACTGTACTTATATGTGTGTGTGTGTGTAGGTTTTTGCACATGTATTTGATACGATTATACAAATGAATGTACGTATTTAGAACCGCTTAGGTACTTTGTATGTGAATAAACAATAATACACACATAATAATAAAAATATAAGAAAGGTAAAATAAATTACGCAAAAGAATTACAAATACAAATATGCAAATATATTTAGTACTAAATGACCCGCCCCCTTGCACTTGCCACCCACGTGTGCACGCTCTTAAATGTCATCAGTATGAGGAAATAAACGGCACTTTTACGACAAGCGCCGC
The DNA here is from genome assembly GCA_035043265.1 of Drosophila testacea. Classification (NCBI taxonomy): domain Eukaryota; kingdom Metazoa; phylum Arthropoda; class Insecta; order Diptera; family Drosophilidae; genus Drosophila; species Drosophila testacea. The sequence goes on along the minus strand of JAWNND010000378.1, from coordinate 1,156,407 downwards.
CAGAGAGAGCCAATTACAACAACGATCATTACGATTGTGAGAGAAAAAGAGTGAGTGAGGGGTAGAGAGTGGAAGAGGGAGGCTGAGCCAAGTAGAGCAATAGTGTAAAAGAGAACGCATGCTTAGAGACGATGGCGCAATTCATTTAATAGTCAGGTGGTTAGACGTACAGAAATACATGCATACTTGGATGCTTATAAGGAAGCACATTCTATGTTAAATTCTATTGAGTTATGACGAGACGGAAGCGTTAACACAAGGTGAAAAAGGGGTTGGCAATGTGACAGGTGCAATTGATACTTTGTATTACATATGCATATTTATATATTTACTCAACATAAAATATATATATTATGACAATGTATAATATACTGCACATTCTTCAATGTTGATTAGACTTGAGATTGTTCTTTCTTTCTTTCTTTTTTTTGGCTCTATCAGCTACAAGAATTCTAGGAATCATTGTGTCAGCCAACAAATTTCAATTGAAGGTCTTGTGATACGCATGTCGAGTCGACGAAAGAAGAAACATGGGAATAGGGGAAGAAAAATACATCATCAAAAATACATTTAGTAGAAATTTCTCAACACTCATTAGTATATTTGCAAACTATTTCCGCTTTTGCGCAAATGAGACGCAAATTCGAAAATATATTTTTATAAAATGATACGATCGAGTATAAGAACAAAACAAATCCTACGACGACGTCAAAGCGCCGGCAAAAAGGTGTAGAAAATAGAAATAGAAAGAAAATGTGTTATCGTTGTTATTGTAGTATTGTGCCGGTTGTTGTTGCTTTTGCTTGCACTTGATGAAGGCCAAAAGCAAATAGCGACGGAGAGAGAGAGAGAGAGAGAGAGAGGCGACTATGAAGGGGAGGCCGGCATTTTGGGGCCGAAAGATTTTCAAGGTTAATCACACAAATTCAGACGAAGACTTGAACGAAAAAACATTCGTACAAACATGAAATGAAATACATAATTTTATAACATTGAGTAGTTGATAGAGACAGCGAGAGAGAGATAGAACAAGAAAGAGAGGGCGGAGGGTGAGAGGGTGGAAGCACGTTCGGTAACTCAAAACCCGGAAAGCGAAATGGCATAATAACATGAACAATACTTGAAATAGACAAAACAACTGAGCAATAGGGTCAAAATGAGTAACCCCCTATCTACCTCCCCTCCCTCCCCCTCTCCACCACCCCTTCCACCCTATAGCGACAATCTAAAGACACACGCGCGCCGACAACAACAACGAGAACCCGGAACCTTGAACTCTGGTTCGTCGACCTTGGTGCTAATGTCAGCGACAGGCGACGAAAGCACAAAGCAACACAAAAAAAAACTACTCAGAACTGTTATGGAAAGGGAGAGAGTGACAGAGACAGAGAATGAGAGAGCGAAAGAGAGAGTAAAACCGCCCCTAGAAACTAAAAACTATATAGCTGACGTCGTTGTTGCTGGCTAAGCTTTTGTGTTGTAGTTGTGATTGTAGTTGTAAAATAAAAAGCTTCCAGCGATGAGGAAATGCGACGTTTCCCAAGAGTGAGAATGAGAGGGGAATAAGTGTGTGAGTGTGTGTGTGGGAGTGTGCGGAAGTACAAATAGTTAAGATTATTGATTGCAATGAGAGAGAAAGAGATAGAGCGACAGGTACAGGCAGTTCGGTGACCTTCGCGTGAATAGAACGTTTAAAAATGTTGCGATAGAGAGGAATGCAACAGTTTGTGGCAAGCGTCTACTATATTATTATTACAAATACAATAACTAGAGTTAAATACCATGGAAATAGAATAAAACAAGTAAATAAACTAACAAATCATATAATAAATAAATGTACCATAAATTGTAGTTATTAATTTTTATCATCAACATAACTAATCGAAACATTTATATTTTTCTATAATTCCAGGCCTGTCCATTAAATCCCGCGCCCGAGCTACAGTCAGAGCAGGAATTCTCACAGAGATTCGCGCATGTTATACGGGGTGTTATCGACTTTGCAGGCATGATACCCGGCTTCCAGTTGCTCACTCAAGATGATAAGTTCACATTGCTGAAAGCGGGACTCTTCGATGCATTGTTTGTGCGTCTCATTTGCATGTTTGACTCCTCGATCAACTCGATCATCTGCCTCAATGGCCAAGTGATGAGACGCGATGCGATTCAAAATGGCGCCAATGCCCGTTTCCTGGTTGACTCAACCTTTAACTTTGCCGAGCGCATGAACTCGATGAATTTGACAGATGCCGAGATTGGTTTGTTCTGCGCCATCGTCCTGATAACACCGGATCGTCCTGGTTTGAGGAATCTCGAGCTCATCGAGAAGATGTACAGTCGCCTGAAGGGTTGCCTGCAGTGCATAGTCTCCCAGAATCGTCCCGATCAGCCCGACTTTCTGGCCAAGCTGCTGGACACGATGCCAGATCTACGTACTCTGAGCACATTGCACACGGAGAAACTCGTCGTATTCCGTACCGAGCACAAGGAATTGCTGCGTCAACAGATGTGGAGCATGGAGGAGGCCGATGGGGCAAGCAAGAGTCCCGCTGCCAGCTGGGATGCCATGGATGTGGAGGCAGCCAAGAGTCCATTGGGCTCGGTATCGAGCACAGAGTCCGCCGATCTCGACTATGGCACACCAAGCAGCACCCAGTTGCAACAACAGGTGGCAACTCCAGCCCAGTCGCATCTGCATAATGGCACGCCCTCATCCCTGGCAAGCTCAGCCCCTCTGCTAGCTGCAACCCTTTCCGGTGGCTGTCCATTGCGTAATCGGGCCAATTCCGGCTCAAGTGGAGACTCCGGTGCTGCCGATATGGATATCGTGGGTTCCCATTCGCATCTCACCCAGAATGGTCTGACAATCACGCCCATTGTGCGTCATCAGCAGCACCAGCAGCCGCAGCAAGTTAACCACCATCAGCAGCATCCGCAGTTGCATCATCATCTGACCTCGGGTGCCACACGTTACCGCAAATTGGACTCGCCCACAGATTCGGGCATTGAGTCGGGCAATGAGAAGAACGAGTGCAAAGCTGTCAGCTCCGGCGGCAGCAGCTCCTGCTCCAGTCCCCGCTCCAGTGTCGATGATGCCCTCGACTGCAGTGATGCCACCCAGGCAGCTGCAGCAGCTGGTGTTGCCCAATTGAGTGTCTCGGTTTCTCCAGTTCGCTCTCCGCAACCGTCGAGCAGCGCCAACCTCAACCTCAAGCGTCAGATTGTCGAGGACATGCCCGTGTTGAAGCGTGTGTTGCAGGCGCCTCCACTGTACGACACCAATTCCCTGATGGATGAGGCCTACAAGCCGCATAAGAAATTCCGTGCATTGCGTCATCGTGAGTTTGAAACCGCCGAGGCAGATGCCAGCAGCTCCACCAGCATCCCAGCTCACAGTCCTCGTCAGAGTCCCACTCCTCATACGGCTCACATCAGTGTGGTGCAGACTCCTCCACCAGCAGGAGCAACCAGTCAACTGCATATGCATCTAACGCGCAACAGTCCCAGCCAACAGCAGCAACAACATCAGCAGCAGCATCAGCAACAGTTGCAACAACAGCAGCAGCAACAGTTGGGTTCCATGGCCAGCACACACTCGGTTTTGGCCAAATCTTTGATGGCCGAGCCACGTATGACTCCCGAGCAGATTAAGCGCTCGGATATTATTCAAAATTATTTGATGCGTGAACCGGCAACAGCTGCTAGCAGCACTACAGGAGGTGGACGCAGTCCGAGCAATCATTGTCCCTCACCCTCGACAAGTTCCCCACCGCCTCCACAGCAACAGCAGCAACAACAGCAGCAACAGCAACAACAGGCACGTTGGGCCACCACCAATTGCCAACAGCGGCAACAATCTGTGTCACCACATAGCAATGGCAGCAGTTCCAGCTCCAGTTCATCCAGCTCATCCAGCTCCTCCTCCTCCAGCAACAGCAGCAACAGTTGTCCGTATTTCCAGTCGCCGCATTCGACTAGCAACAGCAGCAGCAGCAACTCCGCCACCTCATCGACAGCAACGTCCACTTGTATAGTGACACCACCTCCAAGGCCATCGCCCATGTTGGAGTTGCAAGTGGAGATTGCAGATCCTGCACAGCCGTTGAATCTGTCCAAGAAATCGCCAACACCACCTCCGAGTAAGTTGCATGCATTAGTTGCTGCTGCCAATGCTGTGCAGCGTTATCCAACACTGTCCGCTGATGTCACCGTCACTGCGACCAGCAATGCAGCTGTCTCCACAGCCACGACCAGTGGCACACCGCCCACAAGCAGCAGCAACAGCAACAGCAGCAACAACAGCAGCAACAATGCGTCTACAGGAGTTCCGACTGTGCACAAAGTCATGTTAGAGGCGTAAGTCACTTCAGAGCTGAGAGACTGAGAGGAATAGAAAGAGGAGGAGCCGTAGGAGGGGGTATATAGGGGGCGTGGTAAACATTTTCCTTAACACTGGCAAAACACCCTCGCAAGAAGAAGAAAGCCAGCAAAGAAAATACAAATAAAAAGCGTAAAAATTAAATTAAATTATTTTTAACTTTAAAGAACTTCACAAATAATTAAAAGCAAAACAAAAAAATCTAAAAAAAAAACAAAAAAAAAATACAATGAGCAAGTGTACAAAGTTTCAAAATGCATGCAATTTAAATATTTAAACTACAAGTTATTAATTAACAACAAAAGAGAAATAAAACAAAAGCAGATTGAACGACAGAAGCCCTGTTGTTGTCGTCGAGGTATTAAAAAACGTGGGCATGGCAACAATGCATATAAACCATATATTTTAGCAGTTAAACTCAATACAACACACACACACACATACACACAAACAAAAAACGTAAATTATTAATTAATTTCCCATTGCTTTTATGGCATTCCCATAACAGATGCCAATTGGAATTTCGATTCTGATTTCTATATCTATTTGATTTCCGCTAAACTTTTGATTGTTTTTTAAGTTTTAAGCAATTTGTTGTACATATTACAATTACATTTTACATAAAATACTATTATTAATTATTTCTATTCTAGACAAGCAATGCGTTCAACTACTTGCTTATTTAAATGTTTTTTGAAAAAACTGCAATTTAATGTTGTCTAATTCTTTTTTTTAAATCCCCCTCCACCCCACTCCCCAAAAAAAATGGTATGAACTTTTTTTGCGATCTCCGTTAAGTGAAACAAAAATAATGAAAACAATTGCTGTTTTTGTTTATTAAACATTGAGAACATGCGATAAAAATTCAACTATATTTAAGTTCAGATAAAATTCAGTTTTTATGAATTGCAAAATTATATAAAAATTATAAGCGTTTAATATTATTGTTTTCTAATTTTAAAAACAAAACCACACAAAACAAAAAAAAAAATCATTAAAAAGATAAAGAACATATACTTATACATATATGAACAATTAAATCAAACAAAAAATGCTTAAGAGTTTTAGCAGCAAAAACCCAACGTTAAAATATTTGTTGTGTAAATAGTTAAATGTTAAATTAAAATTAAACTTACAATTAAACGTAAAACCAACGTATTTAAAATATTAAATGATATGCTTAAAAATGTAATGTTTAATTGGCGTAAGAACAACAACTACAACAACAAAAACTTAGCAGCAAAAAATACAACAACATGGAAAAAACAAACAAAAAAGATTATTGATGATATATAAATATATTATTTAAAAAGTAAAATACACTTGCGGTAGCAAAAAACTATTACATTAATTATTTTATAATTAATTATGCAGTACTATTATGATTATTCTAATTCTTATGATTAATTAATTACTATTTCTTGTGGTAAGCAACAACAAAAAAACAACAACAAAATCAACAAAGAAAAAACCGGCGCAGAAATTTGTATGTCAAATCAATAAAAAGAAAATTGTTAAAAAATATAAAAAAAATATCTTCAGTTTTTTTATTTCATTTCAACTTTCACTTTATCTTGAGTTTTTCAGTTGATTTCTATTTCTTTAAGTTCAAATGGAATGGTAAGCCGAAAATGAAAATCAAAATAGACATTTTCAATTAATTTTAAATATTTTCCTTATTATTTTTTCTTAAACTACCGCGTTGAAGAACTCAGAAATTAATACAATATATATTAATTTGTAAAGTTTTGCATATTGTATTTATTATGTGTGAAAAAGGAGAACAACAACAAAAACAGTTCACTTGAGGATTGACAGATGAAAAACAATAAGCATAACTTAATGAAATCTAAGATACATTCACATACATATACATATACATATACATAAACATATACATACATACATATATTATAAATATATTCTTTTAAAATTTATGCAAACGTGCTGACAAATTGAAATGGAGAAGAAACGTCAAATATTATAAACAGCGAGAGAAGAAGGTTATGACAAAAAGGTTATAACAAATAAAATATCACACTTCAATAATTATATATACATATATATATATATATATATACATACACATACATGGGTGTGTAACAATTTTTGCGTGTGTGTGTAAAATTGTCCGTAATTTTTAGCAAGCAAATAAAGATAAAACAAATATTGTATTAAAACTGAATATTTTATGTAAAAAAAACTGGAAAAAAAACACTGTGTATTGTAGTGCGATAGCAGCCAGCTTGTGTCTGGATATAAAACTTATGTTAAAACAGTCTATCGATAACGATAGATATTTAGTGAGGGGGAGGAGGACAGAAACGGTAACCGAAACAATGAAATGACGACAATTAAGCATATGTATAATAAAATACAATACGAATATCGTAAATCGTAAAGCGTAACTCGTAAATCGTAAGACGTAAAACGTAACTCGTAAATCGTTAATGTTAAACGTAATAGCAACTAACGTAAGTGAGCTAAAATCCAATTGAGCAGGCATATAGAATATGATACTTGTCAGATCGAGTACGTATATACAAAAATATATATGTATAAATAAATACGAAACGAGTAAGTATATGTATATGTACATACAAACACCAACACCAACACACACACACATACATATATATATTTTCATCAGTCACAAATTGTGAATTGAGGCAACAAAAATTTTAAAAAATACGACGGTCAAAGTACATGTATGCATATATAATGCCAGATCAGCAGATAAATGCATACATACATATATATTAATAGAAGTGTATCTGAAACATGGCTAAATGATACCAAGAGAAACTCGACACTCGAAGAACGAAATTTGTATTTGTGAAATAACATAATATTGCAGTTTGTTTTAAAAATGAAAAACCCGAATGGAATATGTGAATAAAATATGAAAATAAGTATTTAAAATATATCAACAAAATTACAACAACTAAAAACCATGCGTCAATTTTTTAATTCATTGTGAAAATTCTATGATTCCAGAACAACTGAATGTGTCATAAGTATTATTGTTTCACATTATTAGGGCTTCTTCTTTTTCTTCTTCTTCTTCTTGTTCTCCTCCGTCGTCGTCTTCTTCTTCTATATTGTCGTTGTAGTTGTCGCATGCCCGACGATAATTTTCAATGTCGCCGCCTGTGTATTTTGGAATTTTGCTCGTGACCTTGAGCGATAAGTGTCGCGAAATGAATTTACCGAAATAATCAAATAAGCATTGTCTCGAGTGGAAACGAGACGCAGCGAAGCACGAGGGGAAGAGGAGCGTGAGTGCCGAGTATATAGATAACGCGTAGTCAGATAGCACCAGACCCATGGGACCCAGCTTAGAAAGAGGGGACTGGAAGAGGAGGATGCGGTGACAAGAACGCGCATGTATTATTTGCAATATATTCTAATTTTAAACGAAGAGCATACAGAGCACAAGAGAAAGAGTGAGAGGGAGATGAGACAATGGGAGAGGAGGGTGGAAGAGATGGGGAGGAAACACACTCAGATCTGTTATCTTCAAAGTCAATGTCAAAGCTGTGGCAAAAAGGGACAGCATTAGACAGAGATAGAGTGGAATAGATAGATAAGGCTACAGTCCAACAGCGCAGCAAATTAACAAACTGTACAATGTGGCGTATGAGTAATGCATGCCAAGAAACGAACAGGAAATGCAATAAATGTTAACAAAATCGATAGACAGAAAATCGATTAACTTAAACGGGCCTCATTACCCCTTGTTGTCAGTTCGTTAAGTGCCTTATCCTGAACTATTTGAAGCAGGGCCTGTTAGAATCTGGAACTTCATACACGTAAGTATATACAAAGATGTTAAGAATACTTTTCCCCTGTTTAAAATATTCAATTCAATTTAATTTTAAAAGTCGTAACCAAGTAAGTCTCCCAGTTATTTTATTTATTTAATTAATATTTATTTAAAATTATTAAATTCTTCCTAGTTTTATTTATTCTTACTCAACATCCTTGCGCTACACAGAATCCCTTAAATATAAACACTATTTTTATTTCTCTAAATAATTAAAACTAAACTCTATTTAAATAGATAAATATACATATGGCGACTATCTGTATTTAAGACTATCAACTGCCATTCAAAAGCAAACTCATAGTGTTAGAAAAGGTATACTTAAAAGGTATACTTTGGTATATGTATAGATCACATAGTTCAGATGCAGTTGCAGTGCTCTTATTACTCCGTTGTAAAATTTGCCTGTATTATATATGTACATATGATGTTCATATGTATTTATTTGATAGGTTGGTTCTTATATTTTTGCGTATTTTACCTTGAAATCAAACAAGCCTCAAATAAATTAATACACACAAAACGCGCGAATTCCGCCGCAACAAATAAAATACAAATACAACAACGACAATAACAACTACGACGACAACAACAAATCGTATATGTATTTAGAAACAAGAACAAATACCGGCGAAAAAAAACAACAGCAACATTTCAAGGTTAACTGATTAGACGAAATTAGCAAATTTCTAGCAGATGATTGAACGGGTGGGAGGGGTGGAGGTGGTGGAAGGGGTTGGCTGTGGGGAGCGGGTGATGAGAGCACGCGCTAAAAAAAGGCCCACGCAACGCGTTTCGTTTTTTGATTGTGCGTATGCGTGCCGAATCAAAGCCGAAGCAAGCCAACGCAAACCCGAAGTGGAGCAAGCCGAACTCTCGCACACGCATGTTAACCCCACACCCCCGACTGCTTCCCCTTCCACAAACCAACTAACATACAATCCCACTCTTTAGAAACTCACCATAAAGCATTGGCGTCATAGTCAGTGCTGCCAAAATTTGAACGTTGAAGACAGGATGGAGTTGGAAAATACAGTTAAATATAAATAAACATTTTGTTTATTAAATTTCGACTTAAGCAATCGACAAAAATTCAAAATTTTAAATGGGAAAAATTAAATGTGAATTACAACTAGCCATTATACTAAATAAACAAATATATAGTTTCTTATTAAATGCTCTTTCTAAATATCGTTATTAAAAATGAATATTAATGTAAATCTATAAAACAATTAATTCAATTTAGCGTCTAATATATAAAGTTATTTTTTAATTTAAATTTAATTTTAAATTGAACTTATTTTTCGATGCTTTTAGTCGACGTTAAATAGATAAAATTATTAAATAATGTTAAAACAAATATACCCATTTATTAGGATGTTTAATATACACAAAAAAAACAACTTTTGTTTGAGTGTTTTTCTTTATTTAAGAAATTTTGAGTCTCTTAAAAAAGGACAGATCTATCCAGAAAAGTCTAAAATTACTGGTCACACTTGATACCTTAGGCCTACGCTTTTAATCAAACTTTCTTGAGTGTGGTGTAATTCTGTAGAATTCAACTCAGACATTGATCTCGTATCTCGTAATCGTAATTAAATTAAACTAATATAGGAAAATTCCTTTCGTTTGCTTTGATGCCCAAAATAAATCAAAGGTATATTTACAATTTAAAGTAAAGCTAAAATCCAAAATTAGCCAAGGCAGCAGCAAAGTAAGTACAATAAAAAGTAAATTGTACTATAAACAAAAAAGTTTTTACGCTTTTGGCATAAGGTAAATACAATAATATAAACGTACACACACACACATGGACACAGATACACAGATACACACAGCTGCAGATACAAATACAAAGCAAAATGCGCTTGACATTGAACTTGAACTGCAGTGCAATCAACGACGTTTACGTCAGCGTCGACGTCGACTTCGACGTCAGCGTTGTCTGTGTCATAGCCGAGAGCTGATAGCAGAATCAACAGCAACTGTTGCTGTTGTTGATGTTGTTGTTGTTCTTGTTCTTGTTGCTGCTGCTGCTGCTGCTGTTATTGTTGCTGCTGTTGATGGGACAGCTGCTTTGATGAACAACTAAAATGGAACAAAATGAACTCAACTTAATCATAATCTGTAAATGATTTTACAAAAGCCCAAGCTAGCTATGTACAAGTTTATATATTTACAGTATATACAAAGTTGAATAAGAATAACATATGCAACTGCATTGGATAAAGTGGAATAATAGATGAGTAACTTTTTGACGCATTCAAATCAATGTGAAGTCTGAGTCAGATATCTACATATTGACAGATGACCATGACTAGGGATTTTTCTACAACCATGAGGAAAGATCTATATTTAAAATGGGAACCACAGGAAATGTTAGCAACTAATAAGTTACAAGGAAATTAAAGTTCAAATTGAAATTGCTTAAATCCTGTCTCTGTTAGCTGGAAATTTACAGCAATTTGAACTTTACACCAACGCTGTGGGCCAATAAGGACAGGGCCAATAAGGGCCAACATGTCATCAGTTTGATGAGCCATAAGAGTGAAAGGATAAAAATCACGTTTGTCTATGCGAATAGTCTATACACTAAAAAATCTTTGGTATTTCTAGCACATATACTTACATACAATATGTTAAATTTGAAATTTGATTTACTTAATTATTTCAGACTTAATTGCAGTCAGTCAACATTTTTAGTTTTATAAAATATAATAAACTGTCTGAAATTTTATTTTATTTAAATAGCTTAATATTCTTGGACTTTTAGAGTATTGACAATGTCGTGAGGTTTTGAAAATTTGCTAAAAGTACAAATTACGTGCGCGGGTATAACCCAGGGAGTGGCTTAGGGGGGCAGTCGTAATGTCTACTGGCATTGGCAGCAACCAAGGTCACATTGACAAGTGTTGCACGCGCCTGCGATTGACAAAATGTGTTGGGCGCCATGCTGAAAAGAAGGTACGTGAGAGGTATGAATGGATGGTTGGGTGGAGGTGGGAAGTGGGAGGTGGAAGGTGGGGAGGTACAACTGAGGTCTATCGTTCTTGGAGGATGCGTGAGCTCTGCTTTTGGCACTTGTCGTTTGTATTGCTCTCGTTCTTGTTTGCTTTTACCTCCTTACTTCTTGCTTTTTTACTTGATTAGTGACACGCGCCTGTTACACACGCTCTCTCTTTCTCCACCTCTCCCACTTTGTTCGCCTCTCACCCGCACAGTTACATGTGGGACTGAAACTGTTTGTTTTATTGCGCCAAAATGATTTTTAGACAGAAATTTTCTCGATTTTCCAGGAGAGTAAACAGAATCTTAAAAGTTCTCAATTGGAATATACTTAGAAATCACATAACGTTTTCCTAAAAAAAAATTCTTTATTATATTTGTTTAGCAATTTTGTATTGTATTTTTAGCTTTTTTTCAATTTCTTGATTCACCTTGAAGTCAATCGAATTGTCGTTCGAGATAATTGCTTTTTCTGCACTATACTTACTTATTCTAAACTTATTACGTAATCTTAGATCTATTTATTTTTTGAATAATCAATTCACCAAGATATTCAACAGAATTGGAATATACTCATTTTTAGAATTTTTCAGGAGAATTATTTATCGATATTATTTAAAATAATTTCATTTTTACACTGTTGTTTATGTATCTTCTTTATTCTCGATTTCGTGATTTAATGTATTTTCTTTATTCTAAGTTTCTTGATTCACCAAGAATGTCAACAGATTCTTAACAGTTCTCAATTAAAATATACTCACTCAGAAATCACTGCATTCAATCACCTAGGAGAACTCTTTATCAATGGTATTAAAGATAATTGCCTATTCTATACTATTCAGTAAGGAAACTGGTTCCCTTTTGTCTAATCTAAGATCTATTTTCTTTATTCACTGCAGCAACTTTTACTTTTGGGCCTAAACAAACTTTGCCTTGGCCATAAAAAAATCTCCTTCAGAAAGGTCAAAAGCGTGTGGATGCTGCCATTCCGAGTACTTTCAAGACGACATCAATGTGGGTTGGAACGGAGAGGGGCGAGGACAACGCGTGTGTTGTATTGAAATGTCCTTGACAATAACATTGCATGCCATCAGGTCGGTGGGTCGTTGGGTTGGTTGGGTGGGTTGAGCTTGTTGGTTTGTGGGTTTGTTGGGTCGTTTGGTCGCTGGTTTGTTGAGCCAATATGGCGCGTGAAAACGTTATTCAAGGACCAGGCAAATGGGTGTGTGGAGCCTCTAAATTTTCGTGGAAATGCCTTGTCAGAGCAGGCTTGATTTGCTTATTTACACGTGGCATACATTTGGCAGTAAGTACTCAACCTGCTGCTCCTTTTGGTCCTGGAATTTTACCGAGTTGCAGTAAAATGAAGTGCGCCTTGGCAACACTCACTTGCTTTTTGGCTAATTGAGCGCTGTCTTGGCTAATAAAGTACCCTTAGTTTGTTGGGTAACGGCTGTCTACTAATTTTACAAATATTAAATAAATATGGGCGCAACAGCCTCCCCTCCTCTTCCCCCTTCCTCGACTCAACCCACCCACCCCAAGCTGACAAAACTGAGTTTTTGGTTTCGTTGTTGGCCTGGTCGGGTGCCAAGGCAAACAACCGCACAAAATACACGCGCTAACCCCACAAGCCAATAACCTAGAGCCATTTTCCTATTTACACAATTACAACAACAAAATATTTACCCTGACAACCCCCTTAGATCCCACCACCCCCGTCGTCAAATGAAAGCCAAACATGAGCGTAACGAAATTGCGTTGAAAATGTTTTGTGCGAACATTTAATAAGGTGGGCGGTGGGTGGTGAGGGTGGTTAATAAGGGAGGGGGAGGGATAGCTAAGGCAAAAAACTTTTACGAAAATTATATTGTGTTTCCCTTCGAAAGCTTTGCACCATCCCTAAAACTGTTGTAGCTGCTTCTTCTTCGGCTTCTCTTTATTTTGGTTAACATTCAAGGTCAAAGTTGAGCGCTGGTCGTAAAGACAAAAGCAGTCAGTTGTATCAAGAATAACGAATACAATATACCCTTTAAAACTAAGTTATGACATTAGCATAAATAACAACAATTTTAAATATAAAACTTTTGTATTCAAGATAGAGTATAGTCTGCAAGACTTCACACTCTCAATTGTTCTTTCTGTCCGATGGAAATACAGGGTATGTCCTTTTAAAGGGTATATGTCCACACTCTTAGCCAGTGCGCCGAATCGCCTGGTGTTAGCATTAGTCTGTGATGCCTGGATGGACCATCACCAGAATCATCCCCCAATCTATACAATAACTTTGTGATTTACATTTTTTTTAGGCCCTTTGTTGCTGTCAACTTGACCCAAATCAAAAAAGTTCTCAAACAAATATATCAAAAGGCGACATTTTGTTTAATTGTCTAATTAAAATCAGGAAAATTTTACAGCTACATAGAACAAAGTCTGAAGTCTGCAACTGACAAGGGATCTACTCGAATCGGACTCGAACTCATATGAATAATGAATCTACATATGTTATCTGAGCTCTTATTCAAAACGAGTCGAATCGGGGAGAGAGATTGTTGCTGATGAGACTTCAGACAAGTACCTTCTCCTCCCCCAACTCTGTTTATGGCATAAAACGAGTAATAAAAGCGCCTTAAGACCACTTCAAGGACCAGTCTATGCTGACGTGGACATTGACAGAGACATCGACGTAGGCGTAGTTTTGGTCGATTCTTTAAGCATCTTGAATTTCAATTGAGTCAGCAAATGAGACAGTTTCCCTTTGTGCTGACAATAAGAATAAAAAGAATACTTGCAATAAACAATTGGTATGGCAATTTGAGTGGCAAAACTTCAGTCAAATCATCGATTACGACATATGGAAAAACTGGGGGTACAAATAAAGTAAATTGAGATCATCGATCGGTCGATCGATCGTTCGATGAATCAAATTACGCACTACATTTATTTTGATTTCATTTTATAAACAGAACAGAAGTCAAACATTCAATCACATATCAAGTGTATGCTGTGCATTACATTACATTACATAAATATTTAAATATTTGTTCTCGATATTTATTACAATGATCCGAGGGTTCTTTTAACGACTCGAACGTCAAGAACAAATGCTCTGATCATGTCGTTTGAAGGCAATGCGAATCATTCTGACGGCGAGATATTGTTTACCATTTATGACTTTATAAATCAGAATCAAACTGAAGGCTATATTAAGTTTTTACAAGGCTATTGATATGGTTATAGTTAAATAAATATTATTTTTAAATTTATGGAAGACTTTTGTACCTTGATCTAAATATGTACTGTTTTTTGAGAATACTGCTTTTGCATCAGCTCAAGTTTTTGTACCAAGAGTTTCCTAGATTTTATAAATTTTATATTTCTACACTAAAAATATTGTGAATTTCAAGTCTTTACACTGTACTTGTTCTCTTAGAAGTTGTAGCATCATTCCTCATGCAGTTTTTCGTCAACGAAAGTTTATTCACATATGCAATGAATTGCATATGGTTGTAGATCATCACATACTGTGTTGTCTCTGGCAGTCTTTTTACGATCATTAATTTTTCTGGAATAAGCCTGAGCCATTTCTTTCCTATTCCTTTCGTTATCTTAGGAGTACAGATATCTATGAAAGATTTGGTCTGTCTTCATTAAAAACACTTTCTTTTAAATCAAATCAGCTAGCTAGACAATTTCAAAGGTTAGGCTTATTTCATTCAGATTGACATAGTACCTGGTCTTATCCAGATCCCATATGTATGCTAGCTTGTTTTCCTAGGTCAAACCGTCCCCTGTTTGTCTCATCTATCTTTTTCCATTCGTTCCTTTCAGATATATTCCCTCTCTAGAGAGCTTGACTCCTTGAATCCGATAATGACATGGTCTGACCTCTTTTTATGGTATCCATGTGCGTGTCTGGAGACAGTGGCAATGGCAACCAACTGTTGCCAACGATAAATAGCAGCTTAATGATGGCCATATTCTAGGGGGTGGGGTCGAAAAAAGGGAAAGTGGAGGTGGGGCCAGTAGGAGGTCAGTCAAATGGCGGCGCCGACTGTCTCCAGTCGCCGCCTGTCAAGGACATCGTTCGCATTACAGGCCTCAACGAAATGCGCATAAAATTTGAGAGACGGAGGCCTCATTTCTTTTTTCTTTATTTTTGAATCCCTTTATTGTTGTTGTTGAATGTTTGAAAGCGTTTTTGCATTGCAAACTATGGCAAACATTTGGTTGATTGTCAATGTCAGAGGGGTTTTGGCTATTCAATTTTTGAATTCAGGAAGTTCTGATCGAATATGCACAAACTTTTTGCCGGTGCATAATATGAATAACTTTCGATCAAAACTGTTGATCACCACTTGATCAGCATTTTGAGATGGGATTTTTGGATATTGGGTTGTTGGGGAAGGTGCTGATCAGGGGAATGTTTAATATCATACAGTTTCGGACAGGAAGCAGACCACGAGAACTGAGTTTAATGTATGCTCCAAATAATAGCCATGAAAATAACTGAATATTATGAATATCTTGAGTATATAACCTTGTAGCATCTGCTTCTTAAGATCAATTTGTTTAATGTAAAAGCAGAAAATTGTCAACGCAGAGAAAGGTCCACTTCAAACTTGTCGAGTAATGGAGAAATAATTCTCAAATTATGTAAAAATATACAAAATTGCAAATGAAAGCGGGATAGACAGATAGAGAGAGAGAGACCGAGAGACAGAAAGTAAACTCAAGGCTAAACAGAATGAAATGTTGTATGTACTTATATTAATGATGGTAAATGTTTATGACTAGAAATGTATCCTTCCTCATTCTCATCTCTCTCATGCTCTGTGTTATCTGTTTTGTGGCCTCAATTCACGCATGAAATCTGCAATCAAATGTAAATAGAAAGCTCATAAGCTCAATTTTATGGCCACATAAAGCAGGGCTTTACAAAATTTAGGCCAACTCACAGGACGACGCGACAGTTTATGGAGTCTTGAGTTGGTAGAATGAAGGTGCAGACAACTTTTTGCTATCTGTTCATATTGGACTTGAAAACGATGCCAAGGATGCGGTGGTTAACAGAAATCGTCACGTATACGCCGCATACGCCAGCAATTATGTATACGCATACATTCAGTCGACCCGGAGGGTTGTACAAAAGTTTCATAAAGTTAACCAAAATAAGCCGAAGGTTATGTTATGATAATACGCCGCAACAAAAAATATAACCGAAACCTGCTACGCAATTCAATCAGTTACAAAAGGGGGTGCACTGGGGGAGGGCCCACTGTAGGCGTATTGTAGAGAACCTAGCCCGGCTTTATGTTTATGTTCGGGTCATAAAATACGAGTATGGCCTAATGACAGGCAAATGAAAAAGCCTTTAGACCCCTGTACGTATGTATATATGTATGTATACCTCATCAATCAGCATAGGCCATAAACTCGCTGATCCAACTTTCTCTCTTTCTCTCCCACTCTTCTGCTATTCCTACTTGTTATACTGTCTGTCTGCCTCTTTCTTTCAATTTATTTACCTACAATTCAAGGTTGCATTTATCCTGTTTCAACAGCCGCTGATTAACCAAAAAAAAAAAATAAATAGGATAATATTTAATGGACTTGCTAACTGCGTCACAGTCGACAAAGTCCAATAAATATAATAAAGGAAAAAATTTTGGCCGGGTCAATTTTCTGTTTCCAGAACTCTGTCCCTTGGATATACCCCTGCCCATTTCCTATCCAATAAGTAAATTGTCAAACTGATAGCATGTAATTAGTATTTAGCGTAGGCGTCTCACAATGTTTATGTCTCCACAATTTGTGCTGTCTACGATGTTGTTAATTTTGTTGAAGTTTCACATAAAATTCCTGGAAAACAATTGCCAACTGCTTGTCTTTAAGCTGAAAAACTGGCCCTACCCAACGCGATTAAAGCACACCTGGGACTTAAGGTACAAAATAAAATAAAAATGGCAGTAAGCTACAGTGGAGCAAGCTCGACAGTAGGAGACCCAGTACTTTTGAGTGCAAAGCGTTCACTATTGATTGTTCTTCAATAATGTGTACAAAACAATAGATGGCGCCACTACGAAGTTAATAAACACAGAGGTCGCTAGCGTCTCTTCTTCTTCCTTTTGCCTGTAACATTGTTAGTTGAATAACTTCCGTGTTTAGCATCCGATTTAAATGAAAACAGTTTTGGACCATAGTGTATATTATATGTACCAATAATCAAGTCGTTAACATTTAAGGGGCTCTTGTAATTCGACTTCGAAATTTTGTATTTCAATTTCCGGGGGCGGAGGGGGGCGGCAAAAATCTAAAACAAACTTGATCAATGCAGATATAGATGAACCTACATGCCAAATTTGGTGTCTCAGCTCTTATAGTCCCTGAGATCTAGGAACTCAAAAAGTGACAGACGGACAGACGGACAGACAGACAGACGGACATGGCTATATCGACTCGGCTGTTGATGCTGATCAAGAATATATATACTTTATGGGGTCTGCCACGCCTCCTTCTGCCTGTTACGCACATTTTTTTTGCACAAACTTAATAGACCCATTTGTACTTTTTTAAAGTACTTGGTCTAAAAAGTAAAAGAATAAGAAAATAAAAAGAAGTGCCATCACTTTTGGTACACAATTGTATAATTAAAATTAAGATAAATTCGACAAACTACGTTTACTCGATAATATTATCTGTAGTCTAAACAAAAAATCACGCTTTTCAAGTGCAGTTCAATACTGTTAATTTATGTGTGTAAATCTGTCTCTTATAGTAAATAATTTCAACATTTAAAGAAGGAAAGCATTTTTGAGAAATTTTAGCTCACTACAAAAGATATAAATAATCGACATAGGTCTAGTAAGACTAACAAAAAAGTAAATATTTTGAATATATTATTTATTGTTTTAAACATTTTATTAGATTCAAATTAATTTCCAAATAATAATTACACTTCTCGACAAAAATCATCTGTATACAAATAACGCGGTTAATACTTATAAAATATGTAGATTTCTTTATACCCTCAATTTCATATCAAAATCGATACATGTTAAGCAAGTTTGGGTCGTTAATATTCATACATTAAACAAAGAGTCAAATTACTCCCTCTACATGAAAGTTTGTTAGAAAAGTCTTAATGTTTGCATTGGAAAATTCAACAATAATTGATAATATTTATTTCGGAATAATGAGCATGGTTATAAGATCAACTACAAATTCATTTTAAAGTCTATACAAAGCCAGTTTATTTCAGCTAGTAAAAATATGAATATATTTTCACTTTTAGTTGGCAATACTCATTACCACCATTAGACTCGAACAACTACCAACTGCGTTAAGCACTGGCAATTTGTTACAACTACAACAAAATCATGAGAAGGGGCCACAATGCGACCCAATTTTGAAATTCACTTTCTTTGCTTTGATATTTCAGAGTTTCTCTCCTTTGTGTTGTATTTTTATAGTTCAGTCAACTCTTTTTTTATATTTTTTTTGGAGGTCTCTAATAATTAAATGGTCAAAATCAAATAGACAAACTCGTGTTTTGGGCAACGTTGAGTGCAGCTCAATCATATCCGTAAGGGGGGGGGATATATAAGAAAGGGGAAGGGTAAGGGGAAGGTGGCTGACAAAAACAAGAAACACTTTCCACACACTTTTCGTTGACCCAGAAAGCCAACTGAAAACCCGTTTTAGTTTGCCGACGGGTTAAAGAAATGCAACAAAACTACAAGAAAGAAAGAAAGAAAGAAAAAAAAACTTTAAATTTAAAATAAATGGAGTACACTTTCGCTTATGAAAACGAAAGTCAACGGACTTTTGCACTGCTATTGGATACAACAAAAGCGACACCAACAACCAAACAGCCAACAACCAAACAAAACACTACAGAAATGCGTCGCGTCGGTGAAATGGTGGAGAAATTTGTCAGCTCCCAATGGGAGCCAAAGGCAAAATAGGCTGTGCAACGGGCCAAATCAAAAGCAACAGCAACAACAACAGCAACAATAACAGCAACAGCAACAGCAACAACATCATTAACATTATAATAAAACAATGAACATGAAAATACGCAATGAGTACAACAGTATATAAACAGCAAAACAATAACAACAACAATACAAAATACGAGCACAAAATACTCAAAGTTCAAAGCCTGCAGGCGGGCAAAGTCGCGAGCGTTTCCAACGCGACACTGAGGCGTTTTATTAACGCCCCTGAAAATCGCGGCGCGAGCACGCGACTTTTTGCAAGTGACCCAATTTCAATACCGCAAACATTGAAAATGAAATAAAAATAAAATACAATATGAAGCAGCCTGCTTCTAGCCAGACAACTAGCAGCGGGCAACACAATAATAAATTATTTGGAGGTTTCATTCCAACATTCAATCTGCCATTTTTAGTTTAGGTTTATGTAAAAAATAAAAATAAAAATAAAAATAAAACAAAATAATAATAAAAACCAACTGAACCGAACGCCTTTTGTTTAGTGGCGACAACGTCTCGCAACCTTTAGCCAAGGCAATGTTTAAATAAATACTACAATGCGATTTCAATATTACTTTTCATGTCAAGCACACCCATTCAAATTTGTTATAGGGGCTAGACCATGTACTTCAAATCCAAAAATAACAGTTCTTGATCCAGTTATTTCTATTTTAATAAAAACAATGACTAATCTATTAAATTTTTAATTATTTATCATTATCAGAATTTATGATACACAATTACAGTTAACGCTATTTTCAATTGAATATATTTGTGAATAGAAAGTAAGTTAACTAGAAGTTAAAGTTAACTAGTAGTTAACTTTTCATGTTTTAAATAAGTTTCTAGAATTTTAAAAATCTTTCTTATTTCAATTATTTTGGTCCGTGTCCAATTTAATATACTTTGAATGTATTTTTGGTATGCGTTGAATAAATTAATATTCCAATTATTTTCCAAAAAATAAACTTTCATGTATATTTTAAGAATGTCTTTTTTAATAATACATAAATTATAGTATTAGTAAAATAAGAAATGCATAATCTATGTAAATATTTTTAACAATTTTATTTAGCACAAATTTATAAAATGCAAAGCATTCCAACAAATATTTGTCATTTTAAATTTTATCATATTTATACTTATTATTGTTCAAAATATATTTATGCTTAAATATATAATTACATTATGTTTTTCCTCTTTTTATTTAACTTGAATTGTTTATACCAAATAATAATAATTTATTTGTAACCGTTTAGCATATTAATTAGCTGCCTCACGTGAGTTGGCCAAACCAAAACGAAGTCAATAACCCAGCTATGGGTTTGAGTGTGCACAGAAATACTTAAGTAGCAATGTATGTGAATGTGCACATACGTATACGTATGTATGTACATATATGTATATATAAAAGACGGTATGAAATTTCACTTGGCTGCGTCTGCGCAGCGGTCGACAGCGAAAGTGAAACTTAAAAGAGGT
This sequence comes from Drosophila testacea, assembly GCA_035043265.1. Taxonomy (NCBI): domain Eukaryota; kingdom Metazoa; phylum Arthropoda; class Insecta; order Diptera; family Drosophilidae; genus Drosophila; species Drosophila testacea. Next base: position 1,135,718 of record JAWNND010000378.1, on the reverse strand, counting down.
TTTTGAACTTATTAAGTGAGGGAAGTCAGACAACAGCAGGGAAAGGGATGGGTAGAGCCAACTGGGGAAAGGGTACATTTGGGGAGACGAAGAGAAAGAAGGGAGGAGCCACGACAGCAGCGACAGCAGCAACAGCAACTGGCCTCGACTCGTGTAACTGGAGCGGAACCAAAGACAGCAACAATTTTACTTTCTTTTCCACATGCAGCTAAAGCTAATCGAGATTTAAGAGAGGGGGTAAGGGAAACTGATGGACTTGGGGTTGGGGTTGAGGTTGGGGTTGGGGTTGGGATTGGGGTTGGGGTTGCTACTGTGGTACTCTTGCAGTAACTAAATTCAGTTGTAGAAATGTCAATGAACCAAAAGACTTTGATATGAAAGCGACGGCAACTGAGTATAACCCAATTAAATGCCAACTTTGACAGTGACTTGATACTTGACTTCGGTCTTCGATATGCTGTTGGTCTTGGCTTTGGTTTTCGGTTTTCGGCTTTTGGTTTTCAGTTTTTGGATTTCAATTTTCGGTATTTATTTCAGCTAGTTGATGTTTTTGGCGCCGCATTTATGTGCTCGGCGTGCACGACAACCAAAGAGCCTCGCCACTGAAAAATGTGCCAAAAAAGGTCAGAGACAATTAGCAAGTGTCGTTTTGTTGTTGCTTCTGTTGTTGTTTCTTTTATTTATTTAATTTTTTTTTGTTGATGCAAACACCCGCACCTGTCCCTGTGTCCCACTGTACTGCTGTTCCAGTGCCATGAGCCAATCTCAATGTTGTAGTAGCTGTTCAACGAGCGCAAAATATAACAACACCAACATCAAGTCACAACTCTGTACTGTAGCAACAGCAGCAGTAAACACAACAACAACAACTATTAAAATACAAAATATAAAAAAACGACAGCAGAGGAGGCCGACGTCGTATAAATAACCTCATAATTGCCATTGAGGGACTTTGCAATGAATTATGCGAATTAACCTCAAACATTGAAACGTTTTTCATGAACATGCAACAATTTTGACAAGTTTAACAAACTTTAGTCATGATTGCTTCAAAATTCATATTTTTTTAACTGGGCACTGTGTTGAGGAAGTAAGAATACTTATATAGGATTCAAATGACGACAAAATAGGAAAATGAGGTTTTATTTGTAAATGCTTATAGATGAAAATTCGTTAAAAATCAAGTCCTTGTGGCTTCTTGAAATCTTCTGGGCTTTGAAAAATATATTCTCAATACTTTAAAGAAATTTTTGAAAACTAAACCAGAGGGCTTCAATTATCTTTTAAATGCAAACTTTTGTTTTTTTCTATTGCTTGGATGTACCTGAATATCCTATTAGGGTAAGTTTTGTATAGATCTGAGACAGTCCTTTTTGACTGATGACTAGGCAGTCGCAGAAGAGCTGAGAAACAGTCTTCTCCTCCTTTTCGTTCTCACATTGAAAAGTAGAAAAATAAAGTTTAAAAGGCGTTTCGATTACACCTTACATAAATATACTAGTAAATAAAAAAGTTAATATATAAATGTAATTAAACAACATACAATGTTCTCCTAAATAGAGTTCTTTTGATATTTAATTTTATATTTGGTTTTTATATTGTGGTTTTATTTCTTCCCTCGCCAAAGTTCAATGCCCCGATCACCGATGGTTGATTTGAGACCCAATCGACACTGTCAATTACCCAAAGACATCACAATTTTATATGGCATCTCCTCCCGTTTCCAATAACACGCTCGTGACGCGCATGCGCAACGGTTCGACAATAAAAGAAAGAGAAACAGAGGGAAAGAAACAGAAACTAAAAACGAAACCGAAACATAAGCGAAATAAACAACGGTTAAGCACAATTTGAAATGAAATTGAAAGCAAAAGCGAAAGTGTATTTCTTTCTAGTCCATTTTATTTTATTACTATTTTTTTACTACTTCTATTATTATTATTATTATGGTTGTATTTTGTTTTTGCTTTTGTTGTTGCTTTTGTTATTGTGTCAACAATTCTTCAAATTTCTTTTGCTATTCAATTTCGTTTGTCAACGGTTTCACTTTCTTCTTTCCATCTTTAACATTTCAGCAAACGCTTAATGTTGAATAAGCCAGAAGCAGTTTAGACCAAGATCAAGAAACAAATGTATTTCAGTGCTTAAATTTGGCCAATTTAAATCTCCCTTTACACAATTACAAAAGACCAAGAGCAAATTAGTGGAGAGAGTGAAACTTAAAATGAAGTTGACCTCGTTTTTAGCCAAGTTCTTTGCCACAAAAGAGTTCAAATGTTAAGATGATTAAAAGAAAATAGCAGTATGCAAATTAGAGTTTAGCTTAAAGTTGGTTTTGTTAAACAATAAAACTCTATTTGTATTTTTAGGCATATGCATGTATATAAAATATTGCACCTTGTGCCTCGACTTTCACTGCTGCTGCAGAGCTGTTGACCCAAAAAACACAACTGCAATGACACATCAACCTGGCCAAGAAAAGCATTTAAAAAGGTTGTATAAAATCGCATAAAAAATGCAACTGCTGTTGCCTCCAAAGGGATCACCTGAGCAACAAAAAAAAAAACAAAGCGGGCTTCATAAAAACTGCAGACGTTACGGAAATGAAGACGTCGACATCCTGATACTCCCCTTTCCCCACCTCCCTCCTCTCACACCTAAACCCTGCGCTGTTGCAGCTGCTGGCTTTCTTAATGGCCTTCGCTCAGGGCTCAGGGCTCAGGGCCCAAGTCTGAGGGCTGAGGATTTAACCTCGTTGCTTCAGTCGAAGGTACTAAAAATATTTAAGATGACATTAATTTTTGAAACGGCTGTGATCTGTGTCTTTTGGCCAGTTGGTTAACTGGTCAACTGCCTGTTAACGGTTTTTATGAATATCATGTATCAATTCCGCACGATCAGCAACTGTTTTTGGGGTCTGAGGTCTAGGATTTGAGCTGAATACACCCAATTTTAATTTCAAGCCTCATCAACTCGCTTAGACAATTTTCTGCGCTTTCGTTTTGTGGTACACACCCCATATAAAAAGATATATATCTGTTGATCTCCAGCGCTTTTCCCATTAAAAGCAATTTAATGTGCGCCACAATAAATACAAATTTCAAAATTGAAACATAGACAACACAGAAGAGACACAAGACAAGAGACGGACAGAGCACGATCAGGAAAGTTCAACACTTTCTTTTTGGCTATGGCGAACAGTTGAAGTTCAACTCTTGCTTTCTGGGTAGGTGGGCATCAATTACACTAGTCAACATAAAAGTATAACAACGTGCCGAAACAAACCGAACCCGATCCATACCGAACTCAGGCAAGCTGACTCGAAAGACAGACATTTGGAAAGAAAAGAAAGTGAAAAATGTTGCAACAGTTGTGGCAGCTGAGAATACAGATGTTATTTGGTTAAAGAAAGTGATGTACAGCTATAGACATACATTTAGCACAAATGATATGCACAGATGAAAGATAATTTTCTTTTGTTAATTATAATAATAAGCAACGAGAGGTTAAAGTATTATTTATTAAAAAAGGTAATAAAACAATTGAATACCAATATGATTTAGTACTTGGAACTTGGACTAAAGAGCTGACTTTATTTTAACAAGTTTATCTACTTAAATCTAAGGTCTCGCCCATTTAAAAATGTACATTTATTGGGAACTTAAAAGTCAATAAATGAAACATTCATTCGAAATTAAAAGTGTACAAACTTTATAACAAGTAATTGTATAGAAAAAGGGTATACCATCCATAATCATACTGCAATAGAAAATCCCTACAATCTCTCTCTCTCTCTCTGTTGTCTTAGTCTCCCAGTGTCATTGCACCGAATTGAGTTCAAGCGGGTTTGTTGAACTTCCCCTTAACAATAGTTGAATTTGAATTATTTTCACCGCGAAACAATCCGAGCGAACCCTCTGCGATCGGCAAAAGTGAGAGTTGAACACAGAGCAAAATATTTGAATGTTGCTTGTTGGCTATTGAGGTCACTCAGAGTTGAAGTTGATGTTGGAGCCGGGGCTTAAATGATCTTTATCATACATTTTGGTTTGACGATCATGAAGTATGTATAATTTTTCTATATCAACGACTTTTCACAGTTTCTGCTGCCGTCTTTTTTGGCCATGACGCATCGCAGCACAAACTTACAAACTTTCATTAGGTGCTGGTTTTTAATATATTTTTTTAAAGAGGTCATTGAACGAAAGCAGGGCTTCCATCATATAAAATATTTAAAAATTATAGAGCATACGATATGATATCAAATGACAACGGATCACTCAAGCGGACATAATGGTAACAGCTGCAGCCAAAGTGTCGATTTAGTGCAAAGAAACGAAAAAGGATTGAAAAATCGAAAGAAAGAAGTGAAATTCATTAGAGTGAAGGTGGTCACCTTAACAATCTCCAAATTATAGACTCAGCTGTTAAGCAAATGGTTTCTTTAAAAATTGGATAGGTAAAAATATTTAGATATTCTTATACTCTTTAATTTATAAATTTAAGCTCGACTTTAAGCAATCTACAAAAAAATAAAACTGAATAAACTTAGCTTAAATTACTAAAGATCATATATTTTCTTATTAATACCGATATCATATTGAGAATGAACTTTAATGGAAAGCTATACAACATTCAAGTTAATTTAATGGTTTATATAAAATCCCTATATTTTACTTTATTTATTTACAATTTTAATTTTTTGTTGACTGCTTTTACTAGATATTAAAAAAATTTAAATGTTAAATGTTGACTATTATTTTAAACCGATTTTACAAACAACTAGATGATTAATTTCCTAGTTTTCAAACAATTTTCCACCATTATTCCTGAGTAAAGGGGGTTTTACTTAAAAGAATGATTAAATAATAGTATTCCTAGAAACCTCAACAAATGTATTATTGCAACCTTAAAACTAATTGATGTAAGCAATAAAATTACGCACCTTCCACCCTATGTAAAGAATGAGGAAACAAAAAAAAACAAGCTAAAATTTCAATGCCAGCCTATGACCAAAAATAAATTCCAGCCAGTATATAAAAACATTACCTCAGAGACGGAGACCACACAAGTTGGACCCTCAGCCTATTGGGGTAAAGGTCAGGGTAAGTATAGTCAACTGTGAGTATGTGACAAATTTTCATTTCATTTATAGGCTGCCTGAAGTAATCTTCACTAAACATTTACAGGAAATGCTGACAACGACAACGACAGCGGACAGTGTAAATGGGAAATGGGTGTGATGCGGTTGGGTCACAATGTGACCAAACAATCATTAACCATACGATTCTACATCTCTTCCCTTTGAGTTTTAATTGTGTTAAGACCCCTTTTCCCGTTCCGGGTACAATGTGCAAAGGGGTCATTCACGCTACCCATGAACACCTAGTGCGGGTCTCAGCAGTTTCAAGTGCGTCATCATCAACGCAATTGTCTCCACATCTACTTATGACCAGCGGACATTGGTCATTGGCCCAACCCCCCGGCGACCCCGACGCTTCGTACCTAGAAATTCGCTGAACTTGAAACGTCGTCATTCTGTCATGCCACAAAATCGTGAAAATTGTACGCTATATTATGAGCGCTCTATACAGTAAGGCCTGCCTAAATTAAACTTCTCTAAGAGTAAACTATCTTTAAACACAAATATATACATAGTTTTCGGGAAATTTACAGCCAAGGTTGGAACTACTCTGCACAAAACTAAAAGAAAGTCCTACCGGAAGGATAAATCGCAAATTCTTTCATAAGTTTTGTAACTCCATTGTCACGACGGAATTTTGAAAAATAATACAATTTTATGCCACATTCTAATAAATTTGGTTTCTTGTGATTCCCTAAGCTTTTAAAAGTGATTACAGTATCTTTAACCGATTCTAATTATTTTTGGTCGATAAATTTACAAAATATTTTAGCTTCTTTTTTATGAACAGCTATTTATTTCTATGTATATATATATATATATATTGACAATATCGAACTATATACGGAATTGTTAGTACAAATGTAATACGAGACTGTAATTCAATTTAGGAATGTTTGACTGTTATTCTGTTTACATTTCAGCTGAGGGCATTCCAGGAAAGAACGTCGACACCGAAACCCGTTGATGTTAGCACATTTCACGCTATTAGCAATCGTATTCCAGAATGGGGAATATATGATGGGTAGAGAAAGGTGCAGAGAGGGGGCGGAACAGACAGTATCAACATGTATTGAATAATTGCTGAAACCTTGAAATTGGCATAAAGAACTGAACTAAACAAACGCTGACAACAAATTACATAAAAACAATTATGGAAAGAAGTTTGCGCTTTAAACGCGAAATATTCTTGCTCACCAAGCATAAAAACAAACTTTTTAAAGAATAAAGGAAAAAAATATTATAAAATTTAAACAAACATTTTGTTGTTGTAGCATGCAGGGCATGTGTGGCGATTTTCCGGGAATTGGTATCAGTCTGAGTTCAAACCAAACCAACTCGGAGCGTAGTTTATCGTCATGTGAAGCGTGAGAACTCTGAGCTTATGATATACTTCTTTGTCTGTGGTCAAAGTGGGTCACTTTAACGTTTCAATTTCATTAGAATTCGCTACAACAATGAGAGAGGGAAACCACAAGCAAGTTGGACATATTTCCAACAGATTCGAATCAAAAGGTTTTCCGAAATACATTTAGATGTTTGGTAGTGCTCGCTCATTTATTCTAGATAAATAATTGAAGATAATATCAATAGAACCATTGATATACTTCTGTTTTAAAAGAATACTACCAAAGAATTAATTTACTAGCTCTTTAAAAAGTATATGTATGTCCTCTCCAAATGTCAATAATCTACTTAGATTAGTTATATTTTACTTTTTTCCTTATTGAATGCCAATAATTCAATGAGTTTCATCTCATCAAGTCTTTAAGAAATAGGATGAGATCCAATGTGATGTGTTATTGGAACACGCGCAACGCATAATTCGTATAAATTGAGAATACTTATAAGAACCTAACTCGCATTCATCAACTTAATGGAAACAATAATAAAAATAACTGACAACGTTTGCATTTAACAGATTTAGACTAAGGTATACTCTGTAGTTTTTACATTATGGAAACTTAAAATAATCTTTTACATTTGTTGCAAAGTGCATTGAAACATTTCAGGATTCATTAAATATCTATATACCAACTGGGTATGAAGACTATGTAACTTAATCTGCTTATGATATAAACATTCGTTTACATTCCGAGTATGTATGTAGTTTGTAGTTCCAACAGTTCTGGAAATGAAAAGGGCCTGACAGTAAATTGGAATAACAAATACTATCGCCTAAAGCCGTAATACCATTTGTCAATAGCTACAGGGTATAGGAAAACAAATAAAATCTAAAACAACCGAAAATTGTAATCGTAATCATCAGCAAAAAAAGAAAAGAAATGGTTGGAGGTGTAAGACAAAAACTCGGAACGGAAGTGAGGACATTCACCTCATGCATATCACGCATTCAGCTGAGTTGTCGTACAATGACCCATGATATACTATGTACTTAGATGGTAAGAGAAGGGTCCTGAGATGGACTAGGATTGGCAAGATTTATGGCAGTCGCGAGTTTAACGAACTCTCCAAGCAGAAACGCCTACGCCACGGCAGAACATTGCTTAGGCAACTCGGACCAGGGATTACATAATGGCCAAAATGTTAGTAGAAACAATATGGCGTTTACTAAAATTGGCGTGGGTTAACTCGTATTTTGCAGCCCGCACAAGTTGGCCAATGTTGCGCAAGGGTGCCAAGTGACAACCGGAAGTTAACCTTGAAGTTTTGCAAGCGATAATAACAACATACAAAGCTTTGGGCAACCAACTGCGCATCTAACTGAACATTTGAGGCAATGCCCCGGACCGGAGTTATTCCATGCCCTACCATCATCGCAGACACGTGTTGGAAGTGGGTGGATGTGTGGAGGATACACAAATTCTAGGGGTTGTTGATGTTTGCCCTGCCGGAAGCTTTCGCATTTTGTTGCTGTTTCTGTTTCTGTTGCTGTTGCTGGAACCGGAAGCTGGCAAGCAAATTCAGAGGAAAATGCTCCCTCAAATATACATATATTTCAAGGGTGACTTTCTGCTCGGCTCGGAAAACAAGAAGATGTCAGGAGAATTACGGAACTGTCGGAGGGGAATGAGATTCGCATAAGTTCAGGGCAAACACTTGACATTGAATCGATAATAAGTTCAAATTTCCACTTGTAAAATGTGCAGAGCTTTGCTTTGCAAAGCGGATGAACTGCGGGCTTAGATAAGGATACTGAAGGAATCTTAAGTTACTTGACACTGTTGATAGCTGACAAGGAGGAAAGAGAAACCAAATGGTTTTCCCCACTGATTGATTTTCCTTAGCTTATCAAATAAACAAATCTGAATGGCTATAATAATTCAATGTTATACAGTGTATATTTATCGTGACATTTTGCAACTCGCAACATTTAAAGCACTTTCCAACACTAACCACTGTAATGGAACGATTTGATGGAGAGACCATAAAAAGCAACGGTTCATAAACAAGGTTTAACTCGTGGCCAACTTTGACCTACGCTGCGCAGACTTTATTAGCCAAGTTGCTCCCTGCCGCGAGCCAGAAAATTCTGGCACATTCCTGTCATGCTACCGCTTCCGAGGAGTACCTCTCATCCCACTGGAACTACCCTTCCCTCCAGCACCTCCGAAGAAGCTTCGAACTTCATTCACAAAAGTGCCTTAGCGTTTGACTGCCTTTTAAGAAGCCAAGGCAAGCTGAGCGACTGGAAAAGTTTTACGAGGCGGCTAACAAATTGCGCCTTATTGCCAGGTCTAGGGCTAGGGGCAAGAGCACGTGCGTATGCAACGTGTGGCATGTAAAGAGACCCACACTTAAAGGGGTGCCACATGGCAGGCTTGAAAAAAGCCCGCGCCTTTTTACGCACACGGATTTCCTGGAAAAACTCGCTCGTGTTATTTGAAATGCAAATTGAATTTGTGTGTTGCATGAAAGCGATGGACAGGGAAGGGGCATGCCACTTGGGTGATGTGGGAGTTGGTGGCAAGCCAGTGATAGCGACAACAATAGAAGATGACGCACTTGGGAGTCTTGGTAGTAAATGTATCAGGCGCCTAAGCAATTACGGACCAAAATCAAATGCGCAACAGCAAGTCAAAGCTTTTTTTTCGGCCAACACGCCAACAAAAACATAAAGTTACTTGTGGCCTTCACCAAAGAGCGGTAACAACAGCAGCGGGAATCTGAGCTTCAAGAGAGCAAAGTTGAAGCGCGTGCAATGCCAAGGCGAAAGTTCGAGCAATGTCATAGAAGTACAGTCAACCTAAAAGCTTTTACCCCAAGAGCAAGGACAAGAGCTTTTCTCAGAGAGCGACAGAGAGCCGAGTGTTAAGCTTTCAGGGGTACTTTACGCAAGTGCCGTTATTATTTAGCGTCAATCAACATTAAATGCCCTTCAACTTTTGCGCCACGAGTGAGACGGCAACAACGGGCAAAAATTTCCATTACTCGAGTAAGAGTCAAAGCGTAGGCGCAACACATTCAAGGACTCGGCCACTACACAACAGCCAAGGCAAGGTTAACGTAAAAGCTCTCGTGCGAAAGAGACAGCAGCAGCTTTGTGGAAGCTTTTCTGCCTTCCTCGTACCTTAGCAACCGGTGAAGTTCAAGGTTAAAACTGAAGGATTTCTTGCTTTGACATTGCCAATGCCAATCCCCACCCTCTCTATCTCTGTCTCCTCCCTCCCTCTCTCTCTTTCTCCCTCTCTGTAGCAAAGCCCACACGTGGACTTTGAGTGTGACTGAGGCAGAAGTTTTCTCTCTTTCATTCTTAGCATACTTAGCGGCGCATGGAGCTGCTTATTGTTCGACTGGACCAGTTCCTCTCCACTCCTCTCCTCTTCTCTTCTTTTCCTAAACACCTGCAGCATTATAACCTTGAGCTACCCCAGTAGGACCCACCCTACCACCTATCCGACTGTTGATTACATTGCGGCGCGTGACTTTGATTTGATTTTTAAATGATTCTTTTAGCAGCTTTGCTCCGACTTTTACGTTTTTTTTGTTCTTTTCTATCGCCTTTGTGTACTCCTCCCTGGCCACAGACACAGACCTGAATTTTCAGGCTAACATCCCACGCGCTGGCAGATTTTCGCTAAAGGTCAACAAAAGGACGGATACTTTGAGTTGGCACTGTTATCACCATCAGCAAAGTTGCATTTTGGCCACGTGTCGTCGTTGAAGTTTGTTTTATTAACTTATCTTCATGTCGACAAGGGATGAGAACGGAGGAATTGGGTTTGAAGGATGAGGGACAGTTTTATGAGCTTTGCAGGATTAGAATTAGAACTTGTGCGCCTGCACGTGGCCGCTTCGACCAAGTTTGACGCAATTGTGGCTTAAACGAACTCAAGTTTCAATTAAAATCAAATAAATAGTTAAAGTTCAGTCAAGTGACGTTTTATCACCACAATAATGCTCGTAATGCCGACAGGACATTCACTATAAATAAATGCCGGGTCTGGGCTTTGACCATGCACTTGGCACACCCACTCTTGGCCTTCAACGTTGGCCACGTCAATGAGGGACGAGAATCATAAGCCGTTCGGGTGCAATGGCAACCCTTGCACTTGAACTTGCGCACGCGGCAGTTGCATGTGCCACAGACATTGAGTGCCACTGGGAGGGTATTTTGACCTTCAGCATGAGCTTTTCCACAGAGCTTATTTTTAGTAACAATATGAGTAAGAGAAGGACAAAGAGAAGCAGAGAGGGGCAGAGAGAGGGGCCGTTGCATTGAAAGGTCATTCGTATAGTCACAAGTGTGTGCGGGTTTTGCCCAGCATCGTTCAAGGTCATTGCTGCAGTCGCAACTGTTGTCGCAATGGCAACAACAACAATAACAACGAGAACAACATACACAGTAATTATCTTACCTAACCCAAGCCCAAGCCTCGGGGTTGTTCAACCATTTTGGGTGGTTGCATTGACATTGACATTGACGCAAATTGCTGAGGGTCAAGTGCATGGTCGTAATAAGAATGAATCAAATTAGTTGGGCGGCTGTTTACCAAAGCACCTCCCCCTCCACAGCTCCTCCTTACCACCTGCTATACAAACAAAACCGCCTGAATTGAATTTTATTGTATTGAACCCATTTCGATTGTCCATTCTCTTCTATTCTCCCTCTCTCTCTCTGTGTCTGTGTCTGTCTCTTTCTCTAATCTAGATGACCTTTACATTGAAATACCTCCCAGGCATACCACTAGTCGGATCGGCTGTTCCAGCATGGAGTACCTACAACATTCTTCGTCACTTAATCATCGCGTAATTGCAACGGCTGAATTATGAATCAACATCACTCAAAAGTGAACAGAAATTATTTGAAATATACAAATAGTCGAGATTACTCAACTTCGAGATACCCTGTACTAAACTTTCTTCATTTATAGTTAGGTTGAAAATGAATTTAATAAAAATTAATAATAGATAAATAACAAGCTTTATTTCTTGACTTGATTTGGTCTAATCTACTTAACTAATAAAACAAATAGCGGTTTTGAATCGAATTTTTAGGTTCCAAAACGTATTTCAATATAAGGTTATATTTCGGGTTTAATCTTTCGCTTTCTTTCCTTATAAACAGATTAAATTTAGAAATCCAACTATGATTCAATGGCACTCCACTTAAAAAATAAACGGAAGAGTTTTGACATGATATGTTAGTTTGAAGTTTGTACTGCAGTGTTCTTTAACAAATACTGATATTATCTCAAAAACTTTGTAATACCACTAAAAACCATTGATTGTTTTTTCAAGATACGACAGTGGCTACTCAGCCACTAGCCATATAGCCATTTGCAGTAAGTACAGGGTATAATAAGTATGTTGCACAGCTTAATTGTTCTGTTCATAATACGAGTATGTATGTACATATATATGTTTGTATGTAAGTATGTACTTATTTAATATCAAATGATATGCAGTGCACAATTAAAAACGTTGACGCGCGTGGCAGGCCGTAGACCGAGGGATCAGCTCCGACTGGGCATTGTACTTTATGGGACTCGAGGGGATGACGTCGCCTACGACGCATATAAAGCGGGACTGACGACCACACAACCACGACGGAAAGAAATGCTTACAGGCCCTAATTAAGCGGTCAATATGAGGTTCAAGGGTGCCGAGAAGCCCCGCGTCTGGGTCCTTGTGCGCTTTATGCATTAGGAGCAATATGCAGACCATAGAGTACGATACAATGGACATGGACTGTGACGAGGAGGTGATTGTGTGTGGAAAAGTAATGCGTTTAATCAGTGGTTCACTCACTCAATTCAAGGCAATGCCAAAGGCAATCACAAAAGCAACTTGCAGTTACTCGTACTCGTTACTCAAGTGCTCTCTGGTCTCTGCTCACTGGTCTCTGGTCTCTGGTCTCTGTGTGGAAGTGCAATGACAAAGAATTTGAATTGGAATCGAATTCGAAATTCTCAAACTGAAAGAATGACTCTGCACTCGTAAGGGCGACAAAGTTCAGGGTCTACAGCTGCTTCTTGCTTGATCTCTTTCCTTTTGTCTGCATTTCTGCAAAGGAAGCAGCTAATAAGTGCACTGAAAGACAAAAGACAAACGAACCAAATAAGTAAAAAATAAAAAAAAATGAAACCGAAACTGATGCCGGAAATATGTTGGCGATATAATGCAGCGACCCAGACGACAATCCGGTTGGTCCAATTTTCTCAATCGAGCTGTCCTTGGTTGCGTTTATGTGGTCAGATTAAGTTGTGTGGGCATCAGCGGATGCTTAACCACAAAGATTTATAAGTATCACTTAACGATTATAAAATCAAGCGGAAGAATCGGTAACAAAGAATCTTTCCTAAAGTTTTTAGCTTGAGTATAAAACCTAATGTAATTTCTAAGTGTGAACTGAAGAACATCAGACCCTTTTCAGGCATATTTTCCTGCTATCTTTATAGATTTTCCTTTAGAGTTTCAAGTATCGATTGAAAGATCAATGTTTACACCTAAGATCAAATTACTTTTCTCTCTCTTATTTCACTAGGATCGATCTTTCTTTTTTGCTTTCCGTGATACAAGAAGCGACTCTACTGTTGTTCATAAATGAATCCAATTTTATTTGTATAATAATAAATATAAGTAGTAATACTTTGAACTCAAATTATCCGAGCGTCGATTTAGTCCTCGAACCGAACTGAAATCCATGGTTAGAACCATGGAACCGAACCGTCTGAAAACTTTTTGAGGTTTACAAGTAGGTTTCTCAATTAATTCTTTGATAATTCAGAAGATTTCCTACTATGCCGTTATGCTTATTCCTCTTCCAGTTTGTCCAAAATACGTGTTTAACATTTTCGTCCATCCTGTTCTTCCTTGGTTGCAAGTAAAGTCTTCAAGCCTCTTTTTAGCAGTCATTCTCTTCCTTCTCTTCTCTGTGATTTGTCTGCCTTAGCCTTGACATAAATTTTGGGCCATATGCTCATAAAAACTCGCAATTCTGCACAATTTGTAGAGCCTTCTTTTGCTTGATGTGTCATCGCAGTGCATTTCTGGGTGTGATTTATGGCGACTCCTTTGTGAATTATGCAAAAACTTGTATGCTTTTTCTTTTTGTATGCAAAGCACGTTACCTACAGAATCCCAGGACATATAATTTTAGGCAATTATCTTAATATGGGAGAGGGTCTTTCCTTAAATATGTAAGCGACATTCTCAAAACTAAATGTGAGCGTAATCTTAGTGAGAAAGCGCAATATCAGAGCTTGAAGAGCCATTGAACTCACATCCAGATGCTATAAATAGAGATAGATTTGTGGTGAAATAACAAATCCCTTGTAAATGGTTTCCCCAGGGAGTTGTTGTTTGTTATTATTGTATATATGCTTATACTTGATCGCTTATCGGACACTTGCCTGGTCGCAATAACAAACAATGCGTCGAGTGTTGTCAACGAGAGTTGTAAACAGTTTATATTTTACAAAGTTTGTTGATCTTGATCTTAATGTTACTCGAAGAGTCCCAGAAGATTGGTTAAAACCTAAACAGGAAACGGACTGAAACGTGACACGCCTTGGGCAGAGTTTTAAAAACAATCAACATTAAACGTCTGAGTCATGAACAAACCGCAAACAACAGGAGCCCCACTCAATTCTCTCAGGTCAGGGTCAGGGGCTAGAGACACAGAGACGTGAACATTATTATGGCTAAATTTGGAGCCCCAAAACCGACAAGAAGCAAGCGGCATATTTTCCACGCTCAAAATTAGGTCAAGTTTTGGGTTGCCAAGCGAAGTCCAAGTCTTGAGACGACTCCTCTGCTTCTGATCGACGCGGCGACGAATTGAAGTCAAGGTATCTACGAGATACTTCGTACTCTAAGTCAGTGTGAAGTGAAGGTTTTTCCTCAACTCAACTCTGTGGGCTACTTATTTAGAGCGTCAGCGTCAATATTTGGACCTGGGCGTCGCCAAACAGTCGAAACAATTTCAACGCCATGGACTGACCTTAGCTAACTTTAAATTTTAGTAGCTGAGCTCGAAGGCAAAGTTAGCCGCTGCTGAACTGAGCTGATCTTTGGGTTGGGCTTTGAACTTGAACAGCCAGCAAACAAATAGACAGACAAACAGACTAACTGACGGACAGATAAACGAACAGACAGACAAAGAAATAAATAAACGAAACGACCAAACAAATTGAAAAACCAAACCGAATCGCAGCTACATTGACAGCAGCACTTAGAAGTTTGACAGTCGCCCGCATGCACAGCTTGAGATACATTTACAGATTCAGATTCAGATTCGGATACAAATACAAATACTTGAAGTCTTGAAATCACGGTCCACAAATCGAAACCAGTTTTCCTTCGCATACGCATATTTGTACTTATATATGGTAGTATAATAAATGAATGAAACACCGTTAGACGTGAATAAACTACAAACACTTCCGATATTTCAATATTCAAATATCATAGCCACAGCCCTCTCGCTCGATTGTTTATCTTTTCAATTCCGTTTTCATTTCCAACGCCCAATGACATCTGAAGTTTAAGTCACATGCAGACCTCAGTGTGGGGCCAACTCATCTGTTTGACTTCCTCAAGTAATTAATCACTAATTAAATCGAATCCGAAACGTAAGCTGCCCGCAAATGGACCACCAACAATGATATTGAGCAGTTATCGATTGCTGATCAGCAGTGTATCGATTCTAGATCACAGGATTCGACACAACAAAGGTGGTTTTAGATGGAATGTGTATAAAGAAAATGTAAACATTTCTCTTATTAAAATATAATTTACGTATTATCAATCAAAAATAGTCAATACGACAACATACATTGAAATAAAAAATAAAAATATTATTGATAACCTAACTTTGAAATTACAAATTTAAATACAAATGTATATTTTCTGGTGAATGTTAAATCCAAAAAAGATTGGTGACTTAATATAACAAACATAAATAAAATGATATTGTTAATTAATTAGATTAATTAATAAATACATTTGGATGTTTAATACACATTTATCTTGTGATGTCTCTGTACTACCCTTGTAGCCTTCTAATCTATAACTCATCTTAGTAATAAACAAATAAATTTATGACGTTTAACAACTATTTAAGCCCCTATTTGATAGATCATGAACATTTAAAAGACTCCAAAATGCTACATAAAATGTTAAAGTTTCAAACCTTGAACATAAAAGCAAATAAAATCAATTGAACTATAAATATTAGAAGTTTGATTATTAGTTGTGTTATTTATTAAAAAATATATATTTAAATACAAATTTTCCATGTATCCCAAATATTTAAATGGCAAATACATTCATAATTCTCCTGAGCCAGTTTTCAGAAGCATCTCACGTCCGCACATACATACTGTTCGACAATCTGTCTGGCGCAGAATGGTCATAGCTCACTTAAACACACACACACACAATACACTCAGAGATACCTTAACATATATACATGCATATGTATATACACCTAACGACTGACAAATGTCTGTCTGTATATAACAACCGCTTTAGACGTACAGCCTTGATCTTGGCAATATGATAACCCTAACCTTGAGCAACGTTTTTTATTTGATTTTGGTTGCTTCAATGCGCTTGTCTACATGTGTGTGTATCTGTGTGTTTGTCTTTTATTGTTGTTGTATTTTTTGTGTGTATATTTTAATGTCTTTTTATTTTGCTCTCGTCGCGTTTATTAGAATTTGCTTGAAGTAAAAAAATAAAATTGAACATTTACTTTGGCTCGTCTGCGTTTTCAATTAAGGTGCGCATACCGCCCAGCCCCCCTCCCTGACTCTATCTCCCTATCACAACTGATGCTGAAACTAGTACGCTAATCAGTCAAAGAGAGTGCCGAGTGGAGAGGTGAGAAGAGGAGAGGAGAGAAACTGCGACAGAGACAACGTCAGAGCATCAAGATAAGAGCAAATATGTTGTCGCCTCCGACTTCCGCTTGGCTTTGGAAACTGAAAATTTAAACTAGTCAAACACAAACACGAGTGTGATCCGTCCAAGTTCAGGTCATTAATTAAAAGCACGAGCCCCCACAGTTGATTATACATAAATTACAGACAGACATATGCACAAACATATATTTTTATTTAATTTAATTTGTTTTCATTTGATTTTGTTGATAAATCAGCCTATGTTCATTTAAGGGACAATTTCAAGTTCAAATAACTATTTTGTTGAAAGATCAAACAGATATTTTAAGCTAATTACATCTGCAAATTAAATAGGTAAACTATGTTCATATACAGGGTATTTTGAATCCAGTTATTTTGTTATCTGTTCACCCAACGTCCTTGACCATAAACTTAAAAAAAAGAAGCTTGTTTATGTATGTGTGTTCTGTTTTCTTTCGAAAGCTGTTTCAAGCAATTTGGCTGCTGTAGCTTTTTATTTGCCAAATTATCGCTTATTATTCAGTGCGGCTTTTGTTGAGAGTTTAATTTGTTAATTAGATAAATAGAAATGTTATTTATGAGATCTGAAGTGCGGTTACCCCCCTGAGCTTAACCTTGAATGTTCCAAAAGGCAAAGGCAAACTCAGATGAGGTTTTTTTTTGTGTTATTAGCTCTACTTTGCTTACGTCTTGCAAAAGTAAATCAAGACGGCCATAAAATATGCCCCGAAAAAAGCGTTAAAATTCTAAATAAACAATGCAAAAGCGGCGACAAAAGCAAAACAAATGCAAAGTTCGAGTACATTTCAAAAAATAATATATACATATACATACATATTTATTTAAATGTATATAAATATATATTATATGTTTATGTACATGTGTGTATACTTATTAAAAATTCCATTGCTTTATTCTGATTTCAATGCACTTTTTTGTTGTTGTTTAATAAGCGAACGCGGCTGCAGAAAAGTGGAGAGAGAAAAAGAGAGAGAGAGAGAGAGAGAGAGAGAGAGCGTAATAACAACAGCAGCAACAACATGTCCAGACAATAACAAAACAAAGCGACGCGTCCTTGAAATGCGACAGGGCCGCTAAACTCAAGCGACGACGCGACGTCGACGCAAATAACTCACAACAACACTGCACTGTTGGAGCAGGAGTAGTGAAGGGGGCGGGGATGGAGAAAGAACGAGGGCTGGACAAAAAAGAGGCAATTCACTGTATGACGTATTACAATGGGATGAGTAACTGTTGCTACATAGAAAGAAATGCAAAATGGATGACGGCGATATCGCCAATATTAATACAAATTTGTAATTTAATTTGCAAAACATATGTATCGATTATCGATATTCCATGTAATTCAGTTGACAAACAATCGAGGGTATGCGAGAGCCTGTCATTCTAGCATTACGTATACGTGCACTTGATATTACATTTCTTTATGCACATATATTTTGTTGTTGCGATTTAATTTCAATTTGGGCAAAGTGCAAGAAATTGCAAATATAGCCGAGGTTCAAGGACTGTTCATGCAATCAAAGAGGGGGAGAGAAGTGTAGAATGTAGAATGCAGAATCAAGAATCAAGAATTAAGAATCAAGAATCAAGAATGAATGCATTAATTGTGCGACTCGTAATTGGGGCGTTTCCACAATCGGAACAACACCTTTGTTCAGGGCTTTTTCTTTTATTGAGTTCTGCTTGCTAATTTGCTGCTCTACTTAATTCCTGATGAAATGCAAATTCAATGCCCGCCCAATGCCAACAATATGCTATAGAATTCATCATAATTTCAACTACGCAGTTTCAAAAAAAAAAATAAAGAAATAGAAAATGAAATTTATGTTCCAAATCGCACGTTTCGCGGTTTTTCATTTTAACAGATGCGTCGACTTTTTGATTTGTGGCTCGTTAAAATCTAATGAACATTTTCACAAATTTTAATCGACACGTGGACGCGTCCATTTGATTAATTCAATATATGTATGTATGTATATCTGAAGCATTTATGCTGAGTTGTTATTATTGTTGCTAAGCAAGATCCACACCGAGTTGCGAGTTGTCGATGGGTCTTGGCACACGCCGTCTATGTCCAAACCCGAAACTAGAAGCAACAACAACAACGACAAAACAGGAATATTGCTCACATGAAACCAAAACACACACATACACTTAATTATATAGCAAGAACAATATTCGAAAACAACAACACAAAAAAATAACAAAAACAGCAATATTAATAAACAATAATTGTTCAAGGTCAAGAAATGTATGAATTTCGCTTAGAACAAAACAAATGTGAAATAATAAAAACAACAATATTAACAAGTCATCATACAAAGTCCGCGGCTCGACTTTGGAACACCTCGTATTTAATTTTCTATACGTTCCTTTTGCTGTAAAATTCGAAAATGTTTAATGGCATTCCTTTCTAAATACAAATATACACATTTAGTATCTAACAAGTACATTATACGTGGCATGCAAAATAAAAATAAGTTATTTCTTAACTTATCTTAAAGAGGCATGTACGTAAAACACCCTTGCAAACTTGCAGTGTGGAGTATTAAGACAACAGGTGAATGGCGGGAATTCACTTTGCTGCTCGAAGGGGGCTCGGCAGGAGGAATTCAAAATGGAATATTACGGAATTAAACAAGCTACAGGTGTGAAATTTAGGAGACACATTAAAAATCAAATAACCAATTTGATTAAGTAATCGTACTATCAAAAATAGAATATTGAAAGTGAATCTTAGGGAAGTTAAATACAAGAATCAAAGAATTGATTATCTTCTTTTTGTATAAAATTTGTATTGAATGCTTATTTGCATAAAAGCAACTGTAGCAAATCAGTTGGAAATTTATACAACTAACTGACAGGCTGACATCAATTTCAGTTAATCCATTGAAAATGATGTCACTTGATTTTGTTTGTGATTTCGCTGCTTTCAGCTGTATTTCAACTAGCTCATCTATCCCGACAACTGCGCATTGTATTTATTCATAGTAAAAACTATTTTTGAGAACTTTCAAACAAACATAAAAACATACATATCTACAAAGCTCCACAATGCCGTACATACACATACACATACATATGTATGTAAGACAAGCACACTTCTTCTACACAGAAAAACAAAGTCCGAGATTTCCGGGATAATTCTCGAATTTTCTTAATCGGAATACGAAATGTTTAAGAACGGATATTGATTTCACTCTTCACAAATATTTTAATTATGGGAGCTCCTATAAGAAACTTAATATTACATTATTAATGTTAGATTATTGACTTTATTTCGAGCTGTGCCATTGCGATTTGTTCCCTTAAAGATTAAATTCAATAATTTTATCCTAAATACTTACACCAAAACATCAAAGATATATTTAAGAATTATAAACTGGAGTTTTTGAATGATTTTTTTGACAGTGTACTTCTAATAAAACAATGTACTCATACATAGGCTCTGTTTTTGTTGCCTATGGCCGTTATTTGATCGGCAACTAGAAACTTGACGAAGGCGTCTTCGGCGTTGGCGTCAAATACGAAGGAAATCGCGAAGACGAAGACGAAGAAACGAAAATGAAGCCGAAACCACACGATCTCAAGGTCAGCGTATTTTCTTGTGTATGAGCGTTTGAATAATTAAGTGCGAAATAAATTAATTTCAGTAGAACTTTTTAGCATGCTTCGCTTTATTCAGTAGTATTTTGCTATATTCATTCAACATACAAATATTAACACGTATTTGATGGCCAGTCAGTGAATGATCATACAGAGATTTAATATTTAATTAATAATTAATATAATCAACACATGGAAACTGCAGTCAATGGAGGCATTCAGCAGGTAATTCAATCAGTAATCGCTTCTGGTTGAGTAATCAGTACATGCTGATTGACATGATACCTTTTATACAAATCAGCCTACTATTTAATAACTTTTCATTAATTCAGACCACTACGACACAAATCTGTGTTCGTGACTCGAAAAATGATTTCTATACCAGGTATCACCCAATTTGAACGATACACTTTTGTGATACCAATACCAAATATGGCATTTTTGAATGTTTAAAAGTTGTTGCTAAATGTAAAAAGAAGTAATCGGGGGTTATGATTGGTGATCCTAATTCTCTGCCCTCAAAAGTTTTCGTTGATATGACTACGAATTAGAATATTGTGATTTTTATGTCGCAGTTTCTTCATATCTCCATTTGGGCACTTCATTGCCTAATTTTTATTTACCTTTATTGTTCATTTATTTCAATTAGTGTTATTTGATATTGAAGTTGTGATAACTCTCAGCATGAGAGGACTTTGAGTCCTTTCCTGTGCTTTGCAATGTTCGCTCAGCTAGTCCTAGGTGGATGAAAATTTATTGTCAGATTAATATAATTACAGATCTACAGGAACCTAATTGACTTGAATGGAGAATTTTGGTTGGGCTTGTAAAAGCTATATAGTTAAATGAAAAATTAGCCAAATGTTTGTTAGATCAATTTAAATCGGTATACAAATAAAGAAGGATTTTGCAAATAAGGCATAATGATGTATGTACACTTTCTTAAATCTGTTCCAATTCTCATACTACGGAAGATAACTATGAATATTGCGTATACGCGATCTGAGCTAGAATGCCCTTATTGACATGCTGATAACTCATAAAATTTTTAATGATAATAAATTTTATATATTTTTTAAAAACAATAAAAATGAATGCATATATCTTTAATTGAACTTAGATAAACAACTCAACCACATTTGTTTACACGTGAATGTATTTAGATTCCGTTCAAAAGAAGTTACATTTAAAATTGAAACCGATACTAACTTAGCCTGTTGGTGTAGAATGCAACAAGCTAACAATGGCAATGATAAGAAAGAGAAAGAGAGAGAGAGAGTGAGAGAGAGAGACCGAGAGAGAGAGAGAGAGAAGGGTAGAGTGAGACGGGCTCATTTTTGCTCTGGCCGACGTTGTCGTGAAAGTTGCGGCCCGTGAAAGTGAAAATGAAAATTTTACGCTGCTGCCACAGTCACTGCCACCTAGCATGAAAACCCACTGACATCAATTTGAGTAATTGACAGTGAGCGAGGGGAGGGAGGAAATAGGGGGGTTTGGCTTGGGAAATGTGAGAGCGATGCGACGACGCAGAAAATCGGCAAGTAAATTGTAAAAATAAAATGTGTGCTTTATTTTTTTTAATAAGTATTGTCGCATTTTGTCTCAGCAACAAAATTAGTTATTAATTTTATTATTTGCATTTATGGCCATAACAAAATAAAATAAGGCACTGTGACCTTGGGACAGCATACATACACAATTTATATACTACACTTGCATACATATTTACAAGCAAATTAAGTGAGTCAGAATGTTCATATACAGATTTGAATGTTTAAAATGTTTTAGCAACTGGTTTGCTTTGCAAAGTAATTATTATAAATTATATTATTCAATTTAAACAAGTTGCAAATTAAAATCCGTATAGAGTTGAGCAATATACATATCTATTTTTTTGTGTTCTTTAAATTTTTATTGGAATCAACAACGAACTAGAAGAAGAAGTTCATAAATGCTATAGTTACAGTTGCATGTGTGCCAGAATACATTAACAATTGCAACACGCTGACAGTTGCTTCTTCTGCTGACGCAGCTGAACTTTGTTATCATGCGCTTGTAGAGTGTAAGTGCACTTGAAGCCGGCGTGCAGAGCTTAACAATATGATAAAAACCGGCGGCAAAAACCAACAACAGCATGCAACCACGCAAAGAGAAAAGAAGAGTGAGATTCCGAAAGCTTTAGCTTAAGAGCGGCTAGGGCTAAGAGTAAGCTTTTGATTGCACGCTGAGGTGAGTTTTCGGCTTTTTAGTGTTATGACAAATAAGAGCAACATAACAACCGCCTGTAAGTCTTTAAGAGAAATAAAAAACATGACTTTCAATTGGTTAACTTAAGGAATACATATGGTAGTTTATACTCTGTCAAAGTAAATTATGCATAATCTTTTAGTTTAAATGAAATTCGTAAACAATGAAATCAGTCATTACATTACATTACATATTCCTAATAAATATCAAAGTATCGAAATATATATTTCATTAACTGCATGCTTTGTGGCGTAAGACGTTAAACGGTGATATCGACGTTGACGTCGACAGCGGGTGCAAACTCGACCTTGACCGTGAAATTTAAATTTAGAAGCTACGACCGGCTACGACGTAAAAAAAATGCTAAAAGCTTTTGCCTTTCTTTGTGGTCGTGTAAAATGCCTTGTATTAGCACACACACGCGCAAATATGTAAGTGTTTGTGTTTTGTGCATAAAATGAAATAATTTAAATTTACTTTGTACTCATTTTTGTATTTCAAATATAGCGCCACAGAAGTTCGTTCGATGGCACTTGATAAGAACAAATCAGTTTAACATCGATAGATAAAACTCTTCAACTTATCGAAACTTCTATGCTGTTGAGGGCGCGAAATCGTTTCAAATCGGTGGCGCCACCTTTTGTCTGTATTGCGAAACATACATCTATCGACCGTCCCTGTCTGTTGACCAGGGCTGCCGCGCGGTTTCATTTACAGCAGCAACTGTCGACTACTTAAATAATGTTTTGATATTTTGAATTTTTTGAAATGTTTCCAGCAATTTTTAAGATTTGAAATGACTCCAGTTTAACTTAAAATATAGCTATAATTCCGCAATATGACTATTACCCCATATTTGGCATTCGTAAAACTCCAGATCTGGCGATAAATTAGCTAAGTTGGCAGCACTGCTTGCAGTTTAATTGTCAAAACATTTTATATTTATTTAAATAAGGTGTACGTACTGACAGGATATAAAATAAAGCCTCACGACTTTTATTCATCAAATCTGTTAAGCTAGTAAAATTTGTGTTAAGATATCTTTAATCAGTTTGGTGATAAATCAAAAGACAACATCTGGTTAACGGGCACGTGGAGCAAATAGAGCAGATTGAAAACGTTTATCCAGTGAATTAAATTAGATTTATTTCAAAATGTTGGAGGAAATGATCAGTGAATATTTTCTATGCAATTTCAATGATGCAGTGCAGTTGGAGGGTAAGTAATAAAAATAATTGAATCTTGATAAATATACAAAATATTTGCTTAACAGAATTGCCGGCTGATTCGAGACTTCGCAAGTTGTGGATTGATGAGGATCTTTGGACAGTGGATGAGTTACAAAATATTATAAAACGGTGGCAGGAGAAGGGAAAGGACGCATTGAAAGACACAGAGGAACAATTAAATGATTTCTTACAATTGATTTTCGCCTTTGTGCAAAACAATTTTACTGGTCCATTTGACAAGCTGACATCCTGCACAGAAATGTTGTCCAATTTACAGCTGGAGAACTGTGATCCCTTGGAGCAGCTCAAGGCAAGCGGGGAGGAACTAAATCCCAATGTAAAGACAGCTCAATTGTTGCTGGTTGCGAAGCAAATTCTGGATGCGTTGATTGCTGCTCATCCCACATCGAAGGTAATCCTTGGGAATCTCCATTTTAATATTAGCTAATCTTGTTGAATCTTCCACAGCTGCTCATCTGGTGGCGTCTGCGTTTGATTTGCTTGCACCAACATATTCTTGATGATTTGGCTGGTGCTTTGTATGAGGAATTCAAAGCGGTAGCAGCTGATTTGCATTCCCATTTGACAGCATTTGCCACAAAGGAGCTGCAAGCTCTGTTGCTGCTGGAAGTGGCCAATGGCTATCTGCAGTTCCATCGCTCCGATTTGGCATGTCAGAAGTTGGACGAGCTGTGTGATCATCTACAGGTTGAATTACAGGTTGAGGGATTGCTGGGCATGCGCACCAAGTTCCAACAGAAGGCCTTGCCACAACTCTGCCTTAAGGTGGTGCAACAATCCGTGGATCAGAGCTTACCCACGGCAAAGCTAAGCAATGCACACACAACATTACCACAGTTGCTGCTCCTAGAAGATGACACGCGCCTGGAACGGATACGCTTTATAGAACTTAAGGACAACGAAGTAATGACGCTTCCCAGTGTCTTGCAGGCTCTGGTCTTGGCCAAGGTGTAAGTACAAATCTATCAATGATTGGGAGAAACTCTAAAAACTAAATTGGTTTCCTTTTACTTCAGCAAGCAACTGAAGCGTTCGCAGCCCAAGGATCGTCTGGCAGATGAGCAACTGGAGCCTTATACGCAAACGTTGCTTTATCAGGAGCACGGACCGTTACAAGTGCGGCAAGCGGCGCTTCTTTTGAACTGTCAACAGGAGTCGAGTCAACGTCGCACTGTGGAACGCAGTTGGAAGCAATGCGACGAGTGCGTGAAGTTGTTGGACAACGTGGAGAAACATTCCCTCCGATCACGCTTATCCTACGGATTTGCCGCCTTTTTGCAACCAAAGTGGCAAGTGCAGCTGCAACTTGTCGATCTGCTGCGTTCTCTAGGCATGACAAAGACTGCTTTGGACATATGCTTGCAAATCCACGCCTGGGAGCAGGTCATCGAGTGCTACACAAGCCTGGAGTTGCGGCACAAGGCAGCGGAGATTATACGCCAGGAACTGGAGAAGAATCCCACCACGTTGTTGTATTGTTTGCTTGGCGATGCTGTCGATGATCCCCAGTGCTATGAGCAGGCGTGGCTGCATTCCAAGCAGACAAGTGGCAAAGCCCAGGCCTATTGGGGTAACTTCTTCTACAGGCGAGCGGATTACACGCAGGCTATTGGACACTATGAGAAGTCGTTGGAGATAAATTCTTTGCAGGAATCGATTCTTTTGCGTTGTGGCTACTCTGCCATTCAGCTGGAACGCTGGGAAGTGGCTGTCAAGTGTTATATGGCCTACACCCACCTCGAGCCGAATGGCTTTGAGTCATGGAACAATCTGGCCAAGGCATTGATCAAGCTGGGAGACAAACAACGGGCCCACCGACTGTTGGGAGAGGCTCTGAAGTGCAACTACAACAACTGGAAGGTGTGGGAAAACTACATGCTTGTCTCTGTGGACACGAGCCATTGGGAGGATGCCATGCGTGCCTATCAGCGTCTAGGTGAGCTCAAGCAACACTATCTGGACGAGGAGGTGCTTACGAGGATTGTTTACGGCATTGCCAGGCAGATGCAGTCGGATTCCACATCCCAAGCTGCCTCAAATTCGCTGCAACGTCGCATTGCTCAATTGCTGGGCCAACAATGTGTCCAGCATGGCAACGAGCCCATGGTCTGGGAATTGTCCGCCTTGGTTGCAGTCACGCCTCTTAAGAAAGCGGAGCGTCTTGTGAAATCCTATCGTGCTTACACGGCCAAGCAGATGAGTTGGGAGACGAAGTCGGCGCATGCCAAGAAGGCTTTGGGTCTCTGCTTGGAGGTGGCCGAGTTATCCCTGGCTGCTATCAAGGATCATGCCACGGATGAGAGTGAGGTGATGATCACATCTCAGCTCAACTCAAGTCGATTAGCAGCCACCTCCTGTCTAAACGCCTTGAAACGTGCCAGCCTTGTTGAGGTTCCCAAAGAGCAGCAGACGCAAATGGATGAGCTGGAGCAGCAACTGACAGAGCTCACTAAGATTGTGCAAGAGCGCATGCAACGAACGTAGTTCCAACTCCTTGATTCCCTTTGTACATACCTATATTTGTACTTGTATGTTTAATAATAAAACTAATTATTCTTTCTATACATTTATTTGTACTAAAATAGTTAATAATAAAGCCAAGCTTACAGGGTATTCAACTTAGTGGTGATCAGAACACGCACACTTTGATCAAAGGCACCGGCGACAGCCAGACCCAATTTATCTGGATGCCAATCGAAGCTGTGCACCGGCTGGGAACTTAGTGTCACCGCACTGACCATGTGCAGCTTCCCAGCGACTCCCTCTTTATTGCCATCAGCATCTTCAATGACACGACGATCGGGATATTCATATTTCCACAAGCGTATAGATCCAGTGCCTCCGCCAGTTAGGAAAACATCACGATTCTGCGGCACGTGACGCACAGTCCACACAGTTGCCTTTGGTCCACTAATGACACCATTTGTGCCTACACTTCGACCTGCATTGCGTTCCTCCACCCAACTAAATCCCTTGGTGGGATGCTGAGTTCTCATATCATAAACTAATAGCCCTCCCTCTAGGGTCGACACAGCAAGCTTGTTCATGGGAATATCGCGTCGATCGAACTCCAATCCACAGATACCATTCTTAATGGTCGCCTCCCAGCGTACGGCCAGCGCACGCAGATCAAACAGCTTGAGATCGCCGTTGTCGTAGCCGGCGGCAACAATGCGATCCTGCTCGTTAAAGGTGTTCCCAAAGGCAACGGCCCAGCAGTCGCGTCGAAGATTAGACTTGTTAATTCCATCGCCCATTTGGGGCGGAGGCGATATGTCGACAACGGGAGACTGACCCTGCCGCATATCCCAGACTCTTACAGCTCCATCGCGACTGCCAGTTACAATCTCTGGCGCTCCACATTCAAGCTGTGTGCCGCCAATGGCATCGATGCAGTTAATGATGCCGCTGTGTGCCTTCACGTTGTACACGGCCATTTCAGGTCGCTCCAGATCGCTGTAAAGTTACTTAAGTAATATTGATGAATTTTAAACTCATTTCATGTGTACTTACAGCACTTGAAGGCGTCCCTCGAAGTCGCCAACTGCCAAGTGACGATTGCGGAGCGAAGAAGCGCCAAAGGTGCCGCATTTGAATGCCGCCTTCTTCTCAACAGACTTTACTTTGACTAGCTTCTCCTCATTCAGCTCGAAAATGTCCAAGATCCCCTGACTATTTGGCTTTGAGCCAAGCACCACAAATTTAGCTGAAAGCGGTATCCACTTGGTATCGTAGACAGTGTAGTTCAAGGGCTCATGCAAATGTTCAATCATTTGCGGCTTGTCCATCTTGCTAGGTTTTATCAGATGTACTTTTTTTAAGCAATGTTTAATGTTCAATTAAATTGATTGAGATTTCAAAACCGACTTGTTTTAAAAGTCAACATCGTTGCTTTGGTGACAGGTAGGGTTGTTGAAATTGTATCAGTATATCGAAGTATCGATAGATATTCTTTCTTGATGATATATTTTAATCTGGCGATAAGATCAATATCGATCTTTTCGGTTAATAATTTTGAACGTTGCCACTTTTGTGGTTCGCTCTACAACATGGACACACAAACCAATTTTGACAAATTAAATCCCAACACTCTATTTGTTTGTTCACATTTTTTTGTTTTTTTATTTTAATTTAAATTGCCCGCCAGAGAACTAGAGCTGCCACAAAAATCATTTTCTGTAATGATATACCACGCAAACGATACTTTCGTCCTATCGATTAAAGCCGGGGCTTTAGCATTTCTGAGCAAGTTCAGTTGTTAATTTTTGAGTAGAAGAGAATCATTCAAAGAATTCAGATTTGTCCCAGCGCAGCAAGGCCCCTTTATGTAACTGTAAAAATTGATCCGTGTCATTCATAAGCAAATAATATGTG
Source organism: Drosophila testacea (assembly GCA_035043265.1). Lineage (NCBI taxonomy): Eukaryota > Metazoa > Arthropoda > Insecta > Diptera > Drosophilidae > Drosophila > Drosophila testacea. Next base: position 1,107,744 of record JAWNND010000378.1, on the reverse strand, counting down.
AATTGAATAATTAACCGAACAATAAAGTGATGTGGGTCGCCTCATTTTCCCAAATTGAGCAACGCATTGGCGTGTGGAAACTCACTTTTATTGAACGATACGATACATATGTACTACCGATTGTTGGGCTGAGTTATCGAACGTGAATTGGATGCCGTAACAACGCAAAATATACAAAGAAATTCAATTTATTAAATAAAAATCTATTAAAATGCTGCGCCAGTTGCTGAATCACACTTCGGTGACTGCTGCCAAGACAGGAAGCAACAATTTTGCACTGGAATTTGTGCGCTGGCGACGAAAGCCACGATGGTTGCCGGTGGCTAAGAGTAAAGTGTTCCGCGTGCCGGAGCGAAAGAAACAGACGGAGGAGGAGCGCACGGAGCTGATGCGGCTGCACAACCAGTACAAGTGAGCAAAGATATTGCACATTTAATATTAGCTTAAATATAAATAAATGAACATTTAGAACCCAACTACGCTCGGTGCGTCAATATTTGCGTGAGGAGGTGATCCGACATCAGGAGACGTCCACAGCAGATCACATTGTGCTCACTCCAGAGCAAGAGGAGGCCGAGTTTCAGCATTGTATCGATATAAATGCTGCATGGAATGCGAAGATTGCCAGTGAGCGTGATGCCCGTCTGGCCAAGGAGCGGGAGGAGAAGGTGGCTTACGTACAGGAACGACTTGATGCTGGAAAATTGAGGGCCGAGGAACGTCGAGAGCGTGTGGATGAACACATTCGCATGGAAATCGAAGCATCCAAGTCATTCATTACACGTGACAATCTTGAAGAAGCTATTGAGACGGCACTGGCCAATCCTGTGGACCACAACTTTGCCATCGATTCGACTGGCAATCTTTATAGGGGGCGTGGCACGCACACGCTAAGCAATTGAGACTAGGTATTTGTTGTTATATTAAAGAGCATTTTCTCATAACCAAAAGAGTTAAATAATTTATACTTATTCTCGCTTCTAAACTAAACCTAATGTTAAAGAAAACACTGTGTGCTATGTGGAGGCAGCTCCACTTGCTGCGGGTGTGGTTGACGGCTGTCGATGTTGCCTTGAAGCTGCTTCCTGCTGCTCGAAGAGATGCACCCAGTCTGGAGTGGCCTTCAGCTTGGCCTGGATTGTACCCAGATTTATCATGTCACCACTGCGCTGCTCTCGGTTGCTGCTGATGGACATAAGCTCCTAAAGAAATTAAAAATAATATAGAAATTGTGATGGAAACATATTATATCAGGCTTGCCTGCAGGAATCCCGATTCCAGGCCCATGTCCAAATCGAAACGTGTGTCGCCCAGCAACAATTTAACACGTCCTGATTTATAGCGCAATATTTTTCCAATTTGCCCTTCCTCCAGCTGTTGTAATACACTGTGCTTGGGAGTATTGGCTGCAGTGGTCGTGGGAACTGGGCTGTTGGCCCGATCTGTTGATGTACTAGGCGCAGGCTGTTCTGTTGGAGAGGGTGCATCGTCGCCTTCGTCTGTCACACAGGGAAGTACGTTTGGTAATTGCATGACAAAGATTTGAGACTGTGTCGTATCGAGAAAGGCGCCAATGCTCCGGGGAAATCGTCCATATTGTGCAGGTGGTTCTTCCAGACCGAACTGAGGCTCCATGCATAGGCTCTGCAGGTCCTTCGTTACAGCTAGCGAATCTGGAAGGTATGCAAATTAGACTGGAAAAATTTACAAGAAGGAATATATTTACCTTCGTGTTTGTCCTTTAGATTTGGAATGGCCGCAGTTTCTTCTTTAACACTGGGCTTTTGACTGTGCCAGAGTCCTTAAACGACAGATAGTTAAAACATAAATGAAGTCAAAAACTTAACTACACATACCTTCTCTGAGCATTATTGGTTTGTAGGTCAAGTCAGTCTTATCAAGCTCAGTTTCATTATCACTATCAGGTTCATCGTCATCACTTGCCTCGCCTATTAGATCCCGCACACGCTGGTCCTGCAATTTATCATCCTTCCGATCTGTGCGTTTACGCGATACAGCAACTTCTTCTCCAGCCCTCGCATAGGCCGATCCACCGCTTGAGGATTTGCGTAAGTGCACTGCACCGGCTCCTTCTGAGAACACGCCGGTTGTTTGAATTAGTGATGAGTTTCCTCCTCCTAAACCACCACGTCCACGTGTTGCTCCTGCACCGCCACGTGCTCCACGTCGGCCTCCACGAGGCTGAGTAAAATCCTTTGACGTCTTGACATTCCTATACACGACAGATTACACTACAATCAATTGGTCAATTGGTTCCATCAGCTACTCACGTATTCTTGTTCCGCACAGCATTTAAATTGGGTGCAAAGACTTTTTTACTGGCCCCTCGTCCCCCCAGAGTCAAGTCCCTGGCTGGCGTCAGTCTCGCCATGCCATTCATCTTTTTATTCTCAGAAGCAGCATCAGCAGTTGGCGCATTGTTGTTGTTGTTGGCTGGAGCAACAGGCGGAGCTGCTGTTGTTGTTGACAGTCTTTTGGCTGGCATCGCGGACTTTTGCTGGCCCTTTTCACTGTCGCTGGCCATCTGTGGCCAAAGTAGGCAAAAAGTAAAACTGCTCTTCAAATGTTTACTAAATTCAGTGGTCTAGGTTTTGATGATGTTGCTTTGAGGTTATTTGGTGAAGTGTTGGAAAACGTCACACACTCGCACATGCCGATAAATGCTTCGTGAATATAATAATGGGACCCTGCAACGAATTTGCTTTTAAAAATCAATTCCATGAGCGACCACAGCTGATGTACTTTCAGTTTGCTCAGATTTATCGCTGCGGAAGCATTTCAAATTCCATAAATATCGTAAAAACATTTTGTCAGCCTAGAAGCAGTTTTTGTTGAAAATATTCCAAATGTATCTTAATTTTGTCCTCTTTAACAGGCCATCTACATTGCAGCATCATTGTCGAAGGTGCGGAAAAATTATGCAAAGCGTATAAGCTGAAGTTTAGCTGTTCGGCCTGCCAACGTCAGATTTATTTATTGAATTAGAGTCAATTATGAGTGATAATCTCTCAAATGTTGTTTGTGCATGGTGTCATTAGTATTTGCAGTGCATTTTCTAAAATGCTTATAAAGATTGGAATTTTGTTACTTGTGAATAATTTTGAAATTATTATTTACGCGGTCCAACAATATTGCAATAGCTTTTTGATATTCGATGACAATAAATTACAAAATTTTGATAAAATACTACACAAAATATTTTGTTGCAATTTCAAGTACGAGCTTGTTGTGTTAGCGCTGCGACTGGTCACATTGGGAACTACAAGGCGCCGCCACTGGTCACATTTGGAACTTCGAAGCGCCACCTGTCATATTTTGTTTTGTAAAAAACAGCGAAAAAAGAAAACCATTTTTAAAGAAAGCCAGAATTCTCGCTGCCAACTGTTTTCGTAATTTTCCCTCAATTGGACTTTGAAAAAAGCCAGTTTTGACGGGAGAAAAGCCACTGAGACATTCGACAACAGTCTTTTAGTTTCAGTTCAGGGTTCATACGAATTCATATATTGAAATGTATCTGACGTCACTATTTAAAGCGCCACTTCTTGTACGCTTGCAAAAACTGAATACTCATATATTTTTTGTTATTGCAAAAAAAACATCGTGTACTCGAGAATCAATCTGGAAAGCTTCGCAAAACGTAGTAAAAATGCTTTGAATTTGAAATAATTAATGATAGTTTTTTATCACTTAAAGCTTAAGCGCGTGTGCTCTCAGATAGACAAAGAGAGAGCGAGAGACATTCAGAACACATTTCGCTGCTCGTGCGGAACGTTATGATGAAATATTTTCACAACAAACAATAATTTAGTGTACACTTTACGTGATTACCACAAATGGTGTACGATTAAGTGATATGAAATAAACGCTGCTGGGGAGTTCATTTCATTCGTAAAGCTTCCGTGAATTTCATAATATTTCAAATGCGATTTGGTCAGTATATCGAGACGACTTGTCTGCGTCGGACGTAGAAGGAAAAACAATCAAAAGACATGAATTCAACTGCTGAACAACCAGTTCAAGCGTCGTTAACGGCAGCTACATCTCCCGACTATATAGAGAAAGCTTTAGCGCAAGCCTATGATAGCAAATATTTGCGTATTGAAAGTTTCCAAAGCGAGGCCATTACCCAAACCGGTGAGAACTTTTGCAGCGTCATCTACCGATTGAAAGTATCATACCGCAAAAGTGAGAATGCACCACTAGAGCATGGCAGCTTTATAGTAAAGGATTTAATTCCCATTGTGGCTGAGCTTGGCTCCAATGAAAAATTAATGTTTGAGGAGATACTACCCGTAATGGCGAAAATATTGGATAAGGCCCCATCCACGGTGGGTGACAAAAAACTGAGTGCTAAGTAAGTGTCATTTGAAGATTTCATGTAAGAAATCTTTCTCGATCGAAGGCAAATTTTAAAGAGCACTGAATATATCTAATCCTTGACTGTATTTTAGTTGCTTGTTCGTAGAGCGCTCTAAAGCCAAGGAACTTTATTTGCTGGAGGATCTTGGAGCGTTGGGCTATGTCACATTAAATCGCTTCGTCGGCCTCTCTGCGGCAGAGGCTCGTTTGTGTCTTCACAAGTTGGCACAGTTCCATGCCGCCTCCATGGTGCTGCTACATGAGCAACCATCGCTGGTATCGGAATTGGAACCCTCACATTATGCCAAAGGTTTAGATGACGCCATTGCTCATGTGATTGTCTTGGGTGGCACGGAACATGGAGCAAATGTGGTGGACGGTTTTTCAGGCATGTCGCCAATAGCAGCAAAAATGAGAGCCCAATTGCCGGACGAATACGTGAAAAGAATTCGTGCCGTCGTCGATCCCAAGAACAGTGAGTTCAACGTCATTTGCCACGGTGATCTCTGGCTTAACAATATGATGGTTAATCGGGAAGAGAACAAAGCTGTTATTGTAAGTGGATAATGCTAATCGAAAAATCAATTTGTACAACAAGTTTAACTTCAGGTGGACTTCCAATGTTGTTTTGTTGCCAGTCCAGCAGTCGATCTGCAGTTCTTTTTCTACACCAGTCTTCAACTAGACGTATTAATGAATCAGCGGGAGAGTTTGTTAAAGTATTATTATCAAAGCTTTTGCGAGACGCTAGCTGCCTGCAATTATCAAGGATCCACGCCAAGCTATGCCAAACTTCTAGAGGAAATGCAACGTTGTCTATACTATGGGTACTATGCCGTCGTCTGTGAGTTGCCCATTTGTTGCGCGTCCAAAGATGCATCCAAGGACTTTACAGTTCACACTTTTGGCAATGCCGAGGCAATTAAGGCGAAACGCACCGAGCTCTTTGACAATGAGAGAGTTCTTCAAACGTTGCAAGCCACTTTGGGATACTTTGAGGAACAGGGCATTTTAGAAACATCTTGAAAGAGCTTAAGTAAAATTGATTTAACTATTGCATATTAAAGAATTTGTAGCTATTGATACGATACACCCTGTGTCAATCATTATAATAAATTCACATACAAAGGGTGAGCGCTGCTCGGACACTAAACTAATGCTAGATCTAAAAGTATACAGAAATGTCATTCCTGCAGACCCGGACAATTCTCTTGTCATCGCCTCTATGCATGCCAATGTATAAAGAATATTTGTGTTGAGCTCATGATTTATTATATATTACAAAATGTAGGAAAACATATTCTGATAAAGATCACGAATGACATTTCTCTATTGGCAGTCCAAGAAAGTCCAAGAACCGAACCATGCAAAATGTCATATTGACTATTACTTGGTCTCTAAATTGGATTATGTATATAAAATTTGTAACCTTTTAAGAATTGCTTAAATTGAAAACAAATAAATAGCTTACAAAGTACTTTTGAATCAAGCACACCTAAAATTTTTGCGAGTGTAAGTTTATAGATAAAAAGTGAACGCAAAGTATTCCGTAGTCAAACACACTAAACAGCTACAAATTCTTTAATATGCAATAGTTAAATAAATTTTACTAAAACTCTTTCAAGATGTTTCTAAAATGCCCTGTTCCTCAAAGTATCTCAAAGTGGCTTGTAACGTTTGAAGAACTCTCTCGTTGTCAAATAGTTCAACGCGTTTCGCCTTTATTGCCTGGGGATTTCCAAAAGTGTGAGCTGTAAAGTCCTTGGATGCTTCTTTGGACGCGCAACAAATGGGCAACTCACAGACGACGGCATAGTAACCATAGTATAGACAACGTTGCATTTCCTCTAGAAGTTTGACATAGCTTGGCGTGGATCCTTGATAATTGCAGGCAGCTAGCGTCTCGCAAAAGCTTTGATAATAATACTTTAATAAACTCTCCCGCTGATTCATTAATACGTCTAGTTGAAGACTGGTGTAGAAAAAGAATTGCAGATCAACTGCCGGACTGGCAACAAAACAACATTGGAAATCCACCTGAAGATTAACTTATGGAAATAAAAATTGATTCTTCAATTAGCATTATCTACTTACAATCATAGCTTTGTTCTCTTCCCGATTAACCATCATATTGTTAAGCCAGAGATCACCGTGGCAAATGACGTTGAACTCACTGTTCTTTGGATCGAGGACAGCACGAATTCTCTTCTCGTACTCGTCCGGCAATTGGGCTCTCATTTTTGTTGCTATTGGCGACATGCCTGAAAAGCCGTCCACCACATCGGCTCCAAATTGTGTGCCACCCACGAGCATCACATGAGTAAAGGCGTCATCTAAACCTTTGGCATAATGTGCGGAGTCCAATTCTGATACCAGCGATGGTTGTTCATGTAGCAGCACCATGGAGGCGGCATGGAACTGTGCCAACTTGTTGAGACATAAACGAGCCTCTTCCGCAGATAGTCCGATGCAGCGATTGAACGTAACATAGCCCAACGCCCCAAGATCCTCCAACAAATAGAGTTCCTTGGCTTTAGAGCGCTCTATAAACAAACAACTGATATATACTTAAGGATTAGATTGTTCAGCGCTTGTCAAATTTGGCTTTCGGTTATGAAAGCTTTCTTACATGCAAACTTCAAATGACACTTACTTAGCACTCAGCTTTTTGTCACCCACCGTGGATGGGGCTTTATCCAATATTTTCGCCATTACGGGTAGTATCTCCTCAAACATTAATTTCTCATTGGAGCCAAGCTCAGCCATGATGGGAATTAAATCCTTTACTATATAGCTGCCATGCTCTAACGGTGCATTCTCACTTTTGCGGTACGATACTTTCAATCGGTAGATGACGCTGCAAAAGTTCTCACCGGTTTGGGTAATGGCCTCGCTATGGAAACTTTCAATACGCAAATATTTGCAACGATATGCTTGCGCTAAAGCTTTCTCTATATAGTCGGGAGATGTAGCTGCCGTTAACGACGCTTGAACTGGTTGTTCAACAGTTGGATCCATGTCTTTCGATTGTTTCTCCCTGTACGTCCGACGCAGACAAGTTGTATCGATATACTGACCATATCACATTTGAAAGCTTTACGACTAAAATGAGCTCCCCTACAGCGTTTATTTCATATCAACGTATTCCATAATCACAATTTGTTGTAATCACGTAAATTGTACACTGAATGGTTGTTTGTTATGAAATGTTTCATTGAAATCTTCCGCACGAGCAGCAAAATGTGTTCTGAGTGTCTCTCCTCTCTGTCTCTCTCTCTTTGTCTAACTGAGAGAACACGCGCCTGATAACAAACTATTACTATAAATACAAGATCATTGTCCGGTTAAAAGCTGTTCTAAACTTGGATAGTCCGCAAACAGGTCTACCTTATGTCAAAGTAGAGCTGCTTCTTATCTCTGATATCACGACAGTATTCTTACCACAAGTTTTATGGGAACAGTCGCATGACTCACATCTTTATCATTTGATTATACAGAGCATAATACAAATTTAGAGTAGCAAAGTTCACGTCTTTACTATCTTGAACATGTTGGCAATTTCATTGTTTTGTAAAAATATCGTGGGAAATATCGTTTTGGAATCGATGGTTGTTAATCTACACTTGTGATTGATAAAGTCTAGACATGTTAGGGGTGTACTTTTGGGTTCATAATATACATATGCGAGGTATTTTTTACTCTTGAGCTATTGTCACCAAGAGCAAAACAAATAATAATGATAAAAAAAGTCTAGTTTTGCTTATAGTGTGCATAGTTTGATAAGTTAGACGTTCTTTATTGCAAAGGGTTTTAATGCTTGACTCGTTCCTGTATATAAGAAAGATGTGCTGCACAGTAGAGAGGGGATTTCCTACAGCTTAGGCAGCTCCTGATACTGCTATGACAGCTAAACAACCTGCATTACTCAAGTGTTGCATCTTGTGTTTATAAATAAATTTCGTGTCTGCCAAAGTTTCTGGCCAAGATTTACGAATAAGAGTCATTGCTATTGAATACAAATGCGTGTGTGAATATGGGTATGTATAAATGTATGAATGCGATGCATGTGCCTTGTTTTGCCTGCACAGAGTGCGATAAAGTTGGCATCTCTTTCCCCTCTTCGTATTCCCCCTCGAGGTGTAAAATATGCAAATCGCTTTGCAGTTATTCTTAGAAAGTTGTCAGTTTTCAAGTCGGGCTGAGCCAAGCGTACAAACGGCAAATGCACTTGACACCCTGCAACTTGCTACTTGCCACTTGCTACTTCCAACCTGCAACTTGTAAGTTGTAAGTGTTTAAAAAGCAATTTATTGTTTTGCCCAAAGTAAGCACCTTAACCCACTCCTTGTGTTGGTGTTTTAGTAAGCTGAATATTTTGAACATGAGTACATAAATGTTGAATTGCACTTAATATCTTTTGTTTTTGTATCTCGTGATTTTGCCGCGAAGATTTATTCGATAACTTGGAAAAATATAGCTAGAAATTAAAAGCTACTCGATATTAGATTGACAATTTTTGTGAATTCACTATATATTGTTGGAAAACGTCGTAAGTTTTGGAATAATCCGAGTTTTGGGGCCACAGAGCATAACATGCCATATTATATGTAGCACTATAATTCAACTTTTTATACTCTCAAATGTTAAAATAAATTTTATTTAGCATTCTATTGGTTCAAATTATGTGCTGTTAATGATTACAATTTTATTAAAAAAATTTAATAGAATTTAAATTGACAATTGAGACAATTGAGAAGCACATGAAATAATAATTTAGTAACTAATTCAAAGTCTATTTGTGTTTATTATCATATTTGAAATGCTTAATAATTTTAATTTTGTTGACTACTTTTAATTGACTTTAAATAAATAAATTAAAAAATAAATTGTTATGATGATGCTTAAGTTGAAGCCCAATGTGTGCCCAGTTTTTGAAGAGGAATGCAATGAACTCAACTGGTCAGCCTCTTGGATAGGCGACCCTAGTAAATGTCCAGTTCGAAACCTCACAGCCAATAAGCCCAACTGTCCGTCTGTTGCTTTGATTTCCAACGGAAGTTGCACCCAAACTCCAGTTTTTATTTTTTTTGGATGGTGTTGCATCTCGTATTGCATTGAGAGAGAAGATACAAATCAAAGACAGACAGTATTCGTAGCTGGGTATTGGTATTGGTCTTTGGCTGCTTGCAGGCATTAATTGCATTCTGCAGCATCACATTGCACTTTCAATTAGTTGCAAATGCCTCGACGTTGACTCCAACTCCGAATACGTCTTTGTAGCCATCGGCAAAGTAACAGGAAACGGAAGTTAAGTGCTGAGGCGAGGCGTTAAGTAAAATCAACCCCAACTCAGGGGCTCTGTCAGGATGAGTGGAAACTGTGTGGAGATGCAACAAAGCAACTTTCCAGCCATGACATTCGAGAATTATGCATTAATTGAAAGGTGATGTTGACTTCAGCTTGGGGAGTCTGACTTTAGCTTGGGTGCAACTTTGACAGCAAGTATAGATTTGTTTTGGCAGTTCCTTTTGCCCAGCCAAAAGTTGACCTATGCTGTGTTTTGCCTGTACCTTAATCCATTTCCACTTCTGTACTTTGAATGCACTTTGCTGCCGGGCATTTCATGCAACCAAAGCAAACACTGTCTAATGCATTTCAAAATGAATTTATGGCTTTTCTTTCGACTGGCAGGTGGAATGGTCAGGGATTGAGGGTTTGTTGTCTTTGACGGCACACGCATTTGTTTATTTTCAATGTTAATTAAGGCTTACGATTACCCAAATAAGCTTAAGGGAAGGCTGTCTATTTGCTTAAATACAAGACAGACTAGTAAGCTTACAGTTCCTCAGTTCATATAACAAGCATGGCTTCACACTCTTTTCAATTAGCTGACAGTACTTGAGATGGTCTCTCTCCTTAGATAAGAGTCTGTAGCTCACACCCAATTAAAGGCAATAAATTTGCACATAAAACCATAAATCAAAGTCCGATCATAATCGCAAAGCGCAAAGCAAAATAAAACAAATAAATATATGGTAGTGAAGAAAAAGTGCGAGTGAATACTTAACTTCCTTTTACTGGCTATGGGCCAACCCCCAATCCAAGGGGAGTTGGGGGAGAACCCCATTGACCACAATAGCTTTTGGTAGTTGAGCCAAACCGATAGTCGTACATCGTTCGGGTTGGCTCGCTTCGTTTATTAATTGTCCAACTGTCTCCAATCATAATTAATGAACTTTCAGCACATCCTACAAAGCGGGTCACATCCTCTAACCTCCGTAAGTTAGTCCGGAATTCAAATAAAACTCAAATACAATATCTACAATACGAGTATAAACAGGAATTTGTTTTGGCACACCATAAATCTTTCATTTGGCAAATCTCTGCTAAGGATTTTTGCCTCGGTTTCCTTTGGTTTGCTTTGCTCTTCGTATTAATTTAATGGGTGATAGAAGTTTCAATTAGGCGCATTAAAGGATTTTCTGGGATTTCGTTAATAATTTTATTAGCTTGAGAAATATGCGATTAGCTTATTAAGCATATAGTTTCAGAAATTGAAAACTTTAGTAATTATATTATACGTTTGCAATTATACTCTGCAAGTGTATAATATTATTATTAAATTGTTCGATTTCTGAATAGACGTTATCTAAAGTGCATTGAAAAAGACGTTTTCGATTTCATAGAGTTTTAAATTAGGTTAAATAACTGAGTGGATATTGTATTTGTACCTATGCTTCTTTCAATATTATTATTATTGATCAATTTCTTATGTCATAAAGCGGTTGAAAACAAATTCAGATATCTCAAAGAATTTTCTGAAATCTATTTTCTTTTTTGGTATGTCACACAAATCTTGAACAATTATTAATAAAATAACAATATATAATGGTGCATATCTAAATTAAAAAGTTCATCACGATTGCATTAATTAAAAAAATAAGAGTGAGAGCTGGAATCAGTAAAAACATCATCAATCATCCGATGGGCATCTGCTTATTGTCCTAAGATATTTTTGTACTTACGAGTATGTGGTTTATAAAAATTTCTAACAGCAGATGAAATCGTGCACCCTCAACTTTAGATGTTTTACCCTGTACCCTTTCTTGGTTTTACTTTGTTTAAACTGTACCTGATTGTGGTGTTGAGTATCTTTCGCTGATTCTAAATACATTGAGTTGGTCTGTTCTTTAATGACATCCTATAAATAATTTCGAGCACACAGTCAAGTAGCAAGCTTAGTTGACGGTAAGCAATCCTCAATGTAATCCCACAGAATTTGCATATGAATGCCTGGTATCTTGCAAATGGGACTTATTCCAATTCCCAACCCCCACAGCCAATTGTGTATGAAAAATTGGGCAACCATTGCAAACAGAAAGCTCACACACACACACCACAGACACACACACATGAGGGATAATGTGTTGCGACTATGTGATGGATTCTCTTTACAGACTAGCCCTTTTAGTCTGCTAATGACTAATGATAGAACAATTTATCTTAGATTATTTGTTAGCAAGTGTTAATGTTTTTTAATTTGCATTACGTTTTTGAACATTCCTTCCCTTTCCTCCTCTTTACCCCTATTTGGTTGTGCATGTGTGCATAATTACTTAAAATGAAACGCGATGTGTGGAAAAGCGCCATTGTCATCATTTTGAAATTATTTAAATTATACCAACTGACTTACTGACAACACTGATTAATGAGCAAGTGACGTCACCCACCGCAAACCCCGCAACTCTCGCAAACCCCTCGCATTTCTCTCTACCTCATAGAAATGAATAATTAACAAACATTTTTCTGTTTGCTTTTAAGTTTGAAAAGTTAACATTCAACCAAGTGCTCGGATTTTATATGGTTCTTAAGAAATACTGACGATAATTATATGAGATTTGCATATGTAATTTTCCACATGACTTAGCTGTTCATTCACAACCAAATAGATAAGATGGGGTACTTTGTAGTAGATGAAATATCTCTCAAACCTTAACAAACCGAGATTGAGAGAGATTTTAAAGCTAAGAAGAGGTATTCCACCTAACTTGATAAAGAAAGAAGTCTCGTCTAAATATAAGAAGACAATTTTCTCAAAATGAAACTAATGAAAATGGGATAGAAGTGAAGTGCTGATTCTAATTCTTGATTCTCAAGGTAACTGAAAAAACTGATTGACACAAGAGAAAGTAACTTCCTCATAGCTTTACACTGTGAGTTCAAATGAAATCTTTGTCTATAAGAAATATATGAACGATATGTGACACTTTTGCGTATTTTCGTATGAGTTAAAGATTCGCAATTGCGATTTCCATACTCCTAACTGTGCAACGCAACTGCGCAAATAAATCTAATGCAATTACCTTAAAAGCGCCAAACCATAAAAACATATTCCACATACGGATTTATACTCACTTGCTGCAATTTTACAGAATATATTTTTATGACATTTACGCGCGGCAATAAAAAACTAAACAAATCCGCAGTATTACGATCAAATGCTAATGGCGCCAGGGTCAGACAGACTTGGCTTCAAGTCGAAACCTCGACTGATTGATGAATTGCCTGGGCTTCCAGTTACATTAAGTTGGTCTTGTTGGTTGGTTGGTTGGTTAGGTTGAATGAGTTAAGTTGAGAAATTTAAGTGCTTACAAGGGACTGTAATGACAGACAACTTTTATGAGCATTACAGACATGGAACATGGGCTAAAAACTAATTACCTTAGCTGGACGTGGCAGAGATCTCTCGTCACACACAATTTTATGGAATAGAGTAGAAGCACTGTGTGGTTTTGGCACTTTCGATGTTTGTACATATTTTTAATAGCATTTTGCATACGATTTAAATTTGATGCTTCTGTTTACTTGGTGGATGCGGCTGCAGTGCATCGATAAACCAGACGACCCTTTTACGGCATTTACGACCTCAGCCCAGCCGGCAAATTTGTGGCATAAAAACGCATCGTCGCCACTATAAAAGTGTCTTGACAGTTTCGGGAATGTGTAACAAATATAATTCATAGTGCAATGAGTTTCCCTCTCTCAGTCCAAGGGATTGTGTGAAAAGGTTTTTGACACTTGTTCTGGGCGAAGTTGACAAAATTTATGGCTTGTTCTTTATGAGGATGGGTATAATATAATATTAAAGTTATGCGTTTTCTAATGCAGTTGTAGTTGCAGAATTTTATTGACTTCTTTAATTGATCGATTTGCCAAATCAAACGTTGTTAACATCTAATTGTCTTTATTGATCCTTATAGTCCAGATAGTCCTCATGGGGTATGTCTCGAAGTTCCCAGTCATAATCCTCTTCAGTGGAATTAAATTGACCAATGCTATATTCGGTCTCACCATCAATGCCATTGGTCTTTTGTTTGAGTTTCGAGGAAACAACCTGGGGATCAACAGTGGCAGTTGGAGCTGAAGCATGGGCCTTCTTTTTGTTGCACAACAATCGAGCCTTAAGGCGTTGCAAGTTATGCAGTTGCATATCGATCATAGTCTTTTCCAGTCATACAACTTGGGCAGCGTAAATATCAAAATAAAAGCTGTGGAAGTAAGGAACAATCAAACCATTTAATATGAATTTAGGAGTGCTTTTAGTACACTTACCTATAACGAACAGAGTCATGCCATTGATGTAGTCACCGACAACGTTGAGGCCACAAAGCATCACCAACAACTTCAATGAATCAAACAGATCCTCAATAAGGAACAACGAGCGCATTTGCATCAGGAATGGGTTTAGATTGATGACAACAAGGCGAGCTAGACGAGCAGCTGCTTCTTCGGAAATGCTCAGATCAATCTCCAGATAGCGTTGATAAGGATGATCCAGAATGTTGCTCTTTCGCAACTTCCGCATGCCCCACACATAACCGAAATAGCAAATGCTTAACGATAGCATCAGAACTCCGGCAACACTTACGACACTAATTGCCGAATGAGCAGCAATATCCAATAGGATAATCAATGTCAGGAAAAAGAATATTGCGGTTTTGCGCCAATTTTGCCAGTACAGCAGCTGCTTCAACTCGCTGTTGGGCATTGTCTCCGATTCGAGGATATTCTCCAGGTTATGTTTATTAAATTCCATTCTCAAGCACAACCTGTATTGAAATGAAATATAAAAGTCGACTGGAAAGTGATACAATGTTTAAAAAGAGCTGCCTACTTTGATTAAAAAAGTGTTATTGCCCTGTGATATTTGAATATAGTCAAGAAATAGTTTAATAAATGAAAATATATACATCTTAAAAGTACACATTTTTAGCACCAATAACAATTCAGATATCGGACCCCTCTTGGATCTTTATTCACCAAATTTAAATACCATATAGAAATATTATGTATTAGAGTACATATGTATGTATACTTTACCAACTTATTCTTTTAACAGTATATCTGCATTAACCTGTTTAACCATCTGCTGCCAGCTGTCGCCAATAAATTTGAGTTTCCTTTGCAATTGATTGATAAAAAGTTGAAACTTGGTACGCATAACCCCTTCAATGTTGTCCCCCGTGGATTGAATTCATGTCTATTTTGCATAAAATTGAAATTCGTGTTTTGTTTAATACAAGAAAGTTTGAATTTTCTTTTATTTATTTTCATATTTCTGCAACGGCATATTTGTATCATATAGTTTAATGCTTCCTGCAGCTTCACAGCTTCTCTTCCTTTTTGATCTGTTTCACCAAACAAGTGTCACGTTTTACACTCTGTCGGAACCTTTTGATTCTCAACAATTTCGACAAACATGACTCTGTCGAGGTGTTACCATCAATGGGTCACTGAAAGCCCTCAGCCTTCTGTAGACACCATCAAGTAGCATTTGCCAATTGATTTGTCAAAGGAATTACGATTATATTTTGGGCAAATAATATAAATCAGTGGCGTCAAAATGACATCAAGTGGCCTCTCTGTTGAGAACCACCCTCGAATGAGAAACCACCTTATAATAAAGTGGGAAATCACTTGCCAGACTCTGAGTATTAAGTACTTAAACGCGGTCGAGTGAGAAAAATAAATAATGAATGCATGCGTTTTGCTAACAATTCAAATAATGTTCCATTTATGCTCAGCCGGTGTTGAAAAATACCTAAAAGGCATTGCAAAGCGATCAATTTCGATATTTTTAATTGAATATAATATTAAAGTTTGTGTAGTTCTTAATATGAAAATATATATTCTTGGAAATAAATAGTCTTTATTTATGAATGTAATGAAAGTGCAGAAATTTTTACTTTGTATTAAATTAAAAATTAAATTTTTTATTGTTTTAGAATTTCACCTTTATTAATGAATTATTGGGTCTAAAGACGGTTTTTAAGCTTAACTATTAAAAGCGCAAACGCGTCGTAAATATGGTAAGACAGTATTGTTTAACAACTTTAATATGTATATTACAATGCATTAAAAGATAGTAATTAAAATGAGTTTTTATTGGAGATGTTTTAAGAAATTTGAATTAAGACAAAACAAAATAATAGTAATCATAATAGAGTTAAAATTCCTATATTATCATTGTCAAATGGAATTCTTTCTTTTATTTAATGATTTAAATTTCTTAGGTATAAGTTTAATTAAATTATTTATATAAACTATTGCATTAATTTATAAAACTAGTTTATTATTATTATAAATATTATTTTAAACAGAAGATAAAATTGCACTTAAATGCAAAACCTCCTAGTACGAAAGTCTATGAAGTTGAACAATATTAAAAAATCCTGTAACCAAAGTATGCTGTTACTTTATCAGCTGCCTACCAAATCAAATAAGACAAAGTCAAAGTCCGCATGCCAAACCACACACGATATTGTCAGCCATAAATAAAACTAATATACAACAAGCTCTCATGAAATGCCAAGCACTCAACCACCCATCCATTGAACTACTCAACCACCCGACCACTATAATTTCGATAGGAATGTGCTGCAATAATCAAGCCAAAGCCAAAGCCAAATCCAGGGCCAGGCCAAGTCGAATTACAGTTACAATTCGAATGCAAGTTAAGGTAACGCATGGCAATACCCATAAAATGACACTGAGTGTCAGTTTCAATTAAACATGTTGACAGCTGTAAGGGGCACCGTATCCAAATAGAACAAGAATAGTCGGCCTCCTTGGCCTGCCTAGAAGAAGGAGAGCAGGAGGGTTGTTCCTAGCCATTTCGATTTTAATACAAGAAATTCCGGACATTGTCTGGCCATGTGTAACAATAAGTTTTATGGAGAATGGGAAGACTCAACCGTATAGTACTCCAATGACAACTTTATCTGAGAGATTCGCCCAGTTTTAAGCATCTGCAGACATCATACAACTTTTGCTTTTGCATTTTATTTATAGTATTTTGTGTGTATGATTTTTGACAGCCAATTGTAAGACAACAGCACAAATTATAACAATTTAAGTAATTTTATGTGTTTTTGTCTTAGCACGTCTGTAAGTCTTTGCTTTCATTTACTTATTTATTTGATTTTCTTGAGATTTTTCCATGCATTTTATGTCATGTTTCCTGTTGTCCATTGACAACTTGTCAAACACCGTATATAATATCCCTTCTGTCTGTGCTCTAAGGGATTTAGTTTAATTAAACTGTGTCCTTGTGCACACCATGTTTGCATATTAATTTCCTGTAATTTTGATTGAGTTTTGCATAAATTTGCAAATAATCAGAAATGAATGTCAATACTATTGAAAGGTAAACATGGAGAGAACATTTTCTATCCTAGTTTAGTTCTGCTTTTTCCTTCTTCAATTGCAGTTCTTCACTAAATACTTAAGACATTCTAAGACAGGCAATTTTTTGTGCTATTTGTTTCCTTTATGGTTTGAATTGGGATGAGTGAGGAATCCAAGGAGCTTGCAGCTCTTTGTTTTCGTCACGGACCAGTGGCAAAAAGCAATCACAGCTCCCCCACAACTTGCAAGGGAAATGCAGGAAAAATCCAAGAATAAACACAAATATCTGCCACATTTTTTTGCGCATTTCTTTCCTCTGTAGACGATGGGGACGGCGTTCTTTTGTATTATTGGTGAAATTAGAATTTCTCATTAAAATAAGTGTTGGCACTGGACCCGGTTGACTTGAGACAAGGTGCTCGGCCATGGCAATAGACTTAAGTTGAGTGTTTCTCCTTGGCTCCTCGGTCACTCATTAGTTGCGCATCAAATCTGACTGACAATTCTCCTTCTTACTCTCTTTTTCTCTCTTTTTCTTTTGGTATTTGTATCTTTATTTGCTTCCCCAAATGTTGTGCCATTGTTGTGCCTCCCAGTCGTCCTGGCAGCTTGCCACTTGAGTTGTTTCTGTTGGAGGCATTAACTTTTTCAATTTTTAATGGGTTTTGTATCCAATTGCGATGAGCCGTTTGCTAGTAATTAAAACTGCAACTCAGTTCTTTTGGGGGTTTCTGTTCTTGTAACTACCTCATCATATTGTAGATATCTTGTCATCTTTCGGTACTTGCGTTTAATAGGCTTAAAAATTGAAACACTTTGTGGCAACGCTGATAAACCCGTTTGTACTTTGATTTCTGAAGCATTGCAATGCTGAGATATGAATTCTTTTAATCTGTTCAGCTTGGCAAGCTTTTTAGCTTAACTTAACCCTTAATTATTTGGAGAACAATCCAATTTGTGAGTTTTATACACACTTTTAAAAAACGCAAATTAAAATAAACTTAAAAGAAGAAATGTATCAAAGTAGATTTTCTTAATTGCAATTAAGAATACCACAATTTATTTTGTAAAGTAAAAGTTGTATGATAAGTATGTTCAAGTTATCATGGACTTAATATATGACTTATTAATAAATTATTACTTAAATTTTGTGGGCTAATGTGAATTTTACAAAAACATTTATTCATAATTATATGCTCTATAATTCATGTTTTAATAAACAAATTTCAGATTCCGTTTCAAAGCTATAAGTGGAAAATATCTAACCTCTTTCCCAATTCTCTCCATTAGTTTTACTCTCGCCTCAACTTTTGACTATTTTTGGCCAATCGATTGTTGCCCAGCGAGTACTAGCAACTTTGTTGTTGCTATTAGTAGCCAACTTTTCATATGGTTTTTTGGCTGCAATGTATGTTATTCTTGTTGTTGTTTTGCGGCCTGATATGAGTTTGTTGGCCACATTGTTGCTGCTGTCGTTGGCAAATGTAAACTTTGCATTTAACTTTTGCTTGTTAGATTCAAGTGGAGGCGGCGGCTGCCTTGTAAAATGTTTATAAACAAAAACTTTATGCAAAACTCACAACAGGATGCCAATGGGAATTCTGGCAGTTGCAGTTGCACAAACAGTTTTGGTTTCGGTTACAGTTGCAGTTGTTATACTATATTTGTTTCTATTATTGTTTTGAGCATGTGATGCTGACATCTTCGATAGAACTGCTTCCATAATAAAATACAATATCCCTATGCAATTTTTGTTTTAATTAATTCGGTATTACTTTCTTCTTTTACTCTTCTTTTCTGTGCATTTGTTGTTATTTTTAGTAGAAACGTGCTTGGCATTTGTGTGGTATCTGTTTAACGTCTTACTCGAATCTCTCGGGGTCGCCTTCAGGTTCAGGTTTGTTTCTCTTAAAGGTTCTTTGCACCGCTGCATTTATTTATATTATTTTTCTTTTCTCTCTCTGTTATGTTGTTTGCTGTGCACTGTAATTAGCCACCCCCATCAGTGGAAAGAAAGCGGGCAGTTCTGTGTAGAAGACAGCTGCTGTTTGTCTGTCTGCCAAAATTGCTATGCATAAAAAGTTTAACTTGACATTTTTGCAGCACAACACAGTACACAGTATAGTTTGTAATTTGGACCCTCTCGTCCCTTAACCCTTTTAGATATTTGCTAATTTTTTCCTTTATACTTACATTTTACTTCCAGACTCCTTAATTGCATTAGCCAAAGTCTCCGCCCGTTGCTGTTTTGCATTTAGATTTCAGTTCAGAAGAGGAAATTGTTGCCAGCATTTTAACAAAAATCGCAATGCATCCAGAAAAAAGGTGAGTTTACTTTAACTTGAGGTTCCTTCCATGTCTTTAAATATCTTTAGCAATTATTTATAATTACTGCCTCTCAAGTCTATGCTAAATTAAAAAATCGTAAAAAAATACTCGGCCTTAAAAACATAAACAAATTATGCATAAATATTCTTAGTCCAGTTGCGTTTTTATAGCTCAACTCCCTCTCTTTCAACTTTCTCGACATTTTACGATCTTTTTGGACATTTTATTGACGTCGCATTGTAGCTGGTTGAACCCTTAATTTCTTAACCTCTCAACCCTTCTTGACACCCGCCATAACTTAATTATCCATATGAATCCTTCAGTTTTTATTACACGATACTGAGCCTGATCCCTGGGCCTGTCTTTTAATTATGATGAGTACTTGGTTCACTTCTCGCAGCTGTCATATTTTTATTTATCTAAATTGGCAGATCTTCACGGGGTTTACTCATTAAAATAATATCAAATCGCCTTCGTCTCGAGTCTGGCAAAATGTTTTATTGTTGTTGGCTGGGGCATTTTCCATTTCAAAATTTTATGTCCAGCAGCTGTACATCATCATAAGTTTATTGTTTGCATACTTTATGCCGTTTTGGACTGTTAATTTTAAAAACCCTTTAGGCGAGGCTCAGTTGCTTTTAAGCTAAATGTAAGTATCCTACCAGAAGTTTATTTATTTTCATCATTTTAATCAGTTTTAATTTGGGAGAGGGCAACACTTTTCATATGAGTTTGTGCCTTTGGAGGAGCTTCGCTTCATGGTCAATAGGCATTTGCCATTGTTTTGTAGGGGGATGCAATAACAATCACACACACACTCACACACAGGCATTTTGCAACCTTGCAACATGCGACGCTTTGCGGTTGCAACTTGAGGCAGGTGGGTTATCATGGTTGAGTCGCTTTGAAGTAATCGCCAGCCACGTTGCTGGCCCAGAGGCTAAGCCTCATTTGTGGTCAAATTGTGTGCTGTGCGTCAGCTGAAAGTCGATTATGTCAATATTGTGTCATGGCTAATGGCCAATGGGGATGTTTGTGATAGGGATCTGTGCAAGTTGCGGCCTCTGGCTCCTTCCGATAGTCCCAGCAATACGCTAATTAGTGCTGCCCTTATCCTAAAGTTGCCTCAAAATCTGCTTTAAATGTTGACAGTTACTTTAAGTTTTAATAGCCGAGCTTACAAGCCCATATGGCACACTTTAACAACTGCCAGAGTCTGCTCTGTCTCTCTCTGTCTTGACGAATCACAACATCTCGAACATAAACTAGCTGTAAAAATACATAAAAATCATAGCACACATTTAGGAGTCGAATTACAAATGTGCCTCACATGTGAGGGAGAGAGAGTGAGCCCGGCCAGAAGGGGTGGCTTAGGATAAAGTCAAAAGCACGAGGATAAACCAGCGCCCAAATAAAAGGAGTAGCTGCATTTGCACATTAAAAACCCATAAAAATCGGGAATTGAATTGCCAAAAATAAAATAAAATAGCAACAACAACAAGCGGAAAATAAAGTGGCTATGAAAAAACATAAAAAAGAGAAAAAGGAAAATCTAAAAGTAAAATTGACAAAACCGATTGTAGCAATCAATTAAAATTGATCAATGAAATTGAATCACGTGTTACAATTCGCTTAAGAAAACGTTATTGAGTTACGTTTTTGAATTGGAATGGAGGCCTCGTAAAAGTGAAATATTATTGCAACTGTTAGATTTCTTAACACTTTGAAGTAAGATGAGTTGAAGTATAAAGCTCTAGTAGAAAGTGATGAAAATAAGTTAGGACTTGTTAACAGCTCTTACAAATTGAAGACATACGCATAAGTTTTTGTAAACCAAGACAGTGCAAAATGGCTTGATGAAATGGTTGATGATTATTTTTAAAGAAAGGAGCGTGGAGAATCAGTTTTAATTTCACACAAATAAATGAGTAAATTCTGACTAAAAAGTAGTAATGGTTCTTATTATACCAATTACACTTATAAAGGCTGTCAATTTCTTAATAGTTTGAGATTTAAATCTATAAGAATTATTATAATTATAAATTATAAAGTAGAAATATAAGTTATGAGAATACAGGTATCAAAGGATCCATTTAGATCATGAGCATATACTTATCGAAGTTTCAGACCGCGTTCAAAGAGTTCAGTGCACTTTATCTGCTATAGTTCCTCCCCCATTCCTCCTGTACCTTTCTCCTTTACCCTTTACATTCAGTGCTATCAGTTGTTGGAGGACAAAACTTTTATGCGCTTGTTAACAAAAGCGTGAAATTCAATGCGGACGAACAAAAATTTACGACACTGCAAATTAAACTTGATTTTTATTTAAATAAATTGCATTTTATGCGCTCAGCAAGGATATGCGATGCTGTCGCCATCTCCACCTCCATCTCCATCTCCTTCTCCATCGTAGTCAGCGTCGTCGTATCGTAATAATAAGCAGGCAACGGGCCATAATTTGCACCGGAATATGACGGGAGGATATGTGTGGCGATGACGATGGGCGACGGGTTGCTCTTGCTTTATGTATTTTTATTTATTATACAGAGCCATTGGCAGGAAATGTTTGTTGATTTTCCGCAGCGCGCGCACAATAAAAAATCGGGGCAAAAAAGCAAATTATTTTCTAGACGAACGCGCGTTTCTCAAATAAAAAAAATATACAAAAAAACGCCAGAAAAATGTTCGAATTGTACCCATTGAAAATTGGAAAAGAAGGGTATTATAGCTGTATCACTCACAATTGAATTCAATAGCATGTATACAAATGTTTGTAATAGATAAAGAGAGGCAGCTCCGAGTCTTTTAAGTACTATACTTTTGATTGGTAACAAAATGTTTATTTACAAGTTTGTAAGAAATTATAAAAACGAATTGAAATATATATTATATACATATTATTTTACGCTCTTTTTCTATCCTAAATTTTCACCACGATCGCATAATAAATACAGATATTCTCCTCTTTATAGCGTGGAGCTGGAAAATCATCTAAAACTCAGATTGAGAAATTGTTCTTAATATATCTTCTAATGTGCTTATTATTATTATTATTATTACATAATTAAATTACTTGCTGGGGTATATCAGATTTGGACACTGGGTATTTCAAAGTCGACTAGAGTTTTGACACTTAATTTTTTATATGCGTCGCCGTCGTCATTAAAAGCGGAAATGTAATGCGTAATTTGTGTGCGCCGCGAAGTATGCAGTACAAAAATTGTGAATGGAGTCAGGCGAAGCGAATTGATAAGGGCTTAACAATAGGTTCAATGGCTAACGGAGATGTATCCTGCCATAAGTTAAAGAGCACTTAAGTCTGACTTATAACCTAACGGATCCTTAGCTAAATCTTATACTATAGACTATTCTAATTAACAGCTCTTATTTTGCAATAATAGGGATTTTTGGTATGCAGTGTCATGATGAAGATGAGACGCACCTTCTCTTGTCGCTCTCCGATCGGCTCGAAATAATAATTTCTTAAGAGGTGGGATAAGACAAGCTTCATCATAATCATGGCATACCGCTGTCCCAGGCAGCTGCGAGCGCCTGTCATGAAGGGAATAAATGTAGAAGGTTCTATTTTTTGCTCTGCATCACGTGCCCAGCGCTGTGGCTTGTAGACCAAGGGATCCGGGAAGAAGTCTTTACAACGTCCCATATACAAAGGTGAAATGATGACATCACTACCCTTTGGTATGAAGAATTCATCTAGAAGTAATAACAGTCTGTATTGATGTGGACTATAAGAATCTTTTTATATATACTTACTTATTTTACAATTGGCTGTTGCTCGTCTTGCTGTAATAGGACCTGAAGGATACATGCGCATTGACTCCTTGATGCACATCTCCAGATACTCCAGTTGTCGTAGTTGCTCCATGGTAATGGCTTCACCCGTATCCTTACCGCAAACCCGAAAGATCTCCTCTCTACACAGCTGCTGGTATTCCATATGCAAGGTCATGTTGTACATAAAGAACTTCAGAGTTGCTGCTGTCAGATCGAAACCGCCAAATATAATGGTATCCACTTCCTCACGTATGTCCTTCACTTGAAGTGGCTTTCCATCAGGAGTCCTTGCCAGCAAGAGAGTATCTAGGCAACTTAGCGACTTCCTTTTATTCACTTCAGCATTTTCTGTATTTATACAATTTTGATTGGCCAGATCAGAGTTTAAGTGCTCAAATCGCTGCCTAATAATACCCTCTGTGAAGCCGTGAAGTACTTTTAGGATTTGCTTTTCTTTTGCTGCAAGTGAGGTCAAATTGTAGATGCTTGAACTGCGATAGAAAAGGTTCTTCAGGCGACAGTCGATAATGTGTATAATGCTGTGAATAGAGATATATTAGACAGAGGCTCACTTGATGATAACATTTTCTATTCTCACTCTCTGACTGCATCGAAGTAGTCTGACTTTTGACCCGATTGCGCATTAACCGTTGCCCCCAGAGCCGTCTCGCAAATCGTGTCCAGCGTGTAGCAGCTGATATACTGGAAAAAGTCAACGGGCTCACTCGTTTCAGCCAACTTGGCTAGCCGTGTTACGAGAATACGCGCTTGATGCTCAAAGACGTTCATAAATTGCTTGATCATGCCATAGTTGAAAGCCGGCGTGATCATCTTCCTTCGATGAGTCCATTTCTCCACTCCGCTGGTGAAGAGACCCTCGCACAACCAATTTTCAAAGACTCGATAGTCGGAAGTCTTCTGCAGCAGTTGCTTGGCACTGCAAAGTGCCTGAATATCCTTAGGATTACAGTCGAACAAGTAGAGTTTTGTGCCCAGCCAGAGTTTCCCACGATGATCCTTGAGATGACAGTTGATTAGCTCTGTGGCACGTTTAAAAGGTCGAGGACCAATTAGCCTTGCGAAGATGTGCAAATGTCCTATAATAGGCAGGGAAGGTGGACCTGGCCAATTGCTGGTCAGTCGATTAATCCTTGCTTGAAACTGATATGTATATATAAAATAGGTGAACACGGCACAACACAACAGCCAGATGATCAGAGGAGAGTCGATCATTATGGATTGAGTTCTTTCTTTCAACTGGCCTAATCGAATGGCGCATTTGCGATTTTAACTGAGACACAGACACAATGAGACACTCGGTTGGCAAACACTTAATCATCCAGTGCACAAAAAGTGTACTAAAGTATTTATATTTATATGTAAATTATTGAGTAATTTGTTAAACTAATGAACAGGCGTAGGTCGAACAATTATTAGCCAAGTTTAGTTATATTAGCCAATGTCTAGATGCGAAGCAGAAATGAACCTAGCGCTGGCCCGAAACAGCTCTTAAGTACGTAGTCAGTCTGGCCAGCTTGACGATCTTTTGTTTTGGATACCCCCAAGCGATGTTATGGAGTGTAAACAAATTCACATAGAATGTAATGGGAAACAAGTCTCTGTGGGGATACTCTATTATTAAATATTAAGAAAGAAGAATTTTTAGATGAGATGAAACACCAAAAAATAGGCTAAAAATAGGTTAATTTCTAACTTATGCAAACATAAGAGCATCTGTAAAGCAATGCAACTCATCTGTTATAACATACTATGCTTATAATAAATGAAATCTATATTCTGGGCATAACTCTTAACTTTACTTATTCCTAGATTAAGATGACGACTGATCGATCAATCAATTAATAACAAATTTACCCGCTGTAAGGGTATTTGTCTAGAACCCGTTCCACTCAACGTATAAAAAATTACTCGAAAAAAACAGTTCAATATTCCTTATTGCAAAAATATAAGTTTTGATGAGCTGTCGCACTCTGTGCATACAAATTTACCCCGAGCGAGTGAAATTGATGAACGGTCTGTTGGATGCGTAAACACGATTCGCACTTAGATCGCTATTGGCCAGAAGATTCTACCCCCCATCATATTGGACCTGTTTTTGGTCATTTTTTGCAAATATTAAATAAAATTCAACTAACTTTTTTTGACTCCATCTTAGTTAAAAATTGATGTCATCGATTAATTAAATATTAATTGCAAATTAATCACAAAAAGTTTTTTGGCTATGTAAATTTGAGACCTGTTAATCAAGATCCCTAGCTATTGACAAGATTTGCATATTTCCCCATTAAGGAATTTCGCAAAGCTTTTTTCATATTGACGGCTTTTTCCAAGTGGCATAAAATTCGAACTATGCCGCCTTTCAGTTGGAACACAAATAATAAATAATAAATCTCGTACTGACCTATCCCAATTAAAGGTTCTGCTAAGGTTTTTAGTTCGTTTTGGCTTGTTTGATATCGGAGAATTTTTAAATTATTTCGTTTGCAAAATGTCATAAAAATTTTAATTAAACTCATATTTATGCCATTTATTTGCACTTTTCATTAAAATAAAAAACAAACAAAAATTGTGGCAGTGCTCTTCATTTACAATAAAAAAGTAAAACAGAGCTGTCTGCTTTTTATTTATATTGAATTGAAATGTGGATGGAGACCTGAAGTCAGACGGACGGACAGACAGACAAATAATATTTTCAGCATACAATTTTATGAATATACATACAAATGAATATACTTATACTCATATATGATATGGATACGAGTATGATTCACACAAGCGCATTAATTACAATTATTCGTGATTATTTGTGCGCTGTAACTTTTGTGTTAATTAGTGTAAATACACAGTCCTCTCTCTGCCTGGACCATTTTTGAACAGCTCTTGGCTCTATTGATATGCAAATGTTGAAGTTTTTTAATGAATTGAATGACAGTTGGTCAAAATGCAAATGCAACTCAACAAGAATATGCCACTCACAGACTTTTGTGTACAAAAACATAAATAAATATATTCTATTTAAAATAGTATTGCTTAACATAATTATCCATTTAAACATTAACAATTTGATTACTGACTCTAAAGCCTGACTAACCACTTTGTCAGCGAGTGTGTGAGTTCAACAAATGTTTGACATAAATTCCATTATCTAATGGATGCCAATAAACAGTGCATGCAAATAAACACCCACACATAGATACACACACACATACACACAGCAATCAGATGTAGATATATCTGTATACAGTTATGTAGTTGACAGCACCAAGGAACATTGTCTCAAATTCAAAATTAAAAGTGATGCGAGTAATGTTGAGAAAGAGATTTGTGAGAGAGTGAGAGAGAAAGTGTGACTTAGAGAAAGAGAAGGTGAGTGAGTGAGCAGCAGAGACACGGTGCAACTAATTTGAATTTATGCAAAGATGTCGACCTGCCTATTACAATATTTTACATTTATGAGGGTATAATAACTTTGTTGTAAAGTTTGCTAAAACATAGTCGTAAATTTATGTATAGCACACATTGTTGCCTATTGTTTCTATAGTTAATATATATTATAGTTAGACAATTTTGTTTTGTCTTGTTTGTTTGTTCTTACCTTGACATCTTTATGTCTAAAATACAATTATTTAGCTAAATCTTTTTGAGATAAAAGAAAAGAAAAAGTAGATGCTATGAGATTCTTTGATGTCAACTATATGATGCACTTGTTCATTTTGGCAGGTATTTGTTTAATTTTATGGATTGCTTAAAAATATCATTTAATGAGGATAAAGAGGTATATTAAAAATATAATAATATAAAATAATAAATATAACAAGATATAATCAAGATTTTAAAATTTATGTTGTGGAACATCTATTTGAATGTGTTTTGCATTTATAAAAATTTTGGCTAAATTAAGTTTCAAAGGCTAAAAATGTACGAATAATACCTATAAGTTGTTAGCTAAAATTATCCATAGTTTTAAATTACATTTTAAAATAATAATAAAATAATAATTAAATTGTTCTTTTTTTGTCCTAATTCTTATTGTAAAATGTATTAAGTAATAAAATAAAGCATAAGAAAGTGTAAAATGGGATTTATTTGATATGTAATTTTCATTATAAGGTATTTGCACATCGTTGCATTGTAATTCACATTGTTTTCTTGTTATTATTGTTGTCTGTGGGCATGTAGAGCTCTGTAATTAAACTGCACATTATCAGGATGGCCACACACACGTACACAAATACACATATACACACATACAGAGATATAGTCACCGCATAATTATGCTGGGCATTGCTATCCTGTACATTTCCTGTTCCCGCCCAGCTGTCATTTTGTGTTTTGCTCTTGTGTGTATGTGAAATTTAATTTGGCTACATTTAATTATTGTTTATGCAACGCTTCTGGGTCTGCGATCAAATAGGAGTATAAGGTGCTGTGATAATTTACCAAATACGCCGATGATACGCTGGCTAATGTGAACCGAGAATTACGAGGTATTCAGGACCAAGACCTCAATACCTCAAGGCGACCGCAGGGTTTGCAGTAATCGCGTCTTGTGTCAACATTAATCGCATCAAATTTAATTTCACAATTAAATGCAAAGACGCGATGCGTTTAGCATAAATTAACAGCATGTTGTAAGTAGGCGCCGCGGGGTTACATCAATAGGTTGGGGTTGGAGTCGGAGATATGGGGTGGGGTTACCGTTGTTTCATCTCTAAGGTGTTAGTTGTGGTTGTGGAACCAAAAAAGCCGCCAGCCAACGTCGCTTCCGTTTCCGTTTCCGTTTTCTTATTCCCCCTTTCTCTCGATGTGTCTCCACAGTGTGGGTAGCAATTTTCCATTTGCGTATTTATTGCAGAATATAATTTAATTGACATGCCTAACCAAATGCACTTGGCTAAAAGGAATTAAATGTCTTTAATTAATCGCTTTAATTAAATTAGCCGGGCAACTTAACAGTACAGTTTTAAAGCCACTGTCGGGTATAAAAGTCAAACAAATTGGCAGCACATTTCACGAGAGCAACAGCTGGATATGATTGGGATTAATTTCGGGTTTGTCTGTTTTGCCAGACTGAGACATTAACTCGATTGTTTTGCTAAATTCTTTATTGTTTATCGCCCAGCAAATCAACTTGGTGAATCACTTTAGTCACGGAATGAATTATACTGTTAATACTTCTTATAACAACAATTCGACAGCGTAAAGTGAGTATATGTATGAAGAATAAAGTCAATTCCAGACTTGAGCAACTGAATTCAAGTTAGAATCGTGGGTGCTTACTTTTTTCAAATCACGAATAAAACGTGTTTTCATATAGAAGAGTCATTCTAAATTTGTTTTTATTTATGACTGCTTAAATAAATATTGTATTTACCTGATCAATACAAAAAGCATATCTTATTGCAAAGACGAATGAAGAGTTTGCAGCTCTTATAAAACTGTAAATTTGAAACCTTACCATAAAGGCTTTAAAACTAATGAGTTTGCGTTATTGTTGTGACTCTTAAACTAGTTTTAATTTGATTTCAATGTTTAATTTTTGTTATGTTATTTTTTCTAACAATGGTGGTAGGTTTTCAATCTTATTGCAAAACATAAATTAACTATTTGCAGAGTTGGCATACTGTAAAGTTTGAAGTTCACAGTAATGACTCTGAAACTGCGCTTTTATCTTGGAATTTTTAAAACAGTTTTTGTTTAAAGTTATGTATTTTATTTTATCTAAAAATTAAGATTCTTAGAATGAAAACAAAAAGCAAAACCATTGTTGATGCATTGGTATGAATTAATATTAATGTTGTTCGCTTTTGTGGCATCTCAAAACTTTTGTTTATGTTGGGCTTGGCCAAATTTGCTGCAATAACGGGCTAAGAAACCACAACATTTAATCAACTCCATATGCACCCGGGATATTCATGTGCACATTATAAAGTTAAAATAATAATTTTAAATAATACTTTTTAGCCGCATGCTTCGCTGCGCAGGTAGCAATGAATTTGTTTTTTCTCTCTCTCTCTCTTCTTTTTGGCGTCGACTTTGCCGTTAACCTTCGACGCGAAAAATGTTTCGTTTGTACTTTTTTCTTAAATACCCTATAACAATTTTCATAAAGTTGGGTACTATGGTTTAATAGTAATGTGTGAAGCCAGTAAGTCTATTCACAAGTAGTTGCCCTGATAGTTAGTATCATTCATTAGAGGTTCCATGCAGGGAATCCCGAAACGAATATTTCGGTAAATGGATTTATTTTGATTTTGGCCTTTTGGTGATAAGGAGAGAAATTGTATTATACATACGAATATGTGCATGTTATTGTTAACCTAGTACTCGGCCCCGATCTGATCTAGAAATTCACGTTTAAAAAAAGGCTGCAATTCGCACAAAATATTTTGTGAAAGCCGAGGCCGGCTCAGCTCGGCCCGATCGGAACCAAATTCCCAAAACATTTGAAATTTTAGTCTTAAATTATAAATGGGAAGTTCCAAAGTGGATTTTTTTTGGTCCGAGCCTACCTTGAGTCCACCTTAAGTTAGAATGCCAAGTTTACTTTCGTTAGTTTGGGAATTTTGCAGATGAATACAGGGTATATCATAGCCAAAGAGTATTTTCTTCATATTTTTAGCTTGCAGCACAAAATGTTTAAAGGTATTTTCAGTTTTTATTCTTCTTCTTCTCTTTAGCTTGCGTTTAGGCCAGGGCATAGCTATATTATGGGAGTACGAGTTTACAATTGAAGGACGTCGGCGGCAATGGCAATTTGAAGGCGAGTGTAAATTGTTGCTGGATATCTGTTGCAGTTGTTCTCGAGTTGATTTAAGTTGAGTTGTGTTTGGTTTCCAGTTTTGGATTTAACTGGGCAGTTATCTACCGTTAGTTACCTGTACGTTCGCTCGTTAATGACAGCTGAAGTTTAACCTACGGGTGTTCAGTCAATTTTGCAGTTGCAGTTGCAGTTGCATTTGCCAATCGACTCACTTAAGTGCAATTCGTTGTTAAAGTTGTCGCTGTTGCTGTTGTTCTTGTTATTACCTTTAATTTACTATTTTGGTGATTGTTGGCCACAGAATCGTAGTCAGAGACCAGTCACGTTCCGCTGCGTTTATGAGGCTTAAACACCAACTGTTCGGTTATGAGTTGGCTTCTTGTTCTCAGCTGGTTTAGCAATGGCAACATTCGCCTCTTCTCAACAGTCACTCAATCAGTTTGGCAGGGTCAGACTGGTTTTTTTGATGGACTTGCCCAGGTAATGAAAATGCAATCATTAAAAAATCACTTGATGACCTTTTACCTGGCAGTCATTCAATTTTCAGCTGTCCAGGACTCGGATATTTCCGAATATATATCTAAATATTGACATTGGACTACGTGACGAACACCACGACTGTCTTGAAAGTTATTGACCATTGACCTATGTACATAAGTGCGTACAGTGCTGAGCCAAGTATGTTGATAATCTTTAACAGACAGGAAAGTTACATTTGTTTTATCTGCTGGTTTTAAACTTAGTAATGACCATATCGTTTAAATTTATTGCATCATAATCAAAGTAATTTCATAGAATATGAAAATATAATTAAGATTGTTAACGTTCAAAATCTCGCACAAGGCCTTCGCTACTACGGGTTTATAAAGTGGGACGCAAATTGTCTTCAAAACTTTCAAAAAAATAAATAAGACTGTTTTAAGATTCAAATTTCAGTTCAATTCAAAGGCACAAAGTCTGTGTGGAAGTCTTTTTAAAATATCTGCCTTGGTTTTTGTTTTCCATAAATAAAATTATATTATTATTTGTATAGTTTCTAAAACTTGAGGTGTCTTTCTTAACTAATTTGTATTAATAATTATTTCTTTAAAATAAAATACAATTATATTTAAAGTATAATTAATAGATCTAAAATAATTTTATTTACAATAGTTAATTTCCAAATAATAGGAAATGAAATTGAGATTTTTAAACCATTAAGAAATAATAAGGTTATAATAATAAGAAAAATATCTGGCCTTATTAATGAAAACAATTTTAGCATTGTCATTTACACAGTTTTAATTAATTTATAATTTATTTTAAGATGGAATCACTTATCATTTTATTTAAAAAACTCAAATAAAGTACTGTTGCATGAGGTACAAAAAGAACGCCATCCATTCAAGATTTATTTCAAGACTTTGTTATATTTTGTTATCTAGCAAATATATACAATATTGAAATGGTGCCACTGTGCACTTTGGATCAGCCTATGCACTTTGGTAATATCAGCAGCTCGGCCAATCGCCTGTACAGGTAATCGAACTCGAAAGTCGACCAAATATGTGCCCAATCCATAAATACGCATACAGTAAGTACTCGCATAAAGATCCGTCAATCAACAACGGCTGAACGCATGTAATTAACACCGACACTGAGCGCTAAAAGTAAGTGAGCAACAGGTCTCACTAGCTCGATTGCTATGTGGCTCTCTCGCTTGTTGGCACTCTCTCATTTGCTCTCTCTTAGCTCTATCTGCTGTCAGCTGTTTCTCGGTCTCGGCTTGATCGCAACTCTAAGCTGAGCTGAGTTGAGCTGAGTTAAGTTGAGTGTTGACTGTTGTTTGGATTGTTGTTTCAGTTCAGTTGAAGGCAGCTCCAAAGTTGGACGTGTCGGTCGTTGTCTTGTTTACATGTGATTCCATTTGTCTTGAGTCTCGTGTTGGCCGTAGATTCACAGTTACATTTACGAGTCTTAACGTGTTGTCTGCGCTTGAATGCCAAATTTAATTACCACTCTAGCAACTTTAGCGCAACTATCGAAGACAACTAACGTTTTATTTGAAAACGTTTTCCAAAAAAAAAGATCATCGCAAATCGTGACTTTCGTTTTCCCAACTTTCATTTTTATTTTGCCGCTGCTCGCTCACAAATTTCATTGAGAAAAGTGTCATTATCAGATTTGTGTGATTCGAAAATAAAAAGGTGCTAAAAATCAGTCGAGAATAAAGTGTGACAATTTTAAAGAAATTTATAGAGAATAAAATATTAGATAAATAATACAAATGGCACTCATGGACACTGCTTGGCGTTGCCGTCTCATGATCTTTGCCGTCTTCAGTCTGCTCCTCGTGGGTGATCTCTTTGGATATGGCGGCTATAGTGTCCGAGGTGTTGGATCTGATAATCCAGATGAGGTGGTTGGTGTGCAGGGCGGAGGGGCACCAACTGGACCTGCTGCAGCTGCTGGCAAGTTCCAGCAGAAGAATGCTGAAATAGATATAGGCGAAGGTGAGTGACATTTGCATTTTGCCTTCTTCTCCTGCAGTGTTTCTCAATTTTTGTATACGAGTTGCTTTTTACGCAAATTTTAACACTTGACTTTACTTTATTTTGTTGTTTTTATTTTGGCATTTACAACGCAAATTTTTACACACTTGGCGCATCGCATTGCAAAATACCTGATGTTTCTTTTATTGATTTGCTTCATATACTAGATGGTGTTGTTGTCGTTTTGCTTGTTGTCTCTTTTTCTGCTTCTTATAAGTCGCGCTTTGTTTGGTTGTATCAAGGTCAATTTCGATTTATAAATGGAGACCCATTGATTTTTTCATTCGATTACTTGGTAAAATAACTGCTGGCTGCACGTGTAAGCAAGCAATTTATAAACGGTACAACTTCCCGGAATTAACTACATAAAGCCTTTTTCATTTTTAAATTTACAAGTTATTTGTTAAAATGGCTTTTAACATATTATTTAATCTTTATTTAAAATACCTTTGGAGATTTTTATACAAAAATTGTTTTTTTCCCAAAGTATATTTCTGAGAATTGTCGAAAAAACTTATTTTCCCCAAATAAATTAACGTTGTTTGTTGACATCGCTTTAAAAGGCAATCCGTTTTGTTATATAATTAAGTTTCTAAAGTTAAAAGTGTATACACTTCCTATAGGAATATGTGTTTGTGATAGAGATGAATTCGATTATTGTTGACAAAGTTATTCTAAAATTAACGAGTTGAACTTGTTGAGACTCGACTTGTTTACAAAGACATTCGGCATGGAAATCGGTTCAGCTTTGATATTGGATAGGAAAGTTTAGAAAGAGTGTTTATTATAAATATTATAGTGAGATTCTAAAAGTCAAAGTTGTTATCAATCATCATCATTATTTAGTATTTTAGCACACTCTTTTTGACATTTAACAGCTCAGATATGTCAAGCGTTAGTCAGTCAAAAGTTTCCATTCCGAAAGTAATAAACCTTTTATAGAGAGTACATGATTTGGATTTGGGGAAGTTTAAGTGTCCTCTTAATAGGACCCGTTTTAAAACTGGTGATTTGCTTAATTGCCAAGTGAACTTTCTGTTTCTCATATTACGAACTTTTCTTGTCGCCAATTTAACCGGATTTCATTTGCTTAAGTATTGTTGAAAGTTTCTTTTTAAAAGTCACGCAATAAATGTCAAGAGGTCTCGCAGAAAATTAACACAATATTATTTAATATATTCAGGGGCTATAGAAACGCATGTTCAACAAATGTTTGAAACATTGGATCTCTCTCATATGTCTTATAAACAAAAACAGCTGAAAAAATATTTGTAACCACTTTCGATTGCCCATAGATTTGCATAGTTTTATAGAGTCGGAGGCAGGTATGAAAGTGTGACATAAGAGACGCCAATGTTTTTATGAATACGTATTTGTATACAAAGTCTTTTGATTATGCAACGAGTGGAAAGTCGTAAACAATGAGAGGATACCTCAATGACAATAAAAAGTTAATGAAATCAATCGAAAGTCAAAGTGCAGCTCGAGGCAATCGGGTAAATGGTTTTTCGATTACTTGCAATTTGAGGTCGAAAATGGCTAAGCGAAGAGTTGGCCAGAATAACTGGAATTATAGCCAGGTCATTAACATGACCTCATCTGTGGTTAGGCTTGTATTTTAGCATGTGGGCTCTTTGGCTGTTGTTGTGGTTTTTTGTTCAGGTGAAAGTGGAAAAATGCCAAACAAACAAAACTTAACGTAATCCAATCATCAGTAACAACAGCAACTACAACAGTTGTTAGCTTGGCTGGAAATCTTTGTGGGAAACTGCAATTCAACTTTCCCAGCATCATCAATTGCAGGAAAAGAAAAAAAGACTATTTCGAGATATTTCGCTATATATTTTTTGTTTGACTGAGTTAAGATTCAAATTTCGTACACATTGTCTAGACTAGAAACTAAACTGCAGAACAATGCTGATACTAAGAGAACAGGAAGTTGGAAACCAAGAAAAACAAATAAATACTAAGAAAACATTGACTTGATTTGCTGTGCTATTTAATTTATTGAACAAATCTCGTTTATACTAAAGCGCTCTAAAATGCACAGTTCTTTAACTAATAGTAGTTGTCGTTTCCATAGTTTTAGATTGAGTTTTTAGTTTTAGTCGTCGATGCCGGCTGAAAACCGGTTTGAATACGTAATCATCTTAAGCGCCGGTTTATAAATTATCGGCTCCAAACGGGTTCTGCAGAAATCGAGAGTGCCCTCATATCATTTCTGTTTCGCTGTTTCATAATATATGTGTTAACGGCTTGTAAATACTTGGCTTATAAATAGTTAATCAGGGTCTTCAGTGTTTACATTCAGCTTCGTTAAACGATATCGCACGTTCTCAAATCTCAGCTGTTTTTTTTATGGTTTTCACGTTTCATCACATTTGGCCAAGACAGTTAACGGTTAAATGCAGTGCGTGATAAACATGCAGAGCTTGCATTATATTCGCTTTTCAAGTACATGTCGAGGGCCCATCATCCCACATGCAGCACCTGAGTTTTTTAATGGTAATTTTTCAATTTGTTGCATATTTGAAATGTACGATATTTAAAGATAAATAGATAAATGCTGACGATAAAGCACTGTTTAGAGTATCAAAGTAATTAACAGGTACATAACTATAACTTAAGCAAGAAATGCAGTTATAATATATTTAGAAATAGAGTTATTCTCTATATTGATAGACCGAGTACGCAGCATGACTAGGAATTGCTTAAAAATGAACATCGAATTTAGGAGAGTCTGATAAATAACTTCATCTTGTGATTGCTAGCTATGGAAACATATTGTGGTGACATCATCTGGGAGGTTCTTAGTTAGTAAAGTCTGACAGATTACCAATATAACGATAAAAAATGTATCTAATCCAATGAAAAGCCAAATACTTGAGCGAAAATATTAGCTGATGGAAGAACTCTTCAATGAAAATATCGCACGATAATAATTATATATCAATATTTACTGACGTTGACTTTCCTGACTGGTCTTCTTGCCTTGGATTGCATTTTTATATTAAAAATGTATTTCGGGTATACAACAGCTTGAACTTAAATTGTTTGTTTAGTTATGCTTCGTTGGCTTTCTTTATAAAGACAATTATAAAATTAATAATAACATAAAACTATACAAGGCTATAAATAAATGCAAGTAACCGCAAACAAGTCTCTACCCTAGTGGTTTGTTCAGTTTTTTACAGTTCGATTCGGGATTTGTTGGGCTGGGGAGGGGTCTAGGTGTCTCACTATATTTATTTCTTTTCCGCGTACAAAGTTCAGGTGTACGCCAATGGTTTTTTTTTTTTGATTTGTGATAATTGCCAATAACTGCTAATCGGCGGTTAAGACGTAAACCTAATGTTTATTCAACAGCATAATTAATTTAACTAAATGTTGGCAAAATGACTAAGCAAATATTTGCTGGAATTTTCCTCTAAAATCTAGAAAAAAATAAATAAAAATAAGCAAAGTTCAACGTACGTTTCAACTTGACTTGGCCTTGCTAGGGGGAGTAAGTATCAGGTTGACCATTCACTTTGCTTATTAGCCAAATGTGCAAACATTTTGCAACATATGATCCGAACGAAACGAAACGTTTAAATATTTGCCATGTGCTTTGTTATATCATTTTTAATTTCTGAAACAATAATACACCCTGTATTCTGTAACTTTAACTACCAAAAGATAAGATACCTACTTACTTGCTTATTTATCATCTTTATTTGCCTTTTGTGTTGTTTACATACTTATGTATTTTAATATTATTAAAAAAAATAAATAATCAATTCTTATGTATTCATTTACTTTTACTACCTAAAGATATATGAACTCTACTTAGTCGCGTATTTATAATTAGTATTTTACTTAAAGTCTATTCTGCAGTTGTTGTATTTATTTTGTATTTATTATCTTTAGCAATTTATTTTGTTTAATTAAATAAATGATAAATATTTATAATAGTGTATTCGAAACAATAATACAATCTAACTTTTACTACCAAAAGATAAGATACCCTACTTACTTGCATATTTATCATGTTTATTTGCCTTATGTGTTGTTTACATACTTAGGTATTTTAATATTATTTAAAAAATAAATAATCAATTCTTTTATTTGTTTAAAAAATAAATTATCAATTCTTATGTATTCAGTTACTGTTACTACCTAAAGATATGAACTCTACTTAGTCGCTTGTTTATAATTAGAATTTTCCTTAAAGTCTATTCTCCAGTTTTGTATAGTTTATTTGTGTATTTATTATCTTTAGCAATTTATTTTGTTTAATTAAATAAATGATAAATATTTATAATAGTGTATTCGAAACAATAATACAATCTAACTTTTACTACCAAAAGATAAGACACCCTACTTACTTGCATATTTATCATGTTTATTTCCCCTAAAGTGTATTTTACACCTATGTATATGTGTGTTTATTTTTGTTAATAATCTTTAGCAATTTTTTTAGTTAAAATAAAAAATAATAAATTCTTATGTACGTATAGTATATTCAGTTACTTTTTCTACCTAAAGATGTGATACTCTACTTAGTCGCGTGTTTATAATTTTGTATAGTTTATTTATGTATTTATAATCTTTAGCAGTTTATTTGTTTAAATAAATAAATTATAAATATTAATAATAGTATATTCGAAACAATAATACAACCTGTATTCAATTACTTTTACTACCTACAAATGAGATACCCTCCTTACATGTTTATTTATAATTTTTACTTGCTTTTAAATGTATTCTTTCCAGTTTCTTATTTGTGTGGATGTTTATTGAAATGTTGAAAACAATTCGGCAGTGCGATAATTCTTGAGTAAAAAAACAATTTAAATAAAACAGAAAATTACTTTTTGTGTAGATTTGTTTTTGCCAAAATGTTTTTGCACATTGTGCTCGTTTTTATACAGGGTGTAATATTTTTTGAAGTTTTATATGCAAGGGGCAGACCGTACTTTACACGATATGTAACATTTTCGCTCTTAATTACTTGTTAAAAATGTAATTAACACAGAATTTATTCAATAAACTATTTTTCAAAGTCTGAAAGAAGATGAAACAACTTTATCTATCGTATCTAGGGTATCTCGAAGCCGAGAAATATCTCTCAGCGTTTCTGCTTGTTCTTTAGAAGTTTCTGACCTTGACTTTGTTTTTTGCACATCTTTCAAACTTAATTAATATCAGCTCTTCTATTATTTATGATCGAATGCAAGATTTCACATTAAACATTCCAAGTTAATGAAATTCATAAAAAGATAAATTGTATTAATCACTTTAAAATTTATATGTGTATTTTAGAACATGATTTTGATGAGTTCTCAGCGGCAGCTGCACTAAAGCCCGTGGCATCTGGAATTGTGACAGGAGCGAATCTGAAAACCAAATCGCAGCTTTCGGATACCATCAAGGAATCGTGTTTGCCCAAAATGCTCTGCGAATTGGCCGCCAAGCCAGAGTATCAGCTAACCGAAAAGGAGAGGGAATTGCTCCGATTGATAAGGTAAGATTGCGACGAAATTATCATTAGTTACTTTCATTTGTGATAAAACTTGTTTAACTTGGAATGAGTGTTGATCTTTCTATCTGGAATGTTTATTGACCTCTTGGCACGTGTGGGGAATGTTCAGGTAGATTGCCAATGTTACAAGCATATGCTGTAAGAGCATTACGCTGTCTACACGACCTTACAATAGACATAACCTACCTCAAATAGCATAACCCTGTCGCACAAGCTGAACACACACACACACATATACACGCACACAGACTTGAGGCATTTTGTAACCTCGCACTTGAGTCGAAGGTGAGCGAAGCAACTTGAGAAACTGTTAGACGACTCTGACTACACACTGACAAATCATTGTTGTATTGTTAACAATCTCTACTACTTACTGTTGAACTGGCTAATTACTTTTTATTCTGATAGCAGCCTCAATAAATTCTATATCTAAAATATTAACTTCCGTTTTTTGTTGTTGTTTTGTTTTTTACAGATCACCCACCATGCCCTGGATGATGAATATGCCGCCCAGTAAATGGTATTTTGCTGCTCACATGGGGGAACTGATGCGACATACGGGAGATAATCTCAATGGTCCAATGGCTTGTGCCAATCTGTGGCCTAATTGCCCTATTAGCTCCAAGAAGCTGATGAAACTGAGCTACAAGGTTCCCGTTTAGGGCGGCGTTCTTAATGTGATCATATTAATTTAAGTATTAGATACTTGTATACTATACACACACACATACACACTCTATACATGTCTGGGCCCAGATAAACTGTTGTACTATATG
This sequence comes from Drosophila testacea, assembly GCA_035043265.1. Lineage (NCBI taxonomy): Eukaryota > Metazoa > Arthropoda > Insecta > Diptera > Drosophilidae > Drosophila > Drosophila testacea. Next base: position 1,068,939 of record JAWNND010000378.1, on the reverse strand, counting down.
ATTTTTTCACTCTCATACGGCTAAGTCATCCCACCTCTGGCTGATAAATAAAGTGCCTTCAGCTGTTTTTTGTAATGGAACTTGAGGCATGACTGATGTGACAATTTGCAATTTGTATCTATTAGCTAATAAGTGTCCTAAGTAGTCATTTAAGTGTGGCTAGTCTATCTCAATTATATGTTAGTTTTTGTTTAACTTTAAGCATTATGCCTAATGTTAGTGCGACGAGCGTGTGCAATTGTAAATAAATGCATATTGTTATAGTCTGATTGTTGCATGTTTTTTATTTCTAATGTTTCAATAGGAATAGTTAATGATAGTACTTTGGATACTTGATCATTAGAGCACCCTGTCATCTTTATGCCTGTCACGAATCGTTGTTCCGAACTCCCTTCATATTATCACCTTGGTCATCTGGAAAAATGATTTTTAATTGCTTTTCAAGTGCCTGGAAATGTCGATTTTTACAGTTGCTATAATTATACGAGTATGTGGAAATTGTGTACACTCCAGTGAAGGTCATTATTCAAATCATTCACAAGCAAACCACTTTGGACTGCGACTAAACCAATTTTGTAAAATCTTTGATCAGGTAGTAATCATGAGATTCAAACGGTGAGTTTACAGTTTCAGTTGATTATAATAATGTTATCCTTCAATAATAAGTTGTGTTATGCTTCCACTTTAGGTTTGGTCTAAATTAATGAGATTCTCGTTACAGCCATATGTTTAAATAAATCGATAAAGTTTTATGAAATATTTCTTATTTGGTTTGTAATGCAATAAATCTGTGAACAATCACGTATTTAAATCTTGAAATTTAAATATCCAGGACGGTTCCGGTTTTCACTTTCGGCAATATTTTTTGTAAGTTTTTTTCTTTACCAGCTGTGTTTTTGATTCCGCAAAATTATGCGTAATATATTTATTTTGAGCTGCTAAAATTAAATCAGAAAACGTTGATGTTTACAAACTAAGCATAAATGTAACGTAAACAAATTTTATTAGGTGCCTAAAAAAATTAAAACCGGTAGAGGTGTGATTAATAAAACCTGAGATGTAAATGTAAAGAAGATAATGAATGTAATAAATGTATAATAGCTAGTACATATTTGCTTTTACTCAGTTCTAGAAGCTTGTTTCGTTTTAGTAGGGATATCATTCTAATTTCTCTACAAGTAGTAAGCTTTTTACGTTTGAAAATGTTTTGCGAATTTTGTTATTTATTCGGGGAATATGCCAAGACAAAAGGCACCCGCTAAGAGATCTGATGTTAATATTGATGTAAATAGCCGAAGAGTTGAATGATAAAAATTTACTTTTAAATCCTAAAAGTTTCAACCATTTAAGAAAAGCGAATATGACAATCCTCTCCTATTGTTTATTAAAATATATATATCATTAGTAATTGCGAACAATTTTAAAAGCTTATTTGTAAGAATTCAAAACACTTTAAAATGGTTATCTTAATAATGTCGTGTCCAATAAGTTAACTTTATTGGAACAAAATTTAATCAAGAAATTTATTTTATTAGCATAAGTTTTACCCATACCCCGGGTAAGTAAACTAAATAATTTATCGGTTTAAAATTCGTAAAAACTTTTTTGACAATTTTATTTGGCAACTCAAATTGTCGTGTTGTCAAAATTTAATTGCATACTTTCGGGTGCTTGCAAAAATCTTTGTAATAAGTATTAGCAACACTTTGTATGCAAATTGGTCGTTCGAAATTGTTCACTGACATTGCACACCTCAAAGCAATAAGAGATACTAAATCTGAGTTCAATATTTATTTTTACCTATGGTCGATTGCTTCATTAAGCATGACAAACGCGTTCGAATTGCCACACACGCGAAATGAGAAGAGTTTTGAGCGAAATGGCTGGATTATGACAGACATAATAAATGGCTAATTAAATTGTTAGACAATAAAAGGGGACAACAGTGCTAGAAAGTAAACAACTCGATTAGGTAAAGAAGTCTTTCGATTTCAAAATCAAAACATAAATCAGTCAACGACACGTGTGTTGTGGATTTGAAGGTTTTTGTTTTATAGAATGGGATGCGACACTACTTAATACCCTATGAATTCAAAAGCCCTTACAAATAACAAGTAGCGCTTTGATGGGGGATTTTGAAAAACAAAAAAAAACGAAATTAAGTTTTTATATTTGAGTTTTTTGCCTTCATTGGATGGCTTAACAAACACAATAAAAGTAAACAATTTGTAATATGAATGGAATTGGGTCAGTTTGCCAGCTGTTACGCTTGTTGCGTGCCAAAAGCGGACCCCGGGCTCACTTTTATTGTTCGGGGCGCCCCAATTTGGTGATAGACCCCAAACACTTTCAGTGTTAGTTGGTTTTTGGCCTGACGTTTCGACGAGTGACTTGTTTGTTGTGCAACTTGTCAGCAATGGGGCACCTTACTTGTATACGGGATAGATTACTTGGCACTAGTTACATGACTTTCAGTTGCCGGCACTCAAACTTCTATCAATTTGTCAGGTTGCCTAACATTTCCGCATTGCGTTGGCCAAAAAGGAAAACAAACACTCTCTCTTGGCCCAAACATTCCCGTGCCTATGACCGGGTAGTTCCACTTGAATCCGGGCCTGCGAGCGTGCAACCAAAACGAACGTGCAACAAGTGCCACACAACTGGAAAAACATGAAAATTACGCGGAGGCAAACAACAAAAACAGCAGAAACAACAAGAGCAATTACAACAATTACAATGCCGCCTTTCCAACCCATATTGCAACTTGGCTGTAGAAAAGAAAACAAATTCAAAATGTAAGCCAAGTTAGTTGCCGCTCTCTCTGATTGTTGGCGCCTTCTTGCGCAACCAGTCAACCGATCGAGTTGGCTTGGTAAGGTCTTGGCTTATAACTGATCGACCGACTGATTGAATGAGCTTTGTATCGGTTCTTGCCATGGTCTGTTAATGGTCTCAATTGTCTTGCTAACGGTTCGACCAACTGACCGAACTCAACTCAATATTGGTTATTAACCACTTGACTCTTAACTGCAATTTATCTAAACTATGTCAAATTTGTCTGCTTATTTTCCAGTTTGTTTTATAAATGAGCTTGTAATTGAAAGTTGTATTTTTATTAACTATAAGTATAAATTTATACACATGGGTTGAAGGCCTTATTAGTTGCTAGCACTCCATGCATTCCCCTCTCTTAGATTTAATATTTCCTATTATATCTAATTTAATAAAATAAAAAAATAAATAAATAAAGTTATACACACAAATTTGTGGTTGCTTCAAACCTGAAAGCGTGGTCAATGACACGTGCTTTAAAGATCTGACCACGCAACTGACAATTGTTTGAGTAAACAATAACAAATGTTGAGTTATACAAAATTAGCAGAAAATTGTGTTAAATATTTAAACAAATATAATTATCAGACAGTGTTGAAATTTGTTTAGTTTCATTTGCTCGTAATATGGCAATAGCTGCGCACTTACAACTTCTGTTAATAAGAGATTGTTATGAATAAAACATTTTAATTTACTTACTATAAAGATATAATAAAATGTTGAATATCGATTTTTTGTAAAGAAGTTTAAATTTACTATGTCTAAGGTTTTATTTAAAGAAATGAAGCTAAACTGTTAATCAATTGTATTGTGATTTAAGAAGTGATTTGGAGGCTGTTTTGTAATAAAAGTGCGAAGTTAAAATTGGAAAAATAAATAATTCTTACCGTAATCTACCATTTTTAGTATTTCTTTTCAAAAAGTCAAGCAAAAATCGTCAAACACCAGAAGGGTTAATATTCTAAATATGATTAAATACGAGTTACTTTAATTATCTCTTTATAAACAATAAATAAATCTCCTCTTAGTGTCTGATTAATTTATGGTCAATTAATTCTATTAATTTATTGTCAATTAATCACATATATATAATTCTTTGAACGTTTCGTAATTTGTCTATTAATCAGAGTACCCATTAAAATAGCTATACTCTCATCTCGAAAATATAAACACGAATAGCTTAGTTTCTTTCATCATTTGACCCCATAAAAATTGCTGAACTGACAGCTGTTGTCAGAGTTTTTGCAGTGGTTGGATGTTGCTTGGATGTTGCCTTAGTCTAATACGAAACTCGCACCTTAGTAGATCGCTTAACAGCTAACGGAAACGAAAACTATGGCTAGCTGTGGTTTTAACAACCTCGGATTAAGTAATTGATATGCAAAACCAACTGTAACGCATACCAGACTGTATAAAGTCCGATTGTGGGCCGTTGGTAGACACGCCAAAGGAAATCACAAGTGCAAATGGAAAATTTCATAACTTTTTTAAATTACAACCAACAGTAGACAGAGACAACTAAAGAGTAAGGGAGAGCTCAAGAGAAAAAGAGAGCCTGCCATTGCAGAGAGAGAGGCTTGAAGTTTGGTGACTGGACAAACAGCTGAGCAGGTTGTTTGGCTACTTTTTTAAAGGTAACACATAGAGAGACACGTATGTAAGTAGGCTCTTTCTTGACGCCCTCCACTTGGCCATATTGCCTCACTTTCACTTGTCTTTGGCTTCTTTTGCTTCCGCGACGAAACTTGGTCAAAATGCAAAACAAACTTGGCCGCTAACTTTACACAGCTCAAAGAGCGTTTACACTTTTAGTTTTGTCATCTCTCAGTCCTGCTCCCTCTCTCTTTCTCAGACAGTCTTTTGGTTTAGTTTTTGTTTGCTGCGCTTTGTTGGTTCACAGTGTTGCCAAGACGCGTCAGTCAGTCAAAGACTTTAAACGCACCAAGTTGCCTCCTCCTCGGCATTTGTGGATTAGTCTTTTAGCCATGAATCTGCGTTATATTTGCACCTTGTCACTGCTGCCCACGCTCTATGTGCTGCTCGTGTTGTTGCTGGAATTCGTGGAGGAGGGTCTGGCCCAGAATGCAGATCCATTATTTGAGTTACCTGTTCAACTTGTCGGTTTCCCAGTGATTGTGCTCTCGGTACGATTGTCGCAGTTTGCCAAAAAATTGGCCTACTCGTTGAATCCAAGTAAGTTTTAGGGCGTGACTCAGCTCATATTATTAATTTTAATTTCTTTTCAATAAGTGAAAGTGCATAAATTATAACTTCTCCTTTTTTTAAATGCAAATATCAATAAGAAATTTTAATTAAACAATTTGTCTTGAAACTCGCATTGCCTCGCGACTTACAACATTTTCTGTTGACAAATGCTAAGCGCTCTCATCATCGCACAAAACCAGACCTAAATGTGTGATAAAATTGTCGGCTCAAATGCCAGCGACTTGTCGGCTTCGTGCACGTCCACTTAACCAGGCCAAAATGGGGTCAAGGCTATCGAGGCGACAACAACTATTTGCTATGCCAGATGCCAGATGAAGTCAGCCAAGTTGTTAGCCATGCGTGCATGTAGTTGGTAATCATTTTACGTAGGGGTAATACCAAATGACATGCCATGATGAGTGGTAACAAGGGAAATACCAAGAGTATTGCACTCCAAACTATGCTCAAGACATTGCACAAGAAGACTTGACTAATTTCGCGATTTGTTAAGCAAACATCCATTAAACTTCCACTTCTTTCGCAGACACCTATCGTTCTCGCAGCAGACGTGATGCCAGCCACCCTTTGGCATTAGATGCTGAGTTGGCCCAGAAGGAGATACTCCGCGAGTTTGGACCAAGAGCTTGCATTCTCGAGGAACCTTGCCGTGTACATGCCTCACGTCCTGGCAGTCAACGACGTCCACTTGGAGATGGCAAAGCTACAGCACATGCACCCTGGGCAGAGGTCTTGAGGTACGTCTAACTTGGCTATAACTAAAGAAATAGTTGGTGTTTGGGTTACTTGGTGCATGGATGTCATTTTTCATACCCATGTTACTTATAAGACTTACAGATCTTACATTAGTCATATGAATTCACAGTCACATGATATTTTAGTGGAGAATAACGTATACGATCTGTTGGGCAGGGCTGAGTCTATGTTTTATTAAGCATGTCTTGATAAATTATTTATAACAATATTCTCGGTTATTTAGTTTACAAATAACTTATAAGAAACAACAGTTCAGAGCCGGTACGTCACCGACATACCTACATTAATTATAGTTGATATAACGTATGCGACCTGTTCTGCAAGGCATATTAAGGTCTGTGTTTGTTATTTGGCAATTTCTTGTTCAAGTGGAACGCAAACTTTATGGCTTCACATTCAACTCACATCTCGCAACTCGCGACTGGCAACTTGAACTTTTGTTTTCTCTCATTTCTGTGCATTTGCTATCTGAGTATCTCAGAGATTGCATTCGTTATTGCTACGTTGCAATTTGGCGCTGCTGTTGTTGTCATTTGGCAAATGAATGGCTTGTTTTTAGCTCAAAATGTTTTCCAATCAATTTTTATTTCTTCTCTTTTCTCTGTGTTGTCTCATTGTCATTGGTAATGCTAACTCATCTGCGCATAATTTAATGTCTTTTCTCTCATCTCTCTCGCTTTCTGTTTTCCTTCAACTGTTCTCCTTCATCTGTTTAAATGTGCATGTCATTGCTGGTGCTGTCTTTAGCTTTGGCTTTGGATTTCAATTTGTAAGTTTACATAAATTTTCAAGTTCCTGATGAGTTAGTTGCCCTCTCATTCGCCATTGTCATGGTAATGTCATGCAAGTCGTGTGCGAGTTGCGAGTTGAGGAAATTATTCTTTTCCGCTTTGATTTTTATATTTTCTTCTGCTTCTTTAGCTCAAATCACCCGTCGTTCTACAGTGATTCATAATTAATTCTTCCCTACTGTTGCTGCTACTGCTGTTGATTGTGTTCCCGCTTTTATTGGAACTTATGTAATAAAACAATGCGGAAAGTTTTGTCGTGTCCTTTGGTTACTGATAGTTCATATTTCTTTATTTGCTGTTGTGTAAAACTATTTGGGAAATGAAATTCTTGTTTGTTTTTGGCAAACAAAAGATAAGTTTAAGGACATACAGAAAGCGTTTGCACAGAAATCTATGGTATACGTGTCGTATGCGCAACATTTGGCATTCGTAGCCAGAGCCATTGCATTGGTCATTGTTGTAAATTTCATTTAATATTGTGTCATATCCTATGCTCGCCTCACATGCATCTGACATTTTCACACTTAACATGCAAAATTTTCAACACTCAAAGTTTTCCTTTTGGCCCGGCCCAGTCTCGTGCTCGGTCTCGGTCTCGGTCTCGGTCTCTGACCGGGCCCGGACAGTCAGATAGACACAAGTGCTGGCCCCAACGTGTCAAGTGCAAATATTCAAAATTATTTTTGAAATGTGCTCAATGTCTGTCCGTTTGTCGCTCTGTCAGTTTCTCAATGTTTCTCTCTCGTTTGTATGATTTTGTTTAGTTATCGTTGCGCTGCAAATGTAATTGGCATTAGAAGTTTTGTTCGTTTGCCCACGACGTGTTTTGTAATAATAAAATATGATTAAAGTTTTTGATTAAATTTATGCAAGCACACAATGGGGAACGCTTCAATTCAGCTCAGTTCTGTTTAGTTTCTGCATTGGTCAGTTACATTTTTGATGCTGTTGCACCTTTTTGCACCCCTTATATACAAAGAAGCAAAAAAGGGTATGATGACTCTGTGTAAATTTATACAATAGTCAGCGGTTGGCATATATATAATTATGTTTTTATGCAGAATCTACTCGATACTGCCTGCATCTACCGGTATCCTTAGACGCTTGTTGATATACCCCGATTAAGTTTATCTTAAATTTTATGCAATTACATTCTTAGAGAAATATGTTATAATACAGATGCTTTACTAAGCTCTTGGTATTGCAAATTTCATCACGATCGCATAATAAACGCCAAAGTTATTCATATTTTTTCTATAATGTGAGACAACGTAGTCTATTGTGTTTTAAGTCTAGACACAGAGTATCTCGAAGTTGAGCACTGTCGAGTCGAGCGTTCTTGTTCCCTTTTGAGGTCTCAGAAGGGCCCGAGGGCACTGCAGATGTGTTTGTTACTGAGTTGATTAAATTATTCCATTGCAGACGTGTGAAATTTGCTGACCGAAAGGTGTGACTTGGACACAGGGCATGATGAGAGTACCGCAAAGTAATCAAGAACAAATTAAATGAACCCAGATGGTTTATCACAATGTGATCATGAGAGAAGGGTTTCATATATTCGCTATAATAAATAAATAAATATTTATTAATGGATTAACAAGACTTAAATTATATACAATGTTGTACAAAGTTTCGTATTAGGATTTTGAGTCTGATAGAAACATATTAATCCTTTTCATATCTTGCTAATTAATTTTAACTAATTTACTTGAATTTGTTTTTATTATTTTAATTTGTATTTTATAAGATAAAATCGTTAATCAAACTAATAGCTAAAAGCCATTTATTATTAGAAATTAAAATATATTTTTTTTATGATATAAATTATATTCCATTAACAGCACTAACCGAGAAACACATTTCTAACGCTTCCCAAGACTCTAACACACTTTAAAAATATCAAAAAGAAAGAAAGTTTCTTCCTGGTTTGAAACCCATTTGCTTCTCGTTGTAATGCGCAAATTACTTTTGTTTTTAATATGGCTCTCAAGCACGACAAGGCTTGGGTTCTGGTGTTGGATGGCAATGGGGAAAATGATGAGGTGGAAGGGAGAAAGGGAGAGACCTTGTGTATATTACCCGCTACTTATAAGTAATTATTTTTGTAATCCGCTTTCGTTGCCGACTATTGTGCCTGATGACGTTGATGATAATGATGATGATGATAACTGAACGTATACCAACTCTTTTGGATACTTCTCCTCCTGCAACTACTCAACCACTGTTGAACCACTCAGGAACTACAAAGTGCAATCAACTGGCGGCATGAAACAATGGTATCTGCTCTCGCTCTTCATCGGTGATGCTGTTCGGGATGTGCCTCTTTGCAAGCACCTGGCCAAAAGGATGCCCTGTCCAGGCACTGGACCATTGCCGCCTCCACAGCCACGTTAAGAATGGAATCGGAAAAACATTGGAATATATATATATGGGCGGGATTGCGATGCGGCTTTTTCGGGGTTCCGACCGCATCGGGTAGTCAGTCAATTTCATGGACATCTTTCTATTACTGATTCTGTTCTTCCAAACTTTGTCTATCTTCTTTAACATTCTCTTCCCATTCATTTGTACTGTTAGTTGGGGTTTTAATTTAAACAATAGACAGCATAGGCTTAGTCAGTCTCATAAGTAAGTATGTGTATGAAACATAAGCAAATAAATAAACAAAAATCATCTGAAATTGTGAAAATGTGAAATGTTGTGTGCTGATGCCGTGTCATGTCTACGCTTTTAAGAGCAGATCCACAGTATTCATTGAGCCCCACTCCACAGTTAGAGTCCAGTTCGAAGTTTCATTTGTTTCACTGCTCGGACAATGCACTTTTTCCTCCCTTTTTCCCACTCTTTTTCTCTGTATATCTCCCTTGCCACATTTTTCTGGTTGCAAACAAAATTGATACGCCAAAAAGCATGCAACATGAAAAAACGGCAAACGGTTGCATACTTTGCAGCGGCGGGCACAAATTGTTGACGCAAGGCATTAAGCTCAGACTCGTTGTAAAATACCCTGTAAACAGTCGCAAGTGGGGTATGATCTATTTCTTGCAATTTTGGAATTCTACTTCGTGGGTATTCTTGTATTCCAAAATATAGTATGTATATAGCATATACTGAATGAAATTTACTATCTCTAACTCTTGGAGCAACGCCTTAATGTTCCCAGCACATTTTTCGGGGTATCTCTCAGATGAATTACGTGCGATTTTCACTTGCTCCACTCGGCATTGAAAGATAGGATATAATTTTCCATAACTTTTAGAAATGCAGAAAGTATCTTTAATTCTTATGAGGTATCCTCACAGTTGTTACTTCTTGGTTTCATATTGTTCTCTATGCACAGCATGTTTCCTTTTTTTGGCTTTCGTTTGCTTTGCTACAAGTGCAGCAACTAGAGCCTGTCGGTAAAATACACAACCCTAGCTCATACCCTAGTCTTACCTCTACCTCAACCTTAACCCCACTGGGCCCCCGCTTTGCTATTTATTAACTCGCTGCATATGTTTGCAGGCACTGTCGTCACAGTCCCCCAATGAGAGTGCTGTAAATAAAACGATACGACAGCCAAGCGACAACAACAACAAAACTTGCTTTGAGCTTTGGTGACGTTGGCAACCCTGCGTGCTATGCTGCATTTTTTTGCACTTTGCATTTTTGTGAGATTTAGCTCGGTGAGGAAAAGCGAGGTCCCATTTGGGAAAAACGCGCTGACAAAAAATTGAAATTGTGTGTTGGTTTTTCTATTTTCTTCTTGTTACTGTTACTGTTTTTGCTTCCCTCCGTTGATCACATTTAATTTTTCAAAAGTGACGCCGTTTGTCGCTAGATTTATGTGCAATTTCTTTTGCATATTTCAGTTGGTCCTGTAACTTGTTGATTTGTCGGCGACAGTTTAAAGAGAATTTCTTCTTATATTGTCTACATATTTAATAAATATTTTGGGGCATTTAAGTGATAACAATTATTTACAGACTTAAAACTAAAGGGAACAGCCTCTCTCCCATCGACCCAAGAGGATCTAGAAAATCAACCGCTGGACAGGTAGACCTTACGTCCATCGGGCCTTATGTAGTACTCTGTTATACCCTGGGAATTGGTCACATAAATGTTCTTATTATCCTCGTGCTTGGGACTGCGCGTTGAGGTTGTCTGATAGGCGCTGCTATACCGATTATCACTTATGTAGTTCGCATTCGGATAGTTATATTGTGAACTGTAGTTGGGTCTATCGAGAGATTCCACAAATCGCACAGTATTCCCTGGCATATATTCGCCATAGTTCATAAAACTCTGACTCTGAGCATTTGTCTGATAGTCTGAGGTTTCCAGACGGTAGTAGGAATTGGGTCTATGCTCATCACTGACCACCAAACGTTCCTCCTTCTGTTCGGGTCGTATTTCATTATTATATTCATAGCTGGGCGCATAGGTGGGTCGGGTTAGAATCTTGCCCCTTCGAATATGACGCTCGTAGTGATCGGGGAAGATTACTCTAGCACCGCGTTGGGGAGGAGCTGCTTCCTCATAGAGGGCATTAAGTGGGGTGTGTTGTTGTTTTCTTCGCTCTTCTCTAACTTGAACATTTCTTATTTGCTCCTCCCTAAGTTGGTCATCTCTTAAACGTTTCTCCTCCTCTTCTTCTTCTCTGAGTCGTTCGTCTAGGTCCTCAAGCTCTTCGTTTGTATCCTTGAAAACAATACGCTTGCCACGCCTCTTGCTAACTCCATAATCCTCGACTCCAAGGCCATTGGGCAGCACAGCTGTCCAGCCCTCAGCAAGTTCCAGTTTCTTAGCCTCCCTTTCACCTTCGTCTTGTCCCTGGGGAAATCTCAATTTACGCTGAGCTGCATTGCGATTGAAATCGTGGATAACTTTACGCTCATTCTCGCGTTGTGCTTCCGGTGTGGCACCCGGAAATCGCACAGTTCCTTCCAAATGATGATACTGTTCTTCACTTTCTATGCCCTTAAAATGCAGTATGCGTCCCTCACCCTCGCCGACTTCTTCGGGAAATTGCAGTACACCTATCAGTTCGGTGTGAGCTTGAGCTGCCTCCGCTTCATCATCATCTTGAAATTTGACTGGTGTCTGAGTATCCAAGTCATCTTCTTCATCGTGAAAATCAACGGCCATCAAGCGGCCATTATTTGTCTGAAAGTTGCGTTTAATTTCCGTTGGCAACAGACTCCTCCTTCGCCTTCTTCTCCGTTGATACTCCACACCGTTCAAATACTCAGACAGCACGCGGGTAAAGAAGCTGCCAATGCCATCGGCAATGTCCGTGCTAGGTCTTTGGGTGGGTCGTGGTACAGGTCTCGGTGTGGTACGCGTCACCTGACCCAATCCTTGCCCCTGTCCACCGCCCGTCAATGCCGAGAGTATGCTTAAGAATGAACCGCCTCCAGATTCACTTTGTTGTGTCTCCACAGGTTGCTCTTCCGGCTCACTGAAAAACTTGAAAAACCCACCGCGATGATTGTTCAGATAGTGAATGATTTCCATCTGTTTCCGAGGGTAGAAAGTTTCAGTTTTTAATAATCATTTAACGCCCTTGACGTGCATTGCTAGACAGCTTACCTCATTCTTAGGACATCTTTCATAAGTTTTAACGCAACTCCGTTCACCGCCGCTGATTCCAAGTAACGCGGCTCGTCCGTAAATGAGAGCTGGAGAGGCGGCAGGAAAACCAGCGAGGAAGCTGATACAATTGAAGAGAAAAATACATTTTAGGAATTGTAAAAAATTAATTCTATTTCATAATTATAGATTTCTTATACCCCAACATAAGCGAGATAGCATTTTGAAAATATATGAAACATATGCAAAGGAAGGAATTCATGAGTATAAATATTCTTGGTTAGTCGAATTAAAGCTTGTTTATCTACTTATTGCAGGAATTTGAAGTCATATTAAATATTCGCTAGTTTAGCTATATTCAGTATTCATTTAATATTTACAATACCATATACTACGCTACAGAAAATATGGGGTGCTAGATTTTAAACAACATATATTTTATTATTTCTTTTAGTGAGGGTAATATGTCATATCATGGTATGTTAATTCATTGATCGAACGTAGTGACTAACACAATATATTTAGGTCTATATGTTCTTGTAGCATTGGGAAGATGGAATAAATTAAAAGAATGTTAGAGTATCCTTCAGCTCAGCCCATGACATCTCGTAGTCAAGTACTCTGACTCATTATTCTTATATTCAAAAAATACACATCTGTTTTGTATATTTTCTCTCTTTAACTCAAGCCTACTAAATTTCATACTTCTCATTAGCTAACCAACGTGGCCCCAGCTGCCTCTTTATCCTTGCTTATAAAACTTAATTGAGTAAATGCCAATTTGGCAAGGAAAAGCCAAACAATATCAATTTACAGACGATGACGACGACAACGACGATGAGGACGATTCAGGTTGCCTCGTCTCAATCAAAGCGTGGCTCATTTAATATAACAATCAATATGGTCTGGACCCACACCGACTTGCATAATGAAGTCTAATCCCAGTTAACGCTTGCACGAGTAACTGGGAAGGGAAAGAGAATGGGAGAGAGATATCTTTCCTTGCCTCGACTTGGTTAGAAATGCAAATTTAATAATATTTACTTACAACTAAAGCCCTTGCCACATTATTTAGAGTAGAGTAGAGTAAAGAGATAGGACGATACTCACTTGGTTATGGCCGGCGATGTAATGAATCCGGGCAGTTGGCCACGTAACGTTTGACCGGCAATCATCTGGCAGAGCACCTTGGGCACACACTCCAAATCGTCGTTGCGTGCTATGTTCTCCAGTGCTCTAATGAGCTGTGTGTTGGGTGGTCGGGGATGCTGTTGTTGCCCCGTGAAAGCGCCTAAGAGACTGCCTAATGGGCTAGCCGAGGAGGTTGCACCACTGCCACCACCACCAGCACCACCTCCACCCAAAAGTAGATTCGTAAATTGTGGAGCATATTGTTGTGTCGAGCTCAGTAAAGATGCCAAAGTGGCCAGACCTCCACCTCCACCACCTCCTCCTCCGGCTGATGACTGTGAGGGCGGGCGATAGGCGGGAGCCGGACCAGGACGATAGTTGAACTGATGTTGCGGAGGTTGTGGTGGTATCTCTCCAATTTGATACTCATAGTAATTGTGTCCCGGCCGTTGTTGTTGCTGTTGCCTTACTGGCGACTCGTACTGATAGTGTGTGGGGTTGTAATTGGATTGTGAGTGGGTTGGGGAGTAGGTTTGGGAGTGGGTTTGACTGGGGTAACCGGGTGGTCGCTGCAAATAATTACCAAAGTTGTTTGCATAATTAGACGACGAGGAGAATTGCGGCTGGGACGCATAAGCGGCTTCATGTATCGATGGGCCTGCTAATGGCCTGTTGTCATTGACGTCTTGACGGTTGTAAGGCGGTCGATACGAAGGTGGAGTTGGTCGGGGTTTTTGTGGCTGTGGCACAAAGTTCGATGTCTGTTGGGTGGCATAGCTGGGAGGTGGGTAATCATGCGAATCGTATGAAATTTTATTTGCTGGAGATGCCGAAGTGGCCTTCGCTATACTTGATGTCCCTGATGTTGTTGTTGTTGTTGTTGGAGGACGACGATACACGGAGGAAGGGCTCTCATCGAACACATAGCCGGGTCGCTTTAAATAGACATCCTCCACAGAGCCAGGACGTTGCTGTTGTGGCGAGTGATTGCCCACAAGTAGCGACGATTGAACCGTATAAGCCTGGTCCCCCTGATCCACGGGCTGCTCCCGTTGATACTGAATGTAGACGGGAGTTGTTGGCGTGGATGCGGGAATATAGCCATAGTTTTGCTGTGTAAATGGATCCAGATAGCTGACCACTGGTGTGGTAGGAATTTGTGCGCTTCCAAAACTTTGGTAAGTCGACTGACTATCGTCGGGGAAAGCAAACTGTTTGTCCATTGCCGATTGCTGAGGATTTTGATTGGCCAAGGAGCTGGACACTTGGTACTTGTAGTTGGGCTCCAGATAACTGGGCGGATATCGGTTAACCCCTTCCTGCATCACATCTGATGGCGTGAACTCCAGCATCTGTGACGGTTTAAAGCCGCCGTTTGTTACCCGTGCGGACACTTGAGATGTCTGTGCAGCAACGGGGAGATTCACTTCACCCACCTGCTCCGAGGGAAAAAAGTTTTTCAGCTTGGCGGAAATGTGTTTTTGCCTGTTGAGGAGAAAATTTGCGTTGAAATTTGCATAAATTAAGGTAGAAATGTCAACTCACTCGTCATTTCCGTCGCCATTTCTTATGCACGACACGTCGCCGACTAATGCGATAATTAGAAATGCAATTTTCCATAGCATTCTCTGCGGTTGCTGTCGAAACTGCATGCTGAATGTGGTGGGTGTCTTGGGTGTCCTACTGGGCTGGTGGATTGGTGGATTGGTGGGTACTTACTCCAATTGGAAAATCCCCTGCTCAAGTCACGTCGCCTACAAATATAACACATAGCACATAAAAACTTGCTGTCAACTCTACAAAACTCAACTACAAACTGCTAAAAATTGCAATTTCTCTTGAGATCCTCATAAATTTATAGATTTAGCCGAGGCAACGGCAACATTTGCATTCATATTAATGCAATTCTCACGTGCTCGTTCTGAGATCTCTCAACAACGACAATGAGAACGTCGACGACATTTCTTTAATTCCATTTGTTATGATTGCGCCGTGCTTTTGAGTTTATGCAACCACACGCCTCGACTTGTCATCATCCACTTGGATACTCCCACATACACTCTATAACCATATCCATAATCTTTAGCTCTTTTGACTGCTCTCTGTCTCTGTCGTGGTTTCTATCTGTGTATCTGTCTGCAACTGGTGCTAAAAATTATTCATATTATTATGTCGACTTTTATTTGTCGCCTTTTTGTTGCCAGAGTACGTTGACAGGCCTTCAAAATTTTAATGCTTAGTCTGGCATTTTTTATCGGATTCTATTTGGCTTGCTTCAAGGTTAGACCTTAAACTTTGGTTAGCTTTGAAAGCTAAGTAAAAGTATCCAAATATAGGAGGCACTTTTTCTATTGTACTGCTAGTTTTTCATTGAATGTCTTTTATAGATAGCTATCAAATGAACTGATCGTTTGCTTCATAAATGAAGGGCATTGTTTTTGATTTTCATTAAGGACTCACAGATATACATACCTTAATGTACAGGGTATACTTTACATTATATTAGATAAATTGCCTGATAATCATAATCATAAATAATAAAATGGGTTAGTCTCATACATTTCACACACATTTTCTGAAGCCAATATGTTGAGTTATTTCGAAGCAATACAAATTTAATATATAATAAGTACCAACTATATACTGGACCCACAAGTTGTTTTAATGACGAAGGCTTTAAAAATATTGAGAAAAAATCACTGCATACTTTCATATTGAATTAATCAAATGTACTTTAGTTATTTTTGAGGCTGTGTTGCAGTTATATTTTGTTAAAATATTGAAATTATAAATGACAAAGTATATGAAAAATGTCATGGTTGAAATTTAAAAATCTTTTTAATTTACAGTAAATAAAATCCTTTTTTGTTGCATCCACTGTATTTGAGCTTAAATTGTAAACGTTTTGTTGAATGAAATCATTGCTGAACCGGTACGCTATAAAAATCAATGAAATTTAGATTGATTAAATTGAATTTCGCCTAGATATCGATTGTAAGTAAGTTTTAATGACTCTTGGTGTTTCTCGCCCTTATAACTATAATTTTAATATTCTTGCTTCTCTACAGCATATAGAAAATTTTAAATACATCTGTAAGTTATCTAGTGTTGTACAGACTTGAAGATGCCAGCTTACTTCAATATTCAGTTCCCTTTCCACACTTTCCAAACAGAAGTAAGTTAAGGATAAGAGATTATGCATTATGCCGACGATTATAAAAAACGCCAGCCTTTTACAATGTGCAACAATTTTGATAAATTTTAAGAGTCTGATCAGTTTTTCTCCTGCTATCTTTAAATTTCACCATAAATATTTAAAGCAGCTTTGTTTAAAAGTTTCTCATTTAGCGTCTTTCGATTTACATTTAAATGGAGTCAAGGTTATTTGTGTTGCTCAGTGTGAATATTAAACGCATCTCTCTGTGACGAAGATGACGCACAAGAGTTTCGAAATATTTTGGCAAAAGTTTAAAGTGTGTGCTCAGTTATTGCGTCGAGAGAAGTTGGAAACAGCTGGAAAACCAGCAAAATTTATTATTTATGCTAGTCATAATACTATAAAAGCGACTATGCCAAATGTGTTGGTCGCAAATATAAAATTTAAATTTCATGCAATTACACACATACACAGAGATATAGAGTTTGAGTTTGAGAGAGACTTGCCACACTCGAAGCAGCAGCTGTAACAGTAATTGCCCAAAATTTTATGGTGCAAGCACAAGGAGGAGATGCTTGCAACCAGTAACCAGCAATCTGCAACCAGCAACGAGTACTAGAAAATTGCATTTGCCGCCAACAGGCGACAGAGGGCGCTGCACTAAAAACGAAGACTGAATCGACAGACATGGACTGCAATGGCATTTACAACAAGAAATGACAGCTAATTTCATGTGAAGAGTGCCACCTTCTGTTGCACGGATAGTAGCAGGTGCAAGAATCACAAAATGCTGCAAGTGCAACGTTTCGATTGTGTGTTGAGGCACGCACAAGTGTGCAACAATTCCCCATCCATGTCCTTTAATATGCTCCAACTCGGGGCTACACGAAAGGACACTTTACGCTTGAGATGAGCTCAGGTTAAGGATAGGACAGGACACGGAAACCAAAAAGCAGCGTACGTGTTGTGCATTCTTCAGCTGAAGTGGTGAAGTGGGCGTGGTTACTTGTAAATTATATAATCCACTCATTGGTTTCCTACTCCTCCTCAGTTGTCTTTAATGCTTGACGCGTGCTGAGCTTCGATTTTTGGTAGTAAGTAGCATGAGTCACTTGGTTAAGACATTTCTTGACTAATTTTTACGCAATGTTGTAATGTTCACTTTGCACAATTCAACGACCCAAGTAGACAGACAGACAGATAGATAGACGACAACTTTCTTTTCTTTTCATTTAATTTCTTTATGTTTCTTTGGCTGGTTGAACTTAAAAATAGTCGAGTGGGGATCGTCTTGTCAATTGCCACAATTGCCATGCTTTGTTTAGCTCTAAATTGCGACATACACAAATTTTATTTAGCCGGCTTTGTTTTTGATTTTTGCACACTTTCGGTTAAACTTACACTCACACACACATACACACACATACACAGAGCACAGAGTATCTTGTATCTTCCGCCGGGCGTAAAAAGAAATTCCACTCTTTTGTTAAACTGCGACGCATGCGCGGTTCACGTCTTTCCGGCTTTGAGTGCGGCGTTCGTTTGACACGCGACTCTGGCGTTGAGCATGCCACAAGCCAAGTTAACAAAAGTCAAGCTCGAGTCGAGTCGAGCTGAGTCTCGTTGAGTCGAGTTAAGTAGAGGCTTTCGCCGAAAGAGGCAATGAGAGAGAAGATAGAGCATAGTTTGCTGAAATTTTTACTTGATAAAGCAGAGAAAACAACTCAGAAAGCGAGGGAGAGAAAGGAAGGGAGAGAGCCAACATTAAGTAATAACGGAGTTGGCAAAGAATGAAAGATGATCATATTACCACAAGTAAAGTTGTTGACTCAACAGCTGGACGTCTTCTCAATTACTCCCAAGATACAATCGTATTATTGCATTATTATAAATATTTTTAATTTTTTTATTAATTATTCGAAGACTCTCTCTGCCCAGCTGCAGCCAAGCAGACTGTTCATTCAACTAAGCATTTCAATTAAAAGCCCAGTTGCATTACTCGTAATCAATTGTTACACTTTTTGTTTGTTTCTTCATCAGACTCGTAAATAATCGGACAAATTATTGTAACATACAATATGCGTTGCAAATCTTGTGTGCCACCAAGGTTCAAATAGCTTAATTATAATGTAGCCACAACAACAAAGAGCGCTAAGCAAATTAGTTGGACTGAGAGTGAAAGTAGAAACCGAAAGAGCAGACAGTCAACTAGCTAGGCCAAAATACAATAATAATGCTGATGACTCCAACTAGCCAACAAGCCAACAAGCCAACGAGCCAACAAACAAGCCATTGGCATTTATCTCCCCATTGCGAGTTAAGGCCACATTGAGTAATTTTCTGGTCTAGTCAGTCTCTGTCTCCATCTCAGTTTCAGCTTTAGTTTCAGACTCTGTCTCAGTATCAGTAGCCCCAAAGCGCCCCCACGCTGCTTTCTTTTCCATCCCAAAACGTAATAATAATTTACACGTCTTATTGACTTGACGGAGGCTGGAACTGAATGAGGTAACTCAACCAGGCAGTTGACTGGTTGCTGACCCGTTTTGACGGTCATATTCGTATTGAAAGCGAAATTGAAACTGATCTTTTGAAGATTTTGGGTTGTGGCAGTAACTGCCACTTTTTGGATCTATGCCAATGCCTGTCATTCAACCAACTGTTGCTGCTGCGAAATATGTTTTTGCCAATTTTGGTTATCTATCAATTTGTTTACCCTCCATTCATAGCTTGTTTACGTTGCGTTTTTTCTTTGGTTTTTGGGAAATTACGCAAAGTCAAAGTCACAGCTTATAAGTTCAGTTCGATTAATCATAGGCCATCAATATTGTATCCGTTTATAAGTGGGTTGGACTGTGGCCTCATCTAATCACGAAATGTCAACAATGTTTCCAAAAAAAGTACGAATATATCCCTTCTTGTTAATATATAAATTATTTGGATATATATAGAATTTTAATCTTGGTCAAGGACTGAATTGGCAGGGTCTCTACATACTGTTCGCTGAGGCAATCAGAAAAATTTACCAATATTATTTATTAACTATCGTTTTGAGTTTGATGAATCACAGACCACGAATATTGTATCCGTTAAGGAATGGGCTTGGTTGTGCCCAAATCAGTTGACAATGTCATCATTGATTGCAAGATATTTTAATATATTATGGTAAGAAATTATACAAAATAAATCCTTATAAAGTTAAGAGCAATAGAAAATTGGGGTTCGTTTTTCATCATTGCAATGCATCTGCAATATTTTTATTGTTTGGTTGCCACCTAATTAGCTTCTCTGAAGTAATCTCATCCATAGTTAGTTATTTATTATAATTATTTATTATTATTGTTTAATTATTTATTTATTTTATCTTTTATCTGCAAAACAGCTCTTGTTCACAAAAAATATCGTTTATCTGCTAAATTCTATCATATATGTTTAAGTTTTTTTTAGTTAAGTAATGCTATTATATTTTCACTAGAACATTTGCTAAAATATCTTGAATAATATTTCCGATTTGGGAAGCTCATATTGATTAATATTTAAATTATAAATCTAAAATGTTTTATTTTCAAGAGTGCAATTTAATTGCCGAATTTTAGCTGTGAATTCACAAACCGTATAATCGTGCAAAAATTAATAAAAGGAAACCGTCCCCAAGGAGTCAAACTGCTACTACACCTCAATATGAATACGAATGCGAATTTGAATATGAATATGAATTTGAACATAAACAAGTTAATGCAGAGTCCAACTGGTGCATTTAATATTAATATCAGCATAGTCAGTTTAGTTTGGTTTAGTTGGGTTCAGTCTGGAGTTCGCTCCATGTTTGCGTAAAAAAGGTTGTTAAAATTATTATGAAATGCCTGTTGGCATCCAAGAAACATCCCCCTACTGTGTAATGCCAAGAATCGGGTGGACAAATGACCACTTATCAACGTGTAATGAAATATGGCACATGTGTGTGTTCTCTAAACACATACATACACACTCAAATGTACACTCAGAAAAAAAGGCATGTGAAAATTAAATATAAAATATTTAAGTAGAAAACGAATTTAAATTAAATACAACGCACTTTGATTTAACTAAAGACATAGAGTCATTAATATGTATATCGTAGACCTCAATGAGCAGACGTTATATTTTAATTGTAGTTTAAATTTATAATATAAATAATAAAACCATAAATAATAATGACTGTAATGTACACAAATTGAAATTTAAATAATTATCAATTTAATAATTAAATAAGAAATAGATGAATCAAATAAAGGAGTAGTAAAGAAAACGTTAATGTAAATTAAATTATAATTGAATGGTATAATGCATAAATAAATAGGAAGCCTCTATTTTTTTTATGCTTCCAACAAACTATTTTGGGACAAATATCATTGCACTTTAATGCAAATATCTAAAATATAGGTTTAAACTTTTTCATAATAGTTTTCTCTGAGTGTACATATAGTATGTACAAACATACTAACTTCCTTTATAAAAGGGGCATCCTTTTAGCATCAGTCGCAGTAGTTGGCGCTTTTGTCCAGTTGGAAGGCTTTTGTCGTGCTTTGGCATGATATATGAATTATGTTGATGGCCAGGACTATGATACCAGAAGCAAGTCTCTGTCTCTCTCCACGTGTAACTGTGTGTGTGTCTCTGTCTCATTTATTACATTTTGGCTTTTTGACAGATTGCTAAGCGTAGTAACCGTTTCCGCACTAATTTCCGTGTCCTGCAACTATTCCCAACATCGTTGTCGTTATTATCCTTGTCCATGTCCACATGCTCATCATCGTTGCCGTTGTCGTCTGGACCATTAAAAGCCAAAAGCAAATTACTCATCATATCAACGGTCAGTAGCGCTGCTTTTTATGTATGCCATTCACAGGGATTTTAATAAATCGTTTGCGTCCTAGAGTCCTTTTCCTCAGTCCTTGCATTTTCTTTGCATCGCTCTGTTTTTATTAGTTTGTCAATAAAGTGCCAAAGACGTCGATTACGATCGCTGCTGCTGTCCTTGCCTTATGAGTTTTGCTTATGACCTGCAGGCTGAGACCATTTTAGGCCATAGACATGCATATATATGAGTACATATGTGTGCACATCCTTTACTCAGTACATTCCTTTGGTAAAATTACTTCACATCGTCGGCATCTATTCCCTCTTATATTATCCCATCTCTCGACAATATTCAACATCTAAGGAGGTGAAAAACTCATGACAAAGTGTTGTTGCTTGTGCTGCATCGAGTCATGCTGATACAAGATAAGTTTCTTAAAGTTGAGAAGGGTCTGTTTTTACCCCACTTTGTGCACTTTGTAATGAATTTTTAATGTAGTTCTGCTCTTAGTGCATTTTACATCATATCCCAAGTAAAAGCATCTGTTGATGTGTATTTATTCAGCGTTCCACGAGCGCTTTTGTAATCAAATTAATTATTTGAGACTTTGTGCTGAAAGCCAATTAGTTGGCATTACATACTTTTTTAACTCGCAACACATGCAACCATAATTTGATTAAATTTATAATTGAACTGCTTTACAAATAATGTCATAGATAAAGATACAGATAACACTGAAGAAACTAAAGCTTTTGCAAATTAAGATAAAGATGATAAGATATTGGGGTATACATTAAAAGAGACCAAGATACAAACGATAAGATATTCAGATTGAGGTGATAAGATACTAAGATACCGACGACACTACTTTTCTGTTTAACAACAATTAACCTTTAGTTTAATATTTATAATAATGATAATATGTATATTATATAATCCAGAAAAGTCTCTATTGATTCAAAATATTATACTGTTTTAAAAAGATTGTTATTATGTATTAAATATCGATTCGAATTTAGTTGGAAATCATACAAAAACAAAAAAAGTACAATCATATTATGTATTATAAAAGCAAAAATTGATGTAAGCATTTAGAAATTGTACTGGGATACAAATAAGAATATTTTGGCAACACTTTTTCCACGAGGCATTCCATTTGTAAACACAGTCATACTCAGCTCCAATTCGACATCCTGAGGTCCTTCCAGCGACTTCTTTAATATAAGATTCACTTGGTGGTTTTGCTTTAAAGTGCTGTAATTTTCAATGTTTATTAATATATTGCTCTTTCACATATGTGTTCAAAGATATTGTAAAACTTACTCGAAATAATTTTCTGATGCTCTTTCAATGTTAGGAGCCGCTTGAATTCTTACAATTTTCAATTCAAAATCAATATCATCATACCAGGCTGGTCCGCGTAATGTGAAAATCGTTCGACCATCTGGGGGAATCATTAATTTTGATACAAATGTTATGAAATTGTAGGTATAGGCTGATGGCTTGGTATAACATTCTTCTCCCTCACAGAAGTTGCTACTTTGACGGCATCGGCTGCAATAAAAAAGAATTATTTTAAAAATATGCTTAAAAAACTATGAAATGAATAACAACATATTCATGTTAATTTAATTTAGTTAGCCTTATACTTAATACATATCTTACTTCTTTTGCTCCGGATCGTTTATGTAGCCATGAGGACAATTAATTGTGGTACATTTATAGCTGCCTCGGATATTAGTACAAATGTCACTCTGTAAAACAAACAAAAGTTGTATGAAGGTGACAAATATTATATATGCCAATTAATGTTATAAACCCTTTCCATTGTAAGTTCCATTGTAAAGTCTTTTGTGCTTTTACTTATTTTTACTTCATTCATGCCTATACAATTCACATTATGTGTGCATTTGTACGGTATACAGGAACTTGAATTTAAGTCTTTAACCCCGTAATAACATTAATTATTACTACTTTATTATAATAGATGTCAATTATCGTACCCGTCCAGTGCACACATGATTTTCGCTTTCTGTTTCACATTCGTTAATGTCCCGGCAAGTAGTTTTATCCGACTCCAAAGTGTAGCCACGAGGACAGGAGCATTGATAAGAGCCAGCCGTATTAATACAAAAGCTTTTGGTTTAAGAATTGAAGAAACAGTAATGTGGATTATAATTAAGAAGGAAAGAAAAATCGGTCAATGATTATTACCCCATGCAGAGTTTGTAATAGTTGTGGGCTTCACATTCATCGATGTCATTACAAGTGCGATTGTCCTGGCTTAATTCGTATCCAGGATTGCAGGTGCAACGATACCCTCCCCAGAAGTTGACACATTTCTGCTGGCAGAGACCTGGTATTGACATACATTCATCCACATCAAAGCATTGAGCGTGAGTCTGCCAACTGTCTCCTAATTCATGATTGGGCTTCTTTTGGAAACCAGATTTGCATTCACAATAGTACGAGCCAATCGTATTAAAACATTGTGCGTTTGAAGAGCACGCTGAGTGATCCTGGGAACACTCATTAATGTCCTCACAACTGTTCGTTCCATCTAGCAGACGTACCACCTGATGTCCTGTGGGGCATGAACATATGTATCCGCCACTTCGATTGCGGCAGATTTGCTTGTCGCCACAATTATGCTCTCCTGTTTCGCACTCATTAATATCTGTGTGAGCAAAAAGTTGCATTAAATTGAGGTAAAGACATTAATATAGGTACCTTGTTTTCAAAGTTCTTACATATACATTACTCTTTGTTAAGATAATTTAATCTTATTTTGTACGATAACTATAAGTGATACCCTAATAAAGGTATATCAACTCACCAACGCAAGATGTTCCTTCAGGTGTTGGAGTGAATCCAGCGGGACACTGCGTGAAAGTCTCACATCGGTAGGATCCATTGGTATTAATGCACCGTGCATTGCTCATACATGGCTTGTACTCGACGCATTCATTTATGTCTACAAAATAAACAATTGTGTAAAGTAATTATTTAATAAAACATTATTTAATCGGATGTTTTTTTTTAAAACTAAACAGAAGCATGAATATCAAAGTTCCGTGGAAGTTTTCAGGTTCTAGTATCTGGATAGCTAGAATTTATCCAAAGTTAAAATTGTTTTAGCTTAGCAGTCTTTGATTTGTTATTATTTTAAATTTTGAAAGATGGTATTTCATCGATTTATATTAGATTTTAATTTAAACTTCTTACTGTTAAAAATAATAACATATTTTTTAAATTTTATTCTTAAAATTAAATTAATATATTAATTATTACCAACACAGGCGCCCAGATGGTTTCTGTGGAAACCGGAAGTACAAGGCTGCCGAGATATTGAATAACTTGTGTGTGTTCCATAATTGCGTGGATTGTAAATATCTCTGGGTTTTGTGGGCGGTAACTGTGTTGTCGTTGTAGTAGTTGCTGGTGTTGTTGTAGTAGTTGTTGTTGTAGTTGTTGTTTTTCTGTGGCACCGAAATGATCCCTTGGTGTTATAGCAGTCGTAATCCAAAGGGCAGTTGTGAGTAGCAAGCGCACACTCGTCGTCATCTTTGAGTAAATAAATATTATGTTAGCTTACTCACATAAATACAGTCATACTTGTGTTTAGAAATCAAATTTATATCTGTCTTTTCGACTGTAGTAATGGTAGATACATTCGAGAAGATATCAGCCATTAACCTCTGGCAAATTTACGATTCTTACCATCACAATGGCCTGTTTCAGCATTGAGAGTATATCCAGTTCCACAGGAGGTCCAGCGCTGTTTAAAATTAAATTTAATATATATTTACAAATCGCATTGTTCATATTCAGAGGCATTAAATCAATATTATATACCGTGCATATGTATGAACCGATCGTGTTATCACATC
Organism: Drosophila testacea; assembly: GCA_035043265.1. Lineage (NCBI taxonomy): Eukaryota > Metazoa > Arthropoda > Insecta > Diptera > Drosophilidae > Drosophila > Drosophila testacea. The sequence continues at coordinate 1,043,748 of JAWNND010000378.1, read as the reverse complement.
TTTGAGTTGGCAGGCAGTTGTGATTGTTAATTGAGCACTCATTAATATCTACAGGAATTGTGCACATATAACATAAGTTAGTGAATACATTCATATTTGCCATTTGAGTGTGTAAATAATATTTATTAAATATTTATGATTTAAATACTTACCCACACACTCATTTTGTGTTGCATCTAAACTGTAGCCGGGCAAACAATTACAGTAGTAACTGCCTACCGTATTCTTACATTCCTGATGCATGTCGGATTTGCATGAGTTTGTCGTATTATAGTTGCACTCATCAAAATCGACACAACTGCCGTCTTTCGAATAAAATCCAGTACCACATGATTCTTGGTCCTGTTCAGGAGTACAGTCATATCCACCAAGAGAATTGGAACATTTATACCCCTTCTCGCATGGCGATTGATCGCACTCGTCTTCATCTATTAGATACAAAATTTATTATAATTATTTCCTAAAGCAATCTCATAAAAAGAAAATTCATCTTCTAGGTACTAAATATTATAAATGTTCTTTAATATTAATCTTTATTAATCCTTTCATTTTGTGTTTTTAAACACATTTACCAACCTTCACATTCCTCCAACTTGTCATTGTAGACATATCCTGAAGGACAACTCTTTGCCTTTATATTAAGGCAACGATATGATCCAACTAGATTGTGACAATATTGAGTAGATTTGCATGTGTGAAGCAGCTCCTTGCATTCATCAATGTCCACACACTTCCCGTGAACTGAGTCAAGAAAGTATCCTTCAGGACATACACCCTTATCATCTTTCTCCAGAGAACATGTTACATTATTATCGTCCAACTTGAATCCAGGATTGCAACTGCACTTGTACGCATCGAATGTATTTTCACATATATGTGCGCAGAGATTTGGAACCTTTCCGCAAATATCATCTACAATAAAAATAATGAAATTAATTAATTATGTACAGATGTACATAAAACTATTTGAACTCACCATCATCGGTTAAAACAATAGTTCCATCTCCATTTTCCCTATTCTGATCGGAATCCTCTTCATGCTCGGCATCCTCTTCATGTTCACCAGATTGTGGAATGTCTTCAGTGTCCAGTTTATTGCTAGTCTCAGAGCTCGAGAGACCATTTTCAGAACAGCAAATGCGATATGATTCAATATTCGAGAGAAATGAAAATAAGGGGTCCTTGCATTTTTGCTGACTGGCCTTGACTGCCAAACCAACTAAAGAGATAGTCAAAAAGTTACAAGTGTTATTATGAGAGTATCCAAGATTAAATATCATTGTGTTTACCTTGACATGCTCGGCAGCAATCTGTATAGGAATTAGATGTGGAATTAAGACCATCCACACATTTAGTTCCTTCTAATGCAGCCAATCGACCCAGTTCACAATTCCTTCGCTCTTGTTCTCTTGAACAGCAGACTCCAAAAGTGGAGGAACATAATCCAAGCCAAAGTCTGGGAATACTAGATATTGACGCTTCCGATTTTTCGCATCCATTTGTTGTACGCGAATTTCTCAGTCCACTTATGCAGCATTTTCGAATATAGTCGGCTATTTGCTCTATTTTCATAAAACAAACCATACAAAATAACAGTGATTTATACTTTTAAGAACAAATAGTAGTTTTGAATAGAAAACGGAGTGGAGTTCTGACAGTGTCTAGCGATCATGGTTTATTTACGTAAGTAAGTATATTCTAATGTAAATAGTATATGACGTTAACCGGTGTTGCCGGGCTTACAAAGTAAAACAGCATATGTAAATATACTTTTGTATGCTAATATGATAAGTTTTATGTCTACGTGCTGACAGCATAATCTTCTTATCTGGAGCTATATAAACACACTTATCGTTTAACTGATCAAATTATCTGATAAATAAGGCAGTGCCTATGAATGCTGGATACTGTTGTTGCCTCCAATGGTCGTCTACATACACCCTGTGATCACCTCTGGAGCACCCTTGCACGTGTTCGCACACCCAAGCAGGAATTTACTATTAATTATTAATGATTTTATGCACAAAACCAATTTACATTGAGAAACAGACCGCAACAGGTATTTTACATTGTAGAAAATTCATTTTTCGTTGTGTGATATGAATGTATTTAATATTCAAATCTTCCACTTAATCCAGTTGTCTTTAAAACTCTTTTTAAAGCCATAGAAAATATTATTTCACACTTTTCACAAAATCATCGACTTTTCAAAAATAAAAGTGTCCAACACAATTTGATTGTTGTAACATACACTGAGTACTTATATATTCGACATACCATCTCCCAATACTTCACGATTAAATTCGACTGTCAGGAACAAAAGTATCCCAAATATTTTAATAAATCCTACAACTGTAGGAGTACGCATCTCGATCGGTTTCAACACAAAAACTATTAATGCATTTATATATTTTTTGGCCTTGTCGCCGTTTAATTGTGGATCTTGCTCGATCTGTTGTAATGCGCGTTATATGACTGCTTTTCTCGACTGACAAGCGACTACCTTGTGCGGGAAAAATAATACATGTTTGTTGTATAAGATAAAGAGTAAGATACACAGATAAAGACACTTATACATGTGCATTCAGAGTATCTCACGAAGCTGCAAGTACTTGCGTATCAACATAGATAAACTTTTAGAACTCGGAAAAATTATACACCCTGTGATTATAGAATATGGGCATATAAGTGTATTATATTTCCTCAATGCAATATATTTTACATTCAATAGCGATAGTCTAATTCTGTTAAGAAATGTTTTACTGTCTATTTGACCTAGAACTTTGAAACTCCTATATACTCTGTTCCTAAAAATAAATATTATTTAATAAACCAATTTCCAAGTGATGCTATATTTATATAGTATCCCGTAGTTTAGCACACTTGACATCAGTTTTTGTTCGTCATTATCTAGAATGGACTACCCTACGCATACAGGCACTTCAATGTACATTATGGTTATACTTAGATCAGTGACAAACAAGAAGAGCAGACGGAAAAATGTGTGTTTTGCACTGAGCGAATTAGGTTGCAAATAATGTATGAAAATATTCATCCGTAAAAAATATAAAAATAAAAATTGTTTTCTATTACTTGGCAAAGTATATAAAGAGAATATTTGGAATAAATATTTGAATGTTATTTAATAGCTCCGTATCTGCGTGTTTAAAGACATTGTTTTGTTCGCAGTGTAGTCATATAAAGACCGCTTTATTGCGCAAAATGGGACTGAAGTAAATTTTGCTTGTGCCTGTGTAATTAGTCGAATGAGTTAGGCCCCCGCTGCTGATATAGATACATTTATACTCAGCCTGGAGTCTAAGCATAAAGAGCATTATTGATATTTACATTAAAATTAAAGTTAAACAAGTGATGTTTAAAGTAAATAGATCTTATCAAAATTCAAGGCTAAATATAGTATACCGTTGCTCGTAGATTAATGTTTTGTTCAGTTTTGTGTGTATATTTTTAAAATATTTATATACATAATTGTTAACTTAGAGTTATAATTTTATTTTAAATTCTAAATGATATCTTGTCGCTTTAAGGACTTGCTAAGTAGCTTCCATTTTTTTAAGAATTATTAGCAATGAGAAGTGTTGCCAAATTGGCCTTAGTTCATGGATTTGCCATATCTCAAAATAGCTGTAAAGAAAAATACGGCATTTCTCTTGTCCTTTAACATTCATGGAAACCGCTGGCAGTTAATTAACTTTAATTTGCAGAAAATTGCCAAATGCAGCGTGCCAATTTTGTATCTATAGTTTTAATAATTATAATTGGATGTCTGGAAGGGGTATTGTTGTGCTATTGGCTTTGTGGTAGAGGTGTACCTTGGTTTGGGTTAATAGTAAAATTGCCAATATTCGAGTATGACAATGGCAGGCCTCAAAATGTTAACCCTTTCCTATTTTGCTTTTTGGCCCAATGACGCTGTCAGGTGCTGAACCAAAAAGTAATTATCATAGTTGTATCTAATACTGGGAGTGGGCGGCCTATTGATTAGATTAGTTTAAAATTTAATTGAAAACTTGTAAGTATTCATCCTGAACCATTTGATGACCTTCCGGACGGAGAATGAGCTGCAAATGCGACACGCGTTCACACTCAAATGTCAAATTAGATGCAGATGCAGAAGCATATCTTAAGCGATAACCACTCATTTATTTGACCATTCAAGTCACACGCTCAGATTTATGTGAACAAAATACAATTCAAATTAAATATGCCCGCAATTTTCGGCTGGACTCACTTTGATTGACAGTTGCCCGTAGCGATTGAAGGCGGAAACGGATGTCATATTCAGGGCAGGTTGAAATAATAATAACGCAACCTTTGTTCCTTTGACTGTGCCCCGTTTAAGCTGTTAATAACATATCATTTCTGTGGCATGCCCCGTGTTCTGTATCCTGTTACCGTGTCGCGTGCTGCAGTGCAGCAATTATGAGTATTTAATCCTCGACCACAAAAACTACAAATTGGCTTAGGCAGCATAAGTGGCCAGCAATCACACCACTACTCCATGCACACCACTCAAAAACCACCCAAGTGTCGACAATAAGGGTTGAAAATCAAGAGCTACACTCTATAAATCTATCTAAAGATAGCCAAAATTAATAATAACAAGTGCTATACGATTCTATCATTATACAGGCCACTTTCGGTTTTCACTTGTACTACAACGTATACTTTTACGTTGCATTTATGGGAAGTAAATATTATAGTTATTCAAACTAAAATTAGAAATAGTAAAAGAATTTCAGTTCAGGAAACTTGCCCAAATTGAAACCCGAAATAAACCTGATAATATTTGACAGACAACCCAAACCATTCAAACAAATAGTTACACACACTTAGCTTCACTTACTTTTAAAATGCATTAGAAAGTAGGGGAACAAATATTAAAATGTTGAAGAATTTTTAGATGTTAGACCTCTTTAAAGGAACTAGGCCACTAAAAGAGCTACACAGGCGAAACATAATTTTAACGAATCATCTTGAATTTATCTAATTTATAAATAATGTTGTTTATTTATGAAAAATCATTTTATAACCTAATAAAAATGGTTTTATATATATTTTTTTAAATTATATACCGCGAATCGGAAGTACATTTTTGCAGAATCCCGAAAAGTATGCAACAAGATCGGCCAGAGCGTTTTTAAAACCGTGATATTTTGATTTGTTAAACTGACACCTAGGTGGCGTTTATTAAAACAACTAGAAATGATTTTCGTTCTCTTTAGAAATGTCAATTGGAATTGAAGCATTTTTGCTTCCATCTCGGCCTGCAACATCAGGAATTGGATGGGCGAAAATTCAAGCATCAGCATCTCCGCCACCATCATGGTATGGATCTTTAGCATCCCCAGACATATTCAGTGGACTTGAATTTCCAAAATTCACAATATTAGCTGCTGCAGCATCTTCGCTTCCATCTTGGCCTGGAAAATCAGGCTCAATAGGAATTGGGTGTGCAAAATTCCAAGCATCAGCATCTTCGCCTCCATAACGGAATGGAATTTCAGCATCCCCAGACATTTCCAGTGTAATTGAATTTGAAAAATTCCCAATATTAGCTGCTGAAGCATCTTCGGTTCCATCTTGGCCTGGAAAATCAGGCTCAATAGGAATTGGATGGGCAAAATTCCAAGCATCAGCATCTTCGCCTCCATAACGGAATGGAATTTCAGCATCCCCAGACATTTCCAGTGTAATTGAATTTGAAAAATTCCCAATATTAGCTGCTGAAGCATCTTCGCTTCCATTTTGGCCTGGAAAATCAGGCTCAATAGGAATTGGATGGGCAAAATTCCAAGCATCAGCATCTTCGCCTCCATAACGGAATGGAATTTCAGCGTCCCCAGACATTTCCAGTGTAATTGAAATTGAAAAATTCCCAATATTAGCTGCTGAAGCATCTTCGCTTCCATCTTGGCTTGGAAAATCAGGCTCAATGGGATGGGCAAAATTCCAAGCATAAGCATCTCTGCCACCATCATGGTATGGATCTTTAGCATCCCCAGACATATTCAGTGGACTTGAATTTCCAAAATTCACAATATTAGCTGCTGCAGCATCTTCGTTTCCATCTTGGCCTGGAAAATCAGGCTCAATAGGAATTGGGTGTGCAAAATTCCAAGCATCAGCATCTCCGCCACCATCATGGTAAGGATCTTTACCATCCCCAGACATTTCCAGTGGACCTGAATTTATAAAATTCACAATTTTAGCTGCTGCAGCATCTTCGCTCTTATCTAGGACTGGAACATCAGCCTTGGTCGTCTCATATAAGCGAGAAATCTGTAAGTTTTATTGTGAATTATTTTAAAGTGAATTTACCAAATTTGATCGAGACTTAATCGGACAACGCACAAGAGTGAATTCAGATTTAAGATTTTCTCTTAACAGACCAAATTGCTTAAGACTTGATAGTGATTCCATCACATTGTTTTGGAGAGTGTCGAAGCCATCAACGGGTTTCATTAAAATAGTCACCTCCTGGATGATAGTTGTTAATGGCACAGCGACACGTTTTTCGCCCTGAAATTTGGAAATGGCTTTCAAGACTCTACAATTCATCTTCTGTTGTGCCGGAGTATAACTCATTTTAAAAATAATCTCCCAAAAGTTGTTTGAAAATATGTATAGTTGAAAAAGTTCTTTACAGTCTACAATTATTGAAAGTAATGATTTAAGGAGTTTAAATACATTAGCTGGCAAAGTCAAAGCCAACTAAACAATTAATAAATTTCAAGTTCATTGTTTTAAAATTTTTATTCGATTTTCATATATTTCTTGTGCATGTGATTCTTGTTTTTTTTTTTATAATTCCTCTTACATGTATTGTATGCGTGTTTAATCATTTACATATATATACTTTTGTCTTATGAACATATTCATGAGATCATAATGATATTATATATTAATTAAAATATTACAGCATAATATAAAGTATTATAAAGTATAAGAAAATTATTGAAATGTGTCATAAATGAAATGGCTTAAGACTATCCGATATCGATATCATTAGCGTTATCGCTATTGAACTTAAGTTAAAACATGTGTCGCATCGCAGCTTTAAACAAGTTGGCAGCACACATATTAACACACATTTTTACTTTAATTTTGGCACCAACAAATCTATACAAAAAATGGCATTTGATTTTTGCGCTATATACAAATTACGAATTACTTAATTTTAAGGGGAAAATTGCATGGATAAAAATTAAACAAATTTTCGCTATGAAATTTTTTTGTTTTGTTTTTGTTTTTGATTTTTGTTTCTTGCTTTTCTGCCTTGTTTCAGTTTATGGCAAACCAAAAATCGCGTTGACTTTTGGGCGCGCGGCCACAAAACTTTACCGAGATCATTGTGAAAACTAATTAGAATGAACCAGTGCAAAGATATTTCATGTTGCCATGTCAAACCTTGAAGTCTGATTCACTTTAGAAAAATGTACAAAGAATTTTCAGAGTTTTTATGCTTTTCATTCGGATGTGCGTGGAATACTTTTTTACAAATTATATGTATGTATGACCGAGTATGTTTTTATTATGTTGATAAAAATAGGTAAGAGAATTATCAAAAATAATAATAAAGAAATTTGTTCTACTTTTACTGTTTGCTGCTCTCATATTAACTAGTGTACTCGTATCTTTTGTGAAATGAATAATTACTATGAAAAAATATTGCTCTATTTACAGGCATATAACATATAGTATAATATTTGAAATTATGTATTTTAGTCAACCGACAAACAGAATAATTGATTAAAAAAACTTAAGTATTTAAACAAATGTAAACTAAAACGCTTGGCGCTCCTAACGCTAAACTTTTACATACTTAATTCTAGAATTAATTATAATTAATTTACACATTTTTCTCATCGCGTTTAATGCAAGTAAAAAATTGTTGATGTAAATGATAAAAAAAATCCATGAGATCAATGCGATTTTTGGGAATAGTTTTTGTTATCTATTTATTTATTTGTTTGCTTTTGTTTTTTCCTTTTTTTTGTTTATAATTTTCTTACTATTTGTTATTTTTTTCACTGTTCGATTGGCATTGAAACGTTAAGAAATTTGGCAAAAGCGTTGTGAAATTTACCACAAAAAATGTTGAAAATTACTTTATGTTGACTTTTGACTTTGGCTATCATATGGAGATCAATTGAGTGGCGCCTTTTGCAATTCGATTAATTTCCAGTTAAGAGATCATTCAACGTTGGCTTTTGAGATTTAACCAAAGGTAGAACTTGTCTTGGGGAAATTCCAGTAAACCTTTTGCTCAAATTTCTTCTGTATTGTGCTCTGTGCTTAAAATTAAACTATAAATTGTGAGACCAATTTGAAGAATGAACAAAATAATCCACATGATAAACTCCTGCTTATAACTAGAACTACGAAATTTAACTAAAAACATGATAAATCATATAGACAAAATCATCACAAAAATGGCATATCAACTATATACAAAAAACACATTCTTCCTTTTTTTAAGTGGCATTTTTTCTTTCTGATTTTTTTTTTCATTTATAACAATTAAAGCTAAATATTTTTGTTTGTTGACAATTTTCACTACTTTAAAGCAATAATTCAATTAAGTTGGGTAATCGCTACGAATCCTAATTAATATGTATAAATTTTCTTGTAATTTAAATTACAAATCGAAGACATTGAAAATTTGTTGTTTGACAATCAAAAATATACAATTAAAATTATTGAAATTAATGCGGAAGCAAATAATAATAATATTATTATTTAAAGTTCACATATATATTTTACTCGGGTTTTGTTTCTATTTTGGGTTTCTTTTTATTACGTTTGACAAAATGCAGAGTTAAATGCAAATAGCAAGAAAGAAAATGCTCAAACATTTAATTGCTATGAGACCGGCCTACAATACATAATTTTACCTATATATATCTGTATGTATCTTTAAGTATCTCAAATGTATGTATCTCAAAAATGGCAGTTTAACTTATGGTGCAGTTGGTTTCTCCTTTTTTAATACTTCTTACTTTTAAGTTTTTTAAAGAGTTTACAAAAATACTTTTGATTCTTCAGCGAAAAAGCGTTACCAAAAAATATGTTTTCATGTTTTCACTCACATTCTTATATGTTTTGTTTTAGCAAAAATATCTGTATTTTCCATTTGTCTTTTAGTCTTTAGCCAGTCTACAGTTTGCAATTGAGCAGTTTGAATGTTTTCTTAAGTATATCTTAAGAGGATAGTCTATTCGTTTGAGAGAATTAATTTTGAATATATCATGAATGTACATATACATATATAGTATATAGCTATTTATATTGTTCTTGTGTCCCGTCAACCTTCCTTAACCTTATATACGCTATTATAGAGTTTCATTTTGATGCATATCTGTTATTTCTGTACGATTTTATGACTTTACCTTTTACAGCTCCAATTTTCGTTAACAAACTATGATCTTATTAACTAGAATATAAGTAAATGGGATTACAATGTTCTATATGTTAGCCGAATTCACTATGGATCATTAATTAAGTATGCGTTTATTAATGTTCTCGTTGTTGATTCCTTTTATAATTTGGCACTCATCGCGCTGCAAAGAAACCACAGCCCATGGCAAGTACAAAAACGGTAACAACTGTTGGCCAAGTGAAACTTTGCTGTTTCTGAAAAAAGATAGAATAATCTAAATTAAGTACAAGCAAATAAATTATAAATCCAATATAGTGTAGACGTTAAAGAAATGTATACAATAAAGTGTAGGGAAAAACAATGAGTTGACTAATTGACTAACTGACTCATGTGTTATTGAAAAGATCAATCCCTTGGTTGGCAAATTTAACAATCTAGTTTATCTGTGTACCTGCAAAAGAATTATTAAGCACTCGGTATGTGGTTAACTCAATTACGAAAAAGGGTCTCCAGGGTCGTATAAATATAAACATGTGTGTATTTAGATTTGCACGTGCTCCGTCGATTGTTTGACCACATTTTCAACCCCCACGCAAATGTTCATTCGTAAATCAAGCAAAACCATAGACTGAAGCTGATGTCAGTGACCTAAATACGTATGTGGTCAACGGCTGGTCAACAGCGTAATTATTTTCGATATAATTTAACAGGTTTGTTTACTATAACCAATAGGTTACTATTTACTTTGTACTTTGTGTGGCACGTGCAATAAATAATACACTTCACCCTGATTTTAAATTTATTTGGTTATAAATATTATATCTTATCTAACTACTTACAATGTGATTCATTGAAAGTTAGTCTCTTTTACAAGTTTGTAATGGACTGCAAGCAATTTGGACTTTGGAATACTTTATATCTTATCATACTGCAACTTTTGCTGTCACTATTAAATAATTCGTAAAAAACAACGCTAATTTTAATCGATATATTATTTATTTCATTTGTTGCTCATTGTAGAGATAACAGAAATTTCTCACGATCTCAATAAAATGCGTTTCTGATAATGCAAATGGAAGCCCAGCTTCCCAAGAGGGTCGGAATCGCTTTATTCCGTGCCTCCAAAGTTGAGATAAGCCCGTCTCTTTGGTGGCATTTTATGAGTATATAAATTACACGCATCAATAAAATTATAAATAAAACTGAAACTGTATCAACTATAAAGGAATATGTGTGTGTGTGTGTGTGTGTGTGTGTGAGTCTTAAGTCTGTGTCATGCGATTGAATTTCTTGAAGGTTACTTTTCTTTTAATTGCGCAGGCAAAAAGAAGAAAAATATAAAGAGCTTACTTTTATATACCGATAAGTAAATACCCTATTTAATTAATATTGATATTGGATAGTAGTATTTATTGAATAATTTAAAATTAGGTAAATATACATTAAGCAATAAATGCCATACATTTCTCACTTTGTGGAAACTTTAATGGAATTTATAGATCAACTATCAGTAAATAAACTCTGTTGACTTTAATACAAATCCACATTCAATTTATATCTGTCAATATTAACTTAGTTCGTCAGCCTCATCAAAAATATATTTATTTAATTAAGTCTGACGAGCCTCCTTCAATGTGTGTCACATGTTATTAATACAATACCCTCGAGAAGGGTATTAAAAAGTGCCCACAGATCTGTCACAATGCAACTTTAAACGCATACATTATAGACTATATAGTAAATAAATTTACTATATCTGTAAGTGGGTATATATACATATACATATATAGTGAATAGCCTGTGTATTACACACATGTGTGACAGCTGACAAAGGCTGACTCTTTGACTGACTAAACTACTATAGAAGCTCCAGGGGGGAAAAGGGGCGAATGGGAATGGGAACGACACTTGTCTAGATTAACATAAAGCAGCGATGCAAAAGCTAAAAAAAGGGAAGTGGGGAAGCGTGTGGAGAGAGTAAAAGACAGAGACAGAGACAGAGGCAGTGCTGCGCAATTAATTTTTATCACACTTTTAGCATGTGCAAAGTTTTCCTCATACAACAACATTTGAAAAATGTACGAGTCTCTGACTCCAACTCCCATTTCGCAATTCGCGATTCACGATTCCAACTTGGACTCTGACACTGACTCCTTGTGGGCAATTTGTCATTGGCTGTAAACTGCAACTATTTTTAGTCGCATGTCTTTGCTAGTTTGGGGCTTTGACTAATGCTAGCACGTGTCAAATGGAAATTGCCAGCAAATGGGAGGAAAGTTAATGAACTCGTATTTATATCTGAATCACATGCTCACCTTTTTTTGCTCCTCCGATTCCCTTTGCTGGCTGTGGTTGTGGTTGTGGTTATTCTCAGTACCACATGAATTCGCATTGTGGGTGTTGTTATTCCCGTTATTGTTATTGTTGTTGGTGTTGTTGTTGCTCTTCTTTTTGCGAGGGGTATACGTCCACTGAACTCCTGAAGACGTTCCCGTCCAGCCGTAAAATTGTCATAGCGATCATCAAATTCATCCCAGCTCGTCTCATGATCACTCTGATACTCACGCTCATCTTCGCCCGTCGAGGTCAATCGTTTGCTATAAAAGACACAACATTATCATCATAAATTCAATGCTCTTATCAGTCTGTGCGTGTGTGTATGTATGTGTACAATTAACATTAAGTGAGAACTATAAAAATATTGTGATTAATTTGCAATGATTTGCATGTGCATTAATTGAATTTTTGTGTTGCTTGTAAAATACGCATTTATCAAGTGAATACGTAATTTGAGTTGAAGGAAAAGAACCTAAATAATGAATTTTTCTATTCATTATCTGACCATAGGAGTCTTATAGTCGATCGTCTTTATAATAAAACGACTTGCTATTAGAAGCACTATAAATAAAATTGTTTCGCTCAATACTTAAACAGTGTCATAGCTCAAAGAATGGCATTTTGACTAACTCATATAGTTTTAAATCACCTTAAGTAGAATTTTTCGACTCTCATATGGAGAGTATATAAGATATGAATATGAAATCTATACACAATATATAGTATTTCAGTGTATCTAACTCAAATTAGGTTTGGATATCGATATCTTACAAAGTGTTTTAGTTTTTGATTATTTAATGTCAACAAATTAGAAATTGTAAATTGGAAAAATTAAAAAATTAGATTTTAGGTAATCTATCTAAATAACATTTGAGCCTAAGTAGCTAATGTCGTTGGAAATACTTATATGGCTCATTCTAAATATTATTGTTTTTTGTTTTTTGTTTATTTACGTTAAATAAACAGAAATAAAAGAGAAAGTTGAAATATTCGTACTCATCCTTAACTCAAATATCTTATTTATGACAGTGTACAAGTGAGGGATTAATTGTGTTGAGTTCATTTTGAGTTTGGTTGACTTACCGTCTGGCTGCATCCGATTGACTGCGTTGTAGACGCATCTTGGGACCGGTTGACGCCAGGGGCGTCGATGCCAGGGCTGGACCATGACCGTGTCGGCCATATGAAGCTGCCCCCGAGGAGGAGGTGGAGGTGGAAGCATTCGCAGTGTTCGGTGTGGGTGGCGGTGTGTAGGTGGCATAGTAGGCGCCAGCTGGCAGAGGGTGTCCATATGAGGCCGGATGATGTTGCAGCAAGTGTGAAGATTGCTGTGGATAACTATGGCTGTAGTGCATCGGGGGCGCTGACTGAGGCGCCACCGGTTGCCGTGGCATTGGCTGTGGCGTCGACGGCGCCGGATATGGCTGCCGGAAGAAGTTGTGCTCCTCTCCGGCGGCAAAGCTGATGCTGGTGCGCGGAGTGCGGGGTGGCACATGATTTCCATGAGCAAAAAATATATCAGGGCCTGTATAACTGGGCGACTGGGCAATAGAGCACGAGGGACTCGGAGGTGTCGGGTATTGGAAGATTTGCGGGGCTGCAAAGAGACAGAGTACAAGGGAAAAGAAAATGATTATATAAATAAATGAATTTGCCATTAATTATTAAAAACAATGCGTAAACAAAGGTGCCACTGTCATTGGCCCTTGGACTGCAGTTGTGACAATGCAAGGAAGTGTCTAAGGTCGACGTCGACGTCGAACATTGTGCGTTGCAAGTAAGTGGCAGTAAAGCTATAAAATCAGTCTTAATTGCAGTAAGTCCTCTCCATAAGATGATCATAAAACCGATCGTAAAATCAAGTCAAATTAAGAAACATAACTTACAATGGCTTTTGCTTTAAAGATACAAAAGATATCTTCCTTCACTTTCGAACATAAACTTAAAAGTATCTTGAGTATACAAGTAGTATCTTGCACAATCAAAAATAACATTAACAGTAGCTGAAAGGCAGCTACTTCCTTAAACTATGTGTGGGTATCAGCCATAAACTTAAAATGATATTTAATTTAGCTGAAAGTAAGCTTTTATTTATTTATGTATTATAGATAAATGTAATGTAATAGTTGTGAAATATCTTTTGCTATCAAAAGCTTAAAAGTATTTTACAGGCAGGTGCATTGTATCTGAGAAGAATCATCATTTTGTATGCATTTTATTTTGATTCTATATGCAATTTTTCATGCAAATCGAGAACAAAAGCGTTGATAGCCAAGCTTCCAGGCAATGTCCACTTGATATGCACATAAATTGTTTAAAGTCTGCTAACATTTTCATATGATTTCTTAATGTTTATTTGCTCATAAAAGCAATTTAACCAGCGACAAATGATTGATTGTGATGCAAAATTTATACAAATCACTCGACAGCAGACTGAAACGATTATGTCTCAAGCAGCTAATTGCCCCGAGGGCTTTGTTTGCAACTTACTAGTTTCAAAGCACGTAACTTGGCAAGTTTTGGCATGTCAATAGCCCATACTGACCACAGTTAACAGAAACAGAAACAGAAACTGTAAGAGATATAGATACATTTATAGCTGCAGCTACAAATAATGTCATTCAACGTCAACCTGCAGGCGACTTCAATTTGCAGTTGACCCATTAGCCTTGAACTCGAATATCTTATGGCAGCAGCAGCAGCGAATCGACGACTTGTTGCAGCTGTTGTTGCAGCAGATAGAAAAAAAATACAAACAAAAAAAATAAAATAAAATCTGCGGTTAATTGTTGGCAGCGGCACTCCTTATGCTCAAGCGCGCGTATTTTGTATCTTACAGATACTTTTATGCCATTTGAAACTAGTTTGCAGCCACAACAGCTGCCTGAGGCTCCATAGCAAACTCACGTGCGCTTAACGCTTGCTCCGCTCCATCATCATAGCATTTAACCTTGAAAATCTGCCAGTCCAACTCTGTGCAGTTAGCCAGGTCCAAGTCAGGCATCATTACACCGCATGTACTTGTCTCTCGCTCTTGTATCTTATGGCTGTCCAGCTTATATAACTGGCTTGAGCTGGGCTCAAGCTCATGCTGGTGCCTTTATGATGAGGCACATTGAAAATGTTACTACTAATTGCAAATTGTGTGGAAAATTATTTGCCAAGTGTTAAAATTGCATTTGCATATGAGTAGACTATGTGTTTGACTGTGTGTGTTTGTGTTTATCTGTGTGTACTTATGTGGGCACAAGTATCTGTCTGTGATGAGCTTTCCGCTTGATGTTCACCAAAGTGTGACCTATCCCTGACTGTGACTACTCATCAGACTTATTAGACTCATCAATCAATTTTAATTATTTATTTACTTATTTATTTATTTGACTTAATAACATTTTATTTATCAATTTAGCTGATACTTAAGATGCAATCACAGTTACAGAATCGATGATTACATTACGTTAAGTAACCTATTAGTTTAAATATAGTAATTATAAGACTCTTCTATACATCTTGTCTTTTAAAATCTGAAATCTTTAAAAATGTTCTAATTTCATTTGATTTATTACACCTGATTTATCAGTTCCCTATAACATTTTAGCTGCAATCACAGTTACTGAATCACTGTTTCTATTAACTTTAGTGACATTTGTTCCATCTCTAACAAAACGTTTAGGACGTTTATGGCACCTTAACATTTTTTTAATTTTATGATCGCATCTCGATGCGGGCGCTGCAACTGCAACTGCAATTGTTGTAGTTTGTTATTGTTGTAGTTGTCGTTATTATTGTTGGTGCTGGTGACGAAACGTGACCAATTGTTTTTTCAATTTTTTTCTGCATTTGTTAGTACGAATACAAGTATTTTTATGGCCAACGATATATGGCATAATGTTTAATTGAATTGTGACTGTGGCAAGGGACTTCTATGGGGGTGTTGGTGTTGGGTGGTGCGAGGAAGTGAGGGAGGGGCAGGGACAAGGAGAGGTGTGGCATTTGTCGCATCTGTGCGACGACTTCACAATGCAATTATGTGTATAATTTACTTTAATTTTTCATAGTGGCATGTTGCAACAATTGTTAAGGCCAAGCAGCGGCAGCAGCTGACAAACATCAATCAGGCAATCAACAACAGCAACAATAACTAAAACAACAACAATAACAAAGCTTAGGTTTAGCTTAAATCAAGCTAAAAGTTAAACTAAGCAGAACGTTAAGAGCTCAAGAACAATTTACACGCGGCCCGGAGGAAAAACCGGCCAAGCTGGCGGAAAAACGTGAAAAATGTTGCACTATTCGCATGTCTAAGCAGTGTGTGTATTTGTGTGTATGTGTGTATGTGTGTGTGTGTTACGCTTAGCTTGCCACAAAAGAACAAAACGTTGACGACGCCAAGTTCCAATGCATTTTGCCAGTTTGATTACATGTCAGACCCACAGTCGAGACCGTCAGAAAGACAGACCCGCAGCATATGCGCTGCTCATTATGGCCTTCAAGTGCTGGCAAAAAAATAACATAAAACAACAACAATTGAAACAACAACTAAGTACAAGTATGAATATCAGGCAACAACTGCGTTGCGGGCCAGAAGAAATCGAAATTGAAACGAGTTTCAATGTGCCTGACATACTGACATGACTCTTAAGTTGGTCACTGGAACTGCAACTCAACTTAGAAGTATCTCAGCTGATACTCAAATATGTCAGTTAATAAAAAAAAAATACTATTTTCGATGTAAAAAACCAATTGCCGAACGCAGATTCAAAATCCAAAACTTTTGATATCAAAAATTGCGGCAAAAGATCTTAGATTTGATATATAAACTATTTTAAAATTCATATAAAGGAAGTTTTTCTTGCGGCTCAGTGCAAATGGGTTTTTCGATGCGAAGATCCATAGTTAAAGCAATACCTCTCGATCGGTATAGAACTCGATCTGATTAACCTTAGTATCACAGTATGTAATGCTATTCGCCTTTTGTACCTATCGTGCTGCTTCTTTACTAATGTGGACTGCCGTCCACAGTGATATATAATTCTGTATACAGATCTATATATCTTTACGGCAAATCTTAAGCATTCTTTGCCCCCTTTAAAGTTCCACGAAACAAGTAACTTTTGCTTGTTAACTGTCACTGCGAACACTGAACCAATCTGATGTTTATTGATGAGCTTCCAAAGACTGCAGATTGTTGCAACAACAACAACATCAACAACAACTGCCAGTTGACAGCACAAAGGATTGTGTGGCATCTCGAAAGTGGGGAACAACTTGTGTTGCATAATTCCAAAATCCCATAAAAGAAAAGAATGTCAAAATTTGGCATTACCAAATGTTACCCCTTGTTACACCTGATTTGCAGCTCTTAACGCCCCCACAACCGATTTCAACTCAAATTGAATTGAAATTGAATTGAAACTGAATTGGAATTGAATTCAACACTTTTAAGGCGATTTGCTGGCCTGTCACGATGCGACGAGCTACAAATTTGGTGGATCGTATCGCGATTCAGAATGTCGTGTTAATTAGTCGAGGCTGGTGTTGTATATTATTTTTATAATACCCTGTTATTTGAAATTATAGAAATGAGTATATAAGAAACGACTTTAAAAGTCAAAACTTATAAATACATTTTCGAAAAATTGATTGAAATGAATCAAACTTTAATTTATAAATGTGCTGCATATTTCATACCCTAAGAGTTGATCACTTTTATACTTATTCATTAATTGGAAAATTAGGTGAGCAATCATTTCATAAAGGTAGTGTCTAAAATATTTTTTAAATTATATGAAAGCAAGAGAGCTTTCTTTGTTTGTTTTTTTTTTTAAACTATCGTAGAGACAATTTTAAATTTTGGGATTTATTTCATTTAATTCGTAATTAAAAGATATCAAAGAATAATATCTAAATAAGCTTAACTCTTTTGTAAAGATATTTTCGAGCTCTACATAGCATATCTTAATAGTCAGGCAAGCTCTCATTTACTTCAATATATGGGTAAAGTGTTAACGGTACAATTTGTATTGGCTCATCCCAAATTCGCATTCCCCAATGAGCATTCAACTCACGGTCAACTGACTAATTGCCAGTTTTTGATGTTATTGACTTGCAGGAAGTCTCGTTTTGAGATCGCATTCCCACAGCTGGTGAACTACCTGTAATTGTGAGCTTAACAAGAAATCAAAGCCAAGTTGTCAACAGCTTCTTGTCTACATAATTGTACATATGACAAATGTTCTAGACCAATTTTGGTAGCAGTCGAAACAAATCGAAAAGTTGAATGTCAATCAGCAGGTGTTGGTTGTTCGATCAAGCGACAGATCGATGCGATCTGATTGTATTGCCATATCCAACTGTTAATTACCAACTTTGGTAACGCTAATTAGCCATTTGTGTAATGCGCTTAACCGTTATGAGACATTGTTTTCTTTTGTACAAATTTGGAAGCTGATTAAAAATGCGAAATCGTCACAAGGTTATTGATGAAAGTGTTCTGAGTCATGGATATGTCAAAGGAGAAAGTTATTTTTTTATTAATTAGAATTAAACACTGAATAATCTCTGATGAAATAAGAAGTAAGTTATGGAACCAAAAGGTTATGAAATTCCTAAAGAATAAGTGCTAAATGAATGGCAAACGATAATCAAACCTAATGAATTAAAGCGCAGTTGCCGAGGCCAGTTTATATATTACGTATACGTAAATTACGTATGGTTATGTTGTCGTGAATCTAATGAAGCTGATGTGGCATCTTTTGTTTCCAGTTTTCAAGCTTAGCTGCCCAAGCGTGTAACGTGCGAATCATAAAAAAAATATATATCAACAAATTGTTAATAAAATACAAACTATTTTTTAAACTGTGCAATTTTCGCATTTCATGTGCAAGGTTAGAGACGGAGGCAGAGACGGAGGCAATGCGTGCCACTCTCAAAACGCGTGCCCCAAAGACTTGAAACAGTTTCCACAAATTGTACTCACTTTGTGGACCACGTGAACACGCAATCCTCAACGAACAATTATCATTTAGTTTGATTTAATTGCAGTGCACAGAGAATTAATTAAACGAACGGAACAATCGCAATATGTTCAATGAAAGAAACATTTAGAGGCACCAGCTTCTATTTGTACTTGTATTATGGAATGTTTTTTGTTTTCCATTTTGGAATGCGATAGTTTTCCAACAAGAGGAACAACCAGAAATGAATATCAAACTCTCTTCCTCAATAGAAACTGTAATTCTCAGGCATGTCAAGCTAAAGTCGGAAAATTGCTTAAAAGCTTATCACATAGACAAGACAGCGTGTGAGCACAACGGGTAGAGTATGTCTGCTAGATACCCTGTATAATTTTGTGTTGTTAAATTGCAGTAAGTTGTTTGCTCATTGACTTTTGTTATTTGCTAAGAATAAAACTTAGATAAGACACAGTCAGTTGATAATTTTCACTTTTATTATTATTTTATATTATAATGTAGCATTCAATTCGTTTAATATACCCTTTGCCTCGATTGCTTGTCTGGGTACACAAACTGATAAGACTCTGTGAACTAAAAATACATAGCAAGACTGCCAGATACCCTATATTATATATTCTTCAACGCTTGTAATACACCTCGACCTGTAATGAAATCGTATAGCATGGCGAACTCTATCTTGTATAATATGTACTCCATCAATTCGATTAACTGGGTATACAAGTTGTATGTTCAATATTTTATAAACGACAGACAAATGCAATTTTTCAATTTCTCGACTTGGGCAGACAAAGCCAAGCGACGACACAGCTTAAAAGGCTATAAAATACTCTCGCACTAGCAAGGCTAAGAGAGGAGCAGTCAGTTTTGGCCAAAGCCAGTCAAAGCCATTGAAAAGAAGCTGACGCAGAAAACTTGCTCGAGGAAGTCTTTTGCATATTTTGTGAAAATCTCTAAAGGAGTTCGATGTTGCATGTTGCTTGCGGCAGCTACAACGAAGCGATATCAAATATATTGAGCATGTGTTTCTTTGGCCAAAGTATTATGTTAAGCGAGAGCATAAATGATGGAATACATCGCTTAAAGACATCAAGAAAAGTCCAAGAAAATGTTTAAATAATATTATAAAAATTCCAACTTTAAATTGCATAAACAAACAAGATAAACTGACTAAACAGACACGTAATTTGAGACACAACAAGTTGTCCGAGGGCTGAGAAACAGTTTCGAATAACACAAACGAGCTATCAACGTCTTCAATAAACAATCAAAAGCGATTAATAAATGTGCAAACAAAATGCTAACAACAATTAACGGCGCACATTGAAATTGAATGCGCCGCATTAGGGGGAAAATGGAGAGGGAGGTGGAGGGGGGCAACCCTTGGGACACGCCACCAGCGAGTGGTCAACACATGAGTTGCTGCCACAAGCGGATGACGCAGAGAAGACAGCGCGTCTAGCAGAAACGACAACTTAAGCTTGAGCTTCTGCTTCTCTTTATTTATTATTATTTTTATTTTGTTTATTATTTTCCATTTTTTTTTTAGTTTCTTATTATTGTTTTTCTTGTTACCGTTGTTGTTGTTGTTGTGGATGTGGCACATAAAACGTGCATTTTGGCGTATTTTCTTATTTATTTGTATTCTCTTTTTATTGTATTTATTTTAATTGCGTTTCATCTCATCTGCCCTAGGTTTTTAATTAAAGTTCATTATTTTATATGCGTGTAAATCATTCTGATTAAGTCCTTTATTAATTTTAACTGAAAGAGTGCAGTTGCAACATTATAAAGCAAAGGTATTTTAAAGGAACTTGATTTGATTGAAGTTGATAATAAATTTTTCTTATTTATGTATTAGTATTTTCTTTATTTTGTAATTTGTTTAATTGCTTTAAATGGTGTTTAATAATGTTTTGCATTGAAGTTGATGTATTTATGTTTTTCATACGCGTTGTTAATTTTAATGAGTCCCTTATTAATGTTAACTAATAGCAGAAGATGCAGTTGCAGTTGCAATATTGTAAAGCAAAGTTATCCCAAAAGAACTTGCCTTGATTGAAGTTGACATTAAAGAGCTTTTCTCCCTCTCCCTCCCTCTCTCTCTCTCTCTCTCTCTCTCTCTCTCTCTCTCTCTCTCTCTCTCTCTCTCTCTCTCTCTCTCTCTTTCGGTTGCTTGTTGCCAATTATAACAAGTTGCCAGTAGACTGTGTGGCATATCCTGTTTCTTAGTTTTTCTTTCCTTTTGATACATATCCTTTTCCACTTTGCCTTGAGCGTAGCATCCTGGGCGCAATTTCTTTTGTCTGAAGGACATTGCCGAGCTGTCTAGGCTCAATTTCATAACAAAAACTTGAGCACGTTTCAACTAGCTCCCAGCCCATCAAGAACTCAGTTCAGTTCAGTTCAGTGCTGCGCCTCAATGCAAACAATTTAACACGGCTTTGCGACGTGTGAGACTTAATCAAAAGCCAACTAGACACCCAACCAGACCAGACAGACAGACAGACGGACGGACGCAGAAAGAGTGTCTGACAGTCAGTCAGTTAGTCATACTGTCAGGCACTTGGCTATATACTATACTTAGTGTTAGTGTCAAGTCTTTTCATAATTTTGTGAAGCTTCTTTCGTGCTTTACTTATTAAGCAAAGTGCCTGGCGGGCATTTAAACTTGAAATGTGTGAGAAAGTTCATTGCGCCGTCTATGCAACACACAAACACACACATATACACACACACACACACATAAATAACACCAAGTGGCAACTTTAAGAATTTATAGTTTCTTTCGATTCGAACACAGCTGCCTCTTGCCACGCCCTCTTTGGCATCTGAAGAAATATGCCATAAAAATGGCAAAAGGAAAAAACTTTTACTCAGATGTAAGATTTTCGCACTTGCTGTTGATGTTGATGTTGTTGCATGCCACACAGCTGCGTTGATAGAATTTTCGATCTTAAAAATGTTTATGGCAATTGGCAGCATTAAAATAAGGCAATGGGAGTAAAAGGGGCAAGGGCAGGGGAAGAGGGGGAGTTGCATGCCACATCCGATTGCATGAAGCAATTAATGAGGCAACTGAAACGACAAGAAACATTTGAGATTTGCATAAAACCAGCGGCAAACAAATTCACGGTCAATGTAAAACCAAATCACGAACAACAACAGCAACGACGTCAACAACGACAACAACAACAATGCCAGAAAACAATGCATAGAGATAAAGCAGAGCATTGGCAGCAAAAGTAACAGTGTTGCCAACTTAAGACAGTTAAAAAAAGCTATTGATATTGGTTGGAAACAGTCGAAGAAATTAGATTCTTCATTAAATAATTAAAATTGTATTTCTTTCATAAATTTTTACTAATATTAAGTAATCTTTCAAAGTTAAAAAAAAGTGTATCCAATTGTTAAGATGTTTAAACATTTTGTTCTATTATAATGAATTAGAACGTTTAAAGCTGTCAATAAAAATTGTAACTTCCTTATTAATTTTACAATCAAATCTATATTATTTAAAATCCCACTAGGAATTGAGATGGCAATCGTACTTTGCACCTTTCATAAATTTATGTTAAATTTCTTAAAATTAATGATCAAAACTTAAATAGTTATTGATATACATTTAAATTTGTATATTTTTATAAAAAATAAAAACGCAGAAATGTGAACACACTTATGAAAAAAATAGATCTCCCGCTGCCCACTATTTTTGATTGAAGATTTGACAATTTTCGAAAAAGCTGTTTTGCCAACACTGACAAATAAAAGTCGGGGCTACACAAGACACACATATAAAACAAACGATAGCCTGGCAACAGAGCAAAGCAAATTTGCATTTGTTCAGCCGCAAAGTGCAAAGGAAATGCAAATGGAGATGATGATAAAGTTGATGATGATAATGATGATGATGGGGTTGTTGATAATGACGTTATAGTCCACAAGTCTCTGTGTAGGCTGTACAAAATTGTGTGACTTTGGCAATGAGATAATGAACAGCAACTACCTCTCTTTCACTCTCTCTATCCCCCTTCTCTCTTATTCTCACTCTCTCTCTGCGCACAATCCCGTTAAGCGTCAGCTGTTGCCAGGTCAGCAACAGCAACAGGAACAGGAAAAAGGAACGCCAGCAAAAAAAAGGGTCGCCATGTTTGCCGCCATTTTTTCTGCATTTTCCACGGCGTCTCTCGCTGTGATTTCCGCTGCCGACAGCGAAGTTGCTGAGCAAAACAAAATGCTGCAAAATGTCAAGTGCGACAGCGACGCCAACTTCGATGTCGACGTCAGCAGAGGCTGCAAAAACAACGCCTAGCAGCAAAACAGCTGTTGGCAACAGTCAAAGCCACATTTGCCGAATGATGCGAATGGCCAGGCCAAAAGAGAGCAGCCAAAACGGCGTCGCTTTTAGCCAGATTGGAGTTTGGAGAGATGGTGCTGAGGGGTAGGAGTGGCTTGGGGGTGGAGTGTTTGGGCCACACTGTCATTGCACCTTTTGTTAGGCGTGTGTTTTTAAGGGTGGGTTTCGAAGCCGCTTAAGCAACTTAGGCGACAACAACAACATCAGCCTCCACAACGGCAACAGCAACAGCAACAGCAACAGCAACAGCAACAACAACACAAAAGCCTAGCTGATGACGAACTTCTTGTTGTTGTTGCTACTGTTGTTGTGGGTGTGTGTAGGTGGGTGGGGGAGGGTTCTTTTTAGGCTCTTTTGGGGGATGGTTGCCAACGTTGATGACTAAGCGTGCTTCTGCTCCACAGTCGAATGTTGGGTTGTTGGCTTTCATTTCAAGATGCTGCGGCAAAAAAAAATACTGTTGGGGTTACATCCCAGTTGTTGTTGTTGTTGTTTTGTGTAGGCAACTCTTTAGGGTTCGAGTTTAAGTTGGTGTCGTCAAGTGTTTAAAGCATTGTTCAGTAGTTTAGATGTGCTACTATTAGATAAATTATGCACTTGAGAAGGGATGTGATAACAAACTTGGGGGAAATTGCAGTTGAAATAGGAAATTTGATAGGGGAAAAGTACAACACATCCGTAGAATAAGTTATTCCAAAAGAAAATGCAAGTGCCTGCATTAGAACACTGGTTACAAACTGGAAAGTCGTTTGTTACAACTACTTTTGGGCAATAAATAAAAGTAAAGATACCCGCAAACACAAAATGACCCATAAAATATAGATAAATATTTATGTGATTTATTAGAAACATTAGGAAACACTGCAAAAAATCTCTGGTCAAGTAAACTACTTCTTTAAGAACAGCCAAAATCAAAGATGATTCAGATGATCAAATTAAATGGAGGTATATCTAAATAATTAAAGCAATTAGATAAGAGCTAAAAGTACTGATAACAAAGTGCAAGCAAGCATATAAAAAAAGATGAACATTACATAAAAGTTGTAAATTTTGTATTCATATAATAATATTCGTATGTATATTCAAGTGTACTGAAATAAAACTTAATATGACTCATGCTAGGGAACTCTCATTTAACACACGACATTCGCTTAGCTCAGCCATTAATATTATTAAAGCCAAGTTAGCGAGCGGACGTCAAAGCTAACCATGCTGACGTTTGCAAAAAATTAAATACAATAGGAAAAAAAAAAAACAAAATGAAAAATTGTTTTTCTCAATGTCCAAACCGCAGCTGACAATCGACAACAAGGGGCAGTGTCTATTACGCAAAAAAGCGACCGCAAAAACCAACAAAAAAAAAAGGTAATGGTCAATACTCGTATCGACCACGGTCGAAATGGCTACTTAAACTGCCGTTAACTGGCAACACTTTGTAAATAGCCAAAAACTTGAGCCTTTTCCCAGCTGCCGCATTGGTAGACATAAGCCTAAGGTCAAATGGCGTTTAATAATTTGGGTTAGTAGCTCGCAACTGCCTCAGTTAGTTCTGTTGTTGCTGCCACTTCTGTTGCCTCGAGATACATATCTAATAGATACACAATTCAAATAAGACATTCGACTGCAATCGGCCAGCGAGTTGAGCTTTTGTGGCGCGTGCCAATTAAACGTGCCGATCTAAGACAGCTGTACAACATTTGGCCAGCACACGCCCACCTTTTGGACTGGTTATTCAGCTCGAAAATATATCGCATGACACAGCCTGACCACTACATAGATACAAAGATACATTTCGTTGAATTGGTAATAGAACTCAAGTCTTGTAGAGTCTATCAGAGTCTCATTTGTATTTCGTTCACAAATTTACAATGAGTAGAATACGAATAGATATTATTGTTAATCTTTTTTTATAATCAAATCATTAGAGTTATTTAAGTAGGTGAAAAGTATCTACAAGTGCGATAGATAGATTCATTGATTAATGAAGTAATCGCTTAGAATAAAGTAAACATCATAAGAGTAACAATATTCTTTTAAAAATGTATTTAATTTTATATAATTATTTAATATCGGCTTGTGCTCTACTTAATGGTATTAATTAATTCCTGTGTTCCCCCTCTTCATATTAACGGCAACTTTTCTGAAGTGGTTAAAATGTCAGTCGAAGTTATTGGCCCAATCCTGATATTGCTGTAATTTGATACCTGTTGTTGTTGTTGTTGTTGTTGGTTTACTTGTTTTCAGTTGGCCTGAGAAGCAGGCCGAAAGTGCTGACCATGCACAAAAAATAAAAGAGAGGCGGTGAAAACAACAGAAACAAAAACACAAAAGCGTCGCGAATGAAGCTCAACAAATTGAAAAACAAAACTGGGAATGAGTCAACAACCTTGAAAAGTGAAACCAACAAGGAAAGGAAATGCAGTCAAGTGGCCAGAACGACAGTAAACTTGGCTAATTAGTGACCCATTTAGATGGAAGGGGATACTAAGTTATCTTATCTTATTTTTAGTAACTTACCTGTAGTATTATTCACATTATAGTTGTAGCGATGAAGATGTTGCTGATACCATTCACAGAGGGCGGTTAGGACCTGGTCATTAGGCATTGTCAGTGGCGATGGCATCGGCGTCTGCGTGGCCGAGGTGGTTGTATTGGGAGACTGTGAGGCGATGCTACTGGCGCCATCCGAAGCGCCCGACGATGTGGATGCCCCCGACGACGAGGCGGATGACGATGAGGAGGAGGAGGAAGAAGAGGTGCCCGAGGTACCCGGTGAACTTGAGGCAATGTCATCGGTGCCGCCCTCGGGCAGATAAAAGGGCACGGCCATTGTGTATAGCTTATCGTTGGGTGGGTTTATGTCCAAAGTTTTGTGGTTTTCACTGTGGATTCGGTATTCGGTTATCGGGTTTTCGGATTTCGGAACGCGACTTTTGTCCTGCTCTGCCTTTCTGATTATTTATCGTATTGTTTTTCTACTTGTCTCTGTCAGTGTCACTTTTCAGGGCGTGCACTCAAATTATTAATTTATTTTGTATTTCTTGTGCAAAATTTTAAACATTAAAAATTGCAGCATTTTAGGCCTTTGGAAATTGTACAACTTGAAAATGTTTTGCAGCACATACACACTCAAAAGTATTTCAACTAATTTTCTTTATAATCAATTTTTTTTTTTCTGTATTTTTAATGCACTTTCTTGTCAAGGATTATTGCATATGAGTTTTTTGTTAGTTTAGTTTTGTTTTTTTTTTATTTTTATTTTTTATTGATTTTTTTGCATTTCTCATAAAGCTCGCGCAACTTATTTAAAAACACAAACAATTCTCAAAAACTACGGGTTGCAGTCGGTATGGAAGACTGGAAGCACTTAAAACGTGTCGCTAACTCAAACTTCGATTTGATTTCCAACTTTGTTTTTTGTGTATTTGGGTTGAGGAGAAAACACGTCTTACTCGCTTCGCGGCTGAACTGAACTGAACTCACAGCTAAACTGACTGCGCTGTGCGGCGCAATGTGAGGCACAGTATCCGCAAGATACGTTTAAACAACACAGCAACAGCAACAACAACAGCCACAGCAACAGCAACAAAAAAGAACGAGACTCAAATTAAGAGAGAATAATTGAGCATGGGAGTAGAGGGAGAGAGAAAGAGCTGAGTGCAGCCTAGGCACATGCATATTGTTGCAGGTAGTAGTGATAAGTTGTGGTAGGGGTATGGGGACGCAGCGGGGAGCCCAGCGTCGACGCCAACGCCAACGTCGCAGCCACAAAGCAAAGAGCGAAAAAATACATATAAAAAATAATAAAGAAGAAATATACTCAGCCTGAACATTGCGCTCTTTTAACATGAGAGTGAGTGAGTAGGCGGTTGCCTCTCAGTCTGTGAGAGAGTCTACAAGTGTATGTGTGTGTGCGTACATGTGAGTGTGTGGCAGTGTGAGGCAGCACAAAGATCTTGTTGAGCAGGTAACAAAAGCAACAACAACAACAGCGAACGTCAAAGCAAAACAAAAAATGCGAATGCAGGCAGACAAAGTGAACAGAGAACATAAAAAAGAAATAAGAAAAGAGCGTGTATAGGCCTCGCTCTTAGATACTACTTTTGTACGAATGTGGGTGAGTTGTCGTAATTCTGAGATACTCTATAAGTAGTTTTCAAGTAGTATTTTGATTTAACGTGCAACTTGTCAAGTTTATTCTAGTCTAAGCCGAAGCTTAAGCTGTGTTTAATTTAATATGTATACTCTTACTGCACTGACCAAGCTTAACTTAAGCGTCATTAGTGATAGTGGTAATAAAAGTAGTATATATAGCTGCCAGAAAAATAGTAGTAGAATATTTAAAAAGGTAGTTACGAATTCACAGATACATACATATACATATATGTAGATCTAAGCGTAAAGTGCAGCCTACAGATACAAATAAGTACTTTTCTACTACTAATCTCCACACTTTAACTCCTTTTTATGAATTTATGCACTTTTCTAACTACCATTAGCCACAATGTGTTTTATTCTGACCAATTTCACAATATATTCAAAGTGCTTGCAGCATGCAAACCTGTTTCTCAACACCATCGTTGCCCCCTTCCTAAGTATCTCCATCTTTATAAACAGGCTCTCAAATTATGCTACATCATTCTCTCTTATGTGCCTCCTTCAAATAATTTGCGCGCGCGAAACTGACAACCAAAAGAGAACAGCAAAATTCTACAACATGTAGTTACAACTTTTTTTCTTTCTTCGCCTTTGATTTTTTTCATAATTGCAATAAAGATGCAAACCTCAAGAATATTTCAACTATTTTTATTATTTTATTGATATAGGAAAGTTCTTTGTTCTACAAATATCGTTTTCTATCGATTATTTATCGCTTCGATCGATCTTAACGACACCACAGATGGACTGTTAATTAAATTCAAATTAGCAGTGGAAAGTATTGAAAAGTATTCAAAGTTTTCCACTGCACTTAGCAAGTTTGACAACGATAAAGCCATACTATCTGTTAAAGATAAGAGGCGTGGCGTGGTGCAAGGATTGCCCAAGATGATGAAATTCATGCCAAAAAAACAACAACATGAATATGGACATGACTGCGCATGCAACAAGCGAAGAGCCCCAAAGCATACGAGACGAAGAGAGGGAAACACACTCATACAAGAAAAGGGGGCTCGCTTATTTTGATTTATACTCCACATCGTTTTGCTTTAGTTTGATTTGCTATTTTTTTTTCTCTTTTTTTTTTACTTTTTCTTCTTCTGCATTTTTTCTGGCGTTATCACAAAGCTTTTTCATTAGGGATTCCAATTACTTGACTGCGAGTCTCTTGTGGCTGGGGGTTTGATGTAGTGGGCAGTGAGGAGGAGTGGTAAGTGAGGAACGAAAAGAGAGGAGTTTTGAATGGGAAGTGGTGTATCGTTTGGACCCAGTTTGCTGTTGCAGCTGCCTGTTGATTTCATTTGTTTTTGCAATGGAACTGATTAAGCGTAATGTGAGAACAATGTTCGTTCGCAATTAGCTGAAATAATTTATATGTTTTTACTTTTGATTTTTAAAATAATTCCAGACTTTAGGATATTTCTCCGAGAAGATTTGCACCGTTTGGAAAAAGAAACTGTAAGGAATTGAATGTACTGCAAAATAGAACCTTCAAAATTTTGACTTTCTATCTGTTCGATCTTCTTGATATTTTCTTTCAAAATATTACATTGTAAGCGTTTCACCTTTTTATACATAAAAAATATTGTAAAATAACTATTAAAAATATAATAATAGAACTATCAGAAAATAACTAAATATATATATTTTAAATATTATTCGTAGCATTACTTGTTTCTCGTGAAGTAAAACACTTCAATATGATAAGAACAATAACGAAATGATATAATATAAAGCCAAACACAAATTGAAATCACTTAAAAGAGTCGCGTCGAAAAATAAACCATAATACCTAAATAAACAAAACAGTGCACTGATGGCTAGTGTGATCGACTGCGGGACACTCTGTAAGTAATAAAAAATGTATTCTTACTAGAAACTATATCAGTTCAGACAATTACGCAAAGATTCTTCTCACTGTACTTAATCTAGAGGATCGTGGGACAGCTCTTTCAGCTTATATACAGGCTGTTTAGCACTCAAACGATAAAAAAAGGAAAAGATTAAATTACTTTTTGCCCTGTGCCATATGACAACTATTTTTTTATTTTTATTTTTTATTTTTATCGTCTATGGTGATACATTCAGTTTTGAAAGCTTATAATACCCATTTTTAATCATATAACCAATTGTCACAGGGTATGATATGAACGATGTATACAAATTAAAAGACTTCCCCATTGACATTTCTGGGTCAGCGACCCACAGAACTAAACGAACAGTAAACGAAGTAAACGACATCAGAGGAGTTAACCAGAGGAGTACGAAGTATAGTGCGAGGGCGGGCTGAGAAGAAGTACGCTAATTTAGGAAAACGCATCTATTTTGAATCGAAATAAATTTACATATCAACATAATCCCCCTTGAGAGAAGGTTGTTTTATCTGGCAGTCCTCACATTTCTAAATTTTTTTTTTAATTAAAAATTTGTGTTAAAGATTCTCGAAAAACGAATTTTTTGACAATTATAATTAAATTTTTTTCAATCGAGAAATTTGTTCCTAATTTGCAAATAGTGTATAGGGTGTGTAACCAATTCGTAACCCAATTTATAAGAATATTGTGAGGAAATAAATGTTATACCGTTTTTTTATTGATGAAAAAATTAATAGAGTGACAGTACAAGTTAACCAGCCATCAGTTAATGGATTAAACTATCCAACAATATTATAATTCCGCTTTCATAAGCCAAGAGCTTATCAGCCTACCCTCGTATATGTATGTCGTATGCCAAGTATCGAAGGCCCAACCCAAGTTTCAAGTAGTTGTTGTCGTTGTTGTTGCTTGAGAATGGCCTGTTGTTGTTTTTATTGAATATGATTATGTGGCACGCTGCAAAAGCGAGCGTAAATTATTTATTACACAATTTTGCAACTGCAGCAGCAGCAACAACAACAACAACAATAACAATGAAAACAAATAAAGTATCTGCATTGGCGGTAGCCACGCAAAATGTGACGAAAACGCCGCCCGCTTCAATAAAAATAAATAATAATTCATATTTACTATAAGTAGCAGCAACAACAAGAACAACAACAATAACAAATGCAGCAGCTACAATAACAACAACAACAACAACCAATTAGGCGTTGCCTCTGCATAGGCCAAACAACTGTAAATTGCCGCAAAAAGTCTGCGCGCACTCGCAATGCAAACGGCAAACAGAAGGAGCTTAGATTGGGGCTGAAGGTAGGGGATTTAGGGGAGGAAGAGAGGAAGGAGGCGTAGCTATGACTGAGCATGGCAAAGATGCAAGTCGAGCTGAGCTGACCGTTGAATTAAGCACTCGGCTTTCTGTCACTTAACCAGAGAGAGATGAAGTGGCTCCGTAATGCTTGATGGGAGGGTGATAGAGTGAGGGGAGGAATGGGATATGCCACAAATGAGGTTAGATAATGGTTCAGAGTGAATAAATTCATGAAGATTACAAATACTGGGGCAGTAGAGAGGAACAGTTTATGAACACATATGAAGATACATCATCTAACGTACTCCCTGTTATCGATAACAACTCATAATGATGCATTTCACGTTATGTACGTTGCCGATGTCCATATGTTATATTTAAACTTGCGTACATTCTGTTATAAAGCTTGTCAAATTGATATTGACGATTATATTAAGTCAAAGTATGCATTTCCTTTTTTTACTACGCGACGTTTGTCACGTAATTTAAGCGAATTGATTTCCTGTACTAAACCATTACCCTTTCAACAAAGTAGAGCGCATCTCGTGAACTGCTTATCAGCTCATCAGACTAATCAGTTGCATAAATATTTGAATAGACGTATTTTTACTTTTACTCGTACTTGATTCCGGCTATTGACGCTTATTAACCTTGAATGATAAGCAGAATTGAAACAGTTAACCATAAGCAACAGAATGTGTTTTCTTTTTACATAATAAATTTGAAAAAAGATTTGTTGTTAGCAATGCTACTTTATCAATAAATTCTAACTTTCATGCTTCTGACGTAGAATTCGTTTTAAAACTTCAAGAAATCCCCTTCACGAGGTGAAAAATTAGTGCCGTGCGCAGATTCCATACAAAAATTTAGATTTCCTAATATGTTTAGAATTCTTCACAATTAAATATTTTTCTTATATTAGTTTAGTTTGATCTCTGTCAGAAATACAAATACCACACATATGTTTATCAATTCAATTTAATGAATTGCTGTGAAAACAGTCCCATCAATTATTTCCTGCATGAGACCTGCTCTTGATAAGAGCTGACTTTCATACGAAAATCATACTATCGATTGCATGTTATCGATTAATCTGTGTTATCTTCAAAGTTACATGGAACTCCATCTTCGGCGAGCTTAAACGATGAACATAAATAATATTTATGTAATGCTAAAGAAGTTACACTTTCTACGGCCTCCCATCAACCATTTCCCCCATCCTGATGACCTGCTCTTGATAAGAGCTGCCTCTGTGGCATTCACTGTAGCAGAAAAAGCAGCAGAGGCAGAGGCAGTGGCAGAGGCAGCATCTGCCCTTCCCCCAAGCCAATTGCAGCAACTAAACTCAAATGAAGCAAATGGCAAAACGGTTGCCTACAGTCGAACTTGGATGCTTTGACTAGGGCCCCTAGGGGTTACGGGACCAAGGGACCAAGGGGGTATAGGGGCAAGAGGCAGGCTGGCAGCAAGTCAACCAGTCAGCCAACATGGAAAGGCAGCACGCGACCACATCGTCACATGTGCCGCAATCTTTGCCCAGCCCCACCCCTCACCGCCTCACCATCTCTTGTGGCAGTGGCAAAGCAGCTGCGAAAACGCCAAGAACGTTGACTTTGTGGAAAGCGCAAAAGAAGTCAGAAATAAACAAGAATCGAGGCGAGAGAGGAAACAACACCATCATCATCATTATGATGATGATTATTGTGATGATGACATTGTGAGATGGCATCGAAAGAAGGGAATCGAGGTTTATGCAACTCGATGTTCTCTGTATACTTAGAGCATAGCCTAACGGATGCACAAAGAGTTAAAGGATGACGAAAAGAGGAAAAGGGTGCAGAAGGGGATGTAGAATCAACCGCAGTCTGCACACAGCTGTCTGGTGGACCGTTGACAATTGTTATTGGGGTTTAGGGCTTGGGATGGGTTGCCACACCTATAGGACTTTGATTTTTAACCATAAGCCAAAGGAAACATTCAATTAATCGCAAAAGCTTCAGTCAACCCTCGCTAGCAACACTGCCCTGCCACAACACAGTACCACACCACATTGCACCACATCACAACACATCACATCAGAGCATCCACATTCACAGCCACATCAACTGGGTCACTGACCTATCAAGTGCAAGACCTATTGAGCAGCACACCAGCCTGCAAATGGGAGAGACCCTAACAGAAAGAGAAACAGAGACTGAGAGAGAGTGAGTGAAAGAGAAAGAATTGGTGAGAGGGTTGCCAACTGCTGGTGGCATCCATCGGTGGCAGCAAATGCTGCCCAGGGGCAACTCGGAAAAAATATAAGGGGAAAAACAAAAACATAAACTCCTCTCTGATACATAAAAACGAAAGCGCAGGCGAACAAAAAATAAAAATATACGAAGGGGGCGCCCGTTTTTGCCTTTTTCGGAGAGTCCAAAGTGTTGCCAAGGCGACTCAAGGGCGTAAAGGGGGAGGGAGGAAGGTCGGAGGGGGCACCACAGCATGTGGAGGCGTATGTGCGCACACTTTAGGTGTCAAAGCATGCGAATGCGGAGAGGGAGTGGGAGAGAGAGAGAGGTGTGTGTGTTGAAAATAAATGTGGCAATTTTATTTACATTTGCCCAGCGTCTTTTGACTTTTGCAGGTTGCTTGCCCCAAACTTGCCACGCCCATTTGTTGTAGGGACAGGTCACAACTCAAAAGTGGGCCTCTGAATTGTGGGTAATTCTTTTCGGTCTTGTACAACAAACCAAAAGGGGTCGCTGTCAAAGTAGTTGGCCTTAGAATTTCATGAGCTACATTTGTAGCATAAGTGCTTGCCACAAGAGAGGGGAGGTGTCCATTTAGGCATACAAAATCTGACTTTGTGAGGCCTTTAGCAAAGGTTTAGATCTACTTGAAAAAACAGGGGGATTTCTTCTTTGACTAGTCCGACATAAAAATGAAAATTAAGATTAAAGAAGCTGACTCGAGAGGACAGAAGAGCATCTCAACATTTAGACAGAAACAAATAGTCACAAATTTTAAAAAAGTTGCTAAAAAAAGTAGATATTTTGATCAGAGACAGAAAATAATTGATATTGATCTAAATTCCGATGAAAGAGAGAACAACACAAAGTTGTACTTCAGCATTAAAAATGTTAATTACTACTTATATAAACTTATATTTAAGGTCTTCGAAAGTAATCAAAAATAATTTTATTTTTTTCTTATTTCCAGTCTTTTATCAAAGTTATTGACAACTTTTTTAAATACACATTATTTATTTTACCTCAAATAATATTAATATTTATAAAATTGTTAATAACTACTAAAAGTGTTTTCTTACCTCGTTTTTCAAAACAGTTTTGGTCTTTGGTTAAAAATAAATTAAATGTGGTATTAGTGCTTTACTTAAAATGAAAATGTAATAAATTTAAAAAAAAATGCTAGTTATAGCTTATAATAAGCTAAACTGGCAGAACTGATATTCACATTGAAACAGTAGCCAACAGAAGACTAATCCAAGTCAAGCGAAACCAAGCCAAAGGTAACAAAATGTCATGATTTACAATAAGAAATCATATATCTCCACAGTTTGCTTTTATTTTTTATTTTTATCTGGTTTCGAAAAGACAACAAACCTGAGCTGGCAATGAGAGCCTAAAGGGTTTCCAAACTGGACTCCCTTACGACACGCAACGTACTCACAACACAAACAGGCCAAACAGATGGATGGGCGGACAAACAGACGGACGGAGGGACAGACAATCGAATGAAGAAAAAAATAAAACTATGTTACAAAGACAGAAAGAAAAGAAAACATTAAAATGGAAAAAACAAACTGACAAAACTGAAGAACTGGCAAACGAAACTGGGCAACTGCCAACTGCCAAGAACAAAGATGGAGAGGGAGACGGTGACGAAGACGAAGACGTTGATGGTGATAGGGTAGGGATTGGGTTTGCGTTTGGGTTTGGGTTTGGGTTCGGGATTGGGGGTACGGGACGTGCGTTTATTTTGTGTAAGACAGGTAGCGAGTCACCGCTCGACTCGGCCATTGTCTCTCCCTCAGTCCCTCCATCTCCCCGATCCTCTCCCAATCACAGTCTTGGCTCGAAAAGTGCGCAGTTAAAAAATCGGTCGCCAGAGAGAAACCCACAGACAAAAAAAAAGATCAACATAATCGATGATGTGGTTGTAGTTGTAGTTGTAGTTGCAGTTGTTTGCCCCTACTCTTCCTCTCCCCTACACTTGCCCTGCCCGTAAATGTGTTAAAAAACGCGCAGCGAGATTAAATGAGCATAAAATACAGCGCAGCAAACGTAGAACCGCGTGTAGCGAAAAAGAGTCGAACCAAAAAAACAAAAACAAAAACAAAAGTAACTTTAAGATGCCAGACACGAAACACGTCGTCGACTGTGGCGTTCATCAACGGCGACCCCTGACAGACTGCCCACAGTTGAGTCCCAGTCCCAGTCGCAGTCCCTGTCCCTGTCCCTGTCCGAGACCCAAAGATCCAGTCCCACTTGAGTCCCATTCCCTGGTTTGCCCTCGAGCCTTTCGCCAATAAAATATGCATGCTGAGCTCGACTTGAGACCTGCGGCGCAGAATTGTCTGAGGTGGCCAAGGTGAGGAGGGGGGATCGCTGAAGGAACAATCAGTGAGGAGAACTTCATAAAGTGAAAATGTGTAGCATATATTTTGATGATACACTCCAAAAGGGGCGTAATAAAGGCAGGCTTGTAGACTTAACCAATGCGGTACGATCGGTAAAATTAAAAAAAGTTTCTTTTCAATGTTACTGCCTGTCAAAACTCAAGAATCTGTCTCTAAAACTAAGCTACCCTTTACCTTTTCGAGTAGCGCATATAACGACAGTATCTTTTGTTCCAAAGAAGCAGACAAAAGCTCATCAAAAATTATGCCCCGCAGCCGATGATGAGAAGAACCAGCCACAGTCTCAGAAATTATACGCAATCGAAGCCAGCGAGCAGCTTCTGTGCAGCAGCCCAAAATAAAAAAGCGCTAAAAAAGAGAAAAAGGAGGAAAAAAAGAAGAAAACCACACTGAGAGAAGGCGGACAGGCGAGCACATCCTCCAGATACATGTACACGTATACAGGATGGAGTGGACCATCTACTCGAAGCAGGCTAACAAATTATGCTCGGCCAGCCATAAAACATTTGTGTTAGCCCAAGAGAAGACCTCGTATCACGATCGTCTTGGCCTGGCCAGGCGTGTCAGGGGCGAGACTCAGGCACACGCATGTGATGCGACTGGACGAGACAACGGGGTGAAGGGAGAGGGGGATCAGGGACCCCTCTGACCAGAGACCAGGGACCAGTTACCAATGGACCAATGGACCAATGGAGGAGACCAGCTAGTTCTCGATCTTGACTGCTGCATCAACGCCTTAAACTGCGGGCTTTTGATACTCTGGAAAAGTTTTAATCATGCGTTCGTGTTCATTCGCCAACTTTTAGGTTTTTGTCTTATTCTTTTTTTTTTGCCAACTTCTTGTTGTAGTTGTTGTTGTGCTTTTTATAATGATTGCATTTATCATTTATTCTGCGCGTCAACCAAATTATATGCCTGAGCTTGCAAAAGGGGTAGCTGGGTCCAGAGTAAACCCATATTTAAGTGGTTCGATCGATTTGGGCCAAGTGAATGGAGCCCAAACGCATTGATTTTTTTGGTGTATAAAGTGTTGGTATTTCCGATGGGAAGAGAATATACATACCTCAGTAAAATTGATATTTGTGCATCATATTTTTTTATTTTTATTCCGAACTTTTACTTGTTCGATTTTTTTTATTATTTATTTTTAATAGGTGATTGATAATGAATTGTAATGGGCAAACTATTTATTGAATTGTGAATTATTTTATTGACAGAAAATTAATTTGAAAAATTTCTTCAACGAAAATTGATATTTGTGCAAAACAAAGGTATGGCGAAAAAATTTATTAAATTAGGTATTATTTACATTCAAAACTTTTGTTATTGATTAAACTAGTACGAAATAGAATCTCCCTTGTGTTGTGAGACTATTTGTAATCGCCGGGGCATCGAACTAACAAAGTTTTCCAGGAGGCTAATGTCGAAGGTTGCCCATTTGTCAACATTGGCTTTATATAAATCCTTTAGCGAATCAAACTGCCTTCCATCTTCATAAACCTTTGAAGAATGGATGCCACAAAGATCCTCAATTGGATTTAAGTCTGGACTTATAGCTGGCCAGTCCAATAAGGGGATATTTCTCGACTCAAAAAATGACTTCGTATACCGTGAAACATGTATAGGAGCATTATCCTGCTGAAATATCCAGTCATCACCATGAAACTCTTCTGCAAATGATATAAGTCCACTATCTAGGAGATCCGTATACATTTGAGAATCAATTCGTCGTCCTGGTACAAAGCAAATCGGGGACTTTCCAAGTGATCTAAAAGCTGCCCATACCATGAGAGACCCACCACCATGGTTCCGCTTATAGCAAGTCTGGCGGGGATGCCTTGGGTCACGCCAATACTTCTGGTTCCCATCTGGACCATCCAAATTAAACTTCTTTCTCATCGCTGAAGATAACTTTTTCAAACTCATTGTCCCAAAACTTATACTTTTCGTAAAAAGCAAGTCGAGCTTTTTTCGCCGGGGTAAAAGTTTTGGAGTCCGCACTTTGGAATCATATTTCAGGTGCAACTCCTTTTGGCAAATTTGTTGTACCCTCTGCCTAATGATTGGCAACTTCAATTCTGCCTTAATCTGACTGCAGCTCATGGATTTAGCAGTTGCTAACGCTCTTATATGTCGCTTAGTGCGCGCATCAACTTTTGGAACCGCTCCCTTTCGATTATTTTGGGCGTATTTTTGGGGGTTTTTCAAATAATTCCGAATTGTATTTAGGTGACACAGCAGTTTTGTTTTTTCCCAATTTCACCAATTTTCGCTCCACATTCCGACGTTGTCTTAATCTGAGTCTTCTCCTTCGAGCTTAACTCGGCTGAGAGAGGCATTTTTGATCAAAAATAAAGAAAACTTCAAAAACAGCGCTCAAATTGGAAGAAAATAACTTTAAATTACTGCGAAAATACCACTGTTATAAAGTTATTCACTTTTTGGGCAGATCTCATTAATGTGTCGCACTCAAAATCGAAATGATAAACTTTGCACAAATATCAATTTGCTATTAAACGCATGACTCTGTCTTCGCTAAACTACTAACGGGACTATAGATTCAAAGCTGATAAGAAAGATTTATATGGAAAAACATCACAAAGCATAATCGAAAAGTCATGCATACTCAAAAGATTAATACCTTTATTAGAATAACTGTACCATCAAAAACAAATTTTGCACAAATATTAATTTTACTGAGGTATACATATATATGTAGGGTATTTAATTTGCTAGCATAATTGAAAAGATCTATTGTTGTTTGAAATAAATATATTGCTTAAATTAATTAATTATATTTGTGAAAACATACTAATATATAGATATTTAGAATAATAGACATTGTCAATAGTGATTTGTTATTATAATTATTTATTTTCTGATTTAATTTAATTTACTTTGTTTGCTAGTCCAAAATTGTACTGGAATCTTGTGTTAATGGCGCTTGTCCCAATATTTATTTACTTATAATAAATAAAAAATATATATATTTTGTTATACTACACTGGAATCATTATTTTAACTGGAAGATAGATTCTATACATAAGGAGATTTTTTTTAAATTTATTTTGGAATTGCATTGCGCAAATGAAGAAAAGCTATTCTTTCGTTTAAAACCTAGTTATTTTCATTAACAATTACAAGAACAAGCAAACGAAATTTATTTTAATGTTAACGGTTTGTATTTAGTTATTGGCTTATCCCATTATCAATTTCGATTCGGAATGAAAACTGATGCTTTTATTTTGACCCAGAGAGAAATACAAAGAATTAAGAATTAACCAAGCGAAGCGTTTGCTCCAGAATCGTCATCCTAGTCTATTTCACCGAGCGTTTGAATTTGCTTTGATGCCATCCCAGCCGACAACCTTTGAGGTCAGGAACTTATTAGAGCATGCAACACAAACGTGGGGTAGCTTCAAGTTTCGCTTTCATTGCAAAGAAGCTTCGCTAGAAACTGAGAAAGAGAGAGAAAATAGGAAGAGGCACGATTGTGGCAGCTGATGAGTGGAAGACCGCTGATAAGATACGAAAGTAGGGGGCAAGTATCTTCCGCCTATCCATTGACAGCCCTGCCCAGCTGGATGCCTGGCAGAGAGATGGAGTTGGAGTTAGAGTTTGTGGCAAGTGGACCCGACTCACACCTCGTCCAGTTTGTCAGCAATTACAGTAATTCCAATTAATACGTAGCAGCCGTTGCCGCTTTATCTATAACTCCCTTCCCTTCTCTCCCCACCCCGCAGTCAGCACCACTCTCCCTCACAGCTTTTCTCTTGCACTGGAGGCACTTATATTTTTCTAATTTGTGGCGCGTGTTGCATGCCACAAATCTCAACGAGGCGCTGCAGTTGACTGAGTGTAGTGTTGTCTCTACCTACACACACACACACACACACACACACACACATTCAAATTAGCATGAAAGCATAAAAAGTATCTGTGAGATACAAGTTGAAACAACAACACAACACAAACGCAAAATTATTATATTTACCTCGTAGATGCTTTGCCAGCTGAAATGATAAATCTAAGCAACTGCTCCCCCCTCTGGTG
Source organism: Drosophila testacea (assembly GCA_035043265.1). Classification (NCBI taxonomy): domain Eukaryota; kingdom Metazoa; phylum Arthropoda; class Insecta; order Diptera; family Drosophilidae; genus Drosophila; species Drosophila testacea. The sequence goes on along the minus strand of JAWNND010000378.1, from coordinate 1,004,638 downwards.
GGGTTTGCTGGGGGCAAGGGAAGGGCAAACCAGTAGCAGGTTGGGTTGAGTTTGAGTTTTGGGGCTACAATTATAAATGGCAACTGCAGTTGGAGTTGGAGTTTGGAGTTGGAGCTGCAGGAGATAATTGCCCCCGAGGGGGAAATCAACGAGTTGCAACTTGCAACGGCGAGAGTTGCAGGTTAGTTACTGCCACAACAGTTGCAACGGAAGCTGCATAGGCGTTCTATTACTTTTTCCATACAATTCTAATAACTGCAGGCTCTATTTCGTTCGTTTGTATCTTTGGCACACAAAGGAAGCATCCACAGATACATTTTGATTGTTGAGCTCAGAGGAGTTTAGCTCTCACTCTTGCTGATTATTTTTCATGTTTCTCCTTTTTGGGCCGACTGATAAATGCAATTTGTATCTGTATCTGTTGCTGTATATGTATCTGTATCTGTATCTGCATCTATCTCTCTGGAGAAACCCCTATAATTAGTGTGTAAAAATTGTTTTTCCGGGTTATATTTCTTATTAATTGATGTGCCTGCCTATTGAAAGAAGTAAAATTATGCTTAAGACTATTGACAAAAACTATTCAAGTGTATAAATGTGGGAGATGAATGTATCTCATCATGTTATTAATTATGAAACTAATTTGCATTTGCAATTTACCAAGTGTTAGAGCCAAGTTCAAGCATAAATCCCGAGTATTTATAAACCTGTGCATGCATGCAGTCAACTCAACATGTGAGTAGCTGCTCGCGCATAGCGTGCCGATTGTATCTTTGAGATACATTTGCCGCGATAAGCGAGTGAGCGGAACGACGACTCGCTGCCACATTGTTTGATTAAAAATAAATTGTCAACTTTGACAGTGAAGCGGCAGTTTTATTTATAAACCAAATGGGTGCGCAAAGGAATTTGCGATAGGGGGATACAATTATACTCTGGAGTATCTGCAACTTCAACTGCAGTTGCAACTTCAACTGCAACTGGAAATTGGCATTTTTTATTTATTTTTGGCTCTTCTTTGTCGTTGGCAGACATCGGGGAGACTTGGACTAGGTTGTGGCACGCGTTGCCTGTTTATTCTTGGCTGCTGACATCAACTTGAGGCAGCTAACGGAATGTCTAATGCTTGGAGACAGTATCGGGGACCGCCCAAGCGCCGCACCTGCACAATCCTTCATTAACATGCAGCCATTAACACTTTTTTTCCCCACTTGAAAGGGCTTAAAGTAATGACCAAGAGTTGTCTTATCCCCAGCTGGCTTCCGCTTATTATGGCACGCGTTGTGTTTGGACTTCTAATTAGCCCATAGATGAGTCCAACAATTGCATTGATTACATTCATTAGAATAAAATTGCAGCTGGTTCTTAGATCGTCATAAAAAGCGCCCTAATGGAAGCCAAAACAGTTAAATGCAATAACGACTTTTCTCTTAAATCATTTATCAATGCCTCATTTGGTTTGCCATAAGCCCCAGACAACAATCATGATGTGGCACTTTCGAATTGACAAAACGAATGCAACGAAATTTGTCAACCAGCTTGGAGTAAAAAAAAAATAAAGTGACACAACACAAACTACAATGTGAAATGCTTTCCAGACTTCTCTGAGAACTTTTTGTCGTTGACATCGCAGCTAATGAATCTTATCTCAGCACAAAAGTAGGCTGCCTTATAAGGTAGGAAACTGAAAGGAACTTAATCCTCGCGATGATTTGACGCTTTTAACGTGCAATTTGTGTTGCTTGACCTGAAAAACAACAAAACGATCACAATCATAATGAAATCCATCTCAGACTCTGACTGATTCAGTGACAATCAACAAAAAATGTATCAAAAATATTTAACTGCTTCAACTATTTAGTAAATAATTTTTATTGATAAACATCAAAACTTTTGTTTTTAAATTTGAAAGATTATTAACAAAAATAAGTAGACAAAAATGTCGTTGAGCAATCGACTTTTCCAGCTCGACATTAGATTGATATAGTCCTAAGTTAAATAGTTTAAGTTAAATATTAGCATTTGTGTAACAATTTTAAATTTAAAAATTATTACTTCTTTCGAAATCCATAGCCACAGAATGTCATCAAATAAATGTCAGGAGAGGTTAGACAAAATCATCTAAAGGACTATTTAAAAGTTTTTCCTAATCGTTCCAAAATTTCTTTCTTCCTACGAGATAAGCTGAACATTAAATACCCCTTCGATTTTACAATTACTTAACAGCAATTGATTTTCTTCTAAATCTAACTCTTCAATATAATTGTTAATCAATATTAAATAAATACACCCCTTAGGATTGATAATTGTGTTAGGGTGTCGGTAAAGATCACTTACTTTATAAGCGTGCTCTTTGGAATTATTAATCGCAGTACTTGAATTCAAATGAGTCGATCCGTTTAGGCAATTATCGAGTTATTTATATTTCAGATATTATAGATTTGTTCCCAGGCTTCAAACAATGTAAATTTATGTTGAATATTTGTTAAGCATTTGGTGTAATATCAATTTTCCCAACACCTATATGAAAAAGATCAATAAACCCATCATCATCGTCAGTCGGGGGCCATACAGACTTATTGAAAACTCATCAAATGGAAATTATACACGACAATTTCGGAGTTGTCAGTACGAGTAAACGCTTTAGTGACCGTTATTTGACTTTCCCAACATAAGTATAATAATCATAACTCGAATTGGAAATTATGTACTTGACAGCAAACGAACCCGAGCCCCAATAAGGGCAATCAAACAAGAAAAGAAAAAGAAACACACAAAAAGAAAAAAGAATTGTGGCATACGTATAGCATAATAATCTAAATGGTAAACAAATATTGGTAAACATAAGAGGGAAGAGGAGCTTTTTGATTCTTTCTTTTGGTAAAGTGACAGGGTTGCCACAAGACAAACAAATTGACAATCAGGGAACTGTGTATCCAAAGTCTGTTTAACCAAAATGTGACGTGCAAGTGCAACGCGAATTGGGTCGGACTACCTGTCCAAGTAAAAGAAAAAAGTCTCTTTACCTCCCAATATCATATTTCAATAATTCTCCAGTTTAATTTGTTTAATGTCAACTTACGCGTGGGTGTTGCAGATGGGGAGGGTACGGACTTTACCGATAGATAGTCAAGATAGTCATCGGGTTGCTTAATTGTCGTGACAAGTTGACAGTTCGCATGAAAGCCCATCCATTGTTCACATCGGCTATTTGATCAAACTCTTTCTTGTCTCTGTATTAAGTTTCGAGCTCAGTGAGGCACAAATTTTCATTTATTTCTTTGTTCTGCTCGCGGTGCTTTTCTTTCTTTTACTTCTGTTTTTTTGTTTTCTGTTGTTATTATATACTATACATCGTGTTTATATGCATTTATCTCACTTGACCCAATTTTTGTCTGTCGCATGCCTTATTAAACGCCTGTAGTGCTACTACCAACTCAACTCAACGACCTGGGTGGCGATCGGGGTTCAAAAAATACAATAAAGTAAGCAGAAAAAAAACTCGCACATTGATGATTCATTTGGTTACGTTTCGCCATTGGCTTTCAGCTTCGCTCGTTGGTAGATACTCTCGTATTGAGGTATGCGAGGTAGCTGACTGCCCCTTTGGGCCTATGCGTCAGACCTAAGACATTTGGAGAATGCAACGCCTTGGTGATCTACAATGAAGATCACTGGCAAATAACTGATTGATTAACATAAGGTGCTAGACAACGAAACTATATAGTTGAGAGCTTGGCTAGGGGAAACAGAGAGTCAAGGGTACTCAAAAAATGCACTAAAAGTATCACAGTGGAAGGCAGTCCAAGCTGGTGATGACGCAGACTGAAAGGCAGTATTTCCCTAAAGTATAAAAAAAAGTAGTTTAGCATTCGGCACAAAGCAAAAAGTTTGGTTTTTACTATTACTATTCAAATAAAGAAATTTTAGAAAAGATTGTTTTTTTATTTGCCGATCAAGATAAAATATTTAGGATAGGCCAATTGAAGGCTGAATTTTTGTAGTCTCAAATAACTATACACAAAAAGAGACAAAAAAAGAGACAAATAAACTCATTGTGCTCTTAAACAATATGAACTATAAGTAAGTGATCTCTATTCTACTTGAAAGTTTCCTCTAGTGAAATATATTTTTTGTCAGATAGCTGGATTTATTTAAGTAGAGTTTATATATAATAATAACGCAGTAAAGGTTATTCTATGGAATACATTTGCAAAGGCAGTGCAATGATTAATGGGCTGCACTCGCCAAGGGGACTGATAATGACTTTTTAAATACACTTCTAATGCGCTAAAAGGGGGCAATCAAGCGATGACAAAAGGAAGGCGCGACAAGGTGAGAAAAAGTCGACGATCAACGTCGATCAAAGGGAAGGGGAGGATGAGACTCGAACCAGAGACAAAAACGGCCTATTGAATAGTAATTTGCATTTTATAAGCTTCTGGGCAAAAGGAACAAAAAGTGCGCTCAATGATGACATTAGAGGACCCCACGGCCCACGGTCCAAGGCCTACGGTCTACGGTCTACAGTCTACAGTCTATGGCACGCCTTGAGGGCCTTTTAGGATGATGATTTGATGATTGCGAAACTATGGAAATTATGTATGAGATAAGATTGTCGTTTGCTTTTCTCCTCGCCTCTCCTCTCTCTCATCTCTCACAGTTAATGCTATGTAAAGTACTTGTGATCGAAGGAAGACAAGGGATCGTAATCGCAGTGTCTCTCCTAACACATAGAAAAGATGCAAAATCATTTGCCTGGCCCTTTGCACGTGCGAGGACCGATAAATGTTGGTTCTTTGTATAAAACTGGGACTTGTTGTTGTATTTTTGCAATCATTATGCGATCAACAAAGACTGAGAGCGTCTCTTGTCATCTGCATCATCTACTTTATATTCATGTTGCGCATATTTTTTTAACGGGGTAAAGGGCTCGACAATGATTAGACAACATTTACCATGAGTTTGTCACGTTTGGTTAACACTTGAGGGAAGGGAACAACTTTTTAATCAGTTTTCATGAGGCTGCAGCCGTAACGAGCTTATGAGCCTTTTTGTCATCAGTCAAAGCAAAATCCGCTTTACAGATCCATTCCCCCTCCCGAATATCATAAAGATTTTTCCATTGTATGCCCTATTAGGCGAATACGCCCGGAAAGTCAACTCAGACTTCCACAATTCCAAAGTTCCATGTCATTAAGTTTTCCCCATAAAAACGCTTGTCATACGAATAAGAGTATGCCACCTATCAGGCTATAGAAGGAGATCCAACAAAGAGCCGGCATATGAGTATGTTCACTCGTATTCGTAAGTGACCGTTAATTTACTTGACGCATCTGACTCTTCCTATAATCCGTTTCGCTTGGCCAACGTTTTACATTAATACGCCAATTTTTCGGTACAAAAGCAACAACCACAGTCCCCATTGCCCATACTTAGCCAAGTGACTGTAATTAACATTTTTTCGCATTATAATTTGCCCTTTTTCCGCTATCCATTCAACTTCGTCAACTCTGAGCTGGCGCTTAATGTGCGCACATTTGCGAGTATACCAGCATGACGAGCAGAGAAGAGGAGAGAAGATAAAAGAGGGAAGAAGCAGCAGGTGGGGACATGCAACCAGAGTTAACAACGTCAACAGTAGAAATAATAAAGTAAAAATCATAATAAAAGTGCTTTACGTTTTGTTTTTATTGAGCATGAATAACAGAAAAGTGAAAATCTCAATTGAAGATCTGTAGATTGACTAAAAATAACTCATGTTCTGCGATTTGAATTAAAATTTATATTTAAATAATAATAGATTAAAATATAGCGCAAGCTAACTTTGGCGAGCCAAAGTTTGGATACCCTTGCTGTCCAGACCCTGTCCGTCTTTCTGTCTGTTTCTATGCAAACTAGTCTCTCAGTTTTGAAGCTATCTTGATGAAACTTGGTACAGGTTGTTTGTCACAGCTTGACTTTTAAATTCTTTTTTAATTAACCTTCCTGGATTTCTACTTAGATCTTTTCGTTAAATCGGAAACAATAGTAAAGAACTTTTTATAATGTCGTATATGTATTTTTACTTAGATTGCAGCTAAACAAAAATATTGAAATTTGGAAATTGCATGTAAAAATATTTTCTTTAAAATTGCTTTTCCAAAACATAATTCACTTGAATTTCCATAACTTTGATTAAATTAGATTCGATTTATTGCTCGTAGGACCATCCATTGTGTTTTCATTCAGTATAAATTAATAGGGCTTAATTAGTATTTTAGATTACTAATCAAAAAATATTCTAAAATGGCCTTGAATACACGTGACAAATCTTAGAGGCCCCCAAAAGAGATTCCAGCGCAGTGAGGTCAAGAGTTCCGTCAGATTATTGCGCTGCATTCGCCAGTTGAGAGATATTTGTTACTTAAATCCTCAGCTCAGTTTGTTTTGGGACTGTCAAACGTCAACAAGTGCCATGCGATTTGGCTATTTTCTATCGCTTATCAGCTTTTTACTTCAGTTTTGTCACAATGTTGCTATTTTCCCGGGCAATATAGGTATGACTTCAATCGATATTGTAATCATAAATTGATTTTGAGACACAATTCAATCCACAGTGAATCATTACTATCTGAATAAACAGCGCTTTCTGCTGGAAATACTTAATCATTTGCAGGAGCCTTTACTTCATGAACAATGGCTCGGATTGGGCCAACAAATTGTCACGGATAAGTCGCAATATGTCGTAAGTAAAGTCAATTCTAGGATTGGAGATGGAATGTTTAGTAAAATATGTGCATAATATTTCAGCATTATAATGATCACATGATTCGGTTCTATCAATTGTTGAGCACAGGACGACTATTGCCCCGAGAAGTCTATTACAATCCTCAACACCCTGAGCACTACCAGGAGACCTTTGGACTCTTTCACTTCTTCTACAACACCCGGGAGTGGAGCACTCTTAGGCAGAACATCTGTTGGGCCAGGGTCTTTGTCAATCCGGGTCTCTTTCTGCATGCTCTTATGCAGACTTTGATGAAAAGAGACGACTACCGTGTTCTCATTGTACCCAAGATCTATGAACTCTTTCCTGCACCTTATATTAGTCAAGAGGTATTGAGAGAAGCGAGTAGATTTAACTATGCCAATTGGATTCGACAGGGAAAAGAGAGTTTGGTGCAGTTGGTTCTGCCCAAAAATCTGTTACCCGATAACTTATCGGGAGATTTACGCAATACTAGCAAGTGGACTGAAGCCCTGACTGAGGTGCATATACTAGGCGTAGAGGAAAGAAAGCAACCCAATGGATTAGCCCTATTAACTGAGGATCCTGGATGGCTATCCTACTGGTACTACATCAATATGGGGATAGCTCTACAAGAGGAACCGACGGAGACTGATCGACTACGAGATTGGTGGTACTTTCAGTTGAGTCAACTCTTGGCGCGCTACAAACTGGAACGTTACGGACAGAAATTGAAATATAGAAGACTGTCAAGGGCAGAGGATAAAAAGATAAGACCCTTAAGGACCTGGCAGAACCAACGCTACCAATTGGAAAGCAAAGAAACAACTGAATATCTCACACATCTGCTGGAGAGTCTGGAAATGGATGTGGAATTAGCACTTTCCACCAAAATCTATATTTTGTCCAATGGCACTCTGATTGATCTACGTCATGGTCAGAACTGGGAGGTAGGCCTAACAGATCTCTTTCCTTATGATTTGAGTCAACTCCAGATGCTATCCGCTAGCGAACCTCAACAGCTCCTGGACCTCAACACAATGCTACGAGATCCCAAGTTCTATTGTATGGCTGATCGATTACTCCATGCTTACCGATCATATCGCAATGCTTTTCAGCCCGACTATCGCCAGCCTGTTAGACCCACGGATTTGCGTATACAAGAAGTTATAGTTAGTCCTCTGATTACCTATGAAGAGCCTGTGGACTTGGATATATCCAATATCTTACATTTGAGACACTTTTACTTTGGAAATCAGTTCATGTGGCCACAGACGATGCAAGTCCGTAGGATGCGACTGCAACATAGACCCTTTAGGATCAACTTCCAGTTGGAAAGCAACAAAACCCAGTCAGTCATTTTGAGAACCTACCTTACCACAACTAAGGGAGCTATAAATACGGAACCCTTCTACCAATTGGATTCCTTTCTGACGGTTCTTCATGCTGGAAACAACTCGATAATCCGCGAGTCAATTGATTTCTCCGGCACGATCGGAGATCATATTAGCTTTACAGAACTATATCATTATGTGCGTTTGGCTGAAAGGGATCAGTTTGATTTTCCATTAAATATAACCGTACCGAGCTGCGGTTTCCCCAGACGCTTATTATTACCTCGAGGTGGCACAGTAAAACCTCTGCCTATGCGACTCTTTATACTTGCCACGCCCTATAACTACAAGGCTAGACAGGAAAATGAACTGAACTGTGACTTTAGCAATGGTATCAGCAGCTGGGATGAATTACCCTTTGGTTACCCCTTCGAAAGACTTATTGAGGAGGAGAGTGAACTTCTAGGCCCACACACAAAGTGGCAAGCAGTTGAGATACAACACGAATATCGCAGTTCTCTAACAGACTAATCTACAAGTTATATTTTTAGGATCTATTGATCAATCGTAAGTTCCAATTGAAATCATGCAATATGAAGCTCGCAGATCTTTAACAGACAACTTACTGATGTATCTTTAGTATCGATCGGTCTTATGTTGCCATTGAGCTTCTAAATTCACACCCAAAGATGAAAGCAGTTGAGATATCACGCAGTTCTTTAACCAACTAGATGTTGGTTATATACAGTTGGTTATATAAGTTATATCTATAGGATTTATCGATGGATTGTAAGTACCCATTCCCTGCCCCTTTCCATAGCCATCTTTGGATGCGTATAGCAAGTCCATAAATAAAATTAAGTCCAATATACCGTTGCAGTCTATTTTGTCTAATCCAAAACCTTTAACGGCAAGTGACGCCAAATTTGGGTAATTACATGGGACAGACAGACGACGGGACGGACAACGGCACCACATGGTACCTTCAACTCAACCGCATGTATAAAATATTAATCAAAATCACAATGGAACAAGCACAAAAACGAAGAATCAAAACAAAAATTAAAAACCCAAAGCATTAGGAAGGTGCAGCGGGGTTCGAGGCGGGGCAACAGACTGATAGACAGACACAGCAAACGTTGCATGGATGCAAAGCACTTTATAAAGTTAAAGAACAGAGTGGGATCGTGATCGGAGAGGGGAGCGAGAAGGGGGAAAAGACAGCTAAACTTGTTATACGCAATCGAATCGAAAATATGGGCGAAATAAAGCGATGGTTCCATTTGGTGGTACAGTGGTATTGTGGTACTGTGGTACAGTGGTGGAGTGGAGCGGTGGTTGAGACGACGCTGTAAATCTAGAACTAGTTTTGTTTTGCCTGCATATGTGTGTGTATTTGTATATGTATTTCTCTTAAACCCAATGACGCGGTATAAAAGAAAATATTGGACACCTGCACGGTTTCGTATCACAGGCAATAGCAACAACTACAACAACTTTAACAGCAACAACAACATCAGCAACAACTGCAACAACAACAAACACGAGGCGTATGAGGGACAAGTGAAGCCCAAAAAGAAGACAAACAGACAGAAGAACGGACGGAGAGACGACGGTTACGTGGGGCTAGTCGAGAGACGATAACCGAGGAAAATAACATACGGAAAGTCGACGAATAGATACACTTACACCAGTCAAATAATAATATTAATAAAAGAGGGTTCCTGTCCCAACTGTAAATCTAGATTTAATCGAAATTTAATACGAATTCTAGTAAGAAATATAATTTGTATATACATATATTAGTTTAGAAATAAGAACTATGTTTATGCTCGGTTTTTAAGGGAGAGACAGATAATAACAGCTGGAAAATAAATCATAGAAAAAGCAGATGATTGTATACACTAATCCTGCAAACTGTATAAAGATAAATATAACTGGCCATTTCTATAGTTGGGGACTATGTTAAGTTAAGTTAGATACATCTTTTGTTGCTATACATTTTGATAAAGAAATTGAAGAGTGTCATCATTTTAGTACCACCTTTGAGTATAAGGTATAGCTCTCTCAGATGAAGAGTATACAAGATATGAATATGAAATTTGTACACAATATAGTTCAGCATTTAATGAATATTTTTGCATCGTTAACTTATAAATTTGTTGCGAATAAGTTAGAATAATAAAAAATGTTGAACAAGATTAGATGTTAGTACACTTTTTTTGTGAGGGAGAAGATGTTCATACATATGTATGCTGTAGATATGTGAAACCTTGAAACCAAAAATTGGTTGTTCAAGTTAGATGTATGACTCTTAGATTCTAGGCAAAAGTCTAGTCACCCGCAGTTAACCAAGTAAAATTCTATGTATGTATTTTAAATTCTATATCAGAAAGAGTGAAGTTAAGATAAATAGACAAATGTAAACACTTTTGCTAAGAATGCATTAAGTATGAGCTATAGCCAGAAGACAAAATTAGCTATAAGCAAATGAGTAAACACACCTATAAAACAGATAACACATTTTTAAATTGAAAAATCACTGGAAAATAATAATTGTGTGGTGGATTTAAAAAGAGCATAATAAGTTACATTACAACCGATTAGTTTAGTCCAACATTTAAGATCGTATTTTTCAACATTTACAGATCTACTTTACTCTGTTACGAGTTGCACTTCAAAATCGGTTTACCAAACTAAGGAAAGAGCATTCCGAAAACGATGCAGGCGTGACGGTCTTAGATTTTCTTTAGTGCTTACTAGGCACACACATCCACAAACGTGTGTACGCACGTATATACATAAATATATATATTTCTATGTGTATCTAAAATTATGCCTGTCCTGTATCTAAAGAATGGAGGGAAAGGTAGCCGAGCGTAAAGCGATGGAAAGATGGAAAGAAAAAGGACGAAAACTAATGGCCAGGCTTTTATTTCCAAGAAATTTAAAACTTTACGAAAACTGAAAAATGGTGTTAGTGTTAGGGTGTAGAACGTATCGGGTCCACTTAAGAACACATGGGCTACGGTCTGAGGATCGTTTGGGCAGTTTAGATAAATGTAGACACACAATCAGCAGGTAGCTGCTGCTGATGATGATGGCGAGCCTCTTTCTGGTGGATAGCCAAAAGAATAGCCCGCTGGCATTATATGTAGAATGGTTTATTCTTTCTTGACGCGCAAAAGGTTTCTCTCATTATTTTTTGGTTTTCTTTATTTTTTTTTTTTGGCAGTATTCGCAGACAGAGGATGCGGACTAGACACTTTTCGAATAATTTATGGGGCAGAAATCTATAAAAATTTGGAAAGGATCTAGAAAAAAGAAACCTATTATGGCCATGGTCGACGAGGCGTGCAAATTAAAAAATTGATTCTGCTGAAAAATTGAGCAAAGGAAGTCTGACATTGCAAATTCAAAGAAGCTCCCTCACAAATGAAATGACAAAAGACTCGACTGCCATTTAAGGTAAATCAATTTAACGCGGCACCAGTCAAATTATTTTTGTCAGCTTAACTTGGCCACAAATCGAGTGGCTGAATCCTCATGGAGAAGAGGGCCATAAACTGATCTGGTCAGCGCCGCCTTCAGTCAGTTTATGTATATAACTGTACACTTAAGATCCACAGAACTTGGAGTACCTCCCCTGGACTGAACTGGGAACTGAAAACTGTTGACTGTCGGCACTCGAAATGCTGTCATTGATTGCTTTTTGAACTTTCCGACATGCGGAGTAATGGCTTCCCTTCCATTCCCCCAGCGGATTTACCATTTATGCATAATTAATAAATTGCCTTGCATGCAACCGAAGACGGGCGCGAGATTGCTGCGATAAAACTGTGCAGTCTCACTCTTCCAAATTCTCCCTCTCTCTCTTATGACTAAAATTAAAATTATCCTTACACGTTATTGACAGGCAAGGCAAAAAGGCAAACAACACAGTTGCGAATCGTAAAACAATCGAAACGTCGTGACGTGCTTTAAACTCAGTGGTCAATGCGATCGAATGAGTCTGATTTGGATTCGGATTCTGATTCTGAGAGTTCTGTTGATAGACGGACCAGGCCCAGAAGAGACTGAAGAGGCATCGCCATAAGATCTTGAGAGGCGATAACATATTGGTGCTTGAGCAAGTCAGTCAGAGATACAGAGTCTTCGATGAGTGGCCTTTTAAGTCTTGAGCTGTTGAGGGGATTGCACAGACAATTAAACAGCTGAAAAGTATAAGTCATACTAAATGCGCAATAAAACAATATTAAACATCCTACAGTATGATTATAATATTAATTAGAAAATAAACCATCAAACATATTTGAATTATGGGATATATAAATATACAAGAAATTGTAGATATCTTGATTAGGAAAAATTAAAAGGCTTTTCTATTGCGGCTTTTACAGAATAATTAGAGCTAGAATTATAGATTAATTAATCAACACTAGCTTTAGCTTGTAGTACTTGGACAAAATAAATAAACAAAAACGTCAGTTCCATTAATGGTTATATTTTTCGTATTTTGTAATATTGTTTTTTGACAATTGGCTACCTCCAGAAGTTTCTACATCCACCTACCCCAACAAATCCATAAAATAAATGCACCCAAATCACATGACCCACTTTCACTGCCCACTTAGTGAGGCAAGCCTACTTTCAGATGACACATTGTGAAATATTGAACAAAGTGGTCAACCCCAGAACGCGATATCGGGATGGAGACAGAGGAGCAGTCAAATGTCACATATATCACTCATACGACACTTGGGACAGTGAAAACAAAAGGCACACAGGGAACACTTCCGCTTGGAGACAATATTCCTACGCCCACACACACACACACACACACACACACACTTACACAAACAGTTAGAGCAACGAGCTGATTAACGATACAAGGCCATCGACGCAGTTTGAAACATGTTTCAAAATTCGAAGAATTCCCGATAAACAAAAAGAGATATTGCACATTTTGTAAGCAGTTGCAGGAACTGATTAAATGTTTTTATTATTTTGTAAGTCGAAAAAATGAACAAATTTCAACCCCCCACACATAAAGCTTATTCATTATGTGTCATTAAGTGGGCGGAGCAGAGTATTCCTCAACATTTATCCGAAAAGTGTGTCAAATTTTGTTTATCTGTCACCGCGATTTGTGTTTTTGTGTGTCATGATCTTGCTGAAAGCGCGATGTAAATTTTTCATTAGCTTCTCTTAATTAAATGCAACTAACCAATTAACTGCTAAAATAATATAAAAAGCCATTTATTTCTCTGAGGGAATTAGAAATACACATCAGACGAATTCGCCAATTGGAAACATGCCCAACTTAAGTGGATACTCAAGAGCTTAAGAGTTTAAAAATATTTAATTCGATAATAATAAAATCATAAAATAATTATTACCACTTTCGTTATATATAAAGAATAATTATATTAATCTTATTTTCGTTCATAATTATAAACATGTATTTAACATATTGTTTAATATTATTGATTACAATTTAAAAGCAAAACCATTTGGCAACTTGCCCACTTAATTGAATAGTCAACTCGAGAACTTCTATACAACTAAATTAATAATAATAAAAGAATTAAACAACTAAACATTTTCGATAGCTATTAAAAATAAATAAATTCAACTTATTTACGTTAATAATTAAAAGTATTACATTTAAAAAATTTGTTCATTTTATTATTCAGAATTTAAAAACTGTACTTTCCTTAACAACTGTGATATTTTTATAAAAATAATATCATTTAAGAGCATCTTTTATTTCCATCTATTTTTAGATTTTATTGCATAGATGTTGATAGATTCATAGTGCAATTTCAATTTCTGCACTTTGCTGTCTGTCAAATTAAATTTCTGGCATTAGATTCGCTTACGCTACGTTTACTCTCTGACGTTGATATTCAAACACATTTATTTTTAGAGATTTTTCCAGTTCGTTTGCGTCTCTCACATGAATGGCCAGATTCAGCGAATTTTATATATGCACAAACTCGAATATATTTCAATAGATTTTTTCAATGAATTGGAGGTGTGAAATGCTAACACTGTGCCGCTATTGCAAAGTGAAAGACAAACAGCAATACAAAGTGGGGAACACCAGCAGATACCCTGTAGAATGCCTTATCTTAAGGAATATCTATAGAGAATATACCATAATTAAATATGAGGGAATTTTCAGTCTGTTAGATTTTTATTATTTTATTTATTATTCAGCATACACTTTTCTGAGTTTGTTTGTCAATAGGGTACACAAAAACAAACCAGCGTTAAAAGCGCAAAATAGGCGGGGCAATGGGGCGGTCTTTCGAAAAAATATTGCCAAACACTTTGGATCATGGACGTTATGGGGCAACATGTCCACAGTGGCATGTGCTTTTGCATATTGTGTCTTTGATTAAACTTTTCGCAAAAAAAGTATAGATATATGGGTCTGACTAAAACTGTACTTGAACATTTGAAATTTAGTGAGTAAAATATTTGAAAAAAATATACTTTAAATCAAAAATTAGACTTAATTGTGGAATCGTAGTTTCAATAATTAAAAATGTAACCTTCAATTAAAAGATATCATACATAATTCAAAGAACTCGAAGAAACTATTTCAATTGAACCACTTGATCGACTGCCTGTCGCGGTGTATTTGTCAATAGTTAATTTTCCGACTGGAAGGGGGACCAGCTGAACCAGCTGAAAACGATACCCGTGCCAAGGATGTCAACTTCTTGGACACAGCTCCACATGAGCCGCCATAAAGCGATACCAATCGTTGACTGTTTGTCAATTGATTTTCGCTTTTCGTTTTATTTTTTTTGGCCAAGTGTAAACAAGTTGACCAATTGCCAGACTCTTGGCCACGTATGACTGGCCAAGACAGGCCTCTTAGCAATTCATTTAACTTTTGTTGCAATATTCAAAGCTCTTTGTGTTCAGCACTGTTTATTATCAGCGATTTTTTATAGTTTCCATTAAAATTAGCTAAGACTTTAGCATAATTTAAATTAATTACGCGACGAGTGCCAAAGTAATTGCAGTTCTTATTACTATTTCATAAAATGAGTATTAATTGATTGAAATACAGAGACTTGGGACGACGTTTTAACATATATATTTATTTTTATTTTTCATCGAAAATTTAAAGCAGTCGACAAATAGTTTAAAATGTTTAGTAGTAATAAGCCATTCATTTAAATTAAAAATCATCTTGTGTTTTTTAAACATTCTTCTTCAATATCGATACAAAATTAATATATTTATAACAGGAACTAAAAACTATAAAATATTTTAGTAGCTCAGCTAAAACAAATATTTTTTTAGTTTGACAATTTTTAATTTTATTTTGTTGTCGACTTGTATCATTCGAAGATTTAATCAACTTTTTAATTAACGATAACAATTTGTTTTAATTAACAGCCAATTTATAGATAATGTAATTAAGAAATTCAAAGTCAAAACGTGCCAGAAATTTAGACTATTAATATGCTTAACCGCAGAGCAATTGAGCTTATAATTTGTCGAATTTCTGACTAAAGACCACCAGTAAAATGTTGAACAGACGTACTTAGTAACCCAAATAAAAGAATGCAACCGAAACATAAGTTTCGCATTAAAAAAAGGCACCAGAAGAAGCCACAGAAACAAAATTGGGTTGCCGTTTTGGCCCCGTGTAAGCCGATGCAGCTACAAAAGCCAAGCGCCCTGTGGATGACTCATTGCCAGAGTGTAGACCCCGAGACTATGGGACTGAGGACTGAAGACTAAAGACAGACACCAGACGACGATGTTTGTGGATGGGCACGATTCGTTGTGTGGAATAAACGTGAAGCTTGCAGTCAAGAGACATTGGCAAAAAGGGCTCAGGGTCGCTGCAATACAATTTTTGTTTTGAATCGCAACAACTTGCTAATCATATCAAGCTTCAAATTGTTGGGGAGCTAAGAGACTCGGAGAGAAAGAGGTCGCAGAGCTCTTGACTTGGCGAAGATGACTCACAGCTACAGGTAGAGAGTAGATCTCTACTCTAGAGACAGAGAAGGAGACTGGGGGATAGAGAGAGAAGTGTCTGTCATCGTCTGCTCTGTTCGCAAATCTTTGTTTGGCTTCACTTTATTAGATGTTGGGGCCCAGGTAGATTTATTGTATAAACAGCAAATGGGCAAATAAGCTCTGGCCAGGAAGGCAAACTCTAAGCCGACAACAACAATATTACTTATTTATATATATACTTTTTTTTCATTTATTTATGGGTTTGGGTTTGGTTCGTTCTTGGCCTGTCCACTTGCCGCCCCAAAAACAAAATTGACCAAGTGAGTCATACGATCGGTCGATCGGTCAAAATTGTTACCCTATGTGCGGAAACTGAACTCCATTTTAGCAGCAAAATTGTATTATTTTTTATACTTTTTGTTAACAACAACAGCAGCAGCAGCAACAACAATGAAAATATTGATTGATTTTATAGGCGCGATAAGTTTATTGTAGTTGGCTTGCTGTCGGTCGAGAGGCAGTAAGATGACTAATGTTTAGTGATCTCTTTGTTATAAATTCATTGCTGTTGTTGTAATTGTTGTTGCTGTTGTTGTTGTTGTTGTTGTTGTTGTGTGTGAAGTGAGGTATTTGACAGACTAGTTATTAGCACATTTAATGTTGGCGTGTGCTCAGGTGAGTGTCATTGACACTTGAGTTCGCAGGGCAATTGTATTGTAAGTAGCTGAATAGTTTCGATCGATTAATTGGTTAATAGGCATGTCCAATTTACATAAAATATGTCTAAATAATGATAGTCATTTTGTAGACGTTGAAAGCGGTAGTAACAAACATTTTTGACTTACATCAATAAACATCACATCAATAAACTTCCTGCAAAAAGAGAAGATGAACATGCACACATATATTTTAATTTAAATGAATTTTGCCAAGGCTACTAAATATTTTTTATATCTTTAAGGAACTTGGAGTCATCAGAAAGCAACAGTTTAAAGAACATTTTTCCACCTTGACAGTGTATTTCTTAACTCTTTAAGTTAAACTCTTAAGACTTCGTTTGATTACAGTCGCTGATCTTATTGAATTTTTGAATATAATAATTTAAATAATATAATTATTAATTTTATTATTTATTATGATTTTTATGATTAAAATTTAAAATAATTGAAATTTTGTATTGTTTTTTATACAGTTATTGTTGATGTAAATGTATTAATGCCTGGTTAAAACTTAAAATAATTGAAGTTTTGTATTATTTTTTGTATAGTTATTGTTGATGTTAATGAATTAACGCCTGGTTAAAATACACAACTTTTAGAAAAGTGCACTCAAATCAATAGTTGGTTTAAATAATTTAGCTTTTATAATTATTTGTCACACAGACTTATCACATAATGTAAAGCAAGTTGAAATTGCAATTGCAGTTTAATACATAATAAGTTGTAATATATTATAATAATAATTTTTTATAACAGCTTATTATAGATGTATAGATTTAGGATCTTAAGACTTGAACTGTCAAAGATAAATAAAATATTCCATATTTTCAATACCTTGAGTATTCAGCTATATAGCTGATTGTATAATATTTAAAGATATTAAATCTTTATGCTCCTCTGGTGGTGTAACTTTAAAATCATGTAACAGATTCAAATGTAAATTTCGACTTAACAACTCTTTTAACATAGCTGAGTTTTACATGCCGAGTTCAATTTTTGATAGATTTTTAAGTTGTCTTCAGACTTTTTATAAACAGATCGCTTGTTTGTTTGTGCCATTCGATTAAGTGCAACATTGTACTCGCATGCTATTTTAATGGAATTAATTAAACAAACAAATGGCAAACAGAGCCCATAAATAAAGACCATAACTAATTGCTGACACAGTTAGCCAGACAAAGACATTAAATGGTAATAGTGTGGGCGCCGGCGCATTTACAGATCTAAAGCTGTCAGCAAAAGTTCAGAACGTGGCTGTGACATAAGACTCCGAAACCTGAAAACAGTATGAAATGGAGAATAAGAAACACCTGCGATGGAAATGCTCAGCGCGTGCTTTGCCAAAAAGAGCTGACACTGCAAAGACAATAATAAAATCAAATGAAAAGCATTTCAAATTCAATAGAAACCAAATGATTAGGCAAATTGAGGCACATAAAATGGTGAATGGGAAGGGGAATGGGAATGCAAATGAAAATGCAAATGAAAATGACCAGCTGTCAAATGTGTTGCAGGTCTATAAAAATCAGTTTAAACCAATTTCCAGTAGCACTTCTCTCTCAGATAATTTCATAAATTTCCCAAATGGCGCGACTTTTATTTTACTACAAAGCCCCAAGTCTAGACAAGCTCTGTTGAAGTTGACTTGACTTGATTTGACTCGAGTTGAGTTGAGTTGTTCGAGATGCTTTGATAAATTACAGACAGCCAGCTTTATTTGTTGCTGTTGCTGTTGTTGTGTTTTTTGTAAGAGCGATTTATGTATGGGCAGGTAACAAGAGACGACAGTTGGCACGAGCCATAAATATTCCATTGCAGATGAAGCCAAATCAGCTGCATCATCCAGCTAAGAGTAACAACAACAACAACAGCAACATCAACAATTACAACGTTTGAGGCACCAAAAGAACGCCCACTTTAGGCACCTATGTCAGCTTGAGGCCCTCCTCTTCTTCTTCTCCCTTCACCGGCTGCACAATTAAAAAGTAGGCAGTACTGGGCAAATAGGCCCCAAGACATCATCGAGCTGAAAAAAAGTAGCTAAGATGTTGTTTTTTCTCTGTTATTTCATTTTTATGTTTTCTCTTCTTTTAATTAAAAGGGTTAACAACAACTGTCTGACAAATCAGAAAACAAATCTAAACAAAATAAATGACTTTTACTCCGCAGAAGGCACAAGCTTTTTTTCTGTGCTCTCCAGACTCACAATTAAACACAAGTCATGGCCCAAAGTTTTGGGCCCAGAATCGAATTCGGGTTCGGTTTTGGCTTTAGGTTCTTAGATAGCCAACGACTGCAGCTCAGACAAAAGGAACTGAGTTTTCAAATTGTGGCATATACAATATTGAAATACTCTTAAAATTTTATAGGAAATACTTTATACTTTATACTTTAACTCTATTTACTCATCATTCATAACTGTGTAGAATGACCAAATAATAAATGTAAATTGAACATATTATCATATTACAAATAAATACTCCTGGAATGGTAATCGACTGCATTAAGTTTTGAATCTTGATTCTAATAGTTTTTCGTGGGTATTCTTTTGCCATTTATAATGAATTAAGTCATTTCATTGTCAGTTGTAAAAATACATACTTTTGGAACTATTAGACAAACCTTATATTGTTAATTTTATAAATATCAGATTGATCGTAATATCAAGACCGATAAAAAGTTGAAAGTTTCGGACTTTATTCGCTTTTAAGATCTGTAGAATAATTCCAAATAATTACAAATTTGATTAGAACTTAAACCTGATCAGATGTCCAACTTAAGCAATCTCCCCAAACGGAGGGTTGTGTTTTACAAGCTTCGTTATTTCGTAGGTAAAATTGTTGTCCTAAAACATCTTGTTTTTCATAATTTCCACCCAGGAGATAGTGTTGATTTACATATTTAAAGCTGAGTATATAAAGAATAATTATTCTTAATAAATTACAATTTATATACAGAAATAAATACAATATTTTCGGGACAAAACCAATACAAACTGTATAAAAAGTTGGGTGATATCGAGTTTTCTAAGCCTGGGTACGAAATACTTGCATGTTTTCTTTACGGTTTTTTATTTCGTTGTTAGCAAATATTTTTATTGGTTTTATTTTAAAAAATGTTAAGTCATTGCGTTTAAAAATGTTGTCCTGATTATAAATATACTTGAAAAATTCAAATTTAAACAAAGAAATGTAATATTAAATTTTAGCAAGATTTTATTCTTCTGTTTAAGAGCAATCGTACTTTTTGTAAATATAAATGATAAATGAATTATAGAGTAAACAGCATCTATAATTTAATACATAACAGTATAGCTAAATTACCCCATTTTCCAAAGAGACTGGACTACAACCTGAACAACAACAACGAAAACTTGAAGAACAACAACAACTGTAAGGCCTCGATAGTTGTGCTTTGGCTATGGCTTTGGTTATGGCACGTGCGCAGTCAGCTTGAGTCTTAGCCAGGTTGGGTACGTGTTCAACCGCCCCCGAGACCCGCCCCTGGCTTTAATACAATTGGGCGGCAGCAGCTTGAGGTCCGAGTTGAGTTGAGTTCCATTTCAGGTTTGAGCTCTTGAAAAATGACGTACAATGGCGTGATCTTTTTTTATTTAACTCGTAGTCGTAGTCTCTCCAGGCCTGGTAAATCAACTTGTCTGTTGTCTGCTAAGCTGAGGTGGATCAGGTGGAGCACCAAATGGAACTGAGACTCTAGACTGGGGACTCGAACTAGCACTTGATGACTCTGTTTCTGTTTCTGTTTCTTTTTCTGTGCCTGTTGTAATCTTTATTTGGACTTTGGCTTGATTAATTTACGACATGGGGCGCCATAAGGTACAAACTTTATAAAAAGCATTTAGCTTAGCTCAGGCTAATAGGTCAAGGTTCGTTTGGTAATTAAATGCCTGCCCGAATGTCGCTTTAAGAATCTGTGAGCATTGTCTTCCAGCTGCGTTAAAGCCATAAAATCAAAATGCAGGAGATAATCCACAAAATGCAATAAACAAAGCTGCACAATTTACAGCGCAACTCTTGACTCTCGACTCTCGACTCTGACTCTTGCCAAACAATTTTGCCTCATTAGCCTGAAGATTTGCCGCCACGCATGTGCCACATGAAAAGTACAGTTAAATGGCCAACTGCAGATGCTTGGCCAGATTCTCGATAAGGCCAAGACTTGGCGTCGGCGTGGCTTTTGTGTTTGTGTTTCTACCAAGTGCCAGAGGCTCGAGAAAATCTACTCGAGTTACAGCTGAACTCCAAAGCTCTTTCTTTGCCAGCTTCTGTTTACTGCATCCAATAAAAATGAAACCACACCGTAATTCATACTTCAGTATGGCAAATTTAAAATCTACAAGCACGCCAAAGTTTTGAGCCAAGTTATAACTGCCAGCAACATCAGGCAACACCTGCTCTGGGGTCTGGGACCTGAAATCTAAGGACTGGGCTGATGTCAGAAGTGTGACGGAGTTAGAACCCAGATTCGTTGTCTCTGCCAAACTTAATTGACTCTTGTTGTGTTTTATCCCAATCAAAACATTAATCCTTTACGGCAAATTCGGCATGGCTTTATTAACGAACTGAGACTGAGGCTAATGGTGCTAGTTGCACTTTGGATTGGATATAATGAAAGCTCTGAGTGGTAAGTCATTAGCTGCAGTGAATTGATTGGGCTAAATTAATATAATCGAAAGTATGTAGAAGGCTAAATATTTAGCTCCTAGAGATGGAAAGCAAACTTAAATCAAATTTATACAATTCTGTAAGTTTTATTAAATTATAAAAGAGTTTATCCAATTGAGTTTAACATTATATTGGTTAACAGCCTCTTCAAAATTGTATTAACATTCAAAGGCTTTCTTCGAAACCTTAAAAAGTAGTAAGAAATGAAAACCCACAGTTTATTAAGTATTGTATGATTGAAATTAGTTAATCAATTATAACATAATTTAGAAAAAAATTAGCTAATCCTCAGACTCAAGATGTTATATTACACAGTTTTAAGATTTTAAATGTTTAGTATTATCATAAGTTGAACTTATCGTCATAAAAGTAAAAAGGAGGCAGAAATATAACTAAAGGTGTAAATTAGATAGAAATGGAACCCAAAGAATACGAAGTTAAGTCCTCAGGCCCTAAATTTAGTCTATTATTATCGAACTCCTAGTTCTTATAGGTCGACAGCAGATGTGAACATAACCATAAGAATTTGTAAGTTTATTGGCATCGAAAAATGAGCTTAGTCACATTTTATTAGATGAATTTTAAATTGAAATATGTAGTATAGTCAGTTAATCATTCAAAAGAAAATGGTTAGACATGCTCAACAGATTGGTTTTCTTTGTGCCTGGGAAATATATAATGCATAGAATTTGGACTTTCATGCAAATTCTTTTGGCATCAATATAATAGAAGGCTGGAGGTGCTCGCTAAAAAGTCAATTACTTTTCAACCAATTCTTGGGGTTGAACATAAGTCTTGACTCTTCTCCAAGCATCTATAAACGTAAGTAATTCTCTATTTTCTTAACTATTTTAAGACATTTCGAGTGAATAGGATTAAGCTTAGTGAGGATCTATTCGCCTGTTGCCTGTTGTGCCACAACATCATTGTAGTAGATCCCTCAGGAAACATCTGCATAAATCCCCCAACAATATTTAATGGTTATGGAAGGCCAGGGCGATGCATAAATTAACTTTTTTAACGCTAAACAGTAAACTAAAACTACTAAAAGTAGAAAAGATGTTGGCAACAATGGACAAAAGCCTCCACAGACACTTCACTCGATGCTAAACCCAAATATTAAACAAGATTTTTGACTACCAGTGTTAACTCATTGTTGTTGTTGTTTGTATTGTTGTTGTTGTTGCACACTCTCAAGAACAGGCAGACAGGCAGTACAATTTATGGCCCTTAGAACTGATTTTAGACACGACGACAGGCCAAGCCAAGAGAGATAGAGAGAGTGAAACATGGCCAGGGGCTAAAGACGGACTCGAGTTGAAACTGGGAATTGAGAACTGGGATTGGGACTGACGATGCATGCACACGCAAACAGGACAGGAACTGGTTACTGGCTAGGGAAGTGCTACCGTCTTACACGCGTTAGTCCCTCTTTTTCCTCCCTCTTCCCCTTCCCACCTCTCTTCTGCTCTTCTCTGTTCAGCACGTTTGTGTCGCACTCTTGTCAACGTTGCTGCCTTGCCTTGGCTCTCGTCTCGTCTCGTCTCGTCTCAGCGTAACCCATAATTTTAACACCAATAATAAAGAACAACAACAACAGCAACAACGGCAACGCCAACGTGCAGGTGTGCATCAAGTCGCAGTAGCTACTCCGTATGCCTGTATCTTGATATCTTACAGATACAGATACAAAACGTAACGCTCTCTCGTCGAAGCAAGCAGCGCACTTGGTCATAAATTTACGTTTCAAATTGTCTGCCTCAAAAAACCAGTTTTGCCCACGAAAAGACCAAAAGGTTTTCATTATATTAGAGGAGGTGCCTACTCACAGCCCCTACTCCTACTCCTGCCCCTGCCCCTGTCGCTGACACTTGCCTCAGATACGCAGCTTTTGCTCATATGCACTTAGATCAGATAGTGCTACATCTCTCTTGATATTAATTGACCCAAACCCAGGTCGACATTAGTCCCAATGTCCCCGTCTGTTCCATCACATTTTCAGTTCTCTTTTTTCATTGAACTTGAACCTATAATTTAATTGTAATGTGATGCAATCGTGTGAAAATTTAACCAACACTCTGTCTAATATATATTTGATAGTTAATAGAAAAGTCTCTTCAAAAGATTGCGTGTACTTTTCGAGGAAGTTTCTCATTACAGAAGGAAAAGAAACAATTGCAGTGCCCCCACAATATTTAATGCATTCATTATTAAATTCTTTTAAGCCAATCATTAGCTAGTTACGGAATCATCTCCCTTTCCCTTTTAATGCGTTTGACTCATCCCTAATTACACCCCTCATTTCCGGTCTGAATACAGATTTCGCCTTTTTGCATTGACCCAATTTTTGTAATATTTTGCACAAAATCCTGTTCCAATTGCGAAAAACAACAAAATGTATATGTTAATAACTGTAAAATTCTGACAGCTCAGTTAGCTGATTTAAATGCAGCTGCATGACAACAAGCCATAAAAACAACAACCACAACAATAACAACAATAAAAGCCCATAAAACAGCAGTCAGAGGCAGACAGAAAGATTAATTATCGCATTAATTAACTGACCCAAAAAAACGAAAGTTTCGCACAAAAAAATGAGCCAGACAATGAATAAAAACGGGATACAGTCACATAAATGAAAGTGTTAAGAGTTGAAAATTGTTTCAAAAATGGGAATCATGAAGGGAATCATCCACAAATCGTCAGGGATTGCATTTGGTTTTTATC
This sequence comes from Drosophila testacea, assembly GCA_035043265.1. Taxonomy (NCBI): domain Eukaryota; kingdom Metazoa; phylum Arthropoda; class Insecta; order Diptera; family Drosophilidae; genus Drosophila; species Drosophila testacea. The sequence continues at coordinate 980,451 of JAWNND010000378.1, read as the reverse complement.
ATCTAAGATTTTCATTTTAAATAAGTTAGATTCCAGCAGAGTTGTACAAATAAATATAGCAATAGAGGGTATATACTATACATATATGGGAATGTACAATCCCAGAATTTTCTTATTAATAGAAAGAGTTAAATACTAAAATGGCGGGAATGAAGACATGTATCGCCATCTAAGCAAACCTTTTTATTTTCAGATGCTTTCCTCTCGATCGCTATCCAAGACAAGGCCAATTGGAACAGTTCATATCTCCTGGAGTTCACTTTCAATACAGTCGAGGGAGTCGTAAATCAATTGAACAATCCAAAAGATTGTCGATAGTCCCGTAAAAAATGTTGACCAGCTGACACAGTTGTCTTGAGTAAAGCAACAAAAGACACAGCAGAAATACAATAAAAATGTCAAAATGTATAAGAATACAAACTGAATGCAAAAGCCCAAAATCCTTAATTTGCACAACATGCCGATCGACAGCGATTGTGCAGTCGGTCATATGGAACCGACACTTGGGTCAGCTATGCCATGGACCCCCTTTCCGGTTCAATCTACCTCAACTACCTTAACACGAACTCGATTTTCGACTTAAAATTGAATTTTGGTGGCAACGAACAAAAAACAAAAACAAAAAACGATCGAGGCGACAAGACAAAAGTGCATTTTGCGGTTAAAGTTTGCACAAATGAATAAATTTTCAAATTGCGAATTGTATTCAAACAACAGCGAAGCAATGAACATGAACCAAACTTTGACAGTCAACTGCAAAGTGTTAAAAAAGTATCAAATAATTGCCTAGTAAAAAAGAAACAACAAATTTTAAGAAAAAAAAACTAGGCGTGTGCCGAACCCGTGCTGGCAAATTAGACAATTACAATAAAGTTTTTGTTTAAAATCTAGAAATAAGTATAACATAATAGGACAACTTTTATTCAAAGTGCCGAATATCAGATGCCCTTACACATATATTTTGGAACAGTACAACAATACAGGCCTGTTCCTTTTATTATTTACCTACTTTACATAAATGCTTTACATAAAAAATTCTGCGAGAATAAATTTTATTAAATAAGTAAAGTACAAAGTGACAACTGAATAGTTTTGAAAAATAGAATAATAACATTAAACAGACAGAAGAAGGAATTTCTACCCTTATAAAGCTTTTATAGATCATCGAAATTATATGAAATTTAAATCAGAATACGTAGTTCATTATATTAGTGCAACTGTTTATATGCTTAGTGTTTTCTACTGTATGTTTTTATTTCTTACTTATATCTTAAAGTTACCCTCAAAACCAATAGACTGACTTAATATCGACAGCTATTCTTTCTTTATGGGTTTGATGATTCTACTATCAAAATTTTAATACTCATAGCAAATTGTATACTCCCTTATGCAAATATGAAAAACTTTACATACAAAGTTTATTGGAAATGTGAGTTTGACTAACTTTCAATATATATCATTTGGTCTTGAAGATTTCTTTCAAATTCAATTTGCTTATTGTGGTTAAAGAACTTAAATAGGCTTTAAGAACTGCGTAACTTAATCCACTTTAGTTTCAAGATTTCTTTTTATACCCTTGCAGAGGGTATCATAATTTTGTCACGAAATGTGTAACGCATTGAAGGAAGCCTCACAGACCCCATAAAGTATATATTCTTGATCAGGGCGACGAGCTGAGTCGATATAGCCATGTCCGTCTGTCTGTCCGTCTGTCCGTCTGTCCGTCTGTCCGTCCGTCTGTCCGTCTGTCTGTCCGTCTGTTTCTATGCAAACTAGTCTCTCAGTTTTGAAGCTATCTTGATGAAATTTGGTACAGATCCGTCTCTTTGCTGCACGCAGCACATATGTCGGAGCCGGCCGGATCGGATAACTATATCATATAGCTGCCATAGGAACGATCGGTTGGAAATAAACATTAAGTATGAAAAACTTTTTTTGTTTCTCAAGATATCTCAACCAAATATACACATTCTGTATTTGACTAAGTCTTAAACAGGCTGTCCAAATTTGGTGTAAATCGGACTACTATATCATATAGCTGCCATAGGAACGATCGGATCGAAAACAACATTTAGTATGAAAAACTTTTTGTTTCTCAAAATATCTCAACCAACTATACACATTCTGTATTTGTCTAAGTCTTAAACAGGCTGTCCAAATTTGGTGTAAATCGGACTACTATATCATATATCTGCCATAGGATCGATCGGTTCAAAATCAGCAAATTTTGTAAAATGTCTGACGGCTTCACAGGGCACTGCGATCCAAACTTTGGCGCGCCAAAGTTAGCTTGCGCTATATTTATTCTTTAAAAATAATAAATTGCTTGCAACATGTTATCTACTCTCTTGCCCCCACAGCCAAAAGGCATTTCAACGCTCAACTTGATGACTGCCAGGGCACCGACTAATGACACATAAATATTTATCGGTCCCCCTTCCCCTTGTTCACCGTCTTATCATCCACCAGCCCTTCACTATTTATATACTATGTAACTAAAAGGGTTTCATAGCTGCAGAAAGCTCTGATCAGCTCTTTATACCCGGAAACATTGAAAATGTAAAAAATGGGATATTAAAACCGTATAGAAATTTACTTACGAGACACAAAATGGTATTCGTGCAATAAAACTAGATAACAATATGTGTCTGCAAGTCTGTAAAACTTTAGATTGCCACGATCTTGTGCTAGACACTATTAACATTTCGTTTGTGTATTACAATCTTAAACATAATCCTAATTTGACAATTTATATATGATATTCATATGATACAAACTCATTTTGAAAAAGTTAATTGAAGTAAGTTAAATTTTTGTCAAATTTGTATTTTCTCGTAGCATAACTTTTAAAAGTTTTCCAAATCATTCATTTGGTTTATCTTAGGGTATTTCATAGTCAAGCAATTTAGTCTAACTATTTGTGTATGTTCGTTCGTCTTCTGTTATCTGCCAGCTACTTGACTTACACACGCAGAATCAGAGAACCAGTTCGACCGTTGAGTAATTACACAGTTCAGTCGAGGCTGTGAAGAGGAGGGATTGTAAAGGGGGTCCGATACTTGGAGTGAAGCTGAAGTTGGGTCTTATGCTGGCTTTTTGGCTTACCGAACAAACCTTTTGTCGTGCGTTTTGGGTTCAAGTTAGCGTCCGGTCCGGTTCGACCGTTGTGTCCGACATGTCCGACGCGTCCGTCGCTTCGACTGTCGCCGGTCAGTCGCTTAATTGCGTAAGGCAGGTGGCTGACAGAGAATAAAGCACCTACATAGAGAAACCACTTTAAAGCTGTTCCCGTAGGTGATTAGTGACGGCTTTGAGAGCCTACCTCTCTCTCTCTCTCTCTCTCTCCCCCTATCTCTCTTTCTTCTTAAGCCCCTCTGACTGAACAGTAGCCGACGACGCTTTCCATTATTGCCAAGTGTCAAATTAAGTGCTCACATGATTAATATTTTTGGTCCCTAAGGCATTGTAGTCATTCCCAATGTTCTTCCTCTAGTTCCATTTGGCAATGCAATTTTCCCACTGATTAACCGTGTCGTTTTGTTATTAACTTTTTAAATTGTAAGCCCCTGAAATATTGTCTAGTTCCAACCTCAAGTCTATTGATGTATTTGGCATGCCACTGAATAGTTTTATGTCCTGTGACTTGTGATTCGTCAGGGTCCAGAGCAAACGGAAATTGCATTGCCATTGCTAGCCAATGAGTCACAAGTTGAGATCTTAGGAGTTGCATATAGGCTTAAAAAATTGTTAGAAATGAATACAAGATCCCAACTGAATTATGTCAAGTCATAACTTGAGTTTTTGGAAGATGCATATAAACTTAAAAAAAGTTTAGGAATTGATACAATATCAAAGGATATCTAAGCATCTGGCATAGCTAGCCAATAAGCCACAAGTTAAGTTCTAAAGAGATGCATATAATCATAAAAAGTGGTTAGAAATTAATACAATATCCTTAGCAAACTATTGTCCAGTTTTCTCTACAGGACATCTGGACCAACGCGTTGAAACACTACAAAAAAGAAACATATGCCACATTCATTGCTTAGCTCTTAAGTGGGTCCAGTTAAGATTCCTCAACTATGTCACGGACTAGGTCGGGACTTCGTCTCACGTGTCACATGCCAGAGGACAACCAGAGGCAAGATGCTTTGTCGAGTGGATGACACATGCCAGTAAACTCTCGAGGTCGGGGTCGGGGTCGGGATCGGGGTCTCAGTAATGGTGTCGGAGTCGGGGTCTCTCTCGGTGCCAGAGCTGTTAAGTACGCTTAGAGCAGATTAACTTAACTGTGCATAAAATGCTAAAAACAAAAAAGGAATTTTTATGGTCACCATAAAAATACTCAAGTACGCCCAGAACAAGACGAAACTGAACTGAACTAAACTGAACTGAAGTGGCTGTCATTTGGCCACATTTCAGTGAGTGAAAATATTGTTGGAATGTGTAAAAAGTCATGCATAAAATTAGTTTCAACTCGGTTGACGCGTTCTCTTCCCTGGCTGCTGTTTCTTTTCCTTTCTTTTCTCTCCTCTTTTTTGATTTATTTGAAAACGAGCCAACAATCACTTGAACACTTGAGCAACACGTGCGTTCTACGAAATTTTCTCGCCTGTTTTCGATGTTGTTGTTGTTGTTGGCGTTTGCAGTTAAAAAACCATAAAAATTTGATACATATGACATGTTGAAGTGTGTTGAACATATTTACGAAACTAAATTCCAAAAATATGCGAAACAATTTGAAGTTTTAAAAACAAAGGCAATGCAAAGGTGACGCCTTGCTGATATTTTAAATGGTATTTTATTGAAGTCTATTTTAAAAAGGGAATCCATTCTATAACCTGTCTTACAGATCATAATGCCAACTTTATAAAAACATTTGAAATACTTTAGAAGTACATTTTCTGTACAAATATGCTTACTTTATAAAGTTGAGGGGAACTTATTTGTAGTAAAGGTAATTACTTTAATAACTTTGGATACATTTGTTAGTTTCTGTATATCTGTATCGGTATTACCAAAAGTGTTTTGATCAACTGTTGTTTTAGCAACAAAATCGAACCATATCTGACGTTTTGGAGACTTTCAGCCTTGGTCATAACTGGGTAAAGCACCTTTTAAAAAGGGTGTTGAAAAGGGTAACTATTTAACCCACGCACTGTCACCTACAACAACGTACAACTCTATTCTACAACCTGTCAGTCGCAGACTAATCAAATTTTATGCAGCATTGAACACCCCTATGCTTATTTAAGTCCCTTTCTTTATTCCTGTTTCTATACATATACCCAATTGCGGGTTATTCAAGGTATCGTTTACAACGCACTTGGTACGCACCTCTTTGGCAATTTTTATAAAATGTACATTACGTTGCGTTCTCACGTTCTGTAAATCAAATTAGTTTGCTTTCAGCGATCGCGTATTGAGGGCGAAAATCAAATTGATCGGAGCGATCGTTTCAAAATCATTTTCACACGCCTCCATTTTTCCATGGATTTTTCGCGTTTTTGCTTTTCGCGCCTACCAATTGCCAGTTACATCGAGACTGTCAGCCATTGTGACAATCGACAATGACAGCTTAGGGTTAACCCAGACCCTGACGACCCTCGATACCTGTTTAACTGAAAAACCTAACCCACTCTTCGTGCTGTATCGGTTCATTCAAGTGCCACACTCTATAGAGATCAATGTCTATGCAAAATTGGCATACACTGAAAGGAAATGCAAGAAAGTAAAGAAAAATTGCACTTTGTAACTTTATAGATCTGCAATCAGAGGTCAATAACAACATTTTATTCATATTTCTTAATTTAATTTAATTTATTTAAAGATGTTTCCTAGTCACTATTACAAAATTAATTAATTTCTAAGATTGACATTGTTAAGTTACATAGGCACTTAGGAATATTACTCTAATATAAATACAAGTCTAATTAACATTTATCTTAATCAATAATATTTATTCACGAGAATTTCTAATGAAATAAATCAGGTTTTGCTGCCAATAGAAATGATTGTAAATCAACTTAATCCTATTCAATATTATAGTACACTTTCAGAAACTATAAAGAGAGAGATAAACAAGAATTGTTAGCTAGGTAAATGTACATTCAAGTATGTAGGAAGTGATTGTTATAAATCTTCATTGATCTCGTTGCAAATATCTCTCAGTGCACTCACAACAATCAAGAACAAAACCCCATCTATCCATGTAAATAGAGGGTAGGGCTCTCTTTAAGAACCGATCTGCATAGGTTACGAAACCAGACCAAAGCAGAAATTCGAATACAGAGGAGAGCTGTAATGATCCCTTGTTGGTTCGAGGCTCACGCAATTTATCTGCTCACTCTGTGCTATCAATTGCTGACCCCTAATAACGAATTCGTGCCCAACTTAATTGTACACATATTGATGAACGAAGGACGAAGGGATAATCCCTCTAGTCTGAAGGGAGAAGGAGCAGGCAGAATTGTAAAGGTTCCTTTTGCTGTCTTTGCCATTTGCGTGTCATTTTTAGTAAAATTGGCATTTCTTTCATTTCGTTAAAGATCAGATATCACAAAAGGGCCTGTCTAACATCAATCAAAGATTGCAGACAAGCCCAGAACAGAGAGTAAAAGTAAAAATAACTGCCTGTTTGCGATTGGTATTGGAAGGAGGAAGAGGAGGAGAAGGAGAAGGGGATTGGGTATTGTTGATCCTCGGTAGGGAAAGCGGGGGAAGAGAGATCGTGATCAGTTGTTTGTTTAAGTGCTTAGCTGGTTCATCGTCGTCGTTGAAATATATTTATGCTTCGTTTGCTTAACAAAATATTAAACCTTTTTTTTTGTTGGTTCCTTTGTTTGCATCTGTTTAGCGCTCTTTGGAACAGGTGGAGGATCCAGTGCTAATTGGATTATGTATTGCTTAATGATCCTTGCACTAAAGGAATGAGAGATCTGTATTTCGTTGAGTTTGCGTGATTTGGCATTTAAACCGATGCCCACATCACTTGGCAGTTGTTTGTGAAATGGGTTAAGACTCAGAGCTCAGACCTCAAGGAGCATCTCAGCAAGAGATTCGGGAATGGTGTTAATCTCTTGAACACGAACACGCAGTATTTTGCGGTTGTGGATTTAAGATCAATATGAAAACCTGTAAAAAGGGAAAGTTCCAAAGAACTCGTCTCATAAAATGGGTCAACTTGGGAACTGTAGGGGTAGATATTCATACTCATATCATTTTGTTAATTTATGAATATACAAACAATAAAATTCGAAAGTAGCCACTGGCAAACGATAGCTACTTTGTACTAAATAAAGATGATTTTTCCAGTTGACTAAACAATCTAATTAATACAAAATCAAATAAAAATCATGCAAAATTCCCACGCATACTCAAAGAGCTTCTTTATAAATCGACAAGTCCCGAGTGGATGCGCCACTTTTCGCATTTATTTTATGATTAAATATTGTCGGATTCACTGAAGCTCAACCGAAACCCAATGGGCCACGACGGAGCTGTTGAGGATTGCGTGAGAACTTGACAAGAAATCAAAATAAATGCCACACAGAAGACGAAGAGCCAACATGCTCGGGTCTTAAAGACATTTCATAATTTTGTTAGGCCAAAAAAAAACTTGTGGTTTCCCATTAGCCAAGCTAAGGCTCCAGCTCATATTAAATTTGAAGAGCGTCGGCGCACTCGACCAAATCGCTGGGCAAATGAATTTGTTTTACAATTCGGGAGGGGAAAGCATGCGCACTCGCTTTTTAGGGTCCAAGCCCAGATAGCAGATACCCCTCTACATTTCTACCGATACGCTAATTGTCTTGGCCAAATACAAGCGTTTTCACGCCATTCTGCGCACTTAGTCTAAGAAATAGGGTTCTGGTTCAGGGTCTGTCTCTGGTTCTGTTTCTGGTTAGGAAGTCCATTCTAAAGAAGCAATCAAACATTGAAGCGTGGGTTGTTGCCATGTCTTGTGCCGCACCCTGAAGAACTTCTTTGTTTATTTAAGAAAATGCGGGAAATTCAGCAAGTTTTCATTTGGGGTCGGTGTGAGAAAAACATTGCTTAACAAATTGTACAAATAACATCAAGATAGAACCAAGTATTTTCAAGCTCTGAGAACTTACAATTTGATAGATAAACATCCGGCAATTATGTAAAAATTGTTCAATCGGGCAAACAGCTGTAGTTATATGATAAAGTAACACTCCAAGTAGTAAGTATCTTGTAGATACTTATCAATCTATTCAAAATCATCTGAATTCACATGTTTTTCTCCATAACAAAAAGTCAAGAATGCTTAGGAAAATAAGTGAACTGTAATTTGATATGGAAAACAAATGTATGAAATCAATAAAAATGCGATGTGAGGAAGAGATAGAAGTTAACGAGAGGGTCCGGGTCCGGGTGCGGGTCCTACTAATTATGTATACATACCTCGTATCTGTATAGAAAAAGGCGATCAAAATAATAAAAATCCGAAAGGAAAGAGCGCATTGAAGTCAAGATAAGCGTTAAAGTGTGCACAGTGCAAAAAATATAAAAATAAAAATAAAAATCAGGAGACCCTACAAAAGAGAAGAAGAAAAAAGTGCTTACAATGGCAAAAGATCAGCGCGCAGATCATGGTTGTGGATGTTCCTTCATAATGATGTTCTTGATGATTATGATGATGAAGGTAAATAAACCCGAAAAAATAAAAGCAGCTAAGAACCCGAAGCAACATGCAGCGCCTTTGTGTGTGCAACATCAGCAACAACAAAGTGACTCAGGGCAGAGGCAGAACCCAAAAGAAAGGCAAGATAACCAGCACATAAATGGCCTGGGTCTCGGTCTCGGTCTGTGTCTGGGTCTGGCCATAGGCCTCTGTCTCTGTCTCCGTCTCAGTCCCAGTCCCAGTCTCGGTCTCGATCCCAACTCCAACTCCAGTCCCAGTTCGAGTCGCGCCAGACAAACTGGCGACGCTTGTGAAATTTTCTCGTCGTCTGCTTTTGCCTGCCTCTTTTTCGTACGCAATAATAAAGAAAATAAATAAAAACACTCATACACACACACACACACACTGATGCATGGTATATCAAAAAAGAGAGAAGATGGAAGGAAAAAAAGAACCATAAATGCATTTCAACAAAAGGCAACCAGAGGAGCCAATGAACCTAAAGAGCAAAACCAAAGCCCAAACCAAAGGCCATAAATAAGCCGTGGCCATCGCCATCGCCATCGCCTGTTGCCTCTGCCACAGTCTTTGCCACAGTCTCTGCCACAGTCTCTGCCACAGTCTCTGCTTTTGCCTAGCGTCGTGTGTTGTGCGCATGCTCAGCCGTTTGCATTCGGTTGCACTTCAACTTGAGGCATGCCACGCCAGCGGCTGTTACTGCCCCGCTCTGCCCTTGCCACATAGATTTGTTGTTGCTGCTGCAGCTTCTATCTATTATTTATTTTTTTACTTTGCTTTTTTTTTTGAGGGAGCCTAAAACGAATTTGCCCTTTTAGAGGCAAACACATTTGTATATTTCTATGTTGAATTTGTAGACATTTTGTTGTGCTTTTTATGCCTTGTTTACAACATGTTTAGGGTATTCATTGTAGATCACATTAGCTAAGCAACAAACAACAAGAAAAAATAAATGGAAAAAAGAGTCATGATTCCTTATTTCACTGTTTCAAGCGACCATTATCTATATTTTTTACACTTTAAGTGTTTAAAAGAACAGAATGAATTTCAATTTGACATTACATATTTTTCTCATCTTGATATTCGGTAATTAGCTGACTTGATGGTAAATTTAACATACAATTTAACACATAAACTCACTTTTTAAGATTTATATATTATTTACATTTAATTCTATTCAACTAACTTTTAAATTATTGTAGTTTTTGCATATTAAGACTTATATGAAATGTATTTAATTTAAAACAGCGAATGGTTTATCTAAAAGATTATTCGGAATACTAGTATTTTGGTATTGGTCCATAGTAAAATTGTCTTATAATACATGTATTATTATTATTTACAATGTTTTTTAAATTATTTTTTGCAAAAATCTTGTATGAAATATATTTAATGTTTATAGTATGCATTAATTAAAATAAATATAACTGCTTTTTTGAATATTTAAATTAAATAAAATTTATTTATTTAATTTTGTATACCCATCATTACTTAAACAAAAGTTTTTAATATTAAGTATTAGATAAAAGTAAAATCTTAGTGTGCGTTCTTTCTGTAAGTTTTTAGAGCATTTCGTCGTCAGTCACACACTTTTCTTAACAGCTTCTTACATTTTCTCGTATATTTTTTTCTATGGCTCGTTTTTTATTTTGACTACCTTGTCAGTGGAGTGCACACTTATGCTTTAGGAATTTCTACAGCTCCTCGACATTGTACATTGCAATTTTTCACTAATGATGACTAACTCAGTTGTTGTGGTTTTAAGACAGTCAACCACATGTTTTCTTTCCCATTTGCATGATTCACGCATTTTTGAGGTGCAAAAATGTTGAGCGCAGGTGGGACAAAACAGCCTAATTGTTGAAGTAGCTCATGTTATTCTTTGAAACTGTTTTATGGCTTTAAATTTGATACGCATTTTGTAGTACAGTTGATGGCTTTCACTTTACAGTCTCGCCTCGCGCATTATAATCAAAATCCAATTAAATGTTATCAGCAAGTTCTATGGGCAGACCAAAGTTCAAATACATCCAGATTTTAGAGGCATAATTTTCAACAAGAGGATTGGGGCAGGGGTCAGTAGGGAGTAAAGTGGCCTCAGGCAGTGGCAGTGGCAGCTGTTAATTTGAAAATTAGATAATTGAGGCATGCTGCGAGATGAAAATGAAAGCACATATGAGGAAAAGCTTGACCCGAATTTTCTAAAATAAAAAGAATGAGGGAACTTGACAAAGAAATCAAGATGGATCGCTTGAGACACAAGTGTCTCCATAATAATTATTTATTAAGTAATTCCCATTAGTTGTTATATACTCGAAATAATTACTACAACCAAGATTTGTGATATGCTAAAGCCGTCAACATGACATAAACTGATCCATTGCTAAACGTTAATTCTTGGCTTTAGGCAAATCTGAATAAGACTTAACAAAACTAAACCATGTGGCAAGCAGGCAGCAGGCAGCAGACAACAACAGTTGGTGGCAGGTCCCCAAAAGAGTCAAGCCACAGCCAATAAAGCGCACTTGCTGCTCTAATAAAGATGAAAATTATATGTCCGAGCAACAATAACAACTACAACAAATGGCTGCTATTACAAACGACAAGTGGAATTTACATAACAATTTAATTAAAGTGCAAAGACAACAACAACAAACAGACCACAAGGAGCTGCCAAAAGTTAAAGCGCAAAATCAAGAGACAGAGTTAGATATGGTAGTATGGATATATGTGTATGTGAGCATGTATTTGGCATAAAGCTGGCTTATTAAATAAATAAACTATAATTAAGAATCGTATATGTATGTGAGAGCTAGTCAAAAATCAAGCATAAGCCATGATTAAAGTTGGGGTTGAGTGTTGAAACCACAGAAACAACGAGTCGGATACGCATTGCTCGGCCAAGTGGAAGTTGGCAGTGGCAAGTTGCTGTTGCTGTTGCCTGTTGCAGTTGCAAGTGCAGTCGCCGCACTGTCTAAGCCCACATTGTAGGCCAAGTTAGCCAGTGTTGCAGTTGTTGACTTTTTGGCGCATGTTGCAAGCAGATCCTCACCATAATTGGAAGCACTCGCATGGAACTTGTTGTACAGCAAATTATAACTAACGAGAGTCTTTGAAGTCGCAGCATACGAATTGTTGTCGTTGACTATGTTGTTGTTGTTGTTGATGTTGAGCGACCAGTCGATCAGTCAGTTAGTAAGTCAAGTGGCCTGAAATGTAAATATGTCCAACTGGTGGCATCACTTTTACTTTTAAGCCAACTTTGGCTTTGTGTTAATGTGACAAGTTGCCGGTCTGCCAATCGACTTTTGCCTCTGCTTCGACAAATTGCCTCGATCTCCGGACCGGAATTCTCTTTGTTGTTGTCTTATATAATTGACACCTCGTTGTTAATGGCTTGGAGAACGCTGCTTAATGCTTAAATCATGTCTGCGCAATTTGCCGACAATCTTTTGCAGTCGAAATGAAAAGGCTAAAAGGCAACCAGTTTAACAACTCGATGTCAACTCTCGTAAGATATCCTTTAAAGGCTAATTGTAATTTGTTGATCATTTCGAGCAACATACTGTTAAACTTCTCTTTATAGACCTTTTATTTAATGAAGTTTTTTCTTTGTTTTCTTACTATGAATTTGATTAAACAATTTCTGTGAATAATTAATTACAGCTAAGTTCCCAGAAAAACAAGAAAGTTTCTTCACTAACTTTTTTAAAGATGGACCCTATATTTATTCAGTAATTGATTAATAGTATTTCGAATAACTAAAATTTAAATAAAATAGATTAATCAATTTATATAAAAGGTATTATATACTTTATAAAGATAGTTAGAGAGAGATTTGAATTTATTAATTTATAAATATTTCAGGAATCATACATTTTACTGAACATTTTAAAATATAATAAAAATGATTAAACTAATTTATGTATATTAAATCTAATATTTTATCAAGCAGCCTGTAGTAGTTTGAATTTATAAATGGATACTTAATTCCATACAAAGAATTGAATCATTTTAGATCCCTTTTACAGGTGTTCTTATGACACTTTTTCAGACCAGCTATGAATCATTACTGAAATTGTAAAGTGTTTATAACTTTAGCTGCCCTTTATATGGCAGCTCGTAAAATCTACCACGTCCAGCTAAAATGGATTTATAGAGATATTAAACATATCCATAAACGTTGACAAAGCGAAGACACAAAACAGATTCAGAGCTGCGAAAACTATATAGGTGACAATCCAGAGACGACAAAGAGACAGATAGTGGGAAAGAGTGAGAAGAGGGAGCTGAAGACTGATCGTAAAAAGCTGAAGACCGCGCAATAAATATGTGTATAAATGAATACAGAAATTAACATAAAATTGTAAGACAAGATGATCAAGCCAGGGGCAACACCCTTAACACGAACGCTGCTCTATAATTGCCAAGAGACGAGGGCAAATCCATAGTTAGGGCAAGACAAGGGCAATTGCACTTGTGCTGAGCACACTCTGCAAGTGTGTCCACAAAACTAAGGTTCGGATTTGAGTTTGGATTCGGAATGGTCTTCTGAGTCTGAGTTCGGGTTCACTGAGCTGAGCTACATGATCCCTATTTCTTGAACGTCTTTGTTTTTACAGTGCGATAAGCAGACGGTTTTCTAGGCCCTCGACAGTTTTTCCTATCCCGTCTTTTTTATTTTATTTTTTTGTAGTTTTTCTTGTCGCATCTATTGGGTCTGTCTTTCTAGTCTTTCTGTTTGTTTTGCCTGTTGGCGTAGGACGTGCAAACGACCCTTTTTTCTCCACTGACTTGACTTGACTGACAAGTTTCACCTGTCCGTATTTGTCTATGGGGTGATCTATCACGCCAGAGCCTTTGCCTTTCCTTTTCCCTTGCCTTTGCCAGGGTTGACGTATCTATTGCTCTTCTTCTCTCCTTCTCTCTCAATCTTACTGCCAAGATTTGCGCCGAGGTACAACATTTGTTTGACTAGATAATGGGAGGAACAATCGTTCATATGGTAATTTAATAGGGTCTTACATAGACTAGGTGTGCCTAAACATTGCCAGACTGACCCTTTACCTTTACATAGGGGTCAGCACTGAAATTAATATGTCTCAACTCGTACTCGCACTCGTAGTTGGTAAACTGAAACCCAAAAACCCCAATCTCCAACAACCCAGGCATTGAAAGTGAAAAATCTCCCCTCAGCGATAAATACATGACCAGGCATATCTTTTGGAGCTTAGCGACATCATCATCTACATCTATATCCACGTCCACGTTCATATTGAGAACGTGCAAACTGCGTGCTGGCCAACTTGACATGACGATAATGATTGACCCAAAAAAAAAACCGAAAATACTGAAAAATAAAACATAAAAAACTCGCCCAAAGCAACAAAAAGTGAATGTCATTAGAGGAAACTTTGTCGAAGCAGTCGCAGATAAATAATAGAAAATATAGACCGTACCCAAGCACTCGCAGAGCTGCAGCAGCTGTCAATCAAAGTGCAACAACTAGTAGAAAAGTTGCATATACATACGGACTTACAGTTACCCTGTAATGCGAGAAGAGAAATGTAGCTGTTATAATATGTACGGGGTTCAATGCTGTGGACTGAAATGTATTTCTTATCTTATGAAACGAAATATTATTTTAATAATTTATTATAATTCATCTTTATTTTTGTCAGTTTCTTATATCAGATTTACATGTATACTATATGCACATATGTTTGTGAAAGGGTTTTATTTGCATTAGAGATGTGATGCTTATGAAATTAATTTTCCTAAAGGGTGACGTGTAGACGATAAATTGATAATACAGATTACTGTTCACCCAAAGGATACCTTGCAATGATAGCTGTGTTCTACAAATTATTATGCTCAACAGTTCTCCCAGCTAAATGAGAGCATATTCTTAAGTTTTCATACTACATACAGAGGGCATCAATTAGAAAAACAATTGCAGATGCATGCAGTTTTACTTAACATATTCCTGACTACTTTGATTCTTTAATTTTAAATTAATTTGCAACTAAGTGAACTTACTTTTAAGGGGTAACATTGAGTCAATCAACTGATAATTGTTTTGTTTTTGATTTTCGAACAAACTTATTTGTTTTCTATGAAACTTTTCGGTGCGTAACTCGGCTGCTACTTTTCCCTGTTCCCCAGTCCCTTTATCCACATCCTCAATCTCAATCTAAGTCTCTCCTCAGCCTGCTTATGCAGCCCGTTGAACACTGAAAAAGGCCCCCAGCTTGGTTGCCCCAGATTCTGTGCCACTGTGCCTTATATGCCACACTCTGCCTTGCAGCAGCCTCTGCCCTTTTTTTTGGTGAAGCTTGTGCAGCAAATGCTTTCAATCGCTGTGGCTAAAGAAAAGTTTTGTTTACATTTTGTTTTGTAAACAAAGAGAAATAAAATATGTATGAATGTGTGTGTGAATGTATGTTTGTATTAATGGGCAATATCTGTGTTCTACACGATGATGATGATGACGACGACGACGACGACGACGACGACGACATGTTGCATTCTAATGGCCCACAGTCAGAAGAACTCTTATAAGTTGAATCTGAAACTGAAACTGTGGATGCCTCAGTTGATCATGTTCATTAATTAATGATCAGACGTTTCTCCATTGTTATTGTTGTTATATTTGATCTTTATTATTGTATTTTATGGCTGGGCCAATGCGTTGTGCTCTTATTTTGCTGAGCATATAATTTATGACATTTTATTGTGTGGCAAACGCAAATGTGGCATGAGATTGTGTCGAAATTGGTGTGAGTAAACGATTCCTTTTAAGGTCTTTAATAATACCAAAATTTGGGTTTTAATTTACGTAAACTAACTTAAATTTTCTCGCTAGATTCATTTCACTCTGTATACTCTACAAAGGATCACAAAGTCTTCACTAATGAAAGGAATATTTTCTATAATTAAACTAACCTGTTGAGAAATTATAAGCAATATTTCCTTACTCTGACTTTTATCTTCTTTCGGTAATTAACAATAAAAGTTCTCATCGGTCCAAATGTTATAGATGTAGCATTATATATTGTCCAAATTAAAGAGGTTAAACGATCCACATTAAGGACTACAATTATACGATTTATTATTTTAATAAATAAACTTAGCTAATATTAATTTCTTGGCTTACTCTTTCCTTGCGTTCTTGTGTTCTTCTGATCTATTTATTTCTTTTTGAAGTTATCCCAACAAAATATTTCTTCAATTTTTTATGAAACTATTACTATTACTGTCATGTAACCCAATTTTTTGGATCTTTCATGAAACTGCCAATAGATCCTCAATAATAAATTGTGTCGAGAACTTATAAGTAATATTTAATAATTTACCAAAAATGTGCGATTTCCCGAGATATCTTTCCTCTTCTTACCTCCGTTTGGGTTTATCTAAAAGAAATCCAACCATATATCCTTTCTGACCATCGATAACATTACCAGACAGTAGTTTTAGTTTTTGTTGTTTTAACCACATTAAACTCACAAAAATAACAACAAAAGTTGAAAATAAAATTGATTGTCTTGGTTGTTGTTGTTATTGTTGCTTTGCACTCAAAAGATAGATTGCTCATAGATTTAAAGGGCAAAGAGAAAACTGAGAAATAAAATCGTGTTACACTGCCAGCTACAACAATACTAAAAAAAAGACAACAACAACGATACGGGTTACCCAAATGGGCCACAATATGAAGAAGAGAAGAGAGATCGAGGAAGAAAGAAAATAAAACTGTTGTAAAACGCATTTTGACTGACAGGTACCCATAGGTCTTAAGACCCAAGAGCGGACCCTACGTCGAACCCGGGACCAGGGACCAGGGACCAGCTGAATCTTCTCAGTTTGATGATTGCACGAGTCGAGACAACGACGACGACTACGACGTCGAGTGCTGAGACGTTGCCTCAATTTGAAAATCGACAAAACGTGCAACTCACATGTCATACACGCGACGCAGACGAGCCAAAGACGAAGGAGGACGAACTTGTCTACGATAGGGACAAAGGGACAGTCAAGGGACGAAGTGTCGACAGCTGTTGGGACTCGAACGAAGACTTAGACTAGGGGAGAGACGAAGAAGGCGTCGGGACCCGGTTACAGCAATTGGTTGTCCCGCAGAGGGAAATACGTCCGCCATTTCATGGAGAAAAGTGGAGGAAAGTTGAGGGGATGTAAGGAAGGCAGCGTGTTCAGGTGTAAGGGAGGTGGCATCAAAATGAGGAACGTTCAGATTTGATATTGGGGTTGAACCTGGTTAAAGGTTGCCAGATTGCATAAAGATGATCACTGAATCATCACGTGGATAGCAGTCCACGATAGTGACGAAGCATCACGAGCTGCGCAAAAGGCGACTACCAAAATATACAGAAGGAATGGAAAATCTAATATGATAGTACAAATAGACCGATCGATTAATACCGATCGAAAGCTATTATCTTAACTAATGCTAGGTTCACATTGCTCCACACAGCATAGCACAAAGCGTCAGGAGTGCATCTTTGCATTAAGGTAGGTAATTCAAATTTCAGATGCCCAAATGCACCTAACACTCTGTGCCAATCTCTGTGGCGTAATGTAAACCTATCATAAGAAAAGTGAATTTTAAGACTTTAAGTAATATATGTATGTAGTTGTTTCATGTTATATAAAGTAAGTGGGAAAGGCAAAATGAAAAATTTCAACTCTACGGAATATATTATAATTCGTGCTCAGAAAATTTTAACTGTTTAATTTTCAGTCCAATATATATAACTTAATTACATTGAACAAATAGTTAATTCATTTCAATTAATATAACCCTAAACAATTCTGCTGTGTTTAGCCATTTTTGATATACGAAAGGACCAATGCCGGTTGTCCGAATTGTTAGAGAGAGATAAGCAAAATGAAATAGGGAAATGCTCAAACAGGAATGAAAAGACATAAGCAAAAATTTAACAATACTTTGTTGTAAGCCTCTGAAAGAAATTAGCTCTGAGCCACTGAAGATGAAAACTTCAGATACTCTTTTGCGAGTTGAATGTGTTATGTATTCAGATTAATACAGAATATAAATAAAATATTGCAGCTGATAAATGGTTGCCAGATTAAGCGGAAATGATATAAGTCCCTAGCGAATACCTTTCTATGCTTGTCAACTAAATTCAAGCTCCAAAGAAAGTTCATATTTGGACAGAATTAAAAAAAAAACTTTAAACATATTAATAATATATTAAATTTTAAATTTAACTCAGTATTATTGATTGAAACTATTAGGGAAAAAATAAAAAAGTTTACTCAAAAGAAAAAACTAAAGTAAACGATAATACTTTTGTGTACAAAATTATTTAATTCTTTTAAGTCGAAAGCAGAGGAAAATATTAATTCTCAGGCCAAAGAGTAAAAGAGAATATATACAATGCAAATCCGATCTAGTAAATGTCTTAGGCAAGGACTTCAACACCACTTACTCAATTCTTGACAGTCTTGCAACTCAAAGCAACCTCAATCAATCGTAATCAACAAATTAAGATTACGGTAACTTACAGCCAACAAAAGTTCTTTATGTGTCCGATGATGATGATGGCGTTAATATTTTACTATGCATTAAGTTAAGTTAACGTTCGTTAGACGGAAAAAGGTTTAGAAAAAATGTTTTTATCCATTCACCGTTGGATGGGATGTGGATAAAGTGAAATGAATATACCAAATATTAAATCATAACAAAGGCTCAGGAACAACTATAAGCGAAGAGTCTAACCTTAACGAGACCCAAAATCTGAGAACATACGAAACCAAACCCAAGGCGCGTTTCAAGTTCCTCAAGATTTATTCAATTATACGAGTTTGTGCGTGCATAAGCGTGCACGTGCATGTGCTTGTCTCGTTGGTTTCTGATAATAGAGGCAAGGACCGTCCATTCTTTATGAGTTGTGTTGAGACTGCAATGGAACACCTGTGCGAACGTTAGAAAAGTATCTCCTTTATATACAGATATATTTTCAGGAGGTATTGGGATTAATCCATAATATCTTTCTAACCAAAGCTAATCGAGTCATTTAGCCAATTCAAAACTGAAGATCGTTAGTTTCCAAATACGAATCTCTTCAGACTCTGACTATGGCTAAAGAAATTATCGCTCATTATCTTGGCCTGGCTAGTAAACTAATTTCGTTTTGGCCAAGAAGAGCTATTAAATTGAAAGCAGAGCAAAGACTTTGGCAAATGCACAAGACACGAGACACAGTGCCATCACATTAGCCAAAGAGAGGACCAGAGCTAAGAAACTAAAGAGTAGAGGGGTTTACGAACTGAAGATCGGACAGATCGGACTGTTATGGACGGACTGGAAGACGGCACGAGCGCATCAAATTAAGCAGGAAGAAGACAGCAGCGTCGACAATGGCAAACAGCAAATAAAATACATACTAAATATCCTTAACCAATGTAATTTGATACCGAAAATCATTATGCACAGAGCCAACAACAAACTAAACTATATAGATACTATATATTGTATGTGTACATATGTATGTATGTATCTTTAGAGGAGGACAACAAGTCAGAAGAGTCGACGACTAATTGCCATCAATTTTTTTGCATAAATCTTGGCAATATTATGCATGCAAAAAGCACAAACAGCAGGGAGATAGAGAAAGAGAGGGAGTGAGATAGAGAAAGAGGGACAGAGACATGGCACAGTTAAAAGATCCCCTGCTAACCGCACCATCTTCAGGATTGCCCATGAAGCACTCTCAAGTCGTGTATTTGCAACCAATCAAAAGGTTCTTCAACCCGTGCATTTGAGGTTCTTTCTCTGCCAGGCTCTGCAACTGCAACTGCAACTGCAACTTCGTAGTTAACCATTGCTAAAGTGGCACGATCACCAACATCATTATCATACATACGACGACTGCAACGACGAGTTGCAACTACGACAAACTACGACAATGAAACACAGAGTAACAGCAACAACCACAACAACCACAACAGCAACAACAACAACAATGGGGCAGGCGTGTTGCAAAATCAAATAAAAGTTCTAAAAACGTTGTTTATGCCGACTGCTCTAAGGGGGTGGAGAGGGAAGAGGGGGAGTTACACGATCATGAGGCAAACACGATTTGAAAATTGCGTACGTATCGCCAAAAGCCCGAGTTCATTATGTCCAAGGAGACGTCGAGAATGAAGAGTGAGAGAAGGAGGAAGAGTAAGTAAGACAGAGAGTGTGTGAGAAAGAAAGATAGATAGAGCTGTACACAAAGCTAGCTCACTGTGCCCAACAACGTCGACGATCATGATGATCATTTTGTTGATATCATGAAAGAGCAAGACGAAGACCAAGACCAAGACCAAGACCAGGCCTAGGCCTCTGTCTTTGCCTCAGCCAGGCAGAAGCAGTCAGGATAAGTTCATTGACTTGCATCTAGAAGTTCATTGCAGTTGAAGTCGTACCACCATCGACAACAACAACAACTGCAACAACTGCAACAACTACAACTACTTGCAACAGAATGGATCTTAGTGTTTGTCTTTTGCTTGGCTTCAGAGCGTGTGTGTTGCACACTTTCTGTTTTATGCCTCTGGCCGACTCCGACTCCGACTTCGACTCAGAGACACGTCCAGGCACGAATCGGAGCCCAAACCCAAACCCTGTCGAGTTGCAACTACTTCTGTTCATCCATACACTTGTCCTAGGGTTCGCTTTGTTTTATTTGCTAGGATTAAAGGCATTAAAAGACATGAAACAGGCACAACACACTAAAAAGAACTGAGCAGGGTAAACACAGCACTGTTTGTGTGTGTGTGTGTGAGTGTGTATCTGTGTTGTGGCAAATAAAACATCTGTGCCGTAAAATCAAAACACAGAGGGATACGAACCCAGAACAGAACAGAACAGAACAGAGCTCAGACTGTTAAGTGTGGATCAGTTTGGTTTCTTTGCTCTGGACAAGGAGAACTTGCAAATTGACGTCGTCGTGGGGATCGCAATACGAATACGAGATCGTTTGGGACCCTTCATGAAAACAAGTATCCCTCTTTTTATTTTCAGTCTTCTTTTTTTTTTTTGCTGCTCTTCCTGCTCTACTCTCAAATTTATTCTGCCGGTTGATTCGTTCCTTTGCTGGCCTCGTTGATTCTTTGGTTGCCTGGTTACTTTGGATCGTTGCCTGGTTTGTTAGGGTGATCGCGTCTTTGGGTCCATTTGAGGTTATTACACTCTTGGTGCGGTTTGCCTCTTCTTTTTATTACGCTCAACAAGGACTATAAATCTATAGAGTTTGTCAAGAAGCAAAGGGCAGATTTTGGCGCGCTTTCGAGCTTGTTGTTACTGACTAGTGACTGAATGCTAAAGACTGTTAGCCCAGATAGTAGATAGACTGCTAATCATCCTGGCAAGAAATATATTTCATGATCATCGAAAACGTATTCTAATACTCAACTAAATCTTTAAAACATTGTGTTCTATAATCTTTTGGCTAAAACCGTATAGTTTTAATTTAAATTTGAAAGTAGAACTCTAATGACCAAAAAATGTCTTTATTAAACTAAACACACCAAACTCTGCTTTAATGTTTCCGACTAAGAACAACTCAAAATAGTTTTGCCGCTTTTAAATATTTTAAAATTCTTTCTCATTGAACATAAGCTTCTTCACTGAACTCAACGTATTGTATTTCGATCGAAGTGTTAAGGATGTACGTCGCCTCCTTTGATATATCGTACATGTTTTTCATGGTCAGTTGCTATTACATATCAATATCCTTTTAGCATTTTTGCATAATCCGTATAAAATAGAGCTTCCTTTCGGTGTATTAGTTTATTCCAAGTATTTGTCATTAAATAATAATATAAATTTAAATAGAAACCATAATACTATCGCATACTAATTCACACCAATGGCCTTTTGATCAAGTCCATTAAATATAATTAACTTATATTAATACTACATATTTACATACACAAAATTAACTCAATAAATATTAACCGAAACTATATTTTTGGTAGATTATTTGAGTTGGTCCAGAATTTAAATTGTGACCTTTTTTAGTCTAACCTGATAGCAAATAGCCGACCCAAGCCCGAAGTTCACAAATGAAAAACGGCTCGAACCCGATCCCAATTTCCCAAAGCAATAATAATTTAAATGTTAAAGCTTAACAATTAATATATGTACATACATACTTACATATATGTATATACTCATATACATAAATGTACATATATGAATGTAATTGTTTTCTAACTAAACTCACTTCCAGATGTGGAAAATACCCTTTCATTATGGCGGAAATGCAAGGAGTTTTGGCCAGAAATTAGATTTTTGAGGCCGAGTTCCATTATTTTGTAAAAGGCCAAGTGGACCCCTTGGCCAGTACCAACCTCTAATCCTGATCATCCTGGCAACAGCACAAACTCATTTCATGCTCGCACGCAATCTTTGCAGCATAACTGCAGCTCGACAACACTGTCTACTGCACTCGCTCTTGCGGCCACGTGATCTCTTAGCTAATACAGAAATCATCGGTCACTTTTTCTCTTAAGAAATTTCTCTTTTCCCGCTCACAATCACAGCTAAGAGAGTCGCCGCAACAGAGTTTGTTTTGATTTTGTTTTTCTTTTCGTTTTTGTTTGCCCACAAGCATACACACACACACACATACACAGAGAAGCGGTTGGAGTTTTGTTTTGTTCGTCTTATTCCGCTGGCCGTTGTCTTTGCCTATATCTTCGTCTTCTTCTTCTTCTGTATATGGGGGTACAGTAGTCTCCCGCCAAAATTTAGTGGCGCACGCTCGTTGCGCTTGTTGTTGGACTCTTTGTGCGTTGATCTTTTACGTTTTTGTTTTGATTTCAACATTCTGGTCGTTGCCGTAGTAGTCGCTCTACGTTTGCTATTCTCTCTCTCTTACTCTCTCTCCTCTTCTCACCAGTGGTTACTTGCCGGACCGGACCACAATATACTACGTACAGCCCCAGTCCAAGTCTCTGCAACAACAGCTCGGACAAGTGATCATGACAGCGAGCGAGTTTGCTCCAAGTGTGTGTATGAGTGTGTATGTGTGTGTGTGTGTCTGCTGTGCATTTTCGTTTTCAATTAGGTTTAATCAAGCAAACGATCGATCATATTGACTTGTTTTTTAATTTTTTTTATTTTATTTTTGAGTTGGCTTGAGGTGTGCGTTTTGTGTAGTGTTCACTGCCTGCCTTATGTATGCTGCCTGGGTTATTGCTCGCTTTTCATTTTCCTGTTCTGGTTTTTGAGTTTTGCATAAACTTGTTGATTAACTGCGGCCTCAGGGGACTCAGCTGCTGCTGGTTTTTGGCAGCGCGTTTCTTGGTCTCATTACAAAGATACATATGTAAATATGTATCTACATATCTGTGAACCCAAAGGGTACCAAGGTTATAATTCTTACTCATTTGGTATAAACAGACCCAGTTTAAATGATCCGTAAAAAACTACTTTTAAAGATAATTTGTAGTTAGATTGACATAAGCCTTATACCCTCACAAGGTGTATCCACATTATGTCAATAAATGTGTAGCACATTAAAGCAGGATAATTACGTATGATTCATTTGTATGGAGAAAATAAATAATATACAAAACAAAATAAGTAGTGTGCAGCTACTGTCTTATTAAATTTTTATTTCCTTTGAGGGCGCAATATAATGCGGGTAAGTCGGTATAGCAGTATCTCAGGAGTATAAAACTTACTAAAGATTCTTGTCCTGATTTTACTGAAACAGGTTGGGGTAACTAACATATATCATATACATATATACGTAAATGTGACGTAAGTTCTTATAGGAAAAACATCTATTTAAATATCTCCGTAAACTTAATATATTTTTTGAAAAAGCAACATCAAGTGAATTGTCGAAAAAATTAGTTAATCTGTTATTTTTCAAAAAAGTTTCAGTCCAAAAGCACCGCCAAAGCAATTGTTAACAAATTTGATACAGTTTTATAAATTTTTAAATTAATTTTATAAATGTTTACATGTATTTTTTTTTTTAAAGCATTTATCTTCAGATTAATGGAACTTGCCTGACTTTAAATGTAAAAATCATGTAATTTACAGATAAATCAAATAAAACTCTCTTTAAAATAGTTGTCGTATATTAATTCTATTCTAGCAAGTTCAAAACAGTCAATAATAATGAAAGTTTGGTTTTTTATGCAAACAAATATCAACAACTTACAATTTTCCAAGTGGTTCTTAACAATCATTAAATAATGTTGGATATCTATAATATACATACATATGTATACAGCTGCGAAAAATAAAATACCACCACTATGATTATTTGTTTTATTGATACAAAATCATACATAACATTCTCCTATACAAAAAGTGTATTACTCGTCTTGGAATAGTTATTAGTACATAATTTTTTTTTCTTGAATTTTTAAGTGAAAAGTCACAAAAATATAAAATTATACAGAAGACAAATAAACTAAAAATTTATTACCAAATTAGAGTTGTCTGTTTCAATTAGATTTATTTTATGAAATGATTTCTTGAGTTGAATTTACTGGCAATAATAGCTGCCATAGAATCTTTTGAACCAAGTCCTATTATCATGTTAAGGACATTTTGTTCCAAGGCTTCTGAGTTTCATTCAAAAGTGATTGAATAGCAAACTTGAATAACTAAAAAGAACTTAATCTATAACAAATTGAAATAAAACAAAATGAGCTGTGGTTAATAAATATGCTGATTTTAACACTTTTATATACGGGCGACAATCTAACGACTTTCATCATCTGAAGTTTAAAGCTAAAACACGGTTAAGATGCATCGATAATGCTGTCATATGTATGTATGTATGTATGTACTGGCCATGTGTGTATTTGCATTTGTTTATTGGTTCCGTTAGAATTCATTTCTTTGGCTTCTCTATTACCAATGTGTCAAGCCCGCACTCAAAAGCCAAGAAATTATATTTAAATTACATTGACAGTGGCAAGAAGACAGACAGCATGAGGTAAGTAGGAGGTATGAGGAGTAGAATGAAGGAGCCAGTGGCAGCAACACTGCACCACTTGGACAATCAGACAGCTTCAGAGGCATTATCATTATGTTTATTATACTGGCAACAGCAACAGCAACAGCAGCAGTTGCAGTTGCTGTGGCACCAACAACAGCAGTGGCAGTGGCAAGCAGCTCATATAGCTCCGCTCTGATCATAATCAGACAGGGGGCCAGGCTCTTCAGGCCAAGGGTAAAGGGGCAAGCGCTCGAAATCGACAAGTTGCTGCGTGCACGATCACGTCGAGAGACAGAGAGAGAGCGAGAGAGAGAGAGACGATACTCAAGAGACAAGACTCGGGGACTCGTGTCTTGGGTTTGGCTTTGAGGCGACTCGTTTGGATGCTGCTGCCGCTCTGCCCGCATCTTCGTGAGCATTTAAAGGTCTCCAGTCATCTGCCACCTCCTCCTCCACTCTCTCTCTCTCACTCTTTTTCTCTCTTCGTCTTTGCTGTCTTCTGTTGGAGCTGTTTAAGTGCCGTTGCCGTCAACGTCGACGTCGTTGTATCTTGTTGTTGCTGTTGCTGTTGAATCTTTAAAACTTGATTTTAAGTTTGTTGTTGTTGCTTTTTTCGCCGCTGGTTTTTTATGTATAGCTGCTGCTGCAGCAGCTGAACACCTGTGTTCTTATGCGCTCCCTCACAATATTATTTTTTTAACCTCATGCAATTTAATGTCATGTTTTTCGTCTTAGTTGCTGTTGGTATTTTTTTATTTTTATTTATTTTTTTATTTTTTATTACTTAAGTGCGTGTTTAGGTTTAAAGGTTTATGTGCTGCTTTTGGTGCTTTGCTGCTCCTCGTCCACAGTCAGTCTTTTATGCCTATAGTAAATTTAGCGTCTTAACCTATTTATAATGAAATCTGTTTTGGCCATAAAGTGCCAGCAGAGATGGAGATGGAGATGGCGAAGAGGTTGGCAGCAAAGGCTCGTATGTTCTACAATTTATTGGCCCATTAAAGCACAGTTATTGCCTAAGCTTATGAAAATAGTCGAGATAATTGCATCAACTCCAGAGAGAGTACACAATTATATCGAATCCAAAGTTATAGCCCACAATAAACTAACACCTCTAAGTGTTAGTTGGCTAAAACAGTAAATAATATATTTTACATATTTTCAATAAGATATTTCGCAAGTTTAATATCTTTTAACAAGGTTACATAAAAATCGAAAACTATTAAATAGTTTTCAAAGCAAATTTGAAGGATACAATATTAGTTTTCAGAAAGTAACGTTAGTTTTAAGATCAGATAGAAAACCAAGTTTGTATGCAATTTCGCATAGCTTGTGAATAAATATTGAAACACCATCGACAGTATTAAGTCAGCAAGAATATTTAAATATAATACTATAAGTATGTTTCACCAGAGGTATAATGATTGAATTTTATTGTTAAAAGGAATTAAATATGTTCGGAGGTAAAATAGATCAAATTGTCTTGATCTTAAAGTATTATTCTTCAATCAATACAAATCAAACAAAAAATCTTGAAATATTAGCCTTTTTCACAGACCCGATTTTGTGTAAGCGACTGAGTAAAAAATTAAAATATGTTGCAAAAGAATGTACAAGCAGCATTAGTTTTTTTGACTGTCCAAAAATAGTTTGTTGTCATGGAAACTAGTCATAAGTACTTTTAAATACAATACAATCAATATAATATTAAGTAAATGGTAAGTAGTTAGTTTTTGATATAAATAAAGCAATAAAACCACTATTCAAATGCATTTTCAGAATTGACTTTATAATTTTGAATGTGAATATTTATTTGTGTATGTTGTTGAGTGGAGTAACATGGCGTATGAGTAATCAACAATATTTTGAACAATAGCCATGCTATAAAATTATTAATAACGCGACTGTAACTAATCACGTCAAATGAACAATGGGCAAAGTACGTTTTATGGGTGCCCCAAAGCAGAAACGAGTCAAACCAAACAAAAGAACCCAAACAGACCCCACCGACTAAACCAACTACGAGTATAGTAACTAACCGATAGACCAATGAGACTGATGGACCAAGTGGACTGACCAACTAGTAACAAAGCGCATTCAATCAACATAGCACAAACAACGCACAGTTGCAAGTCATAAAGACTACAACAAACAAATACTACAAATACAAATACTAAAGAGTAAAAAAACCAAGGGGCAGGGGCAAGTGGCTAGTGGCAAGTGGCAAGAGGCAGCTACTGGGCATACGCCAAAAAGCGGCAACGCGACGCCTCGTAACGCTAAGCAAATAGACCAAAGTCAAGCTGAGAGTTCTACATACTATACTATATGAAAATGGCAGAACCATCGAGAGGTGGTATAGGGGCAGGTGACACAAGGAAGGAACAGGGGCAGGATAGGGTAGAACTGGGCACACAAAGCAACTTCACGCCGCAAGTCAAAATGCAATTAAGCGCAGCTACTGAACGACTTCAACCCAATGACGATGATGATGATGACGATGACGATGTGGATGAGGATGAGGATGACGATGACGATGGCTACGTTGTTGTAACCATCAAAACCAGCAGATTGTCAGAGACACATAAGCATACCTATACATATGCATACATATAGTAAACGTATGTAGTATATGTTATAAGGAGAGACCCATGGGCTGGGCGTTGATGTTTCGGGCGGAGTTGCACAGATAGAAAACTACATGCAACAACAACAACAACAACAAAAACAACAAAAACATCAACAACAATAACAACAAAACTCGATTTCAGTTAAGACGCAGTAAAAAGTTGTAATGCAGCTTAAGACGGGAGCGCAGTCGCTTTTAAACATAGAGGAAGGAAAGAACCGCATGGAAAACGAAAATAAAAATAAAAGCTTTTTTATACTGGAAGTGGCAATTACACGCAACAAAATTGGAGGTACCGATACCCAATACGATGGGCAGACCATAATTTCAAATACATAGGAGTACGTATCTGTTCATATGGAATTAAACGTTTTAGAAATGGCAAACTGTGGAGAAGGGGAAGTCTTTACTTCACTCGCTAGTAATTATAAGTGCAAAGGAAGAAAAGAGAAATTCAATGGATCCAACAAGACTATCGCAGTGTAAACAAGAGTTAAGTTTACTTTAAGCAACTATGAGGCTACTATGCTAAGTAATCTTTTCATTGAGGATGGTTATGAAAATATTACTCATATGTTGAATATAACAAATCTTTATATTTTGAGTACAGGTAATCAAGTGCTGCCTTTATATCAAATTTTAGAAATAAAAAAATAATATGTTATTGATAAATAAACATAAATAAACGTATTTTATTTGAGATTTTTAATAGTGTATATTTTATGGCAAAAATCAGAAAAATTCTTTGTAAACCCTCATTCGATAAAAAATAAACTTGTAAACTATTATTTCTATTAAATATTTTTTAATCATTTTTCAAGTTTTATATGGAATTAAATTTTTATTTAGATTAAGAGGAAATCCTAAAACTAAAAAAATGGGAAATAAGTACATAAGAGATGGTAATGTTTTTAATATTTATTTTCTTTTATCCTTTTTTTTCTCATTTAAGGCTAAATCTGTTAATTTTATTTACCATGTAAAGTAAATTACTATTGAAAAATCTTACATATTATCTATGTTCCTTAAAGTTTTTTTGTTAGATTAAAACAAATGTCACATAAATATCATATCCTTTTGGTTTTTGTTTGAATAAATACAAATATCAAATTAATTTCATATGAAGTTAAGTTTTGCAACTTTTATGTTTTTATTCCTTAATATTCTTTTAACAATAAATGGTTTTTTCTTAAACAATATCAATGCATATACATAAATTTATGTTGCTGAGGTTACACAAAATATCAAAATCTTGAATTTCTTAAATTATTTTCAGCTTTAGCTTTACTTGCATGCAGACATATCACTCCAAAGTTAGTCCCATTTTTTGCGCAGTGTAAGCAACTGCAAGCACACAACAAAGAAGGTTCTTAAAAGCTTTGTGCATCGTTGTCGCTGTCGTACCCCAACAAAACCGGTTAAGCAGTTTCCTACGCTCTATCCAAGATGTGTGGGGACTTTGGAATAGGGGGGCTTTGAGGGGGAATTTGACTTGGTTGTGTTGATTTGTTGCGCATGCGCGCGCGAGTTGCCGTTGCACTGTGCGCTGTACACCCTGCAGCGTTGCAGCTGTGCCTTAGACAAGCAGACAAAGGCCTACTGGGAAGGGTATGGGGTAGGGAGAGGGAGAGACTTAGATGGATGGCGGAAAGAGGGGAGGGACTACTACATCTTGTTGTTGCTGTTATTATGACGCTCAAGCAGCTACTGTGCACTGCTTAACGATCATGCCCGATCATGCTTCAAAACTTAAGCCAAAAGCTCTTGCAAACGCGCACGTTTCATGCTGTTGTTGTTGTTTTTGTTGCCCCTTGTTGCTGCCTCTCGTTGTTGTTGTTATTGTTGTTGTTAAGTATGCTTTGGTTTGGCTACCGTTTGTATCGCTTTGGGATCGCTTTTGGGATCGTATTTGTGATCGTATTTGGCTCATTGTCAATGTCGCTGATGCAGCTTCTGGGGGCACACGAACGGCTGCAACTCCCGATGATCGTTGCCCCGATCGCCGCGTGATTCATTTGTCGTGCTGTGTCGAGTTGCGACGACCCGCATGCAACATTTGTTTACTTTATATATTCATTTTTTTTCTTTTTTGGGGGCATACAAGATTTGATGTTTTGTGGCTTTGATGGGGTCGGGTCGGTCTTTGCTCGTGGTTATGGAAATATGATTGCCCCCTGTTAAAAGTTCTGTGCCACATCATTATCCAATTTAATGTTGCACCCACTCAACTCAAATTGATGCAAAATGAACGGTGATTAAAATGATCGACAATATTTGCATTGGTCAGAACATTTAAACTTTGGATTCAATTCACAGTTCTACAGCTCCCGAGCTCTCGAGTTCTCCAGTTCTCCAAAGACAATTAATTGAAATATATGTACATTGCCCGCCCCAGGGGGTGTGCCCATTATAAAAGCGATGCACGAGTTCTCAACAAAAGATTTCAATTTGTTTTCAAGGATGCAACAACCAGTTGCAGTTGCAGTTGCATTTGTTGATAAATAATTAGAAGTTTATGACCCTGAGCGCTGAGAATCGCACTTGGCAATTATATGGTCAAGGTTGGGCATGACCATCAGAGATACCCTCACTCGTATGATCCATAGTTAAGTAACTGTTCAATATTGACACTGGGACATTTGAGTAGACAAACAAACGACAATCCACAACGGCAGCCAAAGCAAAGACTAGGAAAACCAGCTAATCAAACACTGTCAGATATGTAGATAACTAATGGGTATATGCTGGTACATTCAAACGTATTCTTGTGGATTGAGGAGGCCTAGGCAAATAGAAAGACTCTTGCATTAGGCTCACAGATCGCTTATCTAAAACAAACTGCATAAAAATCCACCCATGGACAGATTGAGTAAACTAGAAGGCAAGAAAATGTACCAGACTGACTATTACATACCCATTATGGAATATTTTTTAAATTGTTGAATTATATAGATTTATTGGCGATATGAAATTTTCTTTTGTAACTTGAAAAAAGTGAAGCCCATAAATATTCATGTAAATAATTAAAACAATAGGTATGGTTAGCTAAAAATAGATGTTATAACAGTCTCATGGGAGATAAATTAATAAAAATTTTGTTAGTATATACTCAATGAATATATTATATTTATTAAGAAAAACCAATTGTTTCCACATGTTCGGGCATAACAATTGAAAAGTCATAAAATAAGACAAAATATCATTGCGGTAGACTTCAAAATATCATGAATCGATAATTAACTACATTTTAAGATAAATATTCATAAAATTGAGTCAACTAATTTTTAAATGCCCTGTTCACTGTATCCAGTTTCTGTACTAAATCAATCCTGACATTTACATTTATTTGTTGGTTGTTTTCAAAAACATATTTATGTTGTTATGTTTTCCTTTTATTAAATGTGTTCTAAGTAATGACATTAACTACATAATAAGGAAAACATTTATAGGTTGCCAATAAAAAATAGTAATCAAAATGTAAATAATTACAGTGAAACCTCTCTTGGGCGGACACTCATGGTCGCCCAATTTGTGTCCGCTCAAGGAGTGTCCGCCTATAGGAATATTTTTTTACTACTGCGTCTTAAAAAAATAATTTATTTTGGTTTGTCGAGCGTTCTTTAATTTCTTCTCTAATACGCAGGACTGCAAATGGCTTTCCAAATGTTATACTTATTCAAACGCTTTATAGTCATTTTGAAGTCATTTTTTTAATTTCTTAATTGTGGTCAGCACCTTATCATTCGAATTTATTGGGTCAGGATAATAGTCAGGCTCTTCCGGTTCTTCTTCGGATTCCGAATTATCATTGTTTCCACCCACTTCTGATTTTTAATGACAAACTAGCTCGTTTTTAAGAAATTCGTGTCCCGCCAAAAGAGGTTTTCGTTCGTTTTTGTCCTTTTTTTAGTGTCCGTTTCAAGAGAGTGTCCGCACACTAGAGGCAAAATTGGTCTGAAAACCCCACCAAAACCAACGTCCCCGAAAAGTGTCCGCCCAAGGGGGGTGTCCGCCTATTAGAGGTGTCCGCTAAGGGAGTTTTCACTGTATATAGATTTATGGTACAACGAATACACTTGTTGACGTACTCGAATCTTAAATAGAGTTGGTTCCATTGTGTCACAGATCCAGCGAACCCCTGTTTGAATCTAAGACTTAGGTCGAGTCATCTTAAATTGTGAATTAATCGGGACTTGTCGATTCTGACACCCTATAAAAAACTCTGTGATGCAGTGTAAGCCTACTTAGAAAAAACTCTAAAGTCGCATTCATAAATATGCAATAATCCCATAGTTTTTATCAAAATTCTTTCAAATAAACAAGTCCATCTCAATAATTACTGCTTCTTTGATAAGAATTTTTTGCTGTGACAATTGCCAAGTTGATCAACAGCAACAGAAAAAGACATCTGAAATAAGTTTGCACTAGTGTATTCTTAGTCAACAGAGTCACCTCCTCGTTCGTCCGTACTGTACCAACAACGAGTACAAGATAGAACATCGAATCCAGGCATCCCAAACCAGATTAAACCGCAAATGTTCTGTCAAACTGACAGCGCCAGTGAAACGACTTGATTGCGCATGGTGCCCATGGTACCCATGGTCAGGCTACATCTCTGACTCTGACTCTAGCTCTGGCTCTAGCTGTGGATCAGGCTTTGGCTCAAGTCCAGCTCAAGCTGTGTTATCCATAGCCTACAACAACGACATCCACATCCACAGCCACAACCACAGCGCGACAACGACAACGACAACGTTCAACGTTCTAATGAACCCAAAAGATTTTACGCGCCAAAGGCTTTTTTCACGTTGTAAGTATCTATACAACATACAACTGCAAAAAATACAAAAAATACAAGAAGAAAAATCGAGGAAAAAGAAGAGCTCAGTCTGCCTTTTCTCTGTTTTGATACGCGCTTCCAGTCGATATAAAATTAAAGACCTAATGAAGTGGAGGCAACGACAACGCAAAGATAAATATGCACACAGTCCACAGAGTAGAAGAAGAAGACAAAGTCGAAGTCGCAGTCGAAAAAAAAAGAAAGAATAACTCGTTTGACCAGTTGTTGGGTTGGGGCAAGAATCATCATAATTTTTACTATCAACTTGCAACATGGACACATGCGACGCCGTTGAGGACAGACGGACAAACGGAGGGACAGGCGGACAGACAGAACGGCAGTCGGACCGATCCGATCCGATTGCGTGTGCCTCTCTCTCTCTCTATCCCACTCCCACTCTCACTCCCTACACCGCCTTCCTGCACACGCCTACGCCAAGGGGCCGCATGCGCGGGAGCGAGACAAAACAACAACAAAGCAGGCACACATACAAAAAAGAAAAAAAAATGTAAAATAAAAAATATAAAAATGATATGAAAACAGGTCATTGCCTTAATGGATCTCAACATACAACGCACCACTGGCTCCGACTTCGATTCCCTCCCCGACTCCGATTCCCGACTCTGACATCGACTTGGACTCAAGACTCCCGACTGCCATCGAGCCTCGTACTCGTATGTAGATGCAAACGACGGGAACGGTTGAACGTTGCCTGAATACGAACGAGGGAGGCGATGCAAGCAGCCAGCGATAAAGATTTAAGCAAATAATCAAATACATAAACAAGAAGAAATAAAGCGAAATCAGAAAGCCGCAATGTGAATGCTCTTTCAATCTCGAAAAGAGTATAATGATCAGATTATCTTTCTCCACATTTACGAATAAAACTTTTTGAGTTAAGCACTGACAAAATTTTAAGAATAGAATTTATAAGAATTTAGTTTCTAAAAAATAAATATATTTTCTATTTTAAATGGTTTATTTATGTTATAAATTTGGACTAAAATTATTCTTTAACCGGTTTATATTCTAACAATAACTAAATATGCACTAAAATAACTCTACCACTCTACATTCTCTGTCAAAAATGCACTTTAACAAGTTTAAGTTCAGATGGAAATAAAATTAATATCTATTTAGTTGCTTTTTTAAAACAAACCCCCAAGATAAATAGTTGGGACTTGCGATTTATAAATTATTCTTTATAAATCTAATGTAAATTAATCGTTATCAATATCTGTATTTTAAGAACACACCTTAACCTTTAAAATACTGTGGAAAATGAAGAAGTATTGTTACAATAAAATCAACATTATTACACTAATTTCCAAGATTATATTTAAAGATATCGTTTAAAGTGGTAATTAGTTATACATTTTTGGGAAGAGTATGCCACAATCATTGTGTGGTTTCTTAAGGGCGACGGAAACACTCGAGGCTCGCATTGAGCTGAGTTTTGGAGAGGAGGACAGACTGATGGACTGAGAGACAGCGTATAGAATAGAATACAGAGAAGACTTTCAAAACTTTACACAATTTAGATTTATTGTTAAGGCAGAGTTGGGGGTAGAATAAAAAAATAAAAAAACAACAGCAGAAAACAAAAGGAAAACCACAGCAAAGCAAAGCGCAGTGCATAAGTAAATTGGGTTAAAAGTACAATTGTCGTTTAGACTCTAATTGGAGGCGTGCGCTGGTCGAAATCGCTGATTGGAATGAGCCTGTCACTTGCCCAAAGGCCACAAACAAATCAATTGTAATGCTCCAGCTCCAACTTCAAATTCCAACAGCAGCAACAATAGAATCAGCTACTGTTTGGCCAGCTGGAGACTCGCTGACTGCCCAGTCTCAGACTCAGACCCAAGCTCGGACTCAGACTTGTGCTAAGCGCGTGCCTGCCTCAAGCTGCAACTGAAGCTGCAACTCGAGTCCCAGTCTCCAGTCTTCAGTCTTCAGTTCTTCCCAGTCTTCAGTCCAGCCCACTTGCTGTCTTCTCTTGGTACAGTGCCGCCACCTTTTGCCAGCTGTTTTGCCTGCTGCTGCTGCGCCCAGCTGCCTTGGGGCAGATAACTCTTCCCCTGCCACAGCCAGCAACTGTTGCTGTTGCTGATCTTGCGCCATTTTGATGCTGCGGTTGCAGTTGCAGTTGCAGTTGATCTCTGCAGTTGGGCCAATAGATAAGCCCACTGCTGGCTGCTTCAATGTTGACTTTGCTTATGTAATACTAGACTCCGTTCAGCTGCCGGCGGTTTTTGTGGTGTTGTTGCATGCAGCTCGTTTGTTGCATCTTCTTCTGGATGATGCGACTGGTTAGCTGCGATGGCGTGTTGTGCTTGATAAATTGTCTAAGTTCAGCAGAGGAGTTTTGCAGCCGGCAGGGGTTATGGTTAGTCAAGTGGTTAACTATGAGAGGCATCAACTGGGAGTTGCCACAACAATAAATCCAAAATAATGTCAAATCTAAAGAAACTTCTATTCAAATCAAATATGAACTGTAGAGCAATATATTTACACAAATTTCCAAGATTATGTATATAACTTATTTGATAAAATTAAAATTGATGACAAAAAATTATTACAGTGAAATCTCTATTTAACTAAATGTGAATTGTAGAGTATCTTTTATTTCAGACTTCTGTTAGAGTCAAATTTGCTAACGATAAAAGAAAGTGATTTTCCATTTAAGTTATTTGTAAAAATCAAACAAAAAATGATTGCATAAAGAAAGTTCTGTTTAAATCAAATATGAACTGTAGTAAAAATCAAACAAAAAATGATTGCATAAAGAAAGTTCTGTTTAAATCAAATACGAACTGTAGTGTATTTTTTAAGTTATTTTGTGAATAACGTTTAGCTTTTAGAGTGTGATAATATCATAATTGCTAGCAAAAGATTGTTGCAACATGCTCAGGAACAAGTTTCTTGTTGAGGAACGAGCCTGTCCATGGTATTTCATCTCATGTCCACGTCCAGAGCAGCGACAACTGCAACGCCAGCTGATTACACACATTTGGCATTTGCAACGCGAGTGCTTTGGGGCAGATGTAGATGCAACAACGTAGCTGCACAGTGAATTACTTGCAGAGCAGATGTAGCTGAAGATGAGGCAGGGTTAGGTCTGAGGACGGAGCTGGACTTGGAACTAAAACTGGACGTGAACCCAAATTATCTAATTTGCAAAGTTATTGCTATTAATTGGGCGTAATTATTGCGTGTCGTCGGGGCTAAATGGCGCCTTTTATGCAGCCATTATAATTAGTTTCCTTTCAACCTCCCTATGTGGAAAGCCTGTCTGTCTACTTGCCACCGATCGCAGCCCCTTCTGCAGAGTTGTCAATTTTAATTGATTGTTAATCTGCGCTACGTAGGCTCAGCGTGATCTTGCAACTGGATCTGTCTCAGGGTCTGGGTCTGGGTCTGGGTCTGTGTTTGACTCTGGCCTGGGCCTGACTCTCTGCCGAGGTTAATCTTATAAACGTACCGAGTTAATTGTATTAAATACGCTCGACAGCATTGTTGTTGTTATTGTTGCCAGCTGTCCAGCTGGTTATCTTCTTGGTCTTGGTTGGAGTTAATGAACCATTGATGATCAAGGATAACCGACGTGTACATGGCAATTAGTTGATTTTTTATTGAAGTCAACAGCGATAACTAAATATAGATGGAGGCCATCATAAAGAAGATTCAAAGCATTTCTAGGGACTGCATGATAGGCTGTTTTAAAAAAATACAAATTTATAAATGATGAAGACTTATCCAGCTGATCAAGTTATCTAATAAAAGTTGGCCTTTTTCAAAGCATACTTTTGGGCCAGGTTTACGGCTCTTTCAATTAACAATACATAAACATATTGCAAATTAAAGACTATTTGCGATGATTGCCTAAGATTGTAGGAGCTCTTACACGTTGACAGGTATTAAAAGTAAATTGCAAAATATTATAATCAAGAAAGCATTTACATATTCTGAAAGTATATTAATAATTTCCAGTCAAAGTGACAGGAACATTAGCATAAACAGAGCTCAGTAGTCCCAAGTCTATAGCTTTAATAAAGCTAGACTGCGAGCTATTGCTTAAATAAATCAAACTTTTAATTACGCTGCAATTAAAGTAACGTATTTCAATTAATTAAATGCAATTTGATGGAGCGCACACACGAAGTCAATAGAGCCCACGCCTAGCCCAAGTCCAAAAGCAGCCCCAAAAAAACTCGATAAGCATTACGAAACCTGAAATTTTGCGCGCCAAAAACCAAAACAAGCTATACACAAACTAAAGAAAAACAACAACTAAACAACTAAATATATTATTAATGAAAAAATAAATAAAAACAGCTGTGACGATGGCAGACTCTGAGGTAGAGCCAGAGGCAGGTGATAAGGCGTCGTCGGCAGGTTGTTAAACCAGCTGCAGCTGCTGCCTGCGGAGGGTAGCGTGGGAGCTGCAGAGTAGCTCTATTGCGTTGTTGCGAAAATTAACTGCAATGCACAACTAAAGAGGGCAACAGGTAGGGGCAACTAGGAGGAGGGGCAAGCCGAGAGTCACTTGGCATAAATGTTAAAAGGCTCGCCACAAAGCTTCCTACACAGGCGTGCGCGGCTTCCGTGGCTTCGACTTCGACTCCGACTCCGACTCCAACTTTACCAAATTGTTGTAGTTGTTGTTGTCGCATTGGCCTAATGCGAAAGTTGTTGCCCTTGTATTGGTGTGCGCTATGTGTTCGTGCCACAAGTGGCAGTGGTAAGTAACAGACAGCAGTCAAAAGCAGTGTCTAACAAAAATAATTATTATAGAATAGAGAATATTGGTAAAAAAAAGTTTTAAATTTATATTTACATTTATATTTAAATAGATATGTATACTTATATTTATATTTATATAAAAAAATATTCCATATTCTATATTCGATTTGTGTTGTGTAGTGTAATTAATGATCCAACCAAGCACGTCACGCGTCAAACTTTGTACGTGTTGTTTCATTTGTTGGTCAAGTGGGCAACAACTGCAACAACAACGACAACAACGACAACAACAAATGCAACACGCGCTTAATTTTATTGGACATCATGCGGTGCGCATGCGCAACGTATCAGGCGACCTAATCCAACAAGCAACTTGTAGCAACAACAACCAAAAGCCGTTGCACATACGAATGTTTTTTTCATTCGTTTTTGGGCCAAATGGCATAATTGACTGCCCCACTGTGGTTTCGGGCTACCGTCTCGTATACTCAACCCACTCAGATCAGGCGTCCGTCAGAGGCGTTGTACATTTGAGATATGAGGCATTTGGTTATACGAGAAGTTACCTGCCTCTAGCCACACTCAGTGTATCTATTGATTGATGCTTCGCAATTAATATCAATCAAGAGGCAAATGCCAAAAATTAATTCAATGCGATTGACTGAAAGGAATCCATCATACGCAATGCTCAGTGATTATTCGAAATACTATTAATTCTACTGTCATCTCTGTTATTTCTTAGCATATAGTAAAGTTGAACTTAGCCAAGTTGAAAGGAATATCTATTTTAAATAAAGTTATACAACTTTGTTATCTGTCTATTATTGCATCATAAGCAATGTTAGGAATATTACCTTAATTATATTTGATTTAATGGATTTTTTTTAGAATTGCTAAGTCCGCAATGCCCCAAATTCAGTTCAATTAAAAAATATTTTTTAATTAATTGGTAATCTAAATTAATTTTTAAACCATTTTATCTCTTTTTGGTATTATGCTGAAAATACACATATCAAACATACGCAATGCTCACTGTGCACGGTAAATTCGCACATTACAGAGAAGACTGTCAATCTAGTGTTTCTAACTCTCTTGACAAACACCTTACTGGTTTATCAATTGTGTGGGTGCTAACTAATGACAAACACTGTGCATTTTGACTTTAATAGTTCTGCGATCTGAGTATCTGTACACAGATATATCTTTGCAACATGTAGCATGTAGTGGGCTGGCTGTGCAGCAGGTTTATTGCGTTTTATACCCTGCCTGAGAGTATTTTAGTTATGTTTTGAAATCTGTCCACATGAAATGTATTTCGTTGATTAAGATAAGATTAATAACAATGCTCATCTTTTTTAAAGCTATGGTAATAAGACCTACTGCAGATTCCTGCTTTATTAAATATAACATATGTTTAGTGAAACCGTTTGGATAGGATATGGATTTCAAATAACATACTTGTGATAGCTTTATAAATCCGCTATTAAATATGGATTTTTTTTTTTAAATTGTCTAACTATAAATTAGTGAAATCTATTAAGTAATTTGCATTCTGATAGACCTTCAAAAATCCAGGGATTGCTTTTGTACTCCTCAGATTTGGGAGTTAGTTAAGCAAATCATGAAGTAATCTGGTAGAGTATTAAATATTAACTATCCCAGAGATAAATCTTATTTCTGATACTTCTTTTTCTGCGTCTTTGCATGCGCTAATTTGCGCAAATCAAACAACCCACAAGTGGAGTATGGAGTGCGGCACCACAAGAAGAAGGAGTTGAAGAATCGGAGGAACCAGTTTTCTTGTTATTGCAGTTGTTGTTGTCCATGCAGTTGCTTTTTTTTTGTTGCTGGATCACTGCGTGCAGTTGTAAAACACCTGCTACAATTGATTAAATCACAGCAATTTATTATTATGATTTTTCGAGTTTATTTTTTGTATTTGTTGCACTTGTGCAGAGACCACAAAAAGAAGAAAAATTTCAAATCGTGGTTGATTGATTTTGGAGGTCTCTGTGTTTGGTTCAGATTGTGGGTTCAGGTCTTGTGGGTGTTCTTTTCGTGAGGTTTAGCCTATGGCTTTGATATTATGGCCAATAGTTTGTGCCGTTAGTTAAGCTCACTTTGGCATAAATCAATTGCCCAACTTGGCACGTTCTTAGGCGTTAATTGGGGTTTAGTTTTGTACGAGAGATTTGCATACTCATTTGGATAGCTTAAAGTGGGTAGAGTTTAATTGCCAACTGAATTTATTTGAAAGTGGAATTATCGCTAAAAACTTTGATAAACATTAAATTGATAGAGACAAAAATACTTGTAGTTATTTTTAACCAGGAAGATTATCTGTACTGTCTTTGACCATGAAAACCAGTGTTGCGTAGTTTTTAAGCTGTAAATCATAATCAGCTACAACATTGTTGCCAATTTACAAAGCAATAACATGAAAGTCATGTTACAGTTGGAATTTGTTTGACATGATTATCGCGTGCTATTGATGTGGCTAAATTCATCCAATAAATAGGGCAGTCAATTGGCAAGTTGATACACTGTTTGGTCGGGAATTGCAATGAAGTTTTCAGTAGCTTTTCTATTATTTCACTTGATACACCACATTGCGGTAAGTATAATTAATATTATTAGAAATATATGCTTGGGATATTTTTTTTTATGAAATTCATTCCGTTTTGCAGTGCGAGAAGGCCTATGTGGTGTCAAATGATGCATTGGATGCATTTGAAGGCGAATCGGAGTCGCTGGTCTCTTTTGATAAACTGCGAACAATTGGAGCAGAAAATGCCATCAATGGATCCTTTGCCTTTACAGGAGACATGGACAACGATGACTTTAAGGTATCCGTGGAACTTTATTCGAGTCCCGAGTGCGATGGAAATTATAAGCGCATAGTATTTGACGTACCACCAACAAACATTTGCGATTGCTTCAAGAAGTTCTATGTACAATTCGTTCAGCCATCAGTTAAGGAGGGAGATGTTACCAATTTTCCACTTGTCGATGAGAATAGCTGTCCCATACCGCAAGGAGAGTTTTTTATCAAGACTTTAATATTCAACACCGACGATTGGCCCGATCAAGTTCCACGTGGTCTTGTCAAAGCGATCATAACATTTTGGAAAGATGGAAACAACGTTGGTGGACTCACTGTTGTTGTAAGGATTGAAGATCGCAAGAGTTAAATGTCCTGCAGATGAACATCTTGCATTTTTTATATAAATCCAAAATACATGTTATATAAAATAGTTAAGTAGCAATAAAGGTCTTTGAAAGCTAGCAAAATAAATTGGGTTTTCCATAAGTTTTTCCTTATTATCCCTGCCGAACTTTAACTCATATTTCATGCTAGTATTAAAACAAACAAATGAAATAAATCAATTTACATCCACACAGAAGCCGATACAATTCATTAGAAGTCAGCCTTCAACAACCAATCAAGAGTGAAAGATCCAAGGGATCCAAAAGATCCCAAAAGAAAACTTGACTTAGGAGTTTTTCGACGCCCCCCAAAAATGACGCGATAATAAAGCATTTATTGAAAATTATAAACAAAGACAAAATGTGAGCTGTGCCACGAAATGAAATGAAAAGTGCGCCAAAGAAAAACTCAGCAGGAGATATTTTACATTTTCACGGATGGATTTCCCCAGAAAGCGGGCACGTTCCCCGCGATCTCTCACTGATTTTATTTATAAATTCATTCACGACACAACGAGGGCGGCAAATAATATGGGGAAAAAGAGAGGGAGGAGGGGTTCCCCAGTATACAGTTCAGTTTTCGTTTTTGTTTCGGTTCGGTTTCGGTTCGGGGGTCTTGAGTTCCGTCCACACGCGCCTGCCACGTGATAAAAATAGTTCAACGAAGACGAAGACGACGACAGTCGCCGACCAAGTGAAATGGGGGATTTTCCGAAAAATGAAAACGTCACTTTAGGCCTAGGCATTAGTTTTCAGGAAGGGGCCTGTTGCCAAACATCTGTGAATGCAGAAAGCCGCAACTATTCAAGGCATTTTCCAAGTAATATGCAACACATGTTGCACCGCTTTTTGGGGGGACCTTTGCGCCTGCGCCCTACGTGCAACATATGAAAAATGGATGCTCTGTCAAATGATAGGGATTGCGACTAAGAGCAAGTGACATTCCCTATCTCTCCTCCTATGCCAGCTCATGTCAGGCATGACATTAGATGATGCTCCGCCTTGATAAGTCCTGCTGTGGCAATGTCCCTCCCCCTTGTTTCATGTGCCACACGCTGTGGCACAATTGTCAATCAAAAGAACTTGGGGCCAAACCGTGTACCATGTACCGTGTACAGTTGCCAAAAAAGGTGCTCTACCAGCGACTAACAACTCCACTAATCGAGTTGTTAGTCGATTCACTTGACCCGACAACAATTTAAACACTCAAATATAGCTGTGTGCATCTCTAATTTTTATGTCTTCTTCTAAAAATTGTTGAAATTTTGATTATTTTGTTTTGAGAATTTACACAATCATTTAATGGCCTACAAACAGGGTCATAAAATAGCTGCAGCTGCGAGCATGCCCCAAGGCAAAGAGAGAAAGAGATAGAGGCAGAGATCTCAAAGTGGCGCTGCTGCTGCCACAAACTGTTGATGCCACAAATCAAAGCATACAAATTGTTTTCAACAGAATTATGGCATATCTATGGCCGGGAGTGATACCAAGCGACAATGATTAAATATTTGAAACTTCTGTTTGTCCATTAAAATGTCGAGATGGCGTAGAACTTTAACAATTTTATTAATGGGTCGCGTGATTTAATGTGCTCCCTCGACCATATCTGTAAGCTGCTCCGATATGGTTATGGTATTGGAATGGTAATGGGAATGGGAAAGGGAATTCTGATTGGAACATGTATCGCTCCCTTTTTTGGGATGTTGCTTAATTGCGTAATGATTGCGTTAGTTGTGGCATTTGGTTTATGATCTAACCGCTAATTGGGCCATATCTGTATGGGGATAATTCGAGTTCTAATTGGGCTGCCGTGTTTAGATGCAGTTTGGTTGGATTACGACTCCCCATGATGGTAATGGACTCCTCTAAGTTGGATACCCTAATTGAACTTTTCAACTATAAGCTTAATGGGATCTCTAAAAACTTTCTCACGCTTTTTTCCTTTACCAAATCAGATGTAGCACTTGTTCGATGTTTCAGCAATACTCTTCCATTGAAGGCCTCACAGCTGCTTTGTTAGGATGTCAACACATTTTCAGAATTTGCTTACAAATCTACTGCATTTCACCATCAGAGTCATAAAACTTTGCTAATTGAACCCGAGATGCACTCCCGCGAGCCATTAAAATGTGCCCTCAAATTAGAAACAGGCCAAATCATGACCATTATACAATCACAAATCGGGAGCAATATTACGGGGTGCCATCGATTTATTACACTCAGAGTTCTGGCCTCGACGAAGCTGTAAAAATTTCGAAACCGAATTTATGGACGCCCCACATTTGTGGGGTTAACGATTCTGTACCCAAAACATGTTGCCAATTTGTGCAAAAATAGCGTCCACTTAAATCTTAAGTGGAATACCACTCAACTATTTACTTATGTGAAGCTGATGTTTTATGTCAGGTCAAAAGTTACCAAGAAGTGTGAAGGTTAAAGGTTGACACCGATAGGCCATGAGATGCGGATTCTAAAACAAGTTAGATCTGCTCAGGATATAGAAGAATCTTCGACCTCTTGCAGGCTCTGAGTTCTTTATGTGTCAGTGTGAATACAATTTTTTGTGACATACTTATTACACCCTTTGTACTATTTGAGTACAGGGTCTAATAATGAACCAGCCATGACAACTTGTTTGATAAAGGAAGAAACATGTAAGCCAAAAGAAATTTACTTTTGGTATGCTATAGATTAAGTCCGAATTGTTTAACGTACCGACTGAATTGTCTACACTATGGTGTATTTATACACAATTGAAGAAAAAAATGTCTAAATTTATGTTCTTGT
Organism: Drosophila testacea; assembly: GCA_035043265.1. Taxonomy (NCBI): domain Eukaryota; kingdom Metazoa; phylum Arthropoda; class Insecta; order Diptera; family Drosophilidae; genus Drosophila; species Drosophila testacea. The sequence continues at coordinate 937,585 of JAWNND010000378.1, read as the reverse complement.
AAAATACTAAATAAAATTGAATTGCCACTGTCAATAAAATTGAAATTGACCTTTTAAAATATGCTACTATGAAAGAAAAATTGAAAAACCTGGATTTTAAACATAGTGATCGCCTTCTTGGTTTTTTTCTTAAACATGTCCATTATCGAAATGACTTTAAGTTATGTAGTGTCTAACAGTTTAAAAATGAAGCGACTGGTATGAGACAAATATATTATATTACCGTAAAACGTCTTTTCCAAAGGCTAACACCCTTTGTAAAAAATGTAATTACACCTCCTTCTAAATAATAATAAAATAACAAATGCACCTTTAAGTATGCAATGGAATTTTCAAGAGAACTGAAAGGAAATGGAAAGGGAAATAAAACTGAACCTGTTTTGTCTACAGTTGCCAAAACCAATTTATAGATAATAAAATAATTAATCATGCACTTGTCTAACTGAAAGTCCTGAGCCAATACATACAGGAAATAGAGGACACAGAAGACAGACAGGAGTCAGAGGAGAGACAGGACACGCAAACACCCAGCACATTATCCCTGACCATTAACTCAGCTGTCCTGACGCCCAGATGATTGATGTGTGGAGTCAACGGAATGACTAAACAATTCTCTGAGCATTTCCAAGCAAAATTTTGGCAAAAATCACGAAATGGAATGGAAAATGATTTTGGGAAATTATGATAAGACAATTTGACTTGCCTTCAGTTTGCTTGAATTCTAATTAAACTTCCCTCTTTGTGGGTAGATTTTTCCAATTTCCTACGACTTTTTTTTATTTGTGCGGCATCATGGTAAATAAGAACCGTAGCTCATTAATGCAACAGCAGCAGATTTGTAACAGCTCCTTGCCTCATGAATGAACCACTGAATTATTCATGTGTGAGGGTGTGGCACTCACTCGAGTTTGTTCCCATCGGTGGCCTTTTAATTTACTAACTTTTTCAGCCATTATAGCCCTCAAGTGGCACACTTATTACTATTAGGGAATCCGACTCTGGCAATTCATAATTGGGCTTAGTGTAGGATTTGGTCCCCAGAATTAAGTGATTTCAATGGGTGTGCTCTTGTTATTAGATGACTTAACTGAAAAGGGACTCACAATCAGTAGTATAACAGGTGTTTAAGTGATGAATCACTATCAGGATTTAAATTTAATTACAGTTAAGTTGAGAGTTATCTGACTAAACAAAAGAATCAATTTAAAGTTATCGCTTTTTTCGAGCCTAACAAAATTAGCAAATGCCTCCTGAAGAGTATAGAGTAGGTATCGAGTTGCAACGTGTTTGTGCCGCTAATTCTGCAACGCGTTGCAAGTTGCGACGATGATTTATGTGCGGCCGCACCTACATTTATGCCATAAAGTGGCCATAAATCACACCAAGAGGCAAAACTCTACCGACTCTGCAGCTGCATTTGTAGATAGAACTGGAGATCGAGTTGAAGCTAAGGCTGAAGCTGAAGCTGAAGCTATTGCTGGAAGTTAAAGTTGCTCAGAAGACAACAACAGAAAAGCCCGCAGCAAAGTCGACAACAAATTGATATTTTTAACATGTGAGTTCAAATAGATAAAGTCAATTGATGGACAGAGAGTAAGAAAATAAGAAAAATCAGTAGCAAAAAAAATACGCAACAAATAGACAGATGTACGGACTGAGAGACAGACAGACTGACAATCAGACAGACTGGCATGACAATTAGCCGGCGGGCTGCCCAGAGTGACGCCTCCAAACAAAGAGACAAGCTGCCTCCGCCTCCATCTACAGCTCCTCCTCCACGCCACCACCTCCTCCCTCTTGCCGACTCCATTTGCCACAAGTTGTCAATGTTGTTGTCTCTCTATAGTTGGGAGTTTTTCTTGCTTTTTGCCCGAACACTTGTCACAAATTGTGCAAATTTATTTTACGCGCTAAATGCAAAACGTGCCCGGCCAGCTAAATGGCAAAAATTACACTCACAACTCGGTCTCTACTTACTTTGGCATTGGATATGAGTATTCTTCTTGTTATTGTTGGCAATTGTCAATAACTGTGCCTCTTCCCTGAACTGGCCCACCCACAAGTTACGCATTTAGAATATGCTTATACATATACGTACATTTACTTTGCTTATATACTTAATAACTGCTTATTTATGAGCCACTTTCAGTGTGCCTGGCAACTCTGGCAACCCTTTTGCCCTGCCTAACAATGCGTAAAGTTTGTCGCCACTTTTGATGGATTACAACAAGTTGAAAAGCTGCTGGAAGCTGTGTTGCCTGCCAAAGAGTCACAAGTCCGTTAGCTGAATGCGATTTTGCTTTAACACTTTTAGCTTTTGTGTGGCCTTTTAATTATTTATGTACGAGTTTGGCAGTTGCCATTATGCAATGTATTTCAGGTCTACCGCTCAAAGTCTTTTCATCTCATTTTATGCCTTTTGAGCAGTGCTTTTGATTAATTGCCAACCACTTTAACTGGCTTTAGAGGGTGAAAATGAATGAGGAAACATATTAAAATAAGGTCTTCATATTTATAGAGACACAAAAGGTTAAAAGTCAAAAGTTCAATAACTTTAATCTCCGAAAACAAATGAATATATCTATTACGAATCAACAATACATTGTTTTTAATTTAAATCAATAGTTTCACACAAAATATTTTTAAAGATAAATTTAAATTTTAAATTCGACTATAAAATTAGCGACCCCTGAGTCACTCAAATAGAATCAATCTAGTTTCAGTTCTCAAATGCGCACACTCATATGTTAAGTTTATTTACTGTGACAGTTGTAACTACTATTTTGTTTCACTTTTATTTTGATTACCATCTACACCAAAACTAAATGCAGTTTTAATAACTTTTTTTAATAGAGTCAATGTCCGAATTTCCAATGATACAAGAAAAGAGTTTTTATCCAGTTTTACGTTTTTGCATTATTATTTTCGAAAATCTCCATATGATTCGACTATAAAACTCGCGATCCTGAGTCAATGAAATTAAAGTGATCCAATTTCAGTTCTCAAATACACATACTCAGGTAATTTACTGTGACTGTGTCAGCTACTGTTTTTCACTGTTATCCTGACTCTATCTACACAAACACTAAATGCAGATAAAATAGTTTTTTTCCTAAAAAAAAACACCATCCGAATTTCGAAATTCAATTTTAATTTGTATGGAAAATGACCAATGCCCATCGTCACGTTGATTAATGATGATGCCTCAGTCTGGCAGTCAATGTCAATTATGCCATTTGCATTTACAATCCAAAAGAATTGTAAGCAATTATTAGACATTTTTCTTTTGGTTGTACCACTGATCGATTGGTTGACGTCTTAGATTTTCTTCTTTTTTTTTTTGGGATAGAATATAATAAGAATAGATAAGAATCAGAACATGAGGCAGACGAATGAACGGGGCACAAATGGGAAACAAAACGATGAACTGAAAATGATTAGTCAACAAGCCTGGCCAGCAATAAAAATTACTGACAATTTCATGAACAAACGCCTTTTATGACCCCACCAACAATAACAACAAAGATAGTATAAAATTTTCATTTTGTGTAGAGAAAACTCAAAAAAAAAGAGAGGTAAACTATTAACAAATGTCAATTAGATGACACAGGCGCAAAAGTTGAACAAGAGAAAGGCACAGAATGCGGCCAGTTAATGACAATGCGACGTGCAGCAGATGCAATCCAACAGATACAGAAACAGAAACAGATTCAGATACATATACAACAAGATACTTACAAAAAGATACATATAATAGATATGATTGTCATTTTTGTTAATCAATTTCGTGGCAATGTTACAATTCTCAACTTGGAATCAAATGATTTGCTTTCATTGTTCACGCGCTGACTCAGAGGCATGTGCACTTGATAGTTACCTCGAATTTACACCTCTTTTCTAGAGCAGATAGATACTTAGACAATCTTTTATAGTTAAAATGTGTCGCATTCTTTGCCAGCTTTAATTGAGCTGTGAAATTTTCCATATCTTTACGAGACTACCTTGGTGGCATTACGATCCATTTTTTTTCCCAGTTCCTCATTTCCCCATTTTTTGTAACTTATTTTCCCGTCTAGAAGTTGCTATTGTTAGTACCGTTTTTATGCTTGAAATCACTTTGTAGCACTTTACTCGAAATTAACATTATTTGTATATTCATTTGCTTGCAACACTTTCTATACGATTTTAATGTGGCACGTCTGCGCGCTCAATTAAAACGTGGAATTCAATGGGTTCCTAGAGGAAACCCTTTTTTAGGGGGGTTGGAGAAGGGAAAGAGAAGGTGAGAAAAGGTGAGCTGATGCTGGCCAAGTGTCACTTGCCAAGCGAGTGATGTGTTAACGGTTATTGTTCTAGCCATGCCAACCAAAATTAATGCCTCAAATGGATTTCAAGTGCGGCTGGGCTAATTGAAAAGCTGTTTTTCTATATATTTTTCTATATACTTTATTAAACAAAAGGCGCGACAGGAGATCGTAGAGAAAAAAAAATCAGAGACGACCCAACAATTGACCGCTGGGAAATGAACCCATAAACAAATTAGAAACGAAAGGCATTTAAGGACGACAAAGTATCCCCAGCAGGAACAGGACACGCAACCAACTTGAAATTTATTTATTAATCGCATGTCAAGCGATGGGCGGCTACTAGAGTAGGCGGCGGGAAGGGGTGTGGCACTCGCAAATATTAGCACGTAAGCATTAAATACATTTTAAGCGGAAGAACTAATTAACAAGCGGGTGGATTGACAGTAGACAAAGACCCAACTCCGGGTGCATTTCGATGGAGGGAAAGTCCCCTTAAGAGTACCCAGAAAAACTTGGGAAAAAAACTCATTAGCACGCTCGAACGTTAAAAATGTCGCGTCAAAATCAGCGCTTAATATTTTTTATGATTAGCCGACCCAGCACGACAGCCAACAGTTACAAAAACAAAAAACAAGGAGTCGCCTTTTCCTGACATTTATGAAGCCAAAACAAAAAGAAATTTTTGCAAATACGACAAGGATTAGCGAGGATTTAGCAATGGAAACCAAAGATACTCTATTAAATATTCTTGATTAAAGAAGAGGGTATTTAGATTTCGTTATGAAATTTTTAAACATACCCTCTAAGTTTTGAAGTGTTGTGGATAAGGTACAGTAGCCTTCCACCTCAAATCAAGTTTAACTGAAATTGAATACCGTAACGTACTATATAATTGTTATAGAAAAATTGATTAAAAAATGGATTTTTGTATAAATTTCATAATTTAAATATAGCTTTCATAGAAACTACTATTGAAAAAAAACTTGCAGTATGGAAATTTGAATTTTTCCAATGTAATATACATATGTATGTATATCTGAAAATGTAAAGTAGATTTTATAATTAAGATATAGTGACCAAAATGAACTTAAATTAGCATTTTTTATCATTATTCTTAAAATGTCTTATCAAAATTAATTTGTCATATTACTTTCTGTCGAAATTTAATTAAAATCGGATAGTGACAACATATATCAAACATTAAGATATTCATGCATTACAAAGCATATTATAAAAGGCATGTTACACGTTTTGAAGCAAGTGTGACAAAAGGAAATTGAGTAGCGACATTGGTGAAAATGTACACACGAAATATTTGTTATTTGCACAGACTTTGTCTGGAAAAATATAAACTTATAGCATATATGGACAGGTGTTTTGGAGTAAATTATGGATAGGAGGAGGGAAATGAGTAAGTAGAGTGGAAAAGAGTCTGACAGTCAAAAGTAATCATCATAATTCGCGGGGCTAAAAACGCTAAAGACCCATTAATCGTAAGCCAAACAAACAATACACAAAAGCGAAAGCGACAGGATATTTGTAGCATGTCCTGTGAGTCGCGACTTTTGCCGCCAGAGCTGTTTTAATTGTCTGCTTTTGGAGCAAGAGGAAGGAACTGGACTCTGGACTTATTGTTGCTGAAGAACTGTGAGTTCTGTAGTCAAAACAAAAAACGTCACAGAGGACATGACACCCGCGGCTGCGTCACTCAGTCGACAGTCCTCAGTCGTTGTCCTTTTTTCCTCTTTTTTTTATTGGTAATAAGGTGTCTTTGACGAGCTGACTGGACACTGCGTTTGGTATCTGGTTGGTTGCATTGCGTTGCGCTTTTATAAATATGACGATAAATTTCGTTGGCCACGTTGTCGCGACTTGACTTCTCTTTTTTTCATTTCAACTTCATTTTGGTTTTTAATTTCCTTCTGGGATTTACAGCAAAGGTATCCTTTTTGCCCTGTACCATGACTGTGATGTCTGTACAGACAGCAGTAGCAACGGTTTTAATAGCTCTCGTCCAGTCTGGGCAAATTTTAATATAAAAACTACAGCAAAATGTAAAAGCAACAGCATAATATCCCCTCACTCCCGCATTCCTGCATTCCCGATTTGTATGCTGGGTTTTGAGCTTTGGCCAGAAAGCAAAGCAAAAGTGAGATAAGCGCTTTAAGCCCTATTAACGGACTTGTTGCAGAAGGACCATATCGTTCTTTCACTCTCACACTCTTTTTCCGTTGCCCTTTCTATCTGCATCTCTATGTGTATGAGAAGTTAAGCTAAACTATTTGTGTTGTGGCTGGAATTTAGAAGACTAATATTAAAGAACTGAAAAGTGGTTTAAGCCATGTTGATAGGGATAACAACTTTAGTGTCAAGATTAAGAAAATGCAAAAGCAAAAAAATGAAATTAATGTAAATTAAACTATCAAGTACACCAATTTTAACAATAATTTATCATACTACAAAAACTGGTTAAAATTAAGAGTAAAAATATTTAACAGCAGAAAAGTTGTTAAGCTAATTTGATTGCAACAAAGTTAATAGCTAATGAACTAATGAATTGATTTCATGAATACGAACGTAAATTCCTTATTTTGTCCTTATTATTAAACAAAGTTTTGAATTGAAATGATAAAAAATAAGAAAGATATATAAGCCGAGTTGACAGGGCTAAGAAATTCAAGTAATGGTTTAGTAATAGAAATAATTAAATCTCGAAATGAGAATGTAATACATTACTGGTACTAAATTATCACCTACACCAACATAGGTATACTTTTCTATCCTATTACTCGGAGCACTCCATCAAGGTGGAAAATTTCAGTGAAAAGCAATTTAAGCAACGATTCATAACACATCCGCACACATACGAATATAAAGCTAAGTAACAAGCTCATTGCTCATAGACAGTCAGGCGGCAATCAAATCAGGCAAAACTTGTTATCGCCTCCTTTGAGCGACACCAAGAAAATTAATGACCACCCAACCAATGAATTTGGAGTCTCGAAACTCCGTCTAAATATCGAATAGGCCTCGTCTAGTCGGGTAATGGTATTGAGGCACATTTGAAATATGTAAAGCATATAAATTATGTGCCCAGCCGCCTGGGCGACAAACTGTGAATGAATCAAAGGATAATCCAATTTATTTCACATTATGTGTGCTTGCTGCAAGATACAAAGTGTTGCAACTTGCAACACGACTTCAGTTCGACTTCAAAAGGTGTCAACCTGCCACTGCAACTTGGAGTTGGGGATGTGGCTCTACCAGCTGCACTTTCTGGCAATCAATACGTTTTTGTCTCTAATATAATTTACTGTCTCTAATGTGGAAGGTAGGAGAATGAAAGGCACTTAGAGCAATTGCGGGAGGAAAATGAATGAGAAGTCAGTGTGTGAGTTATCCTTTATGCGTAAATCTCTTTGTGCTGACTTAATAAAGATTTTACAGTAGCTTTTATTTATACGGCAAGTAAGCAGTGATGGTTGATTGCTGGAAAAACATATCTAAAGCAAACTAATTTTAAAAAAAGACAACTTAAATAAATAGTATATTTTCCTCATTAGCCAACAGTATAGTGTCTAATTGGTCTTAAGATAGTTTTCACTTAATTTATTTATATATTTATTTTTGAATCTATACAGCTTCTAAAGGAAGAAAATTAGGAAATGTTATAAGATTAAAATTAAAATAAATTTATATAAGATCATTTTAAAATATTTATGCAAAATTAATTAAAAACATTTCAGAAATACCATGAAAGCATCAATGTAATTTTCAAATAACTCTATGAAAGTTGTAAAACATTTTCAGAATCTGACATTTGAGGATATAAAAACAAATTTAAATTTAAAAGATGAAGTTTATTTGTGTCTTAATAACCGCGTGGACAATGTCGAGCTAACTCATCTTTTCTACTTGAATAATATGATATGCTGATTCTTTATTCCGTTATGTGAAAATAAGGAGCTGAGCTTTGTGTCGACTTTGTTTTTAAATATTTCACGCTCAACTTACTTTGCTCAAAAGATTCGCCAAATCGCAGGTCAGACAAAGTCTATGCGAAATTCATACACATGTCAGTCACACTTAACCCCGGGCTAACAGAAGGCAGACCGCAAAAATATCAAATCCAGATTTGCTTTTATAGCCTTGCGGCAAAACTTATTATATAAGTATATTTTTGTCTAAGTCCACAAATGTTATTCAGCTTATGTTTTTGGCTGCCAACTTTTGTGATTTTTATAATTTTGATGTTTTCCCAACATTTATTATATGATTTCCGGTAATGTTTTGAGGCGACGTTGTCGCGACTCACAATTTATTCACGTCGCATATGTCAACAGCTCGTTTTTTGATGAAAGAAACAAATTTGGATATAGATACATAGAGAAGAGCAGTTGGATATGTGTTTGAATATCCTTGCTTGGCAACTGTTGCCGCTTTGTGCAGAAAATTTGCATATTTGCATTTCAATTTGGGGTTCGAGTTTGGTTTTTATCTTTAGCTTTTGGCAAAAATTTAATTGTCAATAAAAATTTACCGTGCGGAAAATTTGTTATGCAAACAAAATGAAATTGAAATGCGACTGCTGCTGTGCACTTTCCATGCGATTCACTGAATGTGAAAAGGCCACAATCAGACAATCAGACACATCCTTAAAATCTAAGGAATACGTATTTGCATTATCTCAAAGGTAAATTGCATTACAGAGCAATGTGTTTGAGACTGTGAGAACATTTGTTCTTTAAATAATGCATGAAATTCGAAAATTTTACATTGACACGACAATGTCTAATTGAGTTAATGGGAAAATCGCAAGTCCAACATGCAACTTGATAGGGTAGAGTTAGAAGAAGGGGGATAATCGAAGGGAGTCTCATGTAATTTTGTAATTTACATTGCAGGTTTTGAATTTACACTTGCAAGCAATTAATAATGCTGCATTAGGGTTATCCATAAACTCAAACACATATCCTTGATGATGCATCCATCCTCTCTGCATATGCACGACAATTAAGCAGGATAATTAAGTTTATCGTTCATTGGCTTTGCATTTTACCCAACACCACTAAACACATACATGTACACATGCTAAACTCCTCTCTGACATTTACCAAATGTAACACGTATGACAGATTACAACAGGATGTTCCTTAGATTGGGGGAGCTGCAGGACATGCTTGTGCATATTACACACTGGCAATAAGAGCCTGAGTATCTAAGTGCATTTTCAAATACAACTTACTGTGCATATACTCGTATATCGCCAAAAGTTATGCAAATGGAAAACAGTTGCCGGTAAAGAGGAAAGTTGTCATTCGATTCAAAGCCCTTTCCCCCTTTTGAAGTAGTTCACACATTTGACTGTGCGTATCATAAAATGCAGTCTTGTCATCAGACATTAAAGATGCCATTGCTAGACGCAATTAAAAGCATTCAGAATAAACATTTCATTACCAGCCAAATGACGTTCCCTCTCTCTCTCTCTCTCTCTCTCTCTGGGCTCTTCTCTAGTCATCTCTCGTTGCACTTAAAAAACTTTTTGGCACCCAAAAAGAACAGCAGCACAAACATTGTCATAAACCTGGCTGACATTAAGATAACTTTTAATCATCGTAAAAAACCAAATCCTGCGCTATCCTTTTCCCTTCCTTTAACACTTACCTATACCACACTTTCCGCTTAAGGTCTGCTACGTAAGCGGCTTTTCGTGTTGCCATTCGCAACTGCATAAAAGCTGAAAAAATCTGGGAAATCAAAAATAAATATTTTTTTGTTAAATGTTTTTGGCAAAACAAAAAATTATGGACAGGCTTACAGACTCTGTCTATGAATCTGCTGCACAGTCCTATATTAAATTGTTTCGTTAGCTTTTCAACGGGGGAAACTGTTGACGTTGCGACGTTGAATGTTGCTGTTACTGTTGGCTTGCGGCATGTTGCAATGTTGCGACCGGCCAAACGGAAATGTAATGAAAATTCAATTAAAAAATGGCATTTGCCAGATTTTACGAGTTGCAATCATTGGGAAGGATAAAAGGAGTAGCTTTTGGAGATATTTCTGTTGAATTCACTTAAACTTCAATCGCATTAAAGTTGCTAAGTGAACGCTTTAAACTACTTTAACTGATAATTGTAATTTACCACAAATTGCAGAATTGTATATAATTATTTGTAACAATCAGCAGCATCCCCTAATAGAGATCAGGAAAAAAGAGGAAAATCGCTTGTAAACAAATCGAAAAAACATGTAATTTCACTTATCTGACATAATGTCAACAATTTGAAAATCGTCTACCCGTCGTACATTACACATTACAGTAAATTCACATATAAATTACCCGAAAAAAAGGGGAAAAAATGTATCCCTTATCGGGATAACAACAACAAGGAAAATAACGAGTTGACTTGTGTAACAAATAAAAAGTCACTTGATAAGCCCAATATGCAACCCCTTGTTTCCGAAAGGGTGTTATGCCAAACGGCGTATGCTAATCACTTACACACAAATACTTTCACAAACACACACACACACACATAAGATACACCCATAGAAATCGTCTTAAACACGCTTTAACACAAACCAAACGAGCCAAAGATCTTTTTTGGCTGCACTTTCTGGTTTGGTGGCAAATGGAAATTGTGATTCTTTTATAGCCTGGCGCCGCTTCAATGATTTTTATGGGTCTTGCCGAATAACCGAACAGCAAAAAAAATGAGCTGAAATGCTTGCAGACTGATTTGCATGTCTTTACTTCCTCATGATAGAGTATGAAAGGTCTGTACCTTCCTTTGCAATATACTTATATAAATATAATGTAGGTCTACCATTTTTATAAATTAAAAAAAAACTATTTTGTTTGACAAGAGGATTGACATTTAAGGAGAAGAGATTCCTTTGACATTTTAATATTAATATTATTTAATTGGTACTTATAATTATAAATAATGAAAAATATGTTCTGTAAAATGTTTAAGAAACTATAAGATATTACATCATACATATAATATTTTAACAAATATATACGATTTAATGGAAATTTTGTTTGTTTGTTTGGTTCTGTTATATGAATATTTAAATTGACATTAGCAAAAATCCAACTGAAACAAATTTCTTATCAGAATGATAAAATTATTCAATATTTATTCCATGATTCTTATATACATTTTCAGACATCAAATATATATATTAATTAATTTATTTAACATTTCGTATAGTAATTTATTTTAAGATTTATTCATATTTCATATTTATTATGTTAAAAGATTCTCATAGCAAATAAAGAGTATTCTAAATTCGGTTTCAGGTTTCATTATCTTATTTCTGGTTAGTGGTATTTTCGCCAATGTTTCGCCTTTGGTTTTTCAATTTATATTGATATTTTATTTGCATATGCAATAATTTACAGACAGACATAACAAAGGAGTTCTCGAGGAGTTTCGTTGCCACTGAATTGAATGAGTTTTATATGGTTTACTCGGGCGTCGAGTATAAATATTTGATAGGGCACTGCAATGAATAGGCAAAAGGCAATTGGAACAGAAGGAGAGCCAAAAAGGAGCATTTAATAAGCACTAAAATGCATACAAAATCTCATTTTGCTATTTTAAGATAACATTTTGCTCCCCACACAGCTGAGCGGAACTCAACTGAGCTCTATGGATCTGGTAAATATATATATATATGCATATATAAAGTATGACAGTATGCGTGTATTCAATTTCAAGAGCCATTAAAAACTATGCATGCAATTAAGTCGAGTGAAAATTTCATAAAGATAACAATCGACAAGAACAAGAAATAAACATATCGTATAGAGATAGATAGACACGTGTGTGTACATATACATATAAGTAGTATGTGGAGTGATGCTGAGATAGATAGAAAGAAAAGAAAAGAAAAACCTGCAGTTGCCCGTCAGTCAACACTTCAAATAAAAAGGCGGACGAGGAGCCCACATTAATTTGCATTTAAAAACTGTTTTCAGTAGCATTAACAACAAACATGGGCCTTCTCAATACTTAGGGAGTTGGAGTTGAGATCTGGGATCTAGGGAGCAGCAAGCGAGGCCATTAACAAAGTGTCTCCAGATGTGGCAGCAACAACAGCAGAAGCACAAGTTGATTTGGGGCCGCATCATATTTAACATAAAAAGATGAAAAGTTTATTATTATGATTGTTGTTGTTGCTGCTGCTGCTGCTGCTGCTGCTGCTGCTGCTGCTGATGTTATTAGCTCAAGAAATGGTTATGGGACCAGAGCACGCCACAACCCAACAAGAAATGTCAAAAGGCAGCGGTCATAGTGTGTCCAACTCATGCCACAAATGGTGCCGTGTCGCGAGGCACAAGGCATGAGGCATGCGGCATGAGGCGGTGGCACTTACAATGATCTTGTCATAAAACGTTCAGAGTCATCAAAGTTGCACTTTATGCGAAACGATCGTTGTTCAACAATGTTGTTGTTGTCTGTTGTCTGTTGTCTGTTGTTATTGTTGTTTGTTGTCGTTGCACGTGTTCATCGTCATCAGCATTAGCGGCGCTGTTGTATTAGGCGAGAACAGACAGACAGAAAGACAAACAACAACGAAGATCGACCAGACACGATCAGAACTCTGCCTTTGCTTGATCTTTACACTCAACATAATCATAGAAATTATGGGGTCCCCGTCTTGGCTAAATGGTGTTGGCAGCGCCATAAGCGGCTGGCTAATACGACCACATGGGGTCGTGGCAAGCTGTTTTTTCTTTTTAGAGAAGATCTTGACGAGATGGGGCATCAATTTAAATGCATGTGGCAACAATGAAAAAACACAAATAGCCTCTAAGTATAACACCAAATGATTGCATAGATTAGTTGCTGTATCAGATGAAAAAAGTGTCAATATTACAACTTAGCAGGAAGGGAATAGAGATATTGCTCTAAATGGCCATCATCTTTATAATAAAAGTTTGGTAAACATGCTTTGAAAATGTCATAAAGATGCACATAAATTACAAATATTAATCGGACAATTATTATGTATAAATAGACTCCCATTCGTAACTCTAAATAAAACTGAAACACTTTAAGCTTTAAAGACTGACCACGACCGTTAGAGGAAATAAGCTGATGTTCTATATTATCTGTATCAGTTGCAAATGGTTGAATAGCCTTTTCAATCTTGTGTAACTTCATTAATGATCTATGATATACATTATTGACTAAGCTCCAACATTTTTAAATTAAAATAGGAAGTTCAGATTATAGGGTAGAAGTTCGTTTTTAGAATTAACATCACCTGCAAATAAATCAAAGTCTATCCCCAAAAGTAACTCTTAAAGTAGTATTAAGTATTAAAACTTAATCTTGTTAAAAAGCTGTGCGTTCTTGCTCTTGGCTCTGTCAGTTTTAAAATAAAATATATTAGTGGAAAGTTCACCCCTTCGGGTGGCAGTTTAAAATCTTGTTATTTAATTCTTCGACTTAAAACAAATTTTTAATAAATAAAAGAATCAATAATTTTTTGATTAATTCACTTTTATTAGAAAGTTCATTTGTGAATTTTATTGGAATACTTTCTTAGAGTTCTTTGTTTTTTGCTCAATAGGTTTAAAAGTTAGCTTCAAATTAAATGAGCCAAGAGACTCATTATTTCATTGTTGCTTTAAAATCCACTTGGAGGTAAAAAACTAGTGAAAATCGTTGTAATATTTTGTATGTCTTCCAATTGCTTTTAATTTGATTTCCATAGCTAAAGATAAAGGCTTATTGAATGTTATACTCGAAAGCTGCTCTTGTTTGAGTGTTTAAAGAGTATAGACTTGTTGCCCATTTGCATCCTCCATCAATTTAGGAGCTCTATTTTCCCTATGGAAATGCGTGACAGGCCCAAGTGTGCCTCAAGTGTTGTCACACACATGAGTAACCAAAGACATTACAACGATTTTGGGCCCGAGTGGCAAGTGGCGTGAAACCCAAAAACATATATATGTAGTAAAGAGCCCCCAAGCACTTGACACTTGCCACTGACTTGTGGCATGAGCCGACGACTTGACATGCGTTTGCCGCTGTTGCAACTACTGGAGGAGGCTTCTGTTCGGTGTTTGCCGCTTGAAGATCATCTTTTTCAAGATCTCATTTCCATAGAAAATTTGTTTGGCCTGCATCTGGGGACTGGGGACTCCAACTCGCTGATTGCCTGTCGTTGTTAGAAAAATATTATTTTCTTTATTCTCTTTCTTTTTTTGTTTTATATACATGTGTATGTACATATATATCTATGCTGATTGCAGAGACGAGTAGTTGCAGTTGGGGCGTGCTGGTGCCACAAGTGAAGCAACAACAACAACAACACAAAGGGCAGTCCCTGCCGCTGCCGCTGCCGCTGACGCTGTCAGTCAGTAAGTTGCCCCAAGGCCTACGACACGCTTGAGTGAAAGTTGATGTGCATGAAAAGTTTTAATTGCGCGTCGTATTCGAGGTTTTTACTAGTCAGGAGCTGGGTGGCACTTTCCAGAAAACATATTAGAAATTAAAAATGATTTTAACACACAAATTTTGTGGGTCATTTTTTGTAATGGGCCCGACGAGCAATTGCGATAAGAGATCTTTATAGTCAACCCACCATCTTTTTCTCTCTCATGTCAAATGAAGTGTGGCATGTGCTGAAGATGTTTGAGTTTTGGCCCTTTGGGAAGGAGACTAAGCCACGTGCTTTGGTTTACTCTGCGTGGGTCTTGGGATGCGTAGGATCCCAGCTAGATCGTCAAGATGACAGGGCATTATAAGCCAGACCACAGTCTCCAAAGATATTGATTAAGAACTTCATCTAAAGAGTACCATGTAAAAGAGTAGGCTGCACTTGAAAGATGCTCACCTGAAGATAGGTAAACAAAATGTTTTATAGCTCAAACAAATATAATAAGCAGCACTTGCTTATAGTTTTTTTATCAGCAATAGATCAGTTTTTAAAAGAATAATACAAGAACAATAAATTTCTACAAAGACATGCATCAACTGCCCAAAACCATAACAAATTCTAAAACTATTTTCATTTCCACATTTTTCCTATGGTAAACATTTTTTAATGAACTTTACCACACATGAGAATGGATGATCATTAACCAACTGGGAATCTTAACTGAAAAATGCCAACACGAACAGAGATAAACTTTTGATTTGATTTGATGATCAGTAAACTGAGCAAGATTAACTACCAGGGAGTTCAAATGGTCAAAAGCTAATAAATTACAAAGACTCTAGAAACGACAAATGGTCAAATGGATAGATGGATGTCTTTAAAGCTAACCAATGCCGTTTTATGGCACCTTTTTTTTGGAACATAACCCGAGCCATACATCAAACTAGGGCTAACTATCGTCAGGGCATGGCAATTGAAAAATGTAGATCAAGTTGAGGCGATAAAAGGCCAAAAACCGCCTTTCACATTAATTATAAGTTTTTAAAACTACATAAAAAGCTGAACGTGTTGGAACTCACATTTTGATTGAATGAAATGTGGAAAGGGTAGACTCAACTTTCTGGGAATAGTTTCATTATGTTTCACTAATTTCGAACAATGATCGCCGAGCCGAGCCGAGTGATGCTGTTAAGATAAACCATTAAAACAATTTTATTAAAATGATATCTGTAGGCATTTGTTGTTGTTTTCATGTCATAGTTAATATGAGACAACCCACTTAATTGTTGTTGGGCTTGGGGGAATTCCGCATAAATGGGTCGCTAAGTCCCATAAAGTGTAGTTCTAATAATGCACCTTTTTACGATCATTTCAGTGTCAACAGTTAATGTCGTAATTATGTGTTCAGTTTTATTTCCACGTATTTTTCTTAGACTAATTGCATTTCTTCCCCATGGCCAAAGTCAGTCCATTTTATTATTTAAAGCTTCAATTAAATGTTGACTATTGTTTCATTTGTCGGACTAAGTTCGTTAACCATTGTCAGGTTTGACAGTTTTTCTGATAACACTTTTACAGCAATCCATTACAGATTTTAGGCAGGGAGAGCTGCAGGTTGACTCACAATGAGGCAGAGTTACAATCAAAATGGTAACAAGTACGAGTATCTTCACACAACTGTACAAATAACACTACAAATATCCTATATTTCAACCCAAAAACCTACCCATTTAAATCCCCTTGGTATTATCTCCACGGCAATGCTACAAAAACGTGAATTGATAGACAACAAAAAGAGGAAAAAATGGAAAAGAAAAAAAGGAATCCAAATGCAACACACTAACGATTTCATTAAAAACGCAGTCAACTAGAAAAAACTCAATTAATTTCAACATAAAAAGTTGGCAAACGCCCACAACTAGAATAATATGGATGCTATCGACTATACGATACTCTGTAGATAGCCTTTGAGGTGTTCTCAAACAATCAATCCCTTCTAACTTATACATATTTATCCAACTCTTAGGATATAGAAAGAGTGTATTCAAAATTAAAACTTAATCTTTTATAAATTGTATAACTATACATTATGTTTAAGCGGATGTTTACAAAATTAAATATTAACTAATGAACTATCTTCATCAATCAGAAACATCAGACTGTTAAACATATTTTTATCTTTTAATTTTATAGTTTTTCGATTAGTTCAATTTAATTTAATTGAGTTGGTAATTTAATTTTATTTATTAATTAAAAGAACATTTAAAATATAAAATTATGTCTGCTTTTAATGCCAATCAAAATTAAATAGTACTTTATATGATCAGAGTTAATACCTTCAGTAAGTTACATGCTTTTACAAAGAGTAGGTCTGCTCCTCTTTACCCACTTCAAATGGCTACAGGGTATATAAAAAGGAAATGCATATAACATATGAACATGTATGTATATCCGAAAAACAAATTTTTGTTTTTGTGCAAATCATTCGGCAAACAAACACAAATGTGCATAAAATTACAACAATGCAACAAATTGAGGGATGCTAAAGTGCAGAGCTGACCAGCATTGGACCTACGGCTCAACCATCAAGTATCAAGGGTTTACCACTTCCCCCTTGACCCACTCCAAGTGCAGTGATATGCAAAAAACTGCATGTCATTGCGTTGGCAACGCAATGCGACTTCCATGGGCATATAAATCGGGGTACTGCACCCCGGGGAATCCCCCCGTTGATGTGTCGAGGGCTTCACTTGCGTTTTTATGTAGTTCACTTTTTGAAAATTGACAGCTTGACCGCAGTGCTGGATGTGTGTGTGTGTGTGCGGATATATTGTTATTGTTATTACATTGATGCCGCTTGTTGTTGTTGCAATTGCAATTCAAGCGCAAAATCATTAATATCCTTTGGCCCCTTTCCTTACTTTTTTGTGGTTGTTGCATTTGAATGCGTTGCTGCATTTCGACCCCACATCCAATATTTTTTATGAGGCTTCCACATGTTTGGCCCATTGTTATGTGAGCTACGGGTCACTTAATGAACCCTGAATGTGGTTGTCAGAGAGTTTGCGTTTTTGTCAAACACTTGTCTGACTTTCAACAAGCCAACGCAGTCTAAAAGCTGTCTGGCATCCATCAAAGTCAGTTCTAGACTGATAAACTCCCACTTTACTCTTCGCCCTGTTCCCTGTCCGGATCTTCCCAACCCTGTACACCTTTCACTTATCCCAAATTACGCCTAGATACAAACACCACTCAGTCTGATGCGTCGCTTAATAAGCATTTATGTGTCTCAATAGTTTAATGAAATTATCAATATCCTAGACGTACCCATGTGAGTCATCACACACACACACACACACATACAGTCACAAACATAATCACCTACTGATGTAAATACAATATTTTCAATATAACCACTTAACGCTTAAATCCCGCACCACATACACACAACAGACCAGTGAAGACAGCAAGCAGAAAAACACAACCCTCGTCAGGGGTAGGCCTTGGTTACCCCCTAACACTCCTTTCCCCCCTCACATAACGTTATCTGCCGACTACTACCTAACCTAACCTATCTATAATACTACTCGTACTTGTACCTTCTACCTCTTGTGCCTCTTATTGTTGTCATTCGCCTCAGCCAAGTGGCAGCAACAACTTTGACGGCGGCGACTACCGACGACCACAACAGTATCAATGCACAAACTGTACCCAGTACTCCTTCCCTCAGTTGAACTCTATACAGGGGCAGGGGTCTTGACAGCAACCCCCAAAATGCTGTTGCAAGGAGGGTTAAAGTTTGAGACGACAACGAGGAAGAGAAATAGGAAGAGGAAGAGGACGATGACGATGACGGTCACGACGACAGTGAACTGTCATATTTGCTTTGACTGACTAACTGACTGACTGACTGAATGACTGACTGACAAACAGACAACACGTTCGTGAATATCCATGAGTGTTGCGGTGGTTGATGTGACTTACCAACTGACCATCTGTCATGGCTAAAATGTCCTACAACAGACCCTGGAAAAATATAAAAACCACGGCATATTTTTCAGCGCATTTTCCCTCTTTGTTCGAAATTCAAATGACGCCCCAGTGACAACTGTACCATGGGCAAGTGTACTACACACTGTCGAGCAAGGCAAGTGATTGTTCTTGTTATTGTTGTTCTACTCGTAGCAATACAACATTTTTTGATTTTTTTTGTGAGTTAAGGAAAAAATTTGCATAGCTCGTGAGTACTTGAGGAATTCCTTTAGAATCTCCCCTTATAACATTTTATTTTCTGTGTACTTTTCGAGTGTGTCGGCATTTCAGAAAGGGTACAGAGATTTTTTTTTGAGACTGACAAAAGGGTCCGGTTTGAGTTTAATTGTTTGGAAAGATTTTGGCTACACAGTTAAGATTTCACTAGAGAGGACTCTCAATTATACTATGCTTAAATAATCGAAATCTTCCTAGTAGCTTAAGGAAAGAGTTTAATATCTAGTCAACCACTAACTAACTACACATAAAAATCCTTTTGTTCAATGCATGCAGCTCACTTAGAAGGCAGCCAATTAATTGGCAGAGTCCGGCAGGGCTACTTACAATGCTTCCATGTCTCGCTGGACTTTACATTACCACAATACCTTAATAAAGAAATCATCAGGATTAGAGTCAGAGAGTTGGAGAACTGAAGAGTCGGAGTCTACCACATCAATGGGCCGCTAGCTCTTGCCTGGATGCATCAACACTTCAATGAGTGCGACTGGCGGTCAGTTGGTATAGTATATGTAGTATGGTATAGTATCATATAGGAACTGTGCCTCAATCAAGTGTGGGTAACACAGCACACAATGAGGCACTTCGTCTTCAGTCTGCTCCGATTTCCCCTGCCTGTTCGAATGCCAATGCCACCACAATTATTTCCATTTGATTGAGCAAAGAAGTGTGCGTGGAGCGTTCCTTCTTCCTTTACATTTTCTGTTCTTTTTTCAAACATGCTGGACACATTGTTTGGGGTGCCTGGACAGACTGAGCACAGGACGGCACTGTGTGGTCATCACTTGCGACTGGGCTGTGTTTATTGCGCTATATGCTTGAGTGCATTCGCATTTATGGACAATGTTCACAATTATGATGATGACGATGATGATGATGGTTGCAGGAAGACTTGAGTTTCATGTGCACATAGTGGCGCTATGGTATGGGTGATTTCAAGAACTTTAAAGCTGCAATCCATGAACTCTCCCATAATCCAGGAGTATATTGCTTAAATTCCAGAAGAACAAAATTTATTAGTGATGAAATTAAGCCTTTTACAATCAAACGTAACTCAAAAATATTTTATGCTCATATTTTAAATTACATTTTACATTTTAGTTTACAACTATTTTTTGTCTGTCTTATTGTTTATACATCAAGTAAGTCTAACCCTTTGCATATGAAAGTAGATGAAGATATTGTAAGAAGTCTTCTGTAAAGAAAATTATCTTTTGAATGGAATGATTAGTAAAAAATAAGTTATTAGTTTCTTTAATTGAATAATAAGAAAATGACAAAAATAATTGTCTCTTTGAACTATTTTGGACTATATTTTTTTTAGTATTCTATTATATTATTCTTAAATTTGCGATATTGAAAATGTAATTTTTTTATTCTTCATAAGAATTTTGTCTAAGTTGAGGTGCTACTACAATCCAAATGTCTTGTATATTTATAAAGAGTTTTCATTTCCGACTCAGCATTATTTTGAAAAGTTATTAGTTAATTAAAAATCATAAAATACTTAATTCACACGCCTCCACATCTTCTGATCAACTTTATACCAATTAGACGCATTTTGTAACGGGTTGGCTGAAACCCTCTTTTGGCCATTTAACCTAATAGTTTAACAAGAGTGGCAAAATTTATGCTCAATTTAACACGCTGGCTGTGTCACTTGAAAGCAATTAAATAAATTGGCGCAACTTCGAGTGGCAACTTGGCTAACAGAATATTCTATCCCATAGGTAACCCCTTTTAACCCGCATCCGCATCGAATTTCTTACTTTTTGAAGTCAGTAAATGAGCGCGTTTCGAAATGAAAATTAAATGGAAATAGTTTAGTTTAGTATATGGGTTACTGGTTAGATGGTTAGTTGGTTGACTGGTTGGTTGCTTGGCTTAAAATTTCCATGGCTTCCACCTGGCGCTTAGTCACCCTTCTTGTGCAATTATCCTTGACATTCTCAGCTATTTTTCCTACGAACTGCACAGTAATGCTCCCCGTGCATACATTAATTTTAACGGTTTTTGCGTAGTTTAAAATAATTGTCAATTCTCTATATGAATATCCGTAACCGATTAGAGGACTCGACGTGAGTCATTTGCACAACTCAAGCAAACCTTACAACTTTTAGAATTGCCATCACACTTTTCAATAAATAAACAATTCCCATTCCAAGGGCAATTAGAGTGAAGAAATAAGAACAACAAACCACTTGAATTGTTGTCACTGTCAATGCCACACGACCTTTGTTATCGTTGTCAAATGCAAAAGCTGCTCAAGTGTCAGACACCCAGATTCAATTTACAGTGTATCAAATTAGCAATGGACTCGCGGCTGTCTCTTGTCAATGACAGACCGACAAATGCTATGCAAAATCAGAATATAGAGACTCAAAACCACTTGAGACAAACAGACAAAAGTTGCAATTAGCTGTGCAAACAAGTGGGGCAAAGTACCGCCAAATTGGGTAGCCAAATCATGGCATTTGAGAGACAGTCAAAGTAGGTCGTAAATCGGATCATCAAGGGCTGCCAATCGAGGCGCCACTGATTTATATGGTCATGAAGTTCAGATCTCTTCACATTGAAGCTTTAAAATAAACTAATTAAGTTAATTAGCTGCGATTTGGGCCATGTCCATCTTCTGCACTTCGCAAACTGGCATCATTATGAAAATTGCAAAAATTTTCAACAGCTACCGGTTAATATTAACGCATTATGCATTATGCAAAAGACACGTTGAGTTAACAGCGAGGGAAGGCTTTAAATATATTGGAATGATATTATATTATGTATAAAGAAAGTAGGTTTTTTGAGTAAATACATTTTTGTTGTGAGTTTGATGTATATAAATATATTATAAGTTAAAAAGGGATTTTCCTCCGATGAAGTTTGAATTATTCAATATCTGCAATTCTAAAAATGTAAAGGCCTTAATTAGATGAAGGATGTATTATGAACTTATGGATTTTTTAAGCTCAATTTTAATATTAAATCTTTAATTGTTTTATTGGATTTTTAATTAACATTCCCTACTTTGGAAAACTGATTGAAACTGCGATATGTTTAATTACTTATTTATTTTCAAACTATAATCAGTCGACACAACTGTGTAAATTTAAATAAAAACAAAATTAAAATTAGCTATTTATATAAACTAAAAATTAGAATAAAATTCTGTAGAAATACAAATAAAATATCTAAACGCCAACTCTGAATATCTCGATAGAGCCAGATTATGCAAGACAAGGAGATCATATTGTTATCTGTAAACTGATCAAACTTCCCTTTTGGGTGTAAGCCAAAAGGCCAAAACCAACGAGGCAATGTTTGTGAAAAAACGAAACGCATTTTTAATGGATTTTTTCGATGAGTTGCAGAGTGATTCGTTGGGGGAGAGTGGAAGAGGGGAGTGGGCCAATCCTGGCATTATGCGGTATTATTGTTGTTTGTTTTCACAGAATGCTCTGACACCAGGCAAACAAACAACGCAGCGGGGAAAGAGAGAGGAAAGTGGAGACTGAAAGAGCAGCTCAACACATTTTTATATTAAAACCTGCGGTCAGGGCGTGTTGCAGTTGCAGATTTTTACACGCAGCCATTAAAAAGGCACTCGGAGGCGACTCTCGACCAGGTGACGACGACGACGATGACGACGATGACGACTGAGGATTGTGGATTGGGGATTGTGAACTGCGCGTGGCTGAAGCGTGAAAAATGTTGCCTGGCATTGCCAAAATGCCATAAATATAAGTACAACAGAGTAGAAAAAAGAAGCAGAAGGAAAAAAGTGTTGATAACACTAATTTGTCTGCGGTCAAAATGGTAATTTTTGTGGATTTTCAGTTGGCCGGAATTGGGTTTGGGTTGAAGTTTGGAGTCTGGAGTCTGGGGTTTTGCGTGATGATTGCCAACGGTTTTGGGTTTGGTCAGTAGGTGAAAGGCAGAGATAATGAGATGTAAACGACGATGCATTGATTGATGTTGGCTTTAAAAATAATTGGGTGCAAAATGTGTTGAAATCGGACAGAAACCAAGGTGTCTAGCCTAAAGGGTTGTGGTAAATCGGATTAAAGCAGATTATATTTTTATACCCTTGCAGAGGGTATTATATTTTTGTCACGAAATGTGTAACGCATTGAAGGAAGCCTCACAGACCCCATAAAGTATATATATTATTGATCAGGGCGACGAGCTGAGTCGATATAGCCATGTCCGTCTGTCCGTCTGTCTGTCCGTCTGTCTGTCCGTCTGTCCGTCTGTCCGTCTGTCCGTCTGTTTCTATGCAAACTAGTCTCTCAGTTTTGAAGCTATCTTGCTGAAACTTGGTACAGGTCCGTCTTTTTGCTGCACGCAGTACATATGTCGAAACCGGCCGGGTCGGATAACTATATCATATAGCTGCCATAGGAACGATCGGTTGGAAATAAACATTTAGTATGAAAAACTTTTTTGTTTCTCAAGATATCTCAACCAAATATACACATTGTGTGTTTGTTTAAGTTTTAAGCAGGCTGACCAAATTTGGTGTAAATCGGACTACTATATCATATAGCTGCCATAGGAACGATCGGTTCGAAAACAACATTTAGTATGAAAACCTTTTTTGTTTCTCAAGATATCTCAACCAAATCTACACATTGTGTGTTTGATTAAGTTTTAAACAGGCTGACCAAATTTGCTGTAAATCGGACTACTATATCATATAGCTGCCATAGGAACGATCGGTTCGAAAACAACATTTAGTATGAAAAACTTTTTTGTTTCTCAAAATATCTCAACCAAATATACACATTGTGTGTTTGACTAAGTTCTAAACACGCCGACCAAATTTGGTGTAAATCGGACTACTATATCATATAGCTGCCATAGGATCGATCGGTTCAAAATCTACATTTAACAAATTTTGTAAAAAATCTGACGCCTTACACAGGGCACTGCAAGGTATCCAAACTTTGGCGCGCCAAAGTTAGCTTGCGCTATATTTTATTTATATATTTGTTTATTTAATTATTTATTTATTTATTTATTTTAATGTTTATTATATATTTTCATTTTCATATTTATTTATTAATTGCTTAATCAATTAATTTATTTATTCATTTATTTATTTATTTATTTACTTACCGATTTATTTATTTTCATATTTATGACTTGGTTTTACTGTAATTTTCCTCTAGACTATTTTTTATTGAATAACTTATAAAATTCATATTTTCCGTATTTATTTTATTTTTTACCCCTATTTTATTATTTTACTTGTATATAAATAATATTGTAGTAACTTTCCTTCAACTGTTTTGCTTTTAATGGTGTACAAATAGTCTTAAACTTAGTTTAGTTTCATTTCCAATCAGTTTTAAGTTTTTTGGTAGTTGATGCCAACTTGATTGGAGTTTATTTGCAAGCAGAGCTCTATGATAATAAACTCTAGTCTACCACTTAGCATAGCTTAGCTAAAGCTGAATATAAAAGAACCATTAAAAAAAGATTCTCTCCTCTTCCAGATCACAACACACGCACACTATATAAAGTAGCGCCAGTTAATTGCCCAGGCAAAGACCGAGTCGAATCAGAAGTCGTTTTCTTAGGCGCATGTCGCGACACCCGACAACCAAGACTATCAAGACGACCAAGAAGACGACTCTTCCAACATCTGGGATCACTTGGTGGCAGTTTCATGCGATCTCGCCTCGTCTTCAGCAGCGTCTTCATATGTTAATGGCATTTCAGGTCGTCTAGTCTTTTGCCCAGTTTGGAGCCGCTTCTTATTTTTCTGGTACTTAATTTTCCAACAATTTGTGGCTTCAACTTCTTTTCTTTCGACTAATTCACTTTGATTTGCCTCCTTCTCTTCTGTTCGTGATTTGCGGCAATTTTGTAAAGTGTCTAGCGAGGTTCTAATGTTATGACCGAGGTCGGCACAGAGACTCTGGGGCCGGGGTAAGACCACACCATGGCTTAATGCATTTCTACATGTATACAACTACTTCTACTTCTGCTTCTCCTTCTTTTTCTTCTTCTTTTGTGGCGATAAGGAAAATTGTTTATAATGAGGTTCTGTGGTCTACCCTCAATTGACTTTACTTAATTGATGCAACCGGCAACTGGCCACTGGATTTACGCTAGAGTCTTCGTTTTCCAATTTTCCGATAGACTGCAATTAGACCTAGGTCTAGCTAGTTCTACCAGTAGGTAGATGGGTCAAAGATTTCATCCTAATGGAAGCTACTTCTTCGCATTTGTCTCGGCAAATGCTCAACTAATTGAGTAATTTTTGACTGCTTGATATCAATCATTAGGTTTAGCTACCCATCGAGGTTCTCAGCCAGCTAGTTTCCTGTCTTCCTCTTCCCTTTTCCAGCTGTCCATTGCGAATTTCCCAAAAGGCGCTTAACTTTACGCTTTATTGTTACAAATTTGCTAGCAGTTGTATCCTTTTACAGCTTCCTCCCAAAAGGAGCTGCAATTCCTTTGGGTGACATGCTTTCACTTCTTAACCTGACAATCAATCATTTCCTTGACTTATTCTCTCCTTTCTTCTTGTAATCTGCTTGGTCCGAGCACTCGGTTATCGGTAGATAAATGTGACTATAAATCGAAAAATTATAAACGCTTTAGCACTGACCAGCAATCGCTTAGCCACCCTCAAGTCAGAAACAGAAAAGATGGAATTAACGAAGCTGAAATTCCCTTTAGATATATGGATATTTAAGGTGAGTCAGTAAGCTGATATGCCTTAACAAACTTAACCTCATTCAACTTGAATTGACCAACTTTTTAAGCCTTTAACAAATCCAATTGGTGGCCTACTTACCAATTCAATTGAGAGTCTGGACAAATCCTTTTTCTCTTCCTGCCATTTCGGTAAACAGTTGGGAAATTTATGCATTTATTTTGACATGCTGCATGATTTATTAACCGTAAGTAATTTGTAAATATATACAACTGACTGGGAGATTGAGTATGGGAAAGGGTAGCTACCCCTTGCCCTTTTCTTGAACCACTCACTGGTCAGTGGCAATTCCTCTTTTTTGGGGGTAGAGTTTTTAAAAATGTATTTGCATTGGCGCATTTGTAACCGCAACGAATTTGTTTGTAATAAAAATGTAAATGCCATCGGACGCCACTTCAAGACGGGTTTCTGTCCGAACCACAAAATAACAAAAAACAAAACCAGATAGAATGAAAGTCGAAAACAAGTTGGAAAAGAAATGAAATACGACCGCACACTGACACTTGAGGATGAGACCAGGATACGTAGTCGACCCAGTTGAAGCGGAACCCTTTTCGGTTGACCAGATCAGATCAGGATTGGGATTGCCTTTATTTTTTTGCATTTGTACCAAGTGGTTTGGCAGGTTGTCCCCCTTTGACCCTATATGCATAGCCTTTGCTTGGACTGTGTTGCTTTCTACAGTTAATAAATGGGCTCTTCATATATCATCGGATTGTTTGATTAATGAGAAAAGTAAATACAAATTGAAGCTTTTGATAAGCATTTAAAGCGTCTAATGCGAAATACATCTACTTAGTCACATTAATTTAACATTTTAAATAATCTTTTAAAGGTCAACTACGAAATATATCAACTTATTAAATAAAATAAATTAATTGAATAATATATAATTAGAATGCTAGATGGAATATGTTTTGCAATCCTTTGAAAACAGTTATTTTTACTCTCCTGTTTATATCATAACTTTGCCAAAACTTAACTAATTCAAATATGGAATACATTTTCTATCCCATTTTGTCTTTTGGAATGGCCAAGTATCTCCTGCTCTCCACTGAAAACAGTTGAACAGTATAATTAAAACGCTGCTGGGGAGCATTTTGGCCCCCAATTGACAAATAAACAATTCTCAAGTTTAAAAAGACCTCATTCACCTCGAATGTTTCCCTCCTTCCCTCAACCAATTGCTCAAATGTGTTCAAGTGGCGCATTTAACAAACACGCAACACAATTTTGCCCCTTTTTATTTCCAGTGCCAGAATATCATTTGCCAAGGTGACGCCTTTTACTGCCACATTTGTTGTTGTTTTTATTTTTAGCAGAGTAAAAAAAAAAGAAAACAGAAAGAGAAAAGAAAATCAGCCTAAAAATTTCAAAAATAAATTGAGTTGCCTGTTGAGGACTGTTCCCAGTTCCCAGTTCCCTTGTCTCTACATTAGACCCCAACCCCGACCTGTCCCGGCCCGCATTTTGTGCTGTCTTCGAA
Source organism: Drosophila testacea (assembly GCA_035043265.1). NCBI lineage: Eukaryota > Metazoa > Arthropoda > Insecta > Diptera > Drosophilidae > Drosophila > Drosophila testacea. The sequence continues at coordinate 910,398 of JAWNND010000378.1, read as the reverse complement.
TGACTTATTAGAATTTTTATCTGGATTTTGTGTGCACGCTTAAAAACAATGAAATATGTTAATAATTAATTAGATTTTTTTCTCTTGAGGGTGTTTTTTATGCTGATGACGATCACAAATTTACACATAATTTCCCATTGGGAGCTTAGCTGTTGACACTTTTCAGAACAGAATATTTGTTGTGAGGGAAATTATAAAATTGTTAAGGCAAATTTATAAGTGAAAACAAATCAAGACTAATGCCTAACTTAATTTATAGGTGGTCGTCATTTAATGGGCAAACCAACCACACCCATTTAATTACCAGAGAGAAACACTTGAAATGCACTTAAGACAATAAATTAAATGAGACTGAGTCCAAGTAGGAGTCTAGCGAAACTATCAAAGCTACTTAATAAACAAATTTTCACATAAAATTACAATTTGGTGAAGTGGCAATAGAAACAAGGAAGTAACAGGAAAAACAACAATAGAGAATCACACGAGAAAGGGAAGAAGAGGGGCACTTAATAAAATTTATGTGCAGGAGTGGCTCAGGACACACACATGAACCCAGAGATAAGTCGATACACGAACATAAAAAAAGATAAAGTGTCCGGGACGAAAACCGAAAACCGAAGACCCAACCAGCTCTACAGTTAAACCCTGTACCGACTTGTAGGTGTGTAAGCCAGGCGAGTAATAATTATATTTTTATTGGACATTTATTGCCCAAAAAACGGGCAACATTTTAATCAAATTGCTGAGCAGGGAAAACACAGGAAGAGTGTGTGAGTGTGAGCGTTGTGGGTTTTATGTGCCGGAACTTGCCCCTTTTTTTGGTTTTAAGGACCTGTGCCCAAAACTAATTTATGTTTCAAAATAATGCACCAAAAGTTGACCATGGGAACTCAATTCCATTCTCTAGCTGAAATGCAGACACTGACATCGAATTGCTTTCAGAATTGTTTATTCTACAAATAATGCCTAGAATCAATGCATAATTTGAGCTCTACAAATACCTCAAAAATGAATTGTAATTCAATACAAAAGCAGCCGACCAGCATTCAATTTTCTGGGCAGCCAATGAGTAAGACAATTTTCTGAAGCAGGTCCAAACCAATAGATAAGCACAAACAAATAAATAAATAAATCGCGCTGCTAATTAAAGGCGGCAGAGCAAAAGAGAGGAGAGGAAAGACGTCGGCAAGCGTTTGAAGCAGCCCAAAACAAGAGTAGAGCAGCCAAGACAACAACACTAAACAACACAACACACGGCACAACACAGCACAACACTTTAGAGTGGGATCCCAGAATAGCAAATTCAATTGAAAGTAAGCGACAAACGAAATGACATGAGTAGCAAACAGGAAAGGGCACACTAGGTACTTATACAGATGGGAATAGTTGGCGATGACGACTTCTGAATACCCTTTTTGGGATGACAAATAGTTTCTCAATGAACCGATTTAAGGATTAATAACAGCTACATCAGAATATATATTATTATGAATTAATGAAAGTATCACATATAGAAAAATCCATGAATAACTATTCTTAAATCAAAAGAATATATTAAGACTATATTGGTTGAATATAATACAAAATAAAATATAATTTACATTAATATAAACTAATTATTCTATCACATAAACAAACATCCAAGAATTTTCTTGAGTCAAAAAATATTATACAACTTAATTTGGTTGAAAATTATAGTCCTAAAAACTTTATGCAAATAGAGCAATTAGTAAATTTCTGAAATTAGAGTTTGGTTAGCTAATATGTGGTGAAGATTATTATGTTCATATTCAGTTAATTGAGCTAAGAATCTTTTTTGCTTTAAAAGTATATCTGAAATTAATGTATGTAACAATTGATTATATGATAAAGTCAATCTCTTACAAAATGTATCTATTAACAATTATTACAAGCGTCATGGGAAATCGATCAGACTAAACTTTCACCATACTAAAGAAGAGTATAGAACATAGGGCAAATCGAAAGACCCCCTGGCGTGTTTTTATATAGAAAAAGTTTTACTTTGATGTGTGCTCTGGTTGGTGCATGTACATACTTAGATGTAAATGTGAATGTGAATGTTGATGTGTGCGTCGCGAGCTGCTCGTTTGTCGGTTTATGCTGCGTTCCGTTGCGTTGGATTACATGTTTCAGTTACATGCCACATTGAAGGCGGCCAGCCCCTCTATCCCCTTCGTTGGGGGAAGGCAAGTGTTAAACTGCATTTGTCTGACTTTTTGGCATGTTGTTCAGTACGGTTGGGGGATACAGACTAGAAATTACATTTGGCTCTGAGATATGCCACACAATCAGGTGACGACAGACGACGAGTGTGTTGTATTACCTTACACAGGGTTGCCACCCGCTTCGACATATGAAATATGCAAACGCTGACAATTGACAGATGCAATCGGAGCATCTTTTGGCTATAGATCTCCTCCAACCGTAAATTGCATTTCATCAAAGCATTCTTTGTGGGCTGTCTTTGACAAAACAAAAGAACATGCTTGAGAAATTGCTCAAAATAAGCTTTGACAGGCTGTCAATATGCAGATTGTTGTGTCGGTTACACACGATTTGCCAAAGTACTGTGAAGATTGCCATGTGGCGTCTCCAATGTCTCAAGTTCAAGTGCGTCGAGGTTGTCAGCAATTGGCTTTGTCGAATGTCTTTAAGTGTCTCAGACTTGTAGCACTTTAAGAACATTTAATGGACTTTATAAGCTCAAACAATTTATGAATATGATTGTATAATCTCTTCTTTGCACTTGAACATAATGGAAAATCTCTTAAGTCTAGGGAATGTCAATGCCAAAACTTAAAGAGTATATCGAAATTGTGACAAAATTCTTTATAGATGCTGCGAATATGCTTCATACATTTATGTTCGTACATAATACATATAATTAAAGCATGACAACGATATTCCTTAACCCCTTCATGGTCTTCTCAGCGAGTGCAACCATTTGTAAAGCTCATGAATGGCCAGACAATGGGAAGAGCACAACATGAAAATCACACAAAAATTAATCACAGCAAATTGCGCAGAAAAAGCCACCGAAATTCTGGTCCACGCATACATGCCAGTCAAAAAGTTCTGACAGCATCTGAGGATTAATCATCTAATACTTTTGTACAAAAAAAGAAAACTTGAAATTCGTCTTGGCACTTCAAAGCCAAATCATTTTGTTTAGAGACACGGTGATCCTACAGTGCCAGACAATGCGGCGCCGAAAACTTTGTCTGCCCCTCTGTTGCCCCTTGGTCAAGGTGTTGACTGAATGCATCATCTACTTCCTCCTCTGCTGCTGCTGCCTCAAAAAAGGGGTATGCCCGACGATGACAACAAAATGGCAATTAATTGAAACATGAATTATTAACGCAACGCCGCCACAGCAGCCGCAGTCGCCGTCACCGTCGCTGTGAATGTGAATGTGGATGTGGCAGCCGCAAGTTGCAGCCACCCATTGTCCATTGTTTGTTGCAAGTTGAAGTGAAAGATGACCAGGTAAGTTTCTTGTGAGGATGCTGTTGATGAAGACTCTTTGACTGATGTGATGTGCTGGACTTTTGATGTCGGTGTTGCTTTTGTTCTTGATTTATCAAAGTTCATTAATCTTGCTGAATTCTATTTAGTTTTCCCTTCAACTCAAACAAGCGGACACGCATGTGTTTAGAAAAAGCGCAGCAAATGCGCTCTGAAAATTTTAATAAAATTTAAAGAAAATCAACAAAGTTGCCCGGTCAAGTTTGTAGTCAATGTCAAGTTTTTTACATGATTAATTAACAAATTATTCATTGCCTTGAAGACAGTGATGGAAACGTGAGAAAATGATTAGGAAGATCACGAGGAAAATAAAAAAGGAAGCTGAACTATGGATTAGGCATGTTATTTGAGATTCAAAAGTTTATACTATCAAATATATAATTGTTTAAGACTGCAATTTGATTTCGAATCACTGAAAATTACGTTTTCGGAAGCAAAAAATGTTTAATAAGATAAGCGAACTATTTTAAATTCAGTTGGAAAATGTTTTTGGTAAAGAAATACGTAGAGAGAAGGTACTCCAATTAGATCTTATTAAATTCATAAAGACTTTTTCGGCAACCCAACTAAGTAGTTCTTCTATTAATAGAGACTTTTTCGGGATGCAGCTACAATTTGTGACTCGTCATCTCATAAATCATGCGATTGATAAACTATGTCGAGCATGGATTTAGAAGAGGAATGTTAGGCCTCAACTTGGCGGTTCGACTGATTGGAATTTGTAAAGTCAAGAACCATAGCTGACACTTAATTATGGGATGCAAGCGTCGAAGCGTGCCACCAACCTCCTCCCTCCAATTGGTAGACCCATAAATCTCCAGAGACGAGGAGACGCAACAGAGTCAACGCCCAGAGTCAAGGGTTTCATGTCACTGAAAAATTGCTCCAAATGTTGAGACAACTATTCAAAATTAATTGATTTAATGCCACTTGCAGTCGGTTATTAATGACGTACGGAGTGCAGCTCTAATTAGAATACGCCGGACATTAAATTTTCCATTTTTCATACAACGAAATTAGAATAATGCAATCCTTAACAATGCACGTGCTCCGACTGACACTCGTTATGCATCTATTTTAATAATCTACCCAAAGTCGTAGCTCGTACTCGTACCTGGATCCAGGATAATTTACTCCTATCCTTGCTATTAACCCAACTCTTGAATTTCCTCAACAGTTTTTACTGCTTTCCTTGCGACACTTTTGCTGCGACTTGAACAACACCTGCTGCACATTTCCCACCCTTCTGTGGAACTGCTTAAAGCTATTTTATTTTCATTGCATTTTCTCACTGACAATTAAATTAAAGCGCATTAAAGCAAATTTATGACAGCTTAATTTCATATATTAAGATTTTATGACTTGAGTTGGGCCACTCGTTAAAACTAAAATGCAGTTGGGCTCCTGCCGCGGTAAGGATCACTAAATTAGATTAGCTGCCGGATAATCAACTTTACTTTACAGTTGTATATCTATATTTTTATATATGTCTGTCTATATGTATGTATGTCTATAAGTTTACTGTGGAACCACAAAAATCCATTCGCACGCCCCCTAATGCCATTCAATCAGCTCACAGGTAGTCGAATGGTCATTAGTCTACATCCACCCACTCACTGATGAATGACGATGTCGCCTTGGAACTTGGCCAAAAGCATTCATTGTCAATGACATGGGCTACTGCGAGGCATGTATGATAAGTTCCCAGATTCGACTATATGATTGACTGAATATTTAATTGACAGTTACTTTAATAAAAGTATTTAATTAATAGTTAACTTCAAAAATTGTGCATCAGCTTTCTTAAATTTGGATGATTACAGTCCAGGTACAAAAGGGAGTAAAAGGCTAATAAATAAGATATTCTATTTTTAAATTGCATATTTCTCGATGGTGCTAAGGCGTTGTCTATTTCACATATTATTCCTAGGTTCCAAAAAAATCAAATGACTAATATTTATTTAAAATCTGGGACAAGATAAATGATTTTAGGAAATAATTAACCAAAACAACGGTTAGTACCCGTAATAACGTTTCCTTTCTCAAATAAAAATGTCAAAATCTTTTATAAATATAAGGTTAGGTAAGGAAATCAATTATTATTATTCAATCATTTGTTGTAAGGTAACAATAGTAACAAATTTAGTTTTAAAATAAAATAACATTAAATTGTATTTATTTCTCAACAAATAACATATAAGATCATTGTGAAAGGGCTTTTGTTCAGCTCCTTCTCTTTTATATTCACAACTTGTCGTACTGCCCTCGCATTTTGTTGGTCCGTGCAGTGGCATGCAGTTTCTTTTATGTGCTGCCGTTGACAGTCAAGTGAAAAATGCAACTCGCCCGCCGGCATCCCATTGACTTGACGATGACGATGACGACGACGGCGAGATGATGATGTGAATGACGTTACGTTTAACGGTGGCAGCGAAGTCAACGTCAAAGTTAACGTCAACATCTACGTCGACCGTCGACCGTCGACGACTGCTGCTTGGGCCATTAGCGAGCAATTGCGCATAAAAGTCACGGAGATGGCAACTGACACTGTGGATGCAGTTGGATAGTTTTGGACATGGAGTCGGCGATCAGCCAATATTAAATAATGTTGTAAAATGCGAAGCATCGAAACGCTTTGGGGAATCGCTTTACCAGTCGATGCTTGACAGTTGGTTGGCTAAATAAATAAATAAAATGAAATTAAGTTTGCGACTTTTCCTTGTCTGTCTCCATTTCTCGATTTCTCGATTTCTGAACCTCATTCTCTAGACTGGGGCCAAAACACAAAGGTGAAATGACGATGGCGACAATGACGATGACGATGACGCCAATTGCCAGTGCAATGCCATAAAAAATCGCAGCTCGTTTGAGCATTTTGTGATTTGTGTTTTGTGTTTTGTGTGTTGTTTGTTGGAGCTAGAGCTGCTCAATCGCGTGATTCTTTTGCTTTCCATTGTATCGAGTTAATTTATTGATGACAGACGCGCGATAAAAACCAAAAATGTGAATTGTCATTAGAACTCATAAACCTGATTGACAGCGGAACAATGTACAGCGATTAGTCGATGGTGTATTGAACTTTGGTTAAGTAGATAGAATAGGAGCTGATATTAATGTAGTTTTCTTTTAAGCAGTCTGCAGAAACAACCGGTCTAAATATACAATTTACGTAGCTGACATTTTAAAACTAAAAACAGGAGTAGCTCAATTTTAATTTTTGGTAGACCTAAGCAGATGAACAAAACACTGCCCTCTAGTAACATTTTAACTTACTATATCAATATGGAAAAAATAAACAGTGTTACTAAATGAAACACAAATCCGATTAGTTTATAGACTCCAGGTCAAAAACTAACTAGAATTAAGAGCTAATCCAAACTAATTATCGCACTTTAAAAATGTAGCAGTTCAAATCTGATTTAGAATAGTTTAGTACTAAGTTAACTCCCTTGAAATAATAAAAGTAAGTCGCCTACATTTATGCATACTTATAAATTTATAAAATCCGACTTTCAATTATAATAACTAACCACAATAATTAGATTTCAAATTCAAAATGTCGACTCACCATCTGCTCATATAATTTCAACTTGACTTTTCAGTGCGACATTTTTCCAACTCATTAAATCGCACTCCAAAAATCTACTTAAGAGTCCCCTCAAGTACTGCAAATGCAACTTAATTAAGTCAAAATTTTTGGGCTTGAAATTATATTTAATGAACCAAAAATAATACAGAAAAAGCCGCAAAAATGTTCGAAAGGTAATAAATTTTGAAGTGAGCGCCAAAATGTAGACCTTAACCCTAACATGCCCGTGAAATGCAAATAAATCTTAAGTAAACTGCAAAGTAGTAGCCGAGACGTGGTAACTGAAAAAGAATACCAGAACGGCGAGTACACATTAAATTAAATTGCTCAACAGTTTGTAATGCGGCACATTAGTGTCAAGCACTGACGAGGACGAAAGGACGAAAAATCCGAAAGGGTTAGACCGGGACGACATTAACACATTGTTAGGACAAGCCGCTGACAAAGGGACAGGGAATGGGAAGAAGTCGCGTTCGGGTTGCGTTTGCTGCCGAAAATAATTTCAACTTTATAGACAGGACACACTGTGGTCCAGCAGGAGAATAACATCCCGTCCATGGGACACACAGTCCGTCCATGGGCTGAACGTTTTCGGAGATTTATGTCAACACTTCTGAATGAGCATAATTAGTGGCGAGTTTGTTCGGGAAAAACAATTTACATGCAATTTGTTGCGTATAAATGCTTTTTATATGCAAATCGTGGTCAGCTGGCCAGGAAGTGGTCCAGTGAATGCTATTGCCAAGGATGCTCCTGCAAGAAGCGACATTTTTTTATGAGTAACCAAATTCCTATTTATGATTTTTAATGAGCTTGTTCTCTTCGTTTTTATGATTGATGCAGCTCCTTTGGATGCTGTGAAATTTGAATATTTATGACCAACGGTCATATATGGTGCGGAAATTTTTATGATCCCGATGCATAAAATTATGTGTGAGTGCACAAGGCGTTAAACTTGTTTCTTAAGGCGGAAAATGCTTTGAGTTATGTGCATTAAAAGACATAATTATGAGCTGGATTTTCTTTAAATTGAGTTGTTATGTAAATGTGCCTGGGAAAGGACAATAGACTACATTTTGTTAAAAGGGAAACTGTTTTCAGTAGACATTTTAAACCATCAAGTAATCTGTATTTGTAGCTAAAAGTTTCTATAAATGATGAGTTTTTTAATTTTTTTATTAACCAATATCTTACGAATATAAACGAATATGACATATTTGTTTCGTATGATATGTGATTAATTAATGAAATTTGTCACACTTTCCAAATTGCAGTGGCTTCAACGGAGTTACTCAAGCATAAGACGCACTCACTGTCAAGCCATCGTAATAGATTAGGAAAAAAGACGAAAAACTAATTACAAAATTTTCAGCAACCCACATACAAGATGGGGAAGCTCGGCAATCCTTTCGACTGTGCTAATCACAAAAACGTGACGTCAATCGCCACGCCTTTATTATGATTTTTATTAATGATGCCCATGTTGAATTTCATATGCATATAGTGTTGACTCCCTTCATTGTGGTAGTATATAGTAGCTCACAATAAAGATAAAGAAAACAGCAATTTGTCTGGGATACCAAGTGCGAAACTCGCCTCAACTTTGGCCTGGGTTTTAATCCGCGTGTTTAATTGAAATTGGCTTTGATGTCGGTGGGTATTATGCGGGTCCTAATTTTTTGGTGGGTTAAACTCTGGCACATTCTCAAATCTTATAGATATTAATGATGTTTATACATACAACCGAATTACGGAACAATTAATAATGATATTCTTATTGACTGACTTCTTGTCTTTGGGGTTGTGGTCTGATGGGGTTAAGCTTTAGCCCGCATACATTTTTTAACTGTAACAACTGCATCTTGTTTTAATCATGAGTGATTGTGGAAGGTGAGTTGCCTTTTTATTATCTTTTGTATATTGTTTTATAGAGCTAACAACCAATAAAAGCTATAATATTCATCATCACTTCGTATTTGCTGGCTTTTTCGGCTGCATTACTTTAATTTATTTAATTAGCTACTGTGAACTCATTGCTAGAAATCTTAATTTATATATGTTTATGGCATAAAGTTGGATTTACTTTACTTTTAGGTTGCTCGATGTTTGTAGAACATGCTTTATGAAATTACACAATTTAATTACAATTATGTTCTGAATCGTGTTTAGATTTTTCTATTGTTGAGCTACTTTTAGATATTAAAAATATTTCGATATATTGAAAATAGTTTACTTCTGATAAAATTTAGTGTAAACATTTGTTCTCTATACTTCCCATTAGTTTATTTCTCTCGTTTGTTATTCTTCTCCTCCCTCTTAAGTCTGCGTTGCTGCCTGCTGACTTTGCCCCATAAGTCAATCCTTATCTTGTTCAATCAGCTATAAGTCTTAAGCCTGACATAATGTACCTTACTTTGTTGTTTATTGTTGCAATATTTCTTGGCAACTTTTTAGCAATTTGGAAAATATGGCATAATTCAGATACAGACATCCCCGTTGCTTTTTTATAGAACTTGTAACTTGTATTATTGCCCACTTATTGACTTAATGTGCATCGCGATAACAATGGCAATAAGAATTTATTTGATATATTGAGAATATGGAAAAGCTGAGATTCTCCAAGTAGATTTCAGTGAAAGTGCACAGCGGGTAGGCCTAGAACAGAACTCGGGGTTTTCTTTGGGTTTGGCAGCTGTGCCAAAAAGTCAAATGCCAACTAATTAAAAGTCTCGAAAGGTTCTTGATGACACCGACAAGATCATTAATAAGGATTTCACGCGTTGAGCCTTTTGCGTCGTTCACAAAGTTCTCACGTGTTCCAAATACTTATGTGTGCGACTGTATCTGTTTTTGTATCTGTGCAATGAGACAAAAGTCAAAAAGAAAGTAATGCAAATATTTATACAAGACACTTTTGTTGCTATTTCTTTTTATCCATACCCAAATGTCAGTTGCGAACAAAAGGGTTAATGAGTTCAGTAACAACATCGCGGCTACTTAAAGGCCTGATTAATGATGTATACCAGTTAAAAAGTTCATATGTATGCAAAATAGGAAAAAAAAAACTTTGCATAAAATCATTAATTAAGCACAGTCACAGGATCACATAGAACACCACATAAAAATATGCAAATTTCTTGTGAAGCAAAGCTGTTTCTTGAAAAATCACATCATATCCAATTATAAATTCATTGAAATGACATTTAGACCCGTAAGGTATCACCATCATCGCCATCAGTCAAAAGATTCCTTCCTTCCCTTAAACAATCGAAACTGTTAAACTTAATAAATGTTTGCTTAGTTTTATTTTGGTTATATGCAAATTTCCGACTTCCAGTTCCACACTCAATTAACTTTGTTGTCAATCAAATGCAAATATTGCTGCGGTTTTCGCAGAGGCAACTGCAATTTGTTGTTGCTGCTGTTGTGGCTCATTAGAATTGCTCAATTATTCCATCAATATGCATTGTTGTTAATCGAATTTGTGCAGTTCCCCAGAACTTACTCTCCTCCTCCCTTTTCTGTTGGCGTAAAAATTCATGAATATTTAAGTGGCCACCGTTGGGCATGTACATTTTTACAGAGTTCTTTTTTTGAGTTGCAGGAGAAAGTAATATAGGAGGATGAAGCAATGCCTGTACAATCCGATGTTCGATTTGTAAATTAGCCTGGGAAAGTTCAGTAAGCGTGACACAGCTGCAAAGAAATCTATTGGAGAGCAAGTCTTAACTTATGTAAATCTTTAAGGAAGTCTATGGTATTAATTTATTATGTTCTAATCCATTTGTATCAGCTCCTATTAGGATTGAATTAAAATTTTGTATCTCTTATACTTACTAATCTTTTCCTATCAGTTACGACAAGGACAAACAACTTTACAAGTTGTTGTTGAACAAGGTTTAAACAATCATTAAACAAATCAAACAACAGACTCAGCAATATTCCATCTCCTTGCCCCGTTTCACACAATTCCCTGGAAGGATGATCAATCAAAAACTGAATTTTAATGTTATGCGGTGCATAAAATCCAACAGTGACAACAAAACAATCCAAAAGGAAAACGAAATAACCATATCCTGAATGGAACAGACAAAACAAAGCAAAAAATCCACAAGAATTTCCAATGCGACAACGAAAAAAGGGTGCGCTGGCATTTTTCTAACCCTTTGCAAAAGGCAAAATATTTGGAAAATTAAAAAAAAGGAGAAAAGGAAAATAGAAAAACCAAAAATGCAAAATAGAAAAAAAGAAACATTTGACGGAGTGGCAAACCAGTAACCGGTAGCAGCCAGAGCCAAAATAGTAAAAATTGTTGAAAATCCTATTAAGCGTTTCCTGGTCGAGCTCCGCGTCTGTTGCTGAAGGTATCGAAATTTTGCTCCTGCTCCTCCGTTTTTTTCTTTTAGGGTTTTTTGTATTGCCTTTAGAAGCATAAAAATCACACCAATAGAAAGAGATAGAGAGTAACAAACAGAAGGAAGAAAGGGAGCGGTAGCCCACATGCTTTTGACGCTTTGAATACTGGGGGTTTGGAGCAACTTCCCTTTTGACGTTTCCCCGACAGTGGCTTAAATGTCTAATTTAAATGCATGCGCTTTTAACAGTTGTAGACAGAGATTGATGATGCTTCTCTTTGATTTTAAATTGGCGGAGACTAGCAATAGATATAGCAACAGCACTCTCATATAATTGCTAACAAATGTCTGGGAATTGGCTGGGAAACCGAGACGAAAAGCTTTTGCTCATTACCTCAAATCATATCTAGCATAAAGATTGAATGAAAGGAAACTCTGGCCCACAGACAGGTGCAGATTTTCCCTTAGATAGGGGTAGATCAACTCTCCCCAGCGGGCAACTCCTTCACATGTGAGATACACACATGTCATCTCTACTCTATTTTCCTGTCTCCTTTAAATTTATGAGCTCTAACAAATCAAGTTAGCCATGCTCACTTAACAAAACAATGGCCCAACTTTTTGTTATTGTGCTTAGGTGTACAAAATTTAAAGCATTTATCGTAAATTTTGATCGCTGCCGCTATAAAAACTGATAACATATGAGTTCATGTGTGGGGGCCCTTGGGCCCGGTCAGTAGCACTCGGACAACCCTTAACCGCACAACAAAACACACATACACACAGACATCCTGTTTGATACAATGATTAGGAAGTGGAAAACAATAAAAGGCTACCCATATTAGAAAGGCGACACTCCGAGCCATTTGGGCCAACTAGAACGGATATCATTAGGCCTATTTAAAGTAGTTTTTGTGCCTCAGCAAATTGTGTAAAGCATCGAAATGAAAAGAGAAGGTCCTTCACTCTTGCAGCGGAAATCATAAACACAATCCCTGCCCCTCTGTCCTCACTCCGTAGTCAATTTATCAACCAAACCGCAATTCGTTGCGAGGGGTCAGATTTTCAATGTGTTGTAAGCGCCTAAAAATATATGTCAAAATCAATTTTCAAACGCCGACGCAGTCATTTATAAAAGGTGATCCCAACGCTATCAATTAGTGCCACACAATTGAGTCCTTTAAAATGTCATTCTTATTTCTTTTGACACACATAGATATCATTGGTTGCGCATCAATTTTTCTGCATGCTGTAAATTGACTTTTGCGAGTGTTATCAAAGGGTTTCGGTTTCAAAAACGGATTCCTACCTGATAATATAATTGTTAATATTTATAATATTAAAGAAATATTGTATGTTTGAGAGCAGATTTATCAAGGAAAATTATTTTGTAATATTACACAAATTTTGAGTTATTCAAAACGCAATTAATTAAATAATTCATAAAAATAATATATAAATTTGTTGTAAATAATATCACTAACCAATGAATAATGTATTCATTGGTTAGTGATAATATGTTTGATAAAACATTTCCTTAAATTAGTATTCAATATTTAAATTAGGACTAAGCATTCAAAATTAATATACTTAAAGTAAACAAGATTATATACAATGATAACAAAAAATATTTTCATTTATTTTTGCTTATATCAAAAAATCCTTTCCCACAGATAAGCCAATTCCCTTTGGCAAACGCTTTAAGACTTCCTAAAATATCTTGCAGCTGTCTAAGAAAAATGCACACAATAAAATGTATTTTATGGTTTTGTGTTTTATTAATTGCTGCAAATTTACTGCAAATTTATCGCTGAGCGTTTCAGATCAATCAAAATGCATTTTCTTGTGTCAAATACAAATCCTTAAATAAATCAAAACAAAAAATTGAGAAGAAAACATATAAAAAAACGCGCAGTCATAAATATTTTGAAAGATGCGAAACCATAAAAATGCAGTGTGAAATTCGTAAAAAATAAAAATTTATAATAAAGAAACGAAACGAAACGAATCGAAATGCAGTGCGAGGTTCACACAATATAAAAAAATATGCTGAAAACCACCCAAAATGCAATTCAAAAGTTGGGTTTGATTTTGGATTGTTTTGAAGTGGGTAACAGCCAATAAATGCCCATCAATGAACCTCCTTTGAATGCAGTTTTGAAAACAGTTTAAGTTTGATTTGGGTGCGCAGTTTTTGGGTTTCATCTCTAAGGGGGTTGCATTTGGCCAACCCTTTCTAGCGAACCGAGACTAGCCACTGATGCGTCGCGTCCAAGCGCTAAATAAATCATTTCTCTTCGATTAATTCGTTTGCTGACATGTGGAGAATGCACACACTCACATGTGAGTGTGTTCATACAGCGAGAGGGTCGGGGATAGGGTTATGGGTATTTTGGGCTTAAAGGGTGACGGCTAAACGGCCGCTACTCCTGTCAAATTTTGGCTTTTGCTCCGCTTTGTAGTGGCATGGAAAATTGTTTTTTATATACAGCTCGGTCATAAGTTATAAATTAGTCGACTTTTCAAGTGTTTTAAAGTCGCGAAAGGGGTAGGGTATTAAGAGAAATACCCTTCTCTCTCACCTCTCCCTCCATTTCAGTCGCAACTTGCAACCATTGACATTTCCACATCATTGATTTACTTGGGTTCCTTTTTTTATTATATAAATTTTTTATTTTTAAATTGTTGCCTCTCGCATTGTGCGTAACAATTGGCACTTGAGTCGTGCGCATTTTTAAGTGCATTGATTAATTTTTATTTTGATCGTTTTGAAATCAATATTGTTTGCAAATTTCTGTAAATATTCTTTGAGCCTGCCTCCCTGCCAAGCAGTTGGTCTGTGTAATTTGCCACTTTGAAAGGGTTTCGATGCAATTTATGTAGTGGAAAACTGTTAAAAGGATTACAAGTTGAGTAGCGTGAGAAAGCTGATGATGGGTAGGTTTTCATATAGAGATCTTGAGGACGATTAAGAAATGGATAAGGATGTTTTTCTGGTCAAGAAATGACAACACTTTAAGAAGAATATTATATTTGAGTAAACAAATATATATTAATATTTATATTTATATCAATCCTTTATTTTTCCTTTAATAACTGAATAAAAGAAATGCTTAGATATTAAAAAGAATATTCTATGTGAGTAGATAAATGTATGTTAATACTTATATTTATAACAATCCTTTCTTTTTACTTTAACATCTTAATAGAATAAGCACACGCCCTGCCACCCAAGTGTGCCCATTGTTGTTATCAATTACGTCACAAGCGTGGCTCACTTTTAACCCTAGAGATAATTTAATCAGCGCTACTTCAAGTAGGTAGTACTGTCTGTCCACAACAACAACAACAGAATTGTATGAGAATAAGAAAGGGAGCAAAGGATCAGCAGGCAGTCAGTTCATGTAAGAGATTTACGCGTTCGGCTTTCACTCGGAAAAGCAACTGAAATCAAAGCGTAACAAATTGCGGGCACACAGCGACAGCGACAGTGGTAGGGGCAGGGACAGTGGCAGAGGCAAGGGGCAGGGGTAGACAACTTTCACTGCACGGATTAGCAGGCACGTGACTTTTTTTCAATGCGAAACACAGTCGACTCGGAAGGAACCTTTGTTTGGCTGTGGCGCGTATTGAAAGCCGATTATATGAAGGAATATTTACACTTCATTATGATGATGGAGTGGACAATGGTCAGCTGGTCAGCTGGTCATCTATTGAGCTGGCTATACGGATGGCTGGACTACTTAATTATGTCACTTTGATCAAATTTATTAAATTTTCTCTTTGCCGTGCAAATCGATTTGTTGTTATCTCGATATCGATAACTATTACGAGGAATTGTCAAAGGAGTCCGCCTTATTGACATGTGAGGGGTGTGGCCAATTTGCATGCTACTGACACGCGTCAACTTAGCTTCAGGGGGGAGTTATGCAAATAGAACAGGGTATAAAAAGTCAGACTGTCAATAGATGTGCTTGGACATAGGTCAATGAGTGCTACTTAATCAATGTCAGCAGCTGGATAGCCTGGGAAGATTTCGCTAAACGTAATTCTCTATGGCTGTCAAAAGGAAAGGGAATATCTTAAAATATTCATAGTGTAACTTTGCCATAATCGTCAGATAAATCAGCTTTACTTAAGCTATATCATATTTGAATATCATAATGCTAACGTATTACTTTACTGAGAGCATTTTAAATGTCCCCCCCTGTTGGTGTCTAATGATAGGCCAACTACCAAAATAGGTGGCATTGATATAATGGTATGGCCAACTCAACGAACTGGGCCTCAACTCAACTCTTTGTCAGGCATTTTCAATTTTGTTAATGACCCAAAAGTGCCGTAAAGCAATTTATACATGGTCCAGTATAGGCCAGAGACTGAGGCGGGGCTGTGCTCAGCTGACAGAAGACAAATAATAGCGCAGCAGGACATTGACAACAACACCAGAGAAACGAGCTGCATGGAAGAATTGGAAAATGGGAAAACGACTGACTGACTGACTGACAGACAGACAGACAAGCGGACCAAAGGACAGATAGTCTATGGCAACCTGGCAACTGGTCAGTAATTGACTGCCGTTGCAGTTGATGGTCTCTGTTCGCTGGTCAAACGCCGATAATGAAGCGCAATTGTTGAATGTGGCAACAAATTTTTGGGGGGAGCAACAAACAAAGTGCAACTGCAACAAGGCTTGCACCGTTGTGCATACGTTGTAATTAATCATATTCCTCCCGTCTCCATCTACGTCTCGAGAATGACTTCTTTTATGGGCACTCATAAACCATGAACGATAATACTCAAACTCAAACCCCTGAGCTATTTTCAACTAATTTAAGGTGTTGCCCCGTTGCAAGAGGTAAATATATCATTAATTTTCTATGTCCAACAGACTTTTGGAGACTATTTTTTTTGGAAATGCATAAGTATATATAGTTTGGTTTTTTTTGTGGACCGCCTGTGGTTTTGTGGGTGTTGACACATGTTTAAGGGCAAAGAAATAGAGTCTAGAGAACCTCTGCAATGAATCATAAGATTAATGAATCAGCTAAAGGTTTGAGCACTAAATGTCAATCGGGCAATCTGAAGAAGCCTTCGTCTGAGCCACTTCTAACAATTAACTCGACCCCCAACTAATTCTAACTACTCCAGCTCCAGCTCCAGCTCTGTCTTTGCAGTTAAGTCTAGTTTTTCCGCCTTTGATATTTGATTTGCCTTTTCCGACATGCAAGTATCCATATCCCCCATTGAAGTAACAACTCTGTTTGTGGTCATATTGCGTTTCACTTTTGCTCCACTTTCAGTTTTTCGCCTCGATTTGCATTGTGTGAAGTGGCATAAGGGCGTTTGTTGGGGGCGTTGTTTGCTAAAGTCCAGTAACTGGGTCACTGCTGTTGTCCTATGCTATGCTATGCTATGGGGGCGTCCATGGGTTACTGTACTTTCTGGTCAAAAAGAAAAATCAATATGCCAACTTGTAATTTACTCCAGACTTTAAGTGCATGCGAAGTTCACTTTCTACTTAAGGTTGAGTCGCCTCTGAGTCACTTTAGTGACCAGGAAACCCATCATTAAACAATTAATTGTAGTTCAGTGACTGCACACTGGTTATAGATGACAAATTTGATGTAAAGATGACATTGGTATAATAATGATGAGAAGTACTAAATAAAATAATTCTTTAGATTTAAGTTATTTTAATTTCAAAATCTCTCAGGACTGTTCTTACTTTCAAAATAATTTTAATCTGAACACTATAAAGATAAAATTGACATTAAATTGAATTGATATATATAAAATGGATATTGCTTAAAAATAAACTTTCTTCTAAAATAAATCCAAATGTTTAATATTTTAAAATAAAGTTAAACTTAGCAAAAGAGATTTTAAATATGGTAACATAATGCATGGCTAATAAATTTAACTTGTATACATGCACATTTTACAATAGTTTAGCATAATAATCTATGGTAGTGATCTTTAATGAACTTTATGCTATTATCTCACTAAATTAACTTCAAATATTTTATCATAAACTGTTTGACTTGCACACATTCACACACACTCACACACTCGCATTCCAAGCATAATTGCAGGCGTTAAAAATTCAATCCAGAACACAGGAATAGGAACAGGACACGCGACAAAACGTGGCTGGGTATATAACAACATTTGCATACCCTACAATTTCCGAGTTTCTTATCGTTGCCAAAAATCAAGCCACACGCGAAAAAAAGAGAGCACTTAACCCTAACTGCCAATAGGAAAGAAGAGGAAGGGCGCAAGGGGGCAGGGATAGCAGGCACCGGGTCAAGCGAGGACCCTAATTCCCGGTTCGCTTATTGTCCTGTCACGACAATTAAATTTGTTCATTGCGCTTTTGCGCGATTTAAATTAAGATAATGTGGCAAATTAGCGGCCCGAAATGTTTGCATAATTATTAAACACAAGGAACCAAAAAACAAAAAAAAAGGAACAACTTTTTGACTGTCCGCGGTTATCAGGGACTATAGATCATTTGTCACAGATGTTACTTTTTGGGATCAAATGTGCTCTAGGGGGTGCGTGACCCTGATGACTTGAGCATTTGCCAGTTAGTTCTTTTTTTTTTGCGGTTGCTTTTAAGCAGCGTAGCCTTTTAATTTAACCCTTGCCGCAACTTGTGGCATGACACTACAGAAATATGCTTGCAACAGCATTTGTTTTTCCATTCAAGGTGACATATTGGTGTTGACGATAAGGATCGCTAAATGTTTGTCCTTATTGCTTATGGCTATTTTACCAGTGCCAAAGGGTTAAGACCCTGAGGAGGGAGTTCTATTCGATTTGTTAAACTCTCAGCAGTCTGGGCTAAAGCTATTAAATTTATTTAGAAAATTTGGAATGGTTTTTTATGCTTTTTCTTTTGCTAGTGTTTGGCATGGCTTAAAGCGTGAATGCATTGATGCTTGTGTCTAATCAGGATTCCAGCTCTTCTTATCGTAGTTTTCAAATGAAAGAGATCATCTGAAATGAAGGCGGACGAAGTGAAGAACATGGATAATAATAATGCTGAAAAGGAATATGTAACTCTGCCAACACCTGGTATATTCTCTGATATGCAGGGGTAGGTTTCTCTTACTAAAAACTATATCCTAAGTCGGAATTAAGTATTTCTTTCAAAGCACTCAGAGTGATCATTACGCAGCCTCTAATGAATGTGAGTAAAGATTATTTTAATGAAATAAGAAGAGTACATTCAATTATCTTTTAGACCAATACCAAGAGAATATTTATAACCAGAATTATGTAGACAACAGCAATGGTCACTTTGGGTACTGTGGCTATTCTGCATGCCCCAATGGTTGCTCTTGCTGTTGTGGCTATGATTCAAAGGGCTACAACAACATCCATCCAGACGGTATGCCAACAACCCAAAACACCCAAAATTTTGGCCAAGTTAAATACCAGTGTAAATATTCTGATCAGTCTAACACGGGACAATATTACAATATGAATCGGTGTGGAGGAATGGAAATGGGAATAAATGCATCCTCTCCAGCCATGGCATATCTGGAAAGTAACGAGAACAACAACTTAAGTAACTATGCTTGCAATATAAAGCAAGAAGCTCAATCGAATTACCTCACATTGCAATCACTTGGCAATATGGGAATGAATATGAATCACATGAATCCCCAGTATTGGTTCAGCTGTCAGGACACAGAGGATTATGCGGATAACTCTCTTCAGAGTCAAACAGTTTACAGCTCCGACTTTCAGCCTTTTCACGGAGAGGGAAACGATTTCAATCACTATCCCAATGACAACTTTATGGACATGAAAATGTTCAGAGAAATGATTCAATCAAGTCCTTGCCAATCGGTCTCACCTGGGTGTAGCTATCAGATTGGCGACCCAACTTACGATATGGATGAAAACCAAGATCCAATCTCTAATGCCAACTGTGCGCAAATGTGTAGCTCCTAACGTTTAAAATGAGCATTAGTAAAGTTTCTTTCTAAACAAAAAATTGTCAAAATTTATAACCTTAATATTATTAGATAATTTAAGAAAAAATTATGGAAATATTAGCAAGACGATGCTTATAAAATAGTTCTAAAATCTATGTTTAGAATTCTTGATTTTTGTAATTATACATTTAAGATATACAAATTTATATTCATATTCAATTTACATTCCATGCGTATTAAATGACAATGACTGTACACTAAATTAATCAAGTAAGACTAAGCTATTTGGTTCAATTACAATTAAAAGTGATATGAGAGATCAGTTTAAGAAAATCGAAAAACCCAGATCTTTTTCCAGTGACTATTAATCAATAGAGATGAAAATCAAAGTACTTAATATTAATTAAAGTTAGAAAAAAGAGAAGAAAATTGAATACATTAACTTGAAAAAATAAAACAATGTCCACATTATCCTTTTGAGCCCAAACGTACAACAACTAAGGCGATCTCAATATACAAACCTTTTCGAAATTTAAATCATGTTCAAGAAAAAATTTAGAGTTTCAGTTTGAATTATATTTTAAAATTTAAGTTAAAAACTCCACGTATAATTAAAATGGAATAATGTCAAACTTTATGCAAACTCTCAAATTGCTTAACTGGGAACCACTAATGTCTGAAAATCTGAAAATATTTCATTCTTTAAATTAAGATATACACAGTATGTTTTTGTATAAAATTGTATTTATTTTTGTTTGTTTTATAAAAATGTTTAAATTGCTTACAAATGTGCTTAAGGTTTTGACACTTTCTTATACATATTTCATTTTTAGCTGCTTACGAAAATGTCAATTGGGAGAAACATAAATAATATAGTATATGTTTAATTTTGCTAAAATCAATAATAATCGTAAAATATGCATAGATATTTTTTCTGGTAGTTCTTATCAAAAATTGCTTAAAAATGGTTTGTTTTTTGGACTTTAAATTTAATAATATTTTTTACTGGGTTGATTTTCATTAAGGTTCGGCGGTTTTGCGTTTTTGTATTTGTTGCTGTTTTATTGAGATTTATTTTATTGGATAGTTACTTTAGTTTTGTATATATAAAAGTTGTCTGCTTAAATTCTATTTTGTACAATGTAGTTGTTGTCTTTGTTGTATTTTACGTTTGTTACATTTGTTGCTTCTTTCCAGCTTTATCTTAGTTCTTGTTCGAGTATGATTTTATATAATTTTTATTTACGCTAATTGAAATGCTTAAATTTGACATATAGTTTGTTTATAGTTAGTAATTCTTGTGTGGCATTTATAAGTATGATAGTGTTGTTATGACTGTTTGTATAAATGTAGACACTGATGCTAGTACGTTATACTGAAATAAGTCTTGCAGCGACGCCTATTTTGAACCAACTTTACAACCCGAAACCTTTACACATCTCAAAACTTAGGATTACAAAATGTTTTACTCAGCTCTGCTCTCATCCTCAACTCGTTCTGCTTTCTTTTAAATTACTAGAAAAATTTGACACCAAAAAGTACCAACAATCATATATCACTTTCAGCAAATCGTTGACAAATTTTGAATATTCTCAAAAATCAATTATAAAATACATTTCGTTAGCACTTTCAACTTTATCCGTATCTCTCGCTCTCTTCCCCAAAAAATCACAATGCGCTTTGATTGAGCTGCCACCAAAAAAACTGTACAATAGCCAGTTGTGTGTGTGTGTAGTCTTTTGTCTCCTAGCCAAATCTATTGCCTTTTTGGGCTCGCATCAGTCACATCTCCATTATCATCTCTATCTGCCCCATCATCCTGATTGCATGCTCCGCTGCTGATCTCAAAGGAGATCTGTATAACCGTCGGCCTGCGTTGTGTGGGATTGTAACTGTAGAGACGCAAGGCATAGCAGAAGATTTGGGCCAACAACTCCCAGCAGCCAAACTCTGACATGGACATGGCACCCTGCTCCCGGCCCAAAGGCACAGAAATATTGGCGCGAAATTGTGAATTGCTTGCACGTTGTTGTTGTCGTTGTTGCTGATGTTGCTGTTGTTGCTGTTGTTGCTGTTGTTGTTGATTATGTTGAGAGTTTCTTTCTCGAGAACTTGTTGTGTTTGCGGCTGCCTGTTGGCTGCTTCTGGCCAACAATTGCGCCTGATCGGGTATAAAGTAAGCAATCGCCATTGTCTTTTTTTGATTATTTTAACAAATTGTAAAATAATATAATTCACTTATTGCACACAATTGTCTATTTGCAATAAACTTTTCGTAGTTTTTCACTATTTTTAGTTTTTCAAAAATGTTTAATATTATTTTCTCGTTTGGCGCCAAAAACGTAACTTTCAACTCGTCAAGTAGGAAAATACGCCGAGCGAGCTTCAATTGAATTGTGTTGTTGCTTTATCAAAGGTTCTACATGGACTGACTGTAAATATCCTTGCCGCAGTCACTTTTATAAAATAGCTGCGCTGCCAGCGACGACGACAGCGACGTTGTTCGTGCTTCCTAGGAAGCAACACGGCGTTCGCTCGGCAAATTTTAGCCCACCCCATACTGCGTGTGGTGGTGGAATGGGTGTGTGTGTATGTGTGTGTGCTTTGTTTATGCCAACAACCAACCAATTGAACCACCAACCACAGCCTCACTCACACCGCCAGTTCAATACTCCCCTCTCCCCCTTAGAAAATACCACCCCAAAAGTCACAGTCACGGCTGGGCTTTGGCTTTTTTACCTTCCGTGAGAGCGAAAACCCACAATCATCAGTGAGAGAGAGAGCCAAAGTACGAAAACGAGAGAGCAACCTCTGCTTGCAAGAGATTACTCGCCTTACGTTACGCCCGCTTACGTTAGACGTAAAGTAACGTAAACAGGGAGGGTGTCTAACGCGAACTTCGAATGAGGGGAGACTTAGACTATGCTCTGTGACATTGCTTGGAATAATACTCAAATAAGGGGTATTTATTCGAACTTCATTTCGAATATTTTTGCTTGCAACCTAAAAATGGTTTATTATCGAAACGTTTTTCCCCTGAAAGGAAACAGAAAAGGAGCGTAGACTTCTAATGAGAGATATTAAATAATTACTTGATATGATAAAACTGAAATTAATAATTTCTGAATGTTCTTTCTTTTGCATATTCAAGGATTCCCCAATTTTTTTCTTAGATTGTTGAACTAGAAAATATTAAAACCACTTCCTCAACCTTCTTCCTAAGGGTATTACCATCTCTCCAAGCATTTCAAGTCTAGTGAGTCTCTTTAAACCTCCTTCAACTTGCCTTCTTAGGTTATTCCTGTCTTTCCATGCATTCCAAGGACTTGGAAACACCCTTAAACCTTCTTCAACTCTACGTGTTCTTCAACCTGCCTTCGCAGAATCTTTCTATTTTTTAACTCACTTTATAGTGCACCTTTTAACCTCCCTCAACTCGTGTTTCTCCATTTTCCATCGAAGAAAATTTCTAGATTTGCAATAAATTCCAAGGTCTAGGGAGCTCCTTTAAACTTCCTTCAACCCAACGCACTCCTCAGTATCAAACGTGTTTCTACGTTCTTCAAGGCTAGGGAGCACCCTTAAACCTCCTTCAACTTGACGCCCCTTGTAACGTTTTTTCAATGCGGATCTGGCAAGCCTTCAACTTGTCCCCACTCAACCCAACGGGAATCTCAAATTGACCTTCAAACAAACATTTCCCAGTCCCGGCTCCAGCAAACATTTGCTATACTGGCGCTAACTTTGGCCTTGATCTTTTCCCTCCCAACCGTCCATAATAACGAGCTCATCCATTATGATAAACCACTTCCTGCTAGTTTACAATCCACACACGCACACTCCCACACAGAAGTGTAACAAAATTTCAAAAGATTCCTTTTAGTTGCCATGGGGGGCTCCTCCAATGTTTCAATGTCATTATCAAGGCCAAGTAGCTGACATTTCTGTGGTAAATGGCAAATTCGCCTGCTTCAAAGCTTTTTGCTCAATTTGCCTCAAGGTCACGCCGGCCGGCAACGGCACTCGCTTTATTTCCTTCTCTTTTTTGTGCGTGTGTCCTTGACAATGAAATTCGTTTAGGGAGCGTTCCCTAACAGGCGGGATGTGGGCGGCCCTTTGACACAGTTGACAGCACGTGCTTTTTATGCGTGTATACAGAAGCTTTCTCAAGGTCTTTGGGTATTGATTAAATTTACAGGGAGTTGTGCGTGGTCAGAACATAAGGGAATATATTTTGAGTTTCCTGAATTTAAGTTAAGGTTTGGCTGCATATTTAAAATATTATGTATCACTGGTGAGTAAGGACTTTATAACATATCAAAGAAGAGTTTAGAATGGTTTGGGGAAAGGTTATATTATTATAGTAGATTTCAGAAAAGCTTTATGACTTCAATTGAAACAAACCCTCAGTGAAGAGCGATTGGGAGGGAAACTCTTTGCAGAGCTATAATGGTTTAAGGATCTGCTTAATAGGTCCTTTGATGAATATGATTAATTCTTTAAATTGTGTGTCTATTTATATCATTATGAGTACATACTTGAAATATTTTAATCCTCCTAAAGACTTGGGAAGGTTCTCGACGATTTTTACTGTCCGATTGTAAAACCTATTTAAGTTTGATTAGAGCTCTGTAATGGAACAGATTCCGCAAATATTCAAAATTTCCCAGCAGCTTTTCAGTTTTCTTATTTAATCATGTGAAAATTTGATAAGCCCAAGGCAATCTGCCTGTGAGTTGCTTCCTCCCGCACTCAAAGTTTAATCTCAATGGCAGCTGAGTCCAAACTTGCAGCAGCATGTGGCATGCAACTTGCAACGCTTATCAGTAATAAGCAGCCGCTGCCAACGGGCAACAGCTGCACAAATTGCACTTGAAGCTCATTAAAAATTTGCATCAGCCAAGTTGGCAGTGTATGTTTTGTGGAAAGCGACTGAGGGAAATGCATTAAAAAAGCTGCAAAAACACGCCAAATGAAACGCTATGAAAAGTGCACTTTACACATTTGTGCGTAATGATTTTCCATTAACGTAAATTTGAATTAACAGGCAGAGTGGAGGAGTATAAACGTAATTACAAGTATGCCAATGTTAAAACAACACGCGCCACCCACACCAGCACCCAACTTGGTCCTTCTGGCATTTGATAAATGCCAATGGCATTAACTGGGCTTGGAATACTCAATCCTTTTGCCATCCTTTGTTGCCTATCTGATCAGTGCCTGATGTGGCATTGACATGGACTCCACTTGCAGCCAGCTGCTTCCTCTTGCAACTCCTACTCCTTCTTCTCCTCCTTTTATTGTGCCTGCACCTCCTTTAGCGACATCCTGGCTGCTGTTTATGGTAATTATTTATTTTGGAAAGCCGCTGTTGCCGCATTTGTGTAGACTTTTCATCATTGCAATAAACATTAAATTTTATGATAATGTTACAGTTTTGTGTGTTGTTGTCTTTGTTATTGCTGTCTGTTTTGCATTGCATTTGTTGCTTTTAATGTTCTTCTTTTCGAGTGGCTTGGCGAAGCTCTCTGTGATAAGGTGAGAAGTGACAATGTTTCTAAGCAAAAGCTGAAGGGAAATCTTCACTGCTTTAAAGGAAAATAAGCTAAAATCAATAAGTGAGAATAGTCAGTAGAAAAAAATAGTGCTCGTAGCTGTAATAAGTTATTATATTGTAGACATTCTATCATGTATAACAACTAACAAATAAAATAAAAAATTCCAAGATATTGTATAAATTCAAAGCTATACCAAACTTTCATTAAATTATTTTAATGGAACTTGGTTTCATAGTTCATTTGAAAATAAAAGATTTATTAAAATATGCACAGGAACAAGCTAGATTTTCCTATAAGCAAAATAATTTTCCTTCTGTCTAATTAATTATTTTATACCCTTTAGTTTTGCTTTTTGCTGAAATTATTGGCTCAGATCATAAATTTTGTTATATGTACAGGGTATAATTAATTCAGTTATCAACGTTTCTTTTATATCAAATTACTCTCATTCAATTAAGGGTTAAGTATATAAATTTTCTGGTTGCCAAGCAATAATATTCATATTGTAATGGAACAGATGTGTAGCTTTCATTTATTATTGTTGCCACATTCAGCAAGAGGCATGCTTTATAATTTCGCAGATATCAAGAAATTTCAATGTGGTGCAACTTTACCCTAAGTACTCCATGCAATATCTCACACTCCACACACATATGCTATCATCACTTGAGGCCCATGTTCGAGACCTAAAGAGTCCCAATCGTTCTCTCTCTGTGTAACTACTTAAGCCTCATCATCCGCATTTTAATGCCCATCAGCCAATAGCCAGACCAACAGCTCCCCAGTCATCATTATTGTGAACTACAAGGACCACAACTTTTCACACACACATACACACAGACAGGCACACCCACATACACTTACACTGTATGCTGTGCAATTATTTCATGCATTGTTCAAGGATTGTTCGACTGCTTTTTGCAAAAATTTTCTTTGTATAAAGTGGAAAGGCAAAAGTGTTGTCAGGGGATTTACGCGCTTACAATACAGAAGAAGAGACCAGCCTGAGGAGGACCTGGTCCAAACGGAAATGGCAACAATGCGCGCCTCTGTCCGTACTGAAAACAATTGACCAGGAATCCGCAGAAGGGAAAAGAGGCTACGAGGATTACGCATGAGTTTACAAGATGCGCACGGCACTTAATGATTTCCACTTATACCATGCAGACAACATGACCACGACCATGCCCCTCAACTCCTTCCTTACCCATTCCGTGAACATTTCCAATATTCGTTGATGGTTGGCCATTTACCCGAGTGCCTATGGTACCATCATCCAAGTGCCTCTCATTGTGCAATCCTTTTGCTAATCTATATGTAAATTTAGTACAACAGACAAGATACTTTGGGGGCAGATAACAAGTGTACAATGAGATAGGCAGGAGATCGAAGTATCAGCAGAGGTTACAGTGAGTGGCAACAGTCAGAGCCTTCTCTAACAGATGACGTCATGACGAAAAGTGTTTGACAAATGGCCAAGACAAAGACAAAAAAAATGAGAAGAAGCTGACAACATACTAAAAACTTGACAAAGTGTTGGCAAAAGTGTCAGCAGCAGGACCCAAAGGCACACATTATCCTTGCTGCCGTTTTGCATATGTGTCGACTGTTGTCTAAGTGTGCGTAAAGATAAATAATCATGTGATATCATCAGTTCCACGATGACGGGGCAAGACAAGGCGAGGCGTTGGTGCGAGCCAAAAATTAATTTCATACATTTTAAAATTTCAATTTATTTTGCTGTGCACGAATGCGCGATGTCTTCAAGCAGACAACGCCCACAACAAGGATATCCCCCAACTTAACCCCCAACCCGAATAAAAAGCCATGCTGCCTCATATGTGTGTGTGTGTCTCTTAACTTGGCTTTTGTTTTCATTCCTTGGCCGTGTGTCGTTTTTCTTCTGCTCGTCCTTTTTTCACACTTGTCACTTGCATTTTTGACATTTCTGTTAGTTAAAGGGAGAGTGAAAGAGAATGGGAATGAATATGTGGATGGTTATGGACTTGGATGTGGATATGGATGTGGATCTGGCTGGTAGCGCTGTCAGCCGTTAATTAATTATGTGTATGCAGTTGGACTGACAGTCTGGTTAAGTGCAGTACGAATCTGTTGAGAAGGGAGAGACACAGACTCTTGACTGCTTGTGTGCATATGGATACGTATTTGACGTTCAACCAGAGTAATTAACAAAGGGTAAAATGATATAGCGAATTGGACAGAGGACATTCTCTGCAATCAATTTAAAATGGTTTTCATAATTATGTAGCATGTTGATTTAAAATACTATTTGGAAGATGTTCTAAGAGATCACTTCAATCTTTCGATCGTTTTCTAATGATTTAGTTTCATTTCCGACAATGATAGGGTCTAGTTGAATATAACCCAAACACAATTATTGAAAGTTTTGTTCAATGTTGGACAGCTCCTTTGGAAAGGGTCCTCCTACATCCAACCTTTTATCTTACTGTTTAAAAATATATTTTGTTTGTCTTTTTATTTGCCTATCCACTCTCTGGCTATAAGAGGAACAAGAGAAAGAGTTAAGAAAGAAAAGATATAAATTCAGAATATAACCATAGCATATTACCAAAGTCCTGTTCTATGCCAGCCACTAAACCAGCTGCTGTTGAGAAGAAAACTTTTTTTTATTGCTTTTTGATTAGTTTTTGGCGCTTTAAACCCGTTGGGAGTCCGAGTGAAGTCAATTTAAATTAAAAGAAACACGCGCTGTTGCATATTGAAATAGCGGGGAAAGGAGCTGGGGTAAGGACTTGGGGCAAGAGGGAGGAGCACTAACAAAAGTTAAATTGCAGGTATTTAAGTATTTTATATAAAATTCATCATCATCAGTCGTCCGCTGAAGTTAATGAAGAAGTGTCCTGTCCCTTACCCTTGCCCAAATAGGTAACTTATACCGCGACCTTAACTTGCCCCCTTTGCACCTTAGTGCTTGCCCCCTTTGGACCCCTCTGGACCCCTTTGGCCGGTCGGCAACCACTATCCTCTGCATTATTTAGCACGTCAAAAAGTTCATAACTGCGTTGCGCTCGTGAATTGTAATTTTTCTTTCGCCATGGTGCACACTTTCATTACTTCATCACTTCAGCACGAGGACCAGCACAATGATGATGAGGAGGAATGGATGAGGAACTGGGAGTTACTCTTCGCGTCGGAATTGTGAGCGCCATTTATTATGCTATGAAATTTGAGTCTGAGTTTTTGTTTATGTATTAAGACGACGCGGAGTTTTGAGAACGTTGTTCCATAGAGTTTTTCATTTACTCCTTTTTATGATTTTCAAGTTAATGTTCATTTATGGTGGTTACACGTCGACTTTTTGGAGTTTGTTTAATTAGACGGTGTGGATTTTATTTCAAAAGACTTGAGCTCTGGAGCAAAACAAGCAGTCGAAGAAGGTGCCATCCAAGTTGGCGAAGTTGTTTATGTTTAATTGTCGAGTTGGTAGCCAAATTTGTTAAGCCACAAGACGGAGTAAATATAAGCAAAGGATAATAAGGAATGGATGGAGTTACAATTGCTTAAAGAATCTATTACGAAAATTGCCTGTAAATTCAAATCATCCATGTTTGAATTTTATGTTGTTAGTAAAGTAGTATATATCATATTCAGCTGATTGGGTTTTTCTTGGGCTTCCCCTAAACTTTGCTACAAATGTTGGATAGCTGAAATATTATCCATCCCCAGATTTGTATAATTTGTACTTCTTTACTTTTTTCTTATTTAAGTACATAAATAATTATAAACCAATTTGTATAATAAATAGTATGAGACAAGCCCGGAGCTTTGATTGCAATAAAATTAATAATCAGTATGTGAAATATTTGTTTACAATTTTATTCTACTTTGGTTGAATTTTCGACTAATACATCTTAGCTTGAACCTACGAAATGGATCGAAATTTCGGTTAAAATTTCGGTGGTTTAACTCTCACCAATTGGGCTGTGTTTTGATTAATTTTTTATTTGATTTTATTTCATGCCTTCACCATAAACGTGTGCAATTGGTAAAAAGAAATAGTGAGCTCCATAAGTAACCTGTTCCGATTTGTTGAAGAACCTTACAAACACAACATATTTTAAAAACATTTTAAGTTAGACTTGCCAGAATTTAAGGTAGTCCTAAATGAGTTGTCTATCGCTTCAAGAAAAACAAAAACCCATACTGTACCCAGGAAAGTTAAGAATATATTTAGTCCGCCGCAAAATAAAAGCAATCCCGAAACAGTAAACTTATAAAATTTTACAACACGAAGCGTTTCCGTCAAGTCTTAAAGGTTTTACAGCTAAGCTGCTGGGGATTGGCATTGCACCTGACTAAGACTAGGATTGGAATGGGGATTGGTATTGGGAGAGGAATTGGGCATTGGCAGTTCTTGTGGCTTATGGCATTTAATATGTATTTTGTGTTATATTTAATATGCAGCTGGAAAAGCCAGAAAGCTACTGAAAGTGAAGCAACACGAAGAAGAAGACGAAGCCAAGTCAAATTGCAGCTGTTTGCCAGTCGACTTAATGTGCTCCTGTTGCTTTTGGGAATACCAAAAGACGATGACGATGAAAACGATGAGCTGATGGCAATGGCAATGTCTGGCAATGAGCAGGCGTCGTCTTGTGCCAATCATGCAACATGCCACGTACCACTCACTTACTGCATGCGGTTGGAATTTCACTTTGGGGCATTGTTACGTGGGAATTTAGTTATGATACTCCCAACTTGGTGTAATACCTGGTCTCATTAGGGCGCCCAATTGCCTGAAAATTGCGTTGAAATTGGCTGAGCTCCGAGTAGAGTACAGTTCCCACTTTAATGAATTGCTGAATGCTGAACGGAAGGCAATCGAAATGGGACAAAACCCTTGTAATAACCCTTCTTTAAGAAGCACAAACGCCCCTTAATCAGCACAGCGGGCAGCAGCATCAACTACCCCAAGCATAAATCTATTGTCCTAGGTCATTCAACCTTCAGCTCGAACCTTCTCAAAAGCCATTTGCGCTTTTATATTCGCCAAGTTGCCGCGTTGCCGCATAAAGTGAACAGAAGAAGAAAACTCACAGCACTAAATAGAATCCTCACACACACTCACAGACTAGGTTGCACACACACACACACGTTTCTGCATTCGTTGCAAGTATAAAATATTTTTTTATATCACGTTTTTAATGACATTTGTTGCATTTGCCACTTGCCACTTGCCAGTTGCTACTTGGCATTGTGTTCAGCGTTAAAACTACATTAGAAAAACTTCGTTGCAGTCGGAAAATGTCAGCAATATAGGAAGATTTTCCGATTGAATTCAAGTCTTAAACATATGATTTGATAGAGATATATCTTGACTGAAAAAGTGCCACGGGCGTAAGCCAAAGACAAGCAACAGGCTGTCAGTTTGACTCAGCAATTTACCTCCCAAACTGACAGCTGTCATTTGCAGTCAAGCAGATGAAGAAGAAAAGAGGAAGAGCAAGAGAAAGCACAGTGCATAAAAAGTTAAGGAATTGACAATTGTACGAGTACGTTTTTAAAGACTGTTTATTCGTGTTCTTTCGGAAAGATTTAAGTTTTGATCTGTTGAATTGCAGACATCCATGGGCGTAGGTTTACTTAAATAAGTAGTTGTAGCTTTAGTATATTTTAGTATTACAACTTTATTACAATTAGTTAGTAAAAAAAAACTTTTGCTTAATTGCTGTATATAAACAATTATGTACTTTTTTTAAATCTGTCTTTATTTATTTTTGCCCTGTCAGAGAGTGCAACTTCGAGGAAAAAGCAATCAGTTAAAAGAAGATCTAAGAACCGCTTGAATTTAATTGAATTGAAAATAAAAAAGAAAAGAAAGAAAATATTGAAATTACCAAAAAACGTATAAAAAAGAATTCATAAAATTTGAAAATTGAAAATAATGTGTGTTTATCCAAAAGTATTTGCACTTCAATTTCCGCACATCGTAACGAGTTTGGTAAATTAAAATTTGGCAAAACAATTGTTAATTCCGTTTTGGAAGTAAATTAAAAAGACTTAAAGAAGACAACAAAGTTACCCTTAAATATTTTAAAGCCGTATTGATTCTACAATTTCCATTCAGGAATAATTTACTGGCCAAATGCAGTACACTCTCGCATGAGTGAACGAATCAACGTTGTCATCGGTGTGATTATCACAGTTATTATGCAACTGCAAATTGACGAAAATCATGGACATGGTTGACAAGTTGTCAATAGTTGAAGGTCTCCAATGCTAATTAGCAGCGATTGAAAACTCAAATTGCCTGCTTCCTGATGCTTTCAAATGTCCTGCGAGTGGCAGGAAAGCCCCTGCTACTGTCCAAGAGTCCATCCGTCCATCCGTCCATCCCTCTGTCTGTCTGTCTGTCTTCGGCGACGCCTACGAAATTACTTCACGGCTCAGCGAATTTCTTATGGACTTTATGTCCTGTGGCCACTTGAGTTGTGCTTTCAGCTCTATTGGCTGCCATTTGTGGCACGCTCGATTGCATTTTGGTTGCGACCGCAAAACTCGCACTGGACACGACTTGAAGACCCTTGCTACTGTGATCCTTGAGATTGTGATTTGACAGCGCCAGCAAAGGACAAACGACAAATGGCAAAACGGCAAACAAATAAACTGTCGTCGCATGTCTCGTAACATAATTAGGTTTGGCAAAATTTGCCAATTGTTGAATTTGCTGGCAATGGCAATTATATGCGTCAATTGTCAGTTGGTTACATCTCGTTAACTTATTTGATTATGGTCTAATTTTACAAACCACTAGAAGACGCATCCAACACTGAACCACAAGATTTATTTAAGTTATAAATTTGGCTTGTACTGTATATCAAAACAACAAAACAATGCGTTACATAAGGGATTGAATTGAGATACTTAAAGGGAAACACAATCCAACACACATACTCAGCAACAAGTTTCAGATTGACACAGCATATTTGTGTTATAAGCAAAACCATCTTTACACTTTCCAAATTAAATAATTGCTATCAAATAAGTCAAAAGGAGGTTTAAATAAAGGATTTAGTTGAGGAACCTATATAGATACACTATCCCCCAAATTCACTCAGCAATTAAATTAAGAATGCATATGTGTAATTTGTTAATATGTTAATTTAGTTTATAAACCACTTTTACACTTTTGAAATTAAATAATTGTTATTAAATAAGTTAAAAAGGAGCCTTGCCAAGAAATTCGTTAGCTGACTTTTGTTGCTTTGTGTAATGGAATCCTTGAGTAGCTTATCTGTTCAGCTGAGCAAATTCAATTTGAAGTATGCCACATAAAATATGGCCAAATAAGCAAAGTAATTTAACTTTTCTCATTTTTGCTGTAAGCCAAACTAAAAGAGTTGGCACAAAAGGCGTCTTATCGACTATACACAGCACAGAGATCCTATATTGTATATATTAGAGCCGAAGGAATCATTTGATGAAGTGCATGGCATATTGACAGAAATAGTCGAGCTCAACAAACTATGCAAATAAGCATGATACAGGACACAGGACACGGGATACAGGACACATGGGACGCATATGCCAAGTTACAACGAGAGAGAGAGAAAGAGGTGGAGAGAGAGTGAGAGAGTGTTCATTTATCTTGGCTTATTAAATTGAAAATATTGCTTAAAATATATTTTGCATGCATGGCAGCATCATTGTTGGTCCTTTACCGTTTGCCTTGGCTCGCCTTTTAAATGCAAATTAGCTTTTTGACTTTTGTGATATGCGCCCAAGCCAAAACGACAGTCAAAAACTCAGACCAGACTCTATTTAGATTTATGCGGCTTGATAAATTGTGGCTACACTTAATGTGCGCATACGGTGTGACATGTCCTTTTCATGTCACTCCACAGACCAGAGCCAAAAAGTTGGACCAACTCACTCTTCATCTCCATCTCATTCTATACCTCTTTATCTCTCTTTTTCTCTCTCTCGCTCATTTACTCTGACTCCATTTCCATTTCAGTTGACATGTCGAGTGGTTTTGTTGGTTTGGCAGTTGCCGTTGACGTTTTTTGCACGCTTGACAAAAACAGCGTATACTCGTTTTCCTCCTTGTTGCCGGATTCGGTTGAGTTTCTGGTTGTGGCAAAATCATTTTGGTGAAACGGACTCGTTGCTTTGTGGTCCAGCTTTGTAATTAGTTTTGCAAGCCGAGACGAGCCCAGCTGCCGCGATCCAACCTGGGAGCTGCCAATTACTGGAAAAAGTTGACAAAAGTTATTATCGATCCCCATACTCAAATACTTATATTTCCTAAATATAAAAAAGCAAAAACTTTGTTTTGATGTACTTGTTCTGCTAATAAGAAATATCATATAACGGTATTAGGGTAAATTTTTTTAAAGTAAAACGAAACATACTGTATAAAATTGCATTTTAGTAACCAACCAATATGTATAACTTTATATATTTAAAATAAAATATTGAAAATAATTTTCATTTTATCTTTAAGGTCCGATTTTCTAATGAATTCAATCATATAGAAATTTTAAAACTTGACAATAATTCGAATTTATATATATTTTGGGTCCAAATCAATTCATTATTTTCGTTATGATAACATAAATATATAAAAAATAATAAACCCTCCATATTTTATAAGAAGTAAAAAAATAATCTTAAAATTAGCAATGTAAGACCCATTTTGAACTATTGTATTATGTGCTGAATGCCCCCATTGTCTCTAAATAACATTCTTTCTTCGTTTTGTGTTATATACTGATTTTTTATTGGAGCTATGCTATTTATTATGCTACATTGCAATGCAACTTTATGAAATCCCATAACTTATTATTATTATTGCATTAAATTGAATCTCAGATCCCTTACTGACAGCTAAATTCAGATTATATGGTATTAAAAATCAATTATTAGTGACTGCCTGAACCATTTGAATTATAACACTTTCCCATGAAATGTCTGCTGGTCTCGGACGTCGTTCCATCAAAGTCCAGTTGAAAAGCGAAAGGCATGGACATTTAACATGCATTTTAAACAAACCGTCGAGAGAATCGCTGAGATTTTTCAAAATTCAATTTTTTTTTTAGATTGATGACGTCGCCGTGTGGCAAGCGTTGTAGGGTGGACTAGTTGTGGCAGGCATAGCCAAAGGCACTTCCCACTCCCCCATCGAGTAATACGTCAGTTGAGTTGTCAAAAAATAAAAGCGAGTAGAAAAACGTGTACACCAGCCGGAGAGACACACTCCCGGGTTTCCGCACAAGTTGCTGTCGATCAGCTTGCCCCATGCAACAGCAAGTTGTACATTTCAACATGTTTCGTCACGCCTCGAAATTATTTGATGTTCTCAGTTTTGATTTGAAAATATTTTTAAGTAGCGCCTAAGTTCCGGGCACAAAGAGACACACTTAAGTGGATTGTTCGTGTGTGTTTTCCTAGGGATCTTTTTAAACAGGAATTAGATAACTAAAAAACGGCGTACAATTTTGAAAAGATTTGAAATGCTTGTCAAAACGTGTCAATGTCAAGAAGAGCGGAACAAACAGAAACAGTTGCCAATTGTATATAAAAAAAATTATACGAATTTTAGTAAAAAATGTTATTAAAACATATTCTTAGGTCAACTACAAAAACTTTAACTAAATTTAATCAGATTTTTTTTTAAATGGTATCAGATTTTCCTTGTTGATTCGTTTTTTAATATGTAGCAATTCTAAAACAATCTTACCCAGTATATCAGAACTTCTTCCACTTTTTGCTGCCAACGATACTAAGAGTTGTTTTGATTTCAATTGGATTACAATAAAAAAAAGAATTTACCATTTGGACATGCTTTTAACTTAAATAACCCTTGGGTTATCTTACTTCATAAGCAACATTAGCTCATGCGTTCAATATCTTACAAGGATATTAATAATTAGTTTATCCCACATGACTAATAGCACGATCTCCCTTCTATTATCCATCCGGCTTGAACATAACTGTCAAATTGATTTTAAAATTCATAAATCAAACTGAAAGTGAAGTCAGTTCCTAAATTAAATTAGGACCAGCAAAAGTAACCACAACAAAAATTCGACAAGAATGTAGAACATGTTAAACATAGCATTAAATTGTATCGGACAGTTGCAAGGGGGAACAAATGAAATGAAGAGAAGAAGAGAGGGGCTGGGGCTGCCCAGTCGAGGGGTCGTTCCAGAAAACAGAAACATGTTTGCTTTCATAATAAGGCCTCAGTTGAAGTCTCAGCCTTAGCCTTGGCATGTGCGTGCGTTATTTTGATGCAATTATAAACTGTTGGATAACAAATTACATGGATGCGTCCCAAATGAACACCCTCCTGCCTCCTCCTCCTACTCCTCCCTCAGCTCCTTTTGAACATATGTTGGGCTGCAGCGTGACATTGATACAGGTACTCGTTGACTAGTTGACAAGCCAAAGCTGTGATGAGGCTGAGGCTTGGACTCAGGTGGTGTTTTTGGGGCACAACTGTACCAATTTGGACATGCGACATGTGGCATGTGGTATGTGGCATGGTGCATGCGGGCAGGGAGGATTGTCCCATTGCATTTGTAGCGACAATTGTCGTTACTTAACATTAGTTCTAATAATAAAATAATTCTCCATATGCATTTTAATTGCTGCACATTGCATGGCAGTTTCTTTGTTAGCCAAGTTCCTTGCATGTTTGTGGCGCATCAATTGAATTTGGTAACAAGTCCTGGCAATTGTTTGGCCTGTGGGTTTATTGAACTTAAATTCTTAAAGCTTGCAACGCCAATACGCAAATGCAATCCTCTTTCAGCTTCAAGTACTCCATTTTGCCATTTCACAAAACGTTTGGCCCTTTGTTGTTTCAGCCAAATGTGAAAAGGGTTCATAACCGCACTTAGCTTCATTGGCTTCTGGCTTTATCGTGCGGCCCAGACGTAGCATTTTAGTAGCTGTTTAGCTGGTCCTCCTCTCCCCCGAATCTCACTCAGCATTGGCCACTTCAGAATGAAATTGAATTCTGCTACCAAATTGCACACAGGTTGCGCAAACATTAAAATTAATGAATAACAACAAAGGTACTCTTGTTGACGTGATGCTGTCTTCTGGAAGGGCTTTCATTCTTGTTAAATAAAGTGTATTTAATTTTTAAAATTAAATATAAAGAGTACAGCTTACTAGAGTTGCTAAACTATCAGTGATCGGATGCTTACTATCTCTACAAATAACTACTTCCAACTCCTTTACTTAGAGCCCTTTGAAGAAAACTATTTCAGTTGGCAATTAAAATGACTATAAAATATGTATAAATTGCTCTGAAATGAAAGCAAAAATTTTAATGACTTGTATAGACAAAGATAGATCCTTATTATGCCCATTATTTAGCGGTCGTAAATTAATTTCAATTTACATTTTGAGCCATGATGCCAATTTGGTATGGTGATATATGCCGAAATGCAAATTAATTATACATTTATGATTTCGTTTGGCAATGCGTTGACGACTCCCGACATCGATATGCTATAGTTATGGAATATGACGACAGCAGAGACTTAGGCGCGCTGTCTGTTTGCTCCATAAAACATAAAACTTGGCACATGTGTAAAGCCGTAAAATAGCACGGAAAGTAGGAAAATTGGAAATTGAAGGCAATGTTTATGTCTCTATCAGTGACGGTGGCGACAATGCGTCGGTTGTCATCCTCTGGCGGCCTGTCACGCACATGAATCCTCACCATATTCCTGCCACATTAATTGCGCAATTCTTCAGAGATAGTGTGTGAGTTGGCGGGGGTTCAATGTATATATGTGAGGGGGTATTTTAACTTTTTAGTAGTCCAACAAATGACGTACGATTTGTTCTGCACGAATAAGTCAAATCATTTGTAGACACAGCACTTTGTTTTATGACTTGACAGCAAACTTTTCTCTCCTTCTCAGGCGGAAACTATTCAAAGGGGCGGGCGGGGTCGCCCATCTGTGTGGTAATCATTGCGTACCCACCTGATGCCTTCATGCGGGCTAATTTATGGCCTGCTCATATGCTTGTTTGTTGTTTCTTTTTTTTTCCAAAGTTGAGCTCAGTTCTTGTCTCGTGTCCTTTTGTCAACATACAGAGGCATATAATTTTTCATTTACTGCTAAGTGTTTCTGTTGATGTTTCATAATTTTCCTAATGATATGTTTCTGGTGACGCTTGAGTAGTATTTGTTTGTTTTCTTAATGTCAAATTGAAATCCATCCGCACATAGTGATTGATGCGAAAGCAGCATTCATTTGTAAGCAAACACAAAATAAGTTAATTCCAAACCAATTTAGCTTAAATTATATTAAAATTATAGTATATAATAGTATTGTAGTTCCTTTACAGATTATAAAAAAAGACATCTGAAATACTCACAAAGTATTCTTTACTATAACCAACGATGAATCGAAGTAAAGATTTCTTACTCATATTAACTTAAATATAAAACGCAACATATCTAACCCTTCAAATTTGGAGAATTTGTTAAAGATTTGCTGTGTTTGCCAGAAATTTGTGCAATTCGTATTAGAGTCTCCAATTTGTTGAAAATTGCGATCATTCACTACCGTATCGATATTTAACAAAATAAACTATCTGTCCATGAATGAAAACTAAACTTTTTTATTTATAATGTGGGAATATCAATAAAGTACAAGCTACACGCGACAAAAAGATCAAACCATAAACCTAAGTGATGAAAAAATATTCCGATATATCATACATATTAGAAATTGGTGCACTGCATATGATTCGCACAGATTGACAAATCGATCTTTATTTAAATATCGTTTCTTTGTATCGATACTGTCATATCGTGTCGCATATCTAAAAGGAATTGGTCCTGAAGATTGTTTAAATAATTTGTCTGCAGAAATGTACTTTCATACGCCTAGCTATTAATTGTATACCCTGTGTTCACTACGTATAAGGTTGCTGCGATCTTATACATATTGCTTATGTATTTATGGAAAGTAAGCTATGCATAAATATCTGTGATCTACTAGGTCTCAGTGACCACTTGAGCACTATTTCATTCTTTTGTCTTACAAATTTAAGGGATTTAGAAGAATATTTTAATTTGAAGTTACTCAATAGCTGAGTACAGCGTATCTTGGATTCGTTCTCTGTCAAGTTAAGCAACTTTATTTACAAGTGTTGTGCATAATTCAAACATAATTTAAATTGTACACACACAGACCGTCAGCAAAAATATAAAACGCACTTTACGGTCCGTTTGATTTATTGTCGCGCAGTAAGCATTGGTGTGGGAAAGAGAGGGAGTTAAAGTTAGAGAGAGCGAGATTGCATATGTGTAATTTGCAAGCCTAGACTTGTTATCGTCTACAACGCATCTTTATGTGTTTATTTTAATTTTCAATGTTGGCCCATTGGCATTTTATTGCTTTCAATTTTTGCGCTTGTTTTACGAGCACGTTAAAATTAAGACAAACCAGCCGAGGCGAGCCAAACAACAGAATAAACTCAATTAGATAAAAAGGTTGGGACTGGGTATTAAATTCACTTGGCTACACACAACACACACGCAATCCGAGGGAGGAACGCACCCACAAAGCAAGTCGAAAATTTTTGGATGCGTGTTAATTTCTTTTTAATTCCTGATCTGGGCGGACTCACGCGAAAGGTCTAAAAGTGAGAGAGAAAGTTGAGCATTTGCCCATAAATTAACGTTTAGTTACGCTACATAAAAATCTGTCTGGAACAAGCTGGAAAGGCACGGGAGTAAATGACAAAAATGTGGAATGGAAAAGATCTTAAGAGAAATAAAGAGCTTGAGTATTTTCTTCTCTGGACTATTGTATTTATTTATTTTTTAATATTTTCAATCAAGGTTTCACATATATGCAAAAGTCACAATGTAAAAAATTAATTAATATAATTCACATTTAGATTCATATGCTATACATATTTATTTAACAAATACAAGGCCTTTAATTAATAAATGTATTTATGTATTGAAAAGTAGAATGAGTATTTATGTTACTTTTGCATTAGTGATTACTCACACAAGTATTCGTATTCAATGGAAATATATGAAATAGTTATATGTAGCATAGGGTGATCATTAGCCGCTTGCAGGCTGTCATTGGCATCATTAGTTTTATTTAATTATCCATTCGATATTGATTGCTTTGTTAAAACATATTAACCCCCTTCAGTCAGTACATCATGAAACATCCACTTATGGAAAGTTCAATTAAAAGAATATACCAAATATTGTTTGGCGGTTCCAACTGTGATTCGGCATCGGTTTACCACAAAACCCAACAATTTATTTGATAATGAATAATGATGTTGATTTGACACTCTCCACGGCTCGACTTCAAATGGGAATCGTCACGCTTATAAGCAGCCGATTCCAATTCCCACTTTGACCCTCGACCCCAACCACCAACCATACTGTAGACCCATAAGAAACTACTGAGCAGGGAGCTCCCCATCATTTGGATTTGGTTTCGATTTATGGTTGCTGCGTAGGCAGCTCATCTCGCTACTTGGGTAGATCAATGGCGCATTTTGATTTTAATTTAATTAGATTTTTAATCTACTTTGTTGTAGTTGCTATCATTGTTATTGAAATTGTACTTGAATGATCATTTAATGGAGCATGAAATTTAGAACATTTCTGATACTGCAAAGTGGCCGCTAATGATGAATCTAATTGGTTGAAAATTGTAAAATGTGTGTGGTCAATGTGGTATCCTAATAGCCGTGACAAAGGCCAATTCATTTACTATTGAATCTTTCCCTAAATGATTTTCAACTAATGTAAGAATGATAAAATCTGAGAATTCTGTAATCATATAACATTACGGTTGTCTGAGTGTCTATCTTGGTTTTAATAGCATCTTCTTGTTGGCATAGTCTTAACTTCTTTGGCATAATTTATAAACTTGTCTGTTTCGTGTCGACATTCATCAACTTTTTGGCTGCGCTTTCAACAACTTCATTAAAATTAGCTCATAAAATTTGCAGCAAGCTATACGCTCTTTGCCAAAATCTTGTTTAGTTTTCATTTATGGCTCAATGCATACCCAAAATCCCTCTCTTAGAAATCGCAGACGATGTGCAAATGTGCAACCTACACGGATCCTCATCCATATCTCCATTCGCATCCACATCCGCATCCTGACAGACGCATTTCAGCATAATTTGCTGTGACAGCTCCCACAGCCATGACAGCATTTCCTGGAGCTCTGTTTCCTTAATTCCACTTTACCAAATGACATTTAATATGCAAAGTTTTCAAGTGAGGAATACGAGCAAAGCAGGCGCGTATCTTTTGATGACTTTTGTTGATTTTACGCCAACATGCATCCCACACAAAATATATGTACATACTTATACATAAGATCTATGGCTAGCCAAGGCATCTGCAGTTTGCATTTATGCCTGCCTGCCTGTTTGTCTATCGTTGGCTTGTTTTGGCCATTGTTTTGGCCACAACACCAAGTGGCGGGCATTTCAAAATTCATGTCGAAATGTTGTCGGCGAAATACCCTTTATTACAAAATAGCTTTGCATACTTTACGGCGCACAAGCTCAAGCATCGTAAACTTTAATGACGCCATTTTCGAGTCGCGCAAAGTTGGCTTTTGAAATATGAATAGACCCCCTTCCCAGTCCTTTCCTGTATAGACCAGGCTGGCACAGACAAGCCTCTCTAATACTCGCCTTGTTAAGGAGATTAGTTCGATGGCGTCGACGGCTTTTTGGGTCGCCCAATAAAATTGGTTTATACTACAAGTTTTCTGGCCACTTTTCAATCGCTGTAATTGACATTATTTGTTGCCATTGTCCATGGCAACGTGGAGGAAAATCCTCTTCTTCTACACTCCCCCTTAAGCTTAGCACGCACACAAATTAAGCTCGTAAAATTTAATATTTTTCGCAAAGTTTTCGGGAGGTGAGTATTACTAATTTATTAGTAGCTTTTGGGCTATGCATAATTTGTAAATATACACTGAGGTTTTTAAAAAAATACTCGTAAAATTTTAGTGTTGTTCAAAAGTTTTCTTTTCTTGTCTTGTAATTCTGTCGATTAATGAGACCCACTTCGGTTTTTTTGTTTTATAATTCAAATATAAAACGTATGCGTGTCTTTGCAGAAGGAGCGGTACCTCCTCCTTCGCCAAACTCTACTTTCCCATAACAATCCCATCGTTTATAAGTGCCAATCAAAATAGGAATTTTGACAAAAGGAAACTTTCCCAAGGCAAATTGCGTGTGGCTTGGTCTACCAGCATAAAATTGCTGACGGTTTTCCCCCGGGAGGAACAACGCCTCAGGTAAGACTGGGCAGACCCAAAAAAAAGAGTTGAACAATCCATCAAACAAAACGCTGCGCTTTTGATAAAAACGCATCAATAAAGCAATAAAACGTCTACAAATCAAACGATAACCCGGCCAAGAACCTTGCCAAAGATTTGTCTTTGGAAAGGGTTACCAAAAAGTCACGTACAACACGCACTGTTGCCAACGGGAAAGACTATTAATATTAATGGATAGATTTAACACATTGGGCGTTCCTCAAGAAAGCTGTCATTCTCTTTCTTTCTCTCTGCAATCTACACCCCAATCTTTCTGGTTTTCCACAAATTGACATGTGACACCAGCCAAGTCTCGAGGCCATGTCAGTCAAAGGGTGAATGCCACAATACCGTGACGAAAAATACTCGCAATACTTACACAAGCTATGGTTCCGCAAATCTTTTTGAATGCCTCCGATTTTGATTGATAATCGTTAATGTTTTGATAAGCGTACAAATAATCAAGTATTTATCTTTTGAGCTGGGAGAAAATTGCAATCGGGAACAGATTTGATTATTGTTATAAAAGAACTTGTTGTTTTTATAAACTGCATAATTTCACTTTCTTCAATTTCAGTAACATTTCCCGACATTGAAATACGAATTGAACCATAGACTACTTTAAAGGAAACTGCGCAATAGGCTAACAATTAGGAACATTTCCAAGCTCCCAATTCCTAGGACAACATAACTTTTCCATTTCTAATTTTGGCCGTGTCCACCCACATTTTATTCAACGACTGCGACACATTTCCGTTTTGACCAGACTTTGAGCTCAGTGATTGACTTGGCATATCTTTACAGTAGCCCTTGGACAAGTGAATTTTGTCGCCCTTGTTTGATTTTGGGATTCTCGGATTCCATCAAATGCAACGTAGAAAGAAAAGGCATCGAAAGCTAACGAAAAATGTCTTGTGTTATATAAAAACTAATGATTGGCAATTGGTTTTTACTGTTATTGCCGCGCCCCATTTGTTTGTACATCCGTTTGAAGGCGGAGGGGCGTGGCTGTTCGAGAATATACAACTTGAAATCCGTACGCATTGTCTTGCAATTCGAATAATTTCCAGCCGCGTGCTTTTTCAGGAAAATCGTAAAATTTGATTTTTATAACTTCCTTTCAGGATTTTTGTATTGTATTAATTTATTCTTCAATTTTCTTGTTGCGTCTTAATTGTGTGCGCTTCCTGGCAACATTTCTCTCCTTGCGGCCATGCAACATTAAGCTTTTGTTCGCCCAGGACAAATATTTGGAGCTGCCTGGAAACATGTTTACCTGGTAAATTGAAGCAAGTTTGGCCAAGCGAAAATGTGTAAATTTATAGAGCACAAACATGAAATTGTTTTGTTGCAAGGCACAGATTTAACTAACCCTAATACAAGTATGTCTACAATAAATTAAGGGCAACTGGGAACATGCAACACGGGGGCAACATTGTTGCCACTCACTGACAATTTCTAATTTATTGCAATTATGTGACGCACGTCACACTCACTCACTCTGTGACTGACCATCGACCATCTGACCATCTGACCACTGACCACTGTCCATTGGCCAGCAGGCGACACGTGACCAATCTGTTGGCCCTAGGGCTCTGATTGGAAAACACTAAACAGATAGGCTAGTCGGACAGCCGTCTACCCATTCTATAGAGATTTATTTTACGCTGATAACACGCTTAAGTAAATGCAACAGACACACTCTCACAAACACTTTCTCTTCCCTTCTCCCGACCTCGTACAATTTAAATGGCGATTAAATCTGTTGGCATTGATGGATGTGTCCAAGGCGGCAGTCAGTCGACTGGCCGGCGGGTTGTTCCCAGTTCTCAGTTCCCAGTTCCCTTGTTCTGTGGTCAGTCTGCAGGATGCGGCGCCGTGTTAACACTTTTGTACAATTGCCAATTTTTCGCCAGTGTTGTTGCCACTGCTGTTGCTGCCTCTGCCTCTGCCTTTGCTGTTGCATCTGATGAGCTGTCCTGTGCCATCGTCCTGCCAGCCTCCTGTCTGTATATTGTTGTGGGTGGTTGGTTCGTTGGTTGGTTGTTGGCTGGTAGCGGTGGCTTTGTGGTGTTGTTGTCGGCTGAAAGGCTCTTCTCGTTGTTGTTGCTGTTGTTGTCCATCGATATGTGTATAAGTGTGTGTATGTGAAAGTTGAAATGGGCTGGCATGCGGCTACACTTCAATATTCATTTGAACGCATAATTGATATTGACGAACAATGTTGCCGTGTCGATACAATGTCCAATTGCACTGAGAGAAAATAAGTTAAATAAAAGGGGATAACAAGAGATTGCTGTTTTAAATGGGACTAAAAATGTCGGTCAGTCAAAGTGAATCCCTATATTTGTACTAGAGAAGTTGACCACACTACAGATTAAGAAGCTATGTCAGCAACGTTGGGTTTGTCGACAACGAATAGAGTATTCTTAG
Source organism: Drosophila testacea (assembly GCA_035043265.1). Classification (NCBI taxonomy): domain Eukaryota; kingdom Metazoa; phylum Arthropoda; class Insecta; order Diptera; family Drosophilidae; genus Drosophila; species Drosophila testacea. The sequence goes on along the minus strand of JAWNND010000378.1, from coordinate 866,628 downwards.
AGTTATTGTCTAGACCTCGAGTCAGCTAAGTAAATACCCTTATTGGAATTCATAATCTGAAATTAATTTTTATATTCACAATTAAAATAAATGTCTGTAATAGTCCGTAATGATTATTGTTAAAATTATTCTCTTGGCTTACTAAAGGTAGCTTTTTATAATTCTTTATATATTAAGATTCATAATTTTTTTTATTCCTTTGTTGTTTTATCTGCTTTTATCGTTCTTATTATTAATTTGCAAAGAGAGTTTGTTTTTATCATATTGCACTCTCGTGCAATGATTGAAAATCTAGTGATATTATATGTGATTATAATCAACTGATTTAAATTCGATTTCTAAAAGATTCTTTCCCCAATTCCAATTTGACACACTTTTGTGATATTTAACCTTTTTATTTAAATATTCAAAATAGTATTACAACAATTTTTGTCAGTGTTCCTCCTTGTTCGCTTTTCTTCCCCTTAACCCATTGAAGTATTCCACCCCCACTCATTCTCCTACTATGCCTACTTTGTCAGTTAATTTTTATAAATTTCCATGTCATGGCTATGTTGTATTCGGTATTTCTGTATACTACGTGGCATTTTCCGCATGCAACATGTTTGCCATTTTCATTTGCCTTCAGAGTATCTCGGATTTCATTTTTGAAGTGTGGGACGGGGAAAAGGGAAGAGGACTTTACCAGTGTTCGGCTTCTTCTCTTCTTTTTCTATCTGTCAGTGTCATGTCACGTTCAGCAAAATGCATTCAATATGTCCAATGCGATGTTATTGTTGTTGTGCGTGAAGCTGCAGGAGTGTAAATTTAATTTAGTTAATTGAAACAATTTGTTGCATGCGACAACAACCGATACAACAACAACAACAACAGCAACAACAACTCAATGCGCCGTGAGTTCATTGAAAAGGCAGTCCGTCCCCCTCATTTTCCCTACTTCTGTCCTCGTATGCGGTCCACGTTTTAACTGATTTTCGTTTGAGCATTTTCTTTTTACATTCGATTTTATATAGGATCTCTGTCGTACATATGAAATGGCGCCTCGAAACATGTCAATTTGTAGCCGTTTGTGGCGTCTGGCAGGGCACAGCGGGAGATCTCTGTTCAATTTGATTGAAATTGCACTCAATGTACACTTTGTATATTGATATATTAATTTATTTTATTTTTTTACATATATTTTAAAAATGCTTTGGTTAATTTGCGCAAAAATTGAGAAAAACCCAGGCCCAATAAATTTAATTATCAATCTTTTTACCCCCAAACTGTTGCAATTTCATCCAGCTTTAATTGAACTTTTGCAAATGGGGCTTCTTTTGTTATGCAAACAAAGATTTTACAGTCCTCACACGTTTTCCAACTAATACAACAAATAAATATGACATACACACTTGCATAAATACTCATACGCACGTGCAAACACAATTATTTGAACAGGTATGCAACTGAGAGTGTGACCAGGTTTAAAAACATATTAATGTATATGCGTTTTATGAAAGATTGCATATTCTATAAGGTATTTTAATTTGCTGATTAAATTATTTTTGATCATAAATTTATATATTTATTTTGCATTATTTACATTATATATATATATATATATATATATATATATATATATATATATATCTTTTATTTACATGTTTTTATTTATATTCATTTTCATAAAATTTCTTTATAAAAAGAAAATATGAAAATATGCATATTACTCTAAGTACTCACTTAGCGGTTGTTAATATAATTGTTTCAAAATTATGTTTTTTTTCTGAAATAATTTTTTTCTTTTAACACTTTCTTGGCTTTTCTGATTTCTAGCATTGATAACATCGAATGCACTAGCAGTTGAGATTTTTCTCATATTCAGCTGGAAGGTAACTTAGAATCGTAGAGTGTAATTTGCTAATTTTTTAAGAATTAACTGATTTTTTCAGATTTTTCACGTTGATAAGTATATACATATGTATGTAAAAGTGTATGTAAAAGGAATATTTTTTAAAAAATCAGCCAATGGTGATAACCACACAAATAGTCGGTTGCATTAAATAACTTTACAGATACATTACGTATTTTATTAACTGCCTAAAATGTACAATTTCTGTGTAACTTTTGTTGCTTTGGTCACACTGCAAATGCCAAGTTCATGATTAATTTACGTAGAATGCACAAAAAACGCATTTGAGCGTTAAAATGCAAATTACAATAAATGCCATTGCAATGAGACGAATTGTCGAGTGGCTGTGCATTTCCCTCCTCAACCCGAATTCAATGGCAAACTGAACTCCAACCCTTGGCTAACACCCTTGGGCAAACACTTGGCAAATTTGCTTAAAATATCTCGTATTTACCTTGCACTTGACGCTAAGCAAACTACAAGATACAATATACAATTATGTACTTTCTGTGTGGAGGGGCTTCGTGCGTAACGTTAACGTGCCTGAATAAACAGGGAAATTGTGAAAATAGACTCTGGGAGTGTCGATTGAGCCTCGGACCTCAGCGTTGCACATTTTGTGGCCACATTAGATGACAATGGCAAGGGGCAAGGGGCAAGAGGCAAGAGTCAGGGGTTAGGCTGTCACTTTGAATGACAGCCCAAGTCAAGTGCCGGAGCATTGTTGATGTTGTTGCGGCCAGGTTGTCGTGTCTTTATGGAAAATGCATAAAACGAGACAATGTTGTGAGGCCAGGAACAGGTCAGAGTCAGTTTCTGGACATTATAGCTAGTTGCTGGTGCTAAACTTTTATCACACATGCCTTGGGTCTCTGTTGTTGTTGTTGATGTTGTTGTTGTTTGGCATCGTTTAATTTAAATGCAAACTTTGGGGCTGAGGCACAAATTGTCTTTGCCTCCCCCAACCTGACATCGCACTTTGCCAGCAATTTCGAGACGCATTACGCATGCATGAATGCCCAAATAATGTTGATTTAACATTATCACGAAGCTAAAGTTAGAGTAGGAGCTGATAGCTAAGCCTAGGGTCAACATTGTTGCAAGCCATTAGGTGGCATGGTCTTAAAGTGCAGCTGTTGTGGAAACTGTTATTACATATTCACTTGCTTATCTTTATGATTTCGACAGCTTAAGGTAACTTTCCCATACCACAAAACTCATTTCCTCAATCAATGCCCATTCTTAGCACTCTTCAAATGACAACAAATAAGTCTACTTCAAAATGATTAAATGACAAACATCAAATAAACTGCAATAACAAGTTGCCAACCATCATCCTCCCATCTTCTCAAACAGATTCCAACCCTCACTGACCTGTAATTGACAGTGGCTACAGAGTTGCTTAGCTGATAGTCCGAAAACAATATGAACATAATTATTAATTGCGAATAATTTTTCTTAAGACTCATTAAGTACGGCCGTCCTGCAGGCGCCGTTGAGGACGACACCACGCCCCCCGCCTCTGGCCCAACGCCCACGCTTCCTAGATGACAAAAGAATTGGCAGCACATAAATTAGAAAGTAGCCCATCTCCAAGTCCATAAGGGGGTTGTCCGTGTTCCTCAAAGTGGTCCACAGTGGCCATGTTTAAATGTGTTAAGCCGCCGGAAGTGACATTTCTCTTTCCAATTTCTCTCAAGGCTCAGCTTCTTCAATTGATGTTGTTGTCATTGTCGGCTGGTCACGTGTCCACGCGTTTGGCGGCATGTTTTCCGATTTGTAGTCGTCATTGTCAAGTCGCAGATTTGCTGATCAATTGTAGAGGTATCCGCAGCTGAAAGGAAGGACGCTTGTCAGCCCACGAAGTTGAAGAGGTGTACTACAGAATTGTTAGGGCGTGAAGAGGATTAATCTTTGTGGTAAGAAATTTCAGTAAGACTTGCATGTAGAAGTGACTTTCATTTCTTTAAAACATTTCCACAAACTCATAAGCTTTCCAGTTATTGTTTAAAAATCTTATTTGCTATTGACGATATTATTAAATACACATATATCGAATCAAAGTCTAGGTTCGTACTCGTTGATTAGTACTATGTTCGTATATTTTTATTCAACATAATGTTGTTAATAAATAAATATTGAAAACAGTACTTTAACTGTCCTGACCAAGGTTCCTTTACACGAGAGTTTATTACACTAAATTGTCAATGAAATTATCTCAATCACACTCGCCTGATATAAGTTGTATTTTTGTATTATAACTTAATTCCATTCGCTCTGCTATTATAGGAATTAAAATTATCTATTCTGTTTTATAATTACATTTTTAGTAAATTAAACTTTCAGTTGTTTCAAATATAATCATTTTTGCTGCCAAACATCATATAAAATCAAATAAGTGTTAGGAACCTCCCGTCCCGTACTAAGGATAAAAGTTAGGGTTTGAGGCTTTGGGTTATAAAACTGCAACAATTCACATATTGCTTCCGGTCGTAAAGTTTTTTACTGCCAATTTGACAATAATTATATAAATTTTGTAATAAATTAAAACACCTACAGGTCATTTTATGACTTCTAGCCCAGCAGTGGCTTATAAATCGACTAATTAAATCAACAGTCGCCTGTCGTAATCCTTCGTACTCGGTGTAAAAATGAAACTATTAAAAAACCGTAAACATTTTTTTACAACTGAAAAACTTTTCCATTTTCCGAACCAAATTGAAACGTACACAAAATGCAAATTGAGCTGTTACCTTCCGTAACTTTACGCCTATTTGAACCGCCTAAACAGCTCTCCGGCAATGATGCAGCCTAAACACTTAATTAGGGCCTCGACGGACCTCGACACATGATGACTTGACGACCATAAAAGAAACTAAGGCGTTGATATTAGCATACTAACTGGCCCAAGAACCTGACGGGAGTCTCACAGCCGGGGGATGGTGTGAAGGGAATTAAAAATTATCAACCTGCCGCGATCAGTTGCATAAATTTAAAAAAAAAACCTAAACTAAAGGCGTTGAGCTGCAAAATGGGTGACGTGACCAGTGTGGAAACATTTTCGGTTCAACAAAATGCACAAAAGTGCGCACATTAATGTCAGGGAGTTTGACTAATTGCCTGACATTATGAGAGGGGCAGGCATTAAAACATTGAGGCATTTCCCCGAAGGAAGCGCCCTCGGTTCGATAAGATCACCCAGGTGAGGTAACAAGTGCGGCCCAAGGAAGCAGTCACCGAGGCCTCCTGTTCGCTGTTTTCTTTTGATAAATTGTGTGCTAATGGAATGTCATGTCAGCGTTTGTTTGGGCCGACTTTTAACCAGAAAGCCAACAACAACAGCCACAAACACATGACCAGATAACGCCGGCAAATTGGCGTGGGCGTCTGACCACAAAATACTCTTGGACTTCCCGGACAGGTGCAACGACGCGTAAATGTCCAGAGTGAATTATTAGAGAGACTTCGATATGTATGGGAAAAGGAGGAAGAGGAGGGAAACTAAAAGGATTCATTTCCCCTGACATGATGATGTATTTTTTTGTTTGAACCAAACTAATGTGCGTTTCCGTTCCCTGGAAGTTTTGTGGGCAATCCTTGCTTTTTTATATGATTCTTATCGAGGAATAGGCAGGAAATATTAGTGCAAAGTGCAGGCGGACAGACAGTTCAGTTCCTTTCCAGTATTCTATAAGTGTAAGCTCGATTATTAATTGAGCAACATTAGCGCCTATTGTTGGACTTGGCTCTGAGAGAGTGAGTAAAAGGATGTGTTAATGGCGCCTAATTTCGATTGTTTGTAAACTGACAGGATATTGGGTTAGTCTTAGCAAATATGAAACTTGCTAAAGGGAGAAATTAGGAAAAGTTCCTGGTAAACAAAATGATTTATATAAATAAATAAATACAAAAATGCACTTAGCAAGCAAAATAAATGAAAATATATTTAAAGTAATTTAATATCTAGTATGTTAGTATTATAGAATGGTATGATGAAACACTTCATTCACAATAAAATAAATAAATAAATAAAAATAAAAATACACATACCAAAACATAAACATTTAGTTTAGTAACTAAGTTTATAATTTGATAGAATTTTAAATTAAAGATTGTGATTGGTATAACTTGGTTGTACCACTTAGGAGAAAATAATAACAAATAAATTAGATAAAACTCTTAAAAATGTTTCATTTGTATCCGTTCTTATTATGAGTTATAAATTGTAAGCATAATGAACTCTCATTCGCTGATCTTCTTTTACCCAAAAAATAATACATAATCACACTATTTATGCCATGATACAACATTATTTTATGTACTTGAACTCACACGCACAAAACGCAGCCCTAGATGATGGTGATGATGATAATGATGATGATGATTAGCATCCCTCATGTTAACATCTGTTACATTTAAATATACCTTTTACCAGGTCTGTAACAAAAAACCCACCCAAAAGTGACGAAATTAACCAAGAATCATGAGGGGGTTTAAAGACTAGAAAGACTATAACTACCCCCACACTCTGAACATTTGATCAAATTAACTAAAAATGCCAAGTCAGAAGTTTTGGTTGTCCTTGCACGTGCAATTCTTGTTATGATCTTGTCTGTTGGCCCGCAATAAGCGCATTAGGTTTTTTATTCTTCTATTTTTCAGGGCTAACTGAGGGTTGTTGGCCCCTTTGCTTATTGTTTGCATATGTGTAACAATTAAACATTTGCTTGAGCTGCAGACATTTTTTACATGCCACCCCGCACTATCATTAACACCGCAACAGTCCCAGTCTCAGTTCCATTTCCATATCCAGCCAACAACAAGTGCAAAATCTGCGAGTGTTATCGGCTTAATTATTATTATGAGTCCCACGGCGACGGGTGTCCTCAATGGTCCTCTCTCTGACTCCACTTGACTCTACACTCTGGTCTGTGCAGTGCACAGAATTTTGGTTTATTTGTGTTGCCCATAAACTCGGATTTGAATATGTTTGAGTTTAAATATTGCTACGTCATTGGTCTTTTATGTGTCTGTCCTTATATATTCCTCTCTATTTTTTTGACTGGTTCATTTTTAAGCCGATTAGCTGCACATGTTAATAAAATGATTAACAGCGTCTGTCTTTCCTACCATAAAATGTGGAGTTCATAATTTCTGAACTCACAAGAAGTATTCTCTCTTGTATAAAATATATTTCGATAATATACAAAACTATATGATTGATTAATTGACTAACTATTTGACAATCAGTGCATTTTAAAAACTCTAAAAGCTAAGAAACCCAATTAATTTAAGGGAACCTCTATTGTAACTCAAAGAATCAGAAGACCTGATTTGTGCACTTTAAAATATTCTTAATGTTTTTAAAATAATTATCTAAAATACAAAATTACTCCCTTTATAAGTATATTTAATTTTTCATTTACATTTTATTCTTTACACTTTCATAACGCTAACAAAGTCAAATGGACTCCTGTAAGTTACATTGTAAGTTAGGATTAATTTTAGACACAATAATATCAATAGTAAAAATAAATCTAGTTGGCTTTTTATTTTGATAGGTAAAAAGTTACTTTATTTAAAGAAGTATTACACATTTTTAAAGCTCCTCAAAAATTATGAAGCCATGAATGTATCATCTTCAGAAATAAGATCAAAATCAATCAGATTACCACGGGAAAAGCTGGGCTGTCTGGTTTAGTCAAGTATATGAATATATGTGTCTATTTAGTTATACTTGTGGTTTGTCCTGCAAACTCCAAGAGACCAATTGAAAAGAACACTCCAACTGTCGTCTAATTGCACCCCAAGGAGTTGAAAACGCAGTCATAAAACACACTAATTACACACACACACACACACACTGTGCACAGTTGTTGGCTGCACTTTTCGCTCGCTCTCACTCCCTCTGACTATCTCTCTCTCTCTCTTTCGCTCACTTTTGATATGAAAAACTAATCTAAAACTGACCCCAGCCACTTGACTTTGCCAAAGCGAAAGCAAAGCAAACCAAACTGACCGCAGCTGTAAATTAAACGTAAATTGTCAAACTGACAGTTGCCAGGACCAAAAGTTTTGCCGCACAGGTGCAGGAGAAGGTGGAAGGGGGGACTCAGGTGGGCAGGACATGGCAGCTGTGTTCATTATTATTGACAGGCGGCCAAAACTAACGGCACTATTAAGCGAGGCGTTGACATCATGTTACAAGTGTCTCCTGGGCCGAGGCTAATCAAAGAGGTCATTAGAAGCGAGTCCACGGGGTTCAGGACCTTTTGACTTATTAGTTAGTTAGTCGACAGGACAATTCATATGAGTTTGCGTTTTTCAATGCTCTCATTAAAGTTATAGCTAATTAAATTGAGGGTTGGAGTGACACATTGGGAAACAGTTACAATACTCGAACAGGAACTCAAAGTCCTTTTTTCAGGGTTAGACAAGCCAATACAAAAGGCAAAGGACAAGCGCAGCAAATTTGAGAATACCCAGGTCGAATTCTTGGGATGGGGTAACATTTTTAAGGACCTTGCAACAGACAACAAACAAACGGGCGCTGTCCGAACTCAAATGCAGGCGTTCAAACTGGGCGTGGCAATGTAGAGAGTGGGAAGCTTCGTGCTACAAATATGCAAATAGACACAATTTTTAATTAGCAACGAAGCGCAAATTTCGCAAAACCAACGGCAAATGTCAGCAACAAAAGAGTCGCGTCGCAGAGTGGCAGAGAAGAGCGTGGAGAATTCTCAATTGAGAATGGAGAATGGAGACACGCCATGTGGCCAGTGGAGCCTGCAAATATATCACACACATATTAACAACAAATTCATTAAAATGCGCAAAAAAATAAGTACAAATACAACAAGCAGACAACTGAAACATGAAACAAAATGCAAAGCAACGTAGAAAAAATAATACTAAAAAAAAAAACATAGAAATGGATAAAGAATAAAGCATAAGGAAATGATTATTAAAAATCTAAAATAAATAAAAGATGAGAACTTTGCCTTTAGCGAATGACAGCAGCTGTTTGCATATTGTAGTCTCCACCTCAAACCTCAATGGATTCAAGATTTATGGCCCACGTTGCGCATACGCCGCGTGTTGCACGTCAAAAGGTATCGTTGCTATCGTAGTTATAGCGAAATTCATCCTCAATTCTTCTCATTTCTATTTTTTTATTTTGTGACTACAACTCAAATAGACGAGAGAGAGTGCATAAAAAAAATTGTACACATTTCTGTGCATAATCATTTGAACAACGTACGCGCCGCCGTCTGTTGCTGGGTAATACGCTGCCGGCATGTTACCAACCAACGAGCCAACTCAGCCAACTCAACTAACTCACAACAAGCGCCCAGACAAAGAGAACTTTGAATACGTAGACTTCAAAGAAGGAGAAGAGGGTCCTCTTTGCCTTTTTGAACTTGTTTGGCTGTTTATTCGCGCATAATTCACTCATTAATCATTGGGTTTTTGTCTACCACGTCAGACTTCAACTTGCTACTGGCGTGCGCCATCATTAATGCCTCGCTTCTTGCTCCTGGCTCTTGAAATTCCTGTCCTGTTTGCTGGCCGTCATGTTATGGCCAAAAAGGAAACAAAGGTGAATAAAACATGGCAATGAATAGGCAGATGTTAGGTGGTAAACAGTTGCAGTACTAATTACGAGCTTTTAAGCTTTATTATTTGTATAACTAAGATTCTCTTGGATTGAATCACTTTATATCTGAAACCAGACTATAAGAACTATTTTTGATAAGGATTTAAATTAACATTATATTTTGAACTATGAACTCAATGGTAAGTTAACAATTGATTTGCCAACTTTAGACTATTAACTTTGACTACCAAATGTTGCAAAATATTGGGGAGTAACTTTTGGTGGATATTGGTAATATTTCTTTTTCTTCCTCTATTTTTTTAGTCAACTATTTTCAACCCGCTTGTGCGATTCATTAGCGCCAACTGCGCGAAACTCGCTGAAAAATAACAAAAATATGCAAATTTGTTTTGGCAAAGTCACGATCTGGGCAAACAATTTGCTGATTACGGGTCGACATTGCATGAGGATGTAGATGTTGATGAGGTTGAGGATGAGGAATTGTTGCCATTTTCACAAGCGCATTGATAAAATGATTGATTACGCGCACCCGGTGTCTGACTGTCCTTGTCTCCACCTCTCGGTTGACATGCAAAAAAGAAGAAAAAAGAAAATGCAAACATTTTGCAATCAAATTAACTCTTTGGACGCTTAAGCTGCCGCCAATGTGAAAAAAAGAATTTATCAAAAATTGTAAATTGCCAAAACCATTAAAATTATTAAAATCATGCTTGCCACAGGGGGGTTGCCTTTAGGACTAAGGGCGTGTCCTGTGAAATTTATCAACTCAAAATGATATGCGAAATCGTTTCCCTTTTTCTTTTTTTGACAATGACAGAAGTTCGTCAAGAGAGAAAGGAAATGGGAAGAAGGGGTATATGCTTTATCTGCTCAATTGATATTCTAAACTATTTCTAAAGAGCTCAAATTAGGTACTCTGTGACAACAATGTTGCCGATGCTCAATAAAAATGTTGACAAAAAGTTATGCTAAATTGATTTTAATATTCGAATTATGCTCATAAGAAAAGCGACAAAAGGCGACCATTGTCTGGCCAAATACAAAGTATGACAAATGAATTTTAATTACCAGCACTAAAAAATATTATGTCCAATCCAAAAACCGAACAATTGAAACAAACTTCATAAAAACGAAACGAGATGACCACTGATTTTTGGAAATAGAAGAAGGAGATCTTTTTTTGTGACAAGGGGAAAGCGTAACAAGAATTGTCTGCTTCTACAGTTTCAAGGGGTTTATCTTTTGACAGTCGGTCATAATTTTTGGATCGCTTTTGGCTGATTTGATTTTTCATTGCCCTTTTGCATTCATTCTCCTCTTTTTATGGCTACTTCTCTCCCTCTCCTCTTCGCTCTAGTCTCATAAAAATTGGACTCGCCGCACTGTCTACAATGTTGCCTAATAAATTTGCTTTGATTGATTTTAATGGTTAAGCGCTTCATTGAGCTTTGGAGTACTGTGCGGTGTGTGGTGCGTGTGTTCCCAGCCTGGGGACGGCTTTAACCCCCTTTTAATTTTAATGCCCCTCCCGAAAGCCAAGAGCCATACCCTCCTGAACGGCGATTGTTAGCGAAATTAATTTCGAACGTTAGTCAAAAAGGTCTTAAAAATTTTTATATGGATTATATTCTATGCATTTGTATAAAAGCATCTCTTACGATTGTTTGCTTTGCAGTTAAATGCCCGAAATTACTACATAGCTGGAAGAGGAGCTTTTCAAACGAATTGAAAAGATGTTGTCGCCGTTTGGCGTTTTTAATAGCCGCCAATGGCTTTGAATGACTTATGCACAGTGGTCAAAGTCAATGAGAACACTGTGCTAAATACTGTTAAACGTGCTTTGTCAATGCTTTTGGGATAGCGTATCTCTACGTGTTCTACTACTTATTTGTAGAAGAAGTAAAAAGTCTAAGAAGTGTTTACTACTCATATTACTACTACTATGTAGATATATTAAATATCCTGCACTCTTACTTTCATACGGCATACAAAGAACTCTTTTAAATTGAATGAAGTTCAATTTTAATATTTTGGGAACTAAAATTAATAAAATGTTCTAATTAATTTACTTTTATGTACTAAGATATCCATAGCTTCCAAAATAACAAAAAAAAAGTTTTCAATTTATAATGTTATTTATTAAAATGAATATATAATAGGGATTTCAATTGTTAGTTTATTCTATATTTCTTCCATTCAAGTTATTGGTTCCACTGTACTTCGCCTGATTTCCCGTAGCTTTCAAAACAAGTTTCATTACAGTTGTCATGTTCAATTTCATAGAAGCAGATTCTTACTTGACAGTCAGTTGTTTGGACACCCTTCGAGCTTTTTTTCTTCTCTTTCTGCTGTTGCGAGGAATACGAATACAATTCATAAATACCAAAAGAGGCATTCATAAAATTCAATTTTGGTGCATGTCGCCGTCATAAAAGTACGCGGCTCCTTTTGTTAACCCGGAATGGAAATATATACAAAATCTGTGCATTGCTTTGCTGGTCACGTTGTTCCTGGCAATGGGCAGGTTTCTGGCCTCAAATGGGTTGGGCTGGCTTATGATTTAACTGCAGTTGTGCCAAGTTATGGACAATGGCTCAACTATAATTGAAATATTAAATTAAAACTGTCCTTAATGTGATATATTACACAATATTGCGTTATAAATTAAGTTTAACTTGCGTATCGCAAGGTAAGTTCAGATTAGGAACGGGTATCGATATTTTAATACTTTTCATATTTTTGTTTAGATACCGATACCCAAGCTCAGATTCTTTAACAATTCTGATCGATTTAATAATGAAATCTTTAAATGAAATGATTTTCCTCCTCTCAGTTGAATTTCCTTAGCTCTCACGCTGTTGGAAATTGCTTTTCTTATCTCAAAAGGTGTGCTGTTTGTTTCGCTTTACAGCTTCATAAAGGTTCCAACTAAAAGCCATAAGATAAGGCTCTCCGTTTACCACATGAGCTGCAGCACTCGTCATAAAAGTGCACACAATTAAACGCCAAGTTAATGGCGTCCACTGGAGGATTTCATACACGCTCTGGGCGCCCAAAAGTCACTTTAACTGGGGGCCCATTACGTGTAAATGCTGCTGATGAGGTGACGTTGATGTTGAGGCAACAATTAAAATGCACAGTTCCAGGCTTCAGCTCAATCTAATCAGCACAAACATCAACGCCAAGCGCCTTAAATAATGCTACACAAATCGAATTTATGACACGGGGACACAGACAACGAGGACACAGAGAACGACCCAGTAAAATTCCTCCCAGGCATTTTGCGCAATGAACTTAGAACCGAGAAAGCCAAATAAAACCAAAGTCCAAAACCGAAAACAATAAAAGTTACATTTTGCCAGCAAGCCGTGCAAATAAAATTAAGCGAAATCAGTTGGTTAGTCGGGATCTGGAGGCGGAGATGGAGAAGAAGCTGAAGCAGACGCACACCTCAATGTGTCCTGGCTGCTGGACAACATCATTGCTTAGGATGAGGGTGTGGTCCAGGTTTTAATGTCTATTTTGTGTGCTATTTACAGACGACAGACACACACACGCGACTAACAGATCCACTGGGGACTTGGAAAAGAGATTAGGATAGGGGATTGGGGTAGAATTTCGGTTGCTAAATGACGTCGTCTTTTAATTTTTATCTCAAACATTGCAAACGGTTTTTATTGTTGCTTTTAACTGCGTTGGCGTCTGTTTCTCATACTCAGGCTCCATCTGTGAAAGGCAGTTGCAACTTTTGCAATTTGCCAAAATGTCAAGTAATTTTGCAAGGCATCTGGCTTTAGGTATTTTTCTGTCTCTTCTTCGCCTTTAATTTGAATTCCAACTTATTTATTGTATTGAATTCAGTAAGTTTTCAATTGAAAGTTATATCTGTAGTTAAGGTCAACAAATAAAGGCAAACGCTGTAGTTTTCATCAAGTTATGATACTCTGAATCTACCCCTAAACTGCAGGGGACTTAAGCATAGGGGAGCGGGTCAAGCGACCACAAAATATGCGAAAGCAGCTAATAAATCAATAGCCAACTGTCAGGATTGTGTGCGAGTAATAATAATGCGAGCAAAACTGGTCAATAATAAACCAAGTGAACGAAGGCTGCACAAGACAAAGGAGCAACAAATGTCACCAAAGATCCGGAGCTGGTCAAGCGTAAGGAGTGGAAGAAGGACATTTGAATTGGTGATGATAGCCACGGGGTCGAAGATTTATTTCCCGTCTGTCTTGCGGAAGGAATGCGATGAAATAAAACGTATTAAGTCATAAAACGGCCAATGCTCAAGCGGATTACCAAGTGTGAAACGAAGAAGAAGCAACTACTGACCACTGGACCACAGGACATCAAATCTAATTATGCCATATAGAGAACTATCTTTTATTCGAGTATAAAAATGCACAGCGGGTGTGTGCTGAATGCCTGCAAAATTTATGCGGCTTTTGTTTTAATAAAAATTTTATCATTGCAAATAAATAGCGAAGGAGATGAAAATGGAGTCTGAAAAGGACAGAGAAACGAAACGAAGCATGTGCGCATAAATCTTAAGAAAGGAAGATCCCAGCAGCAACGATTCCCGAGCCAAAGCAATTATATGCAATTTATGCGGAGGTCGCAGGGGTATTTGCAACCTACCAACCACTGAGCCACTGCACCACCCACAACCCACAATCCACAGAGAAAACAAATTGAGAGTCTTTGAGCAAGTTGCTGAAAATTATTCGAATTGAATGTCTTAACCCGAAAAGACAGCGGCTCCTGGTTTCCTTTTTATCAAGTCCGAGCAGCACAATTTATCAGCTGGCATAAAGTTTTCTTTCTTTTTCCCGACTGCACTTTTGTTGTTTCGAAACCACAGAGAGAAGAAGCATGCAACCGCACACCAGATAAGTTTTCTTTTATTGCAGTTTTTGGCCCGCAAAAGTTTTATTGCGCCAACAGGAAGGAAATGCTTTTCAAATGCTAACAAAATAAATGCGAAGCTGCAAAAGAAAATTAAGAAGCTGCCATTGCCGCCTGCTGGCCAAAACTATCCAACTAAAGACCTTGTATCCAGTGGTATCCAAAATTAAAATAATAAACTATTTATTCCCAAATGCTACAGCTGCTGCTCAGATACGAGACAAAATCAGCATTTCTAACAATGTTTTTCTTTCGTTACGAATTCTTTTATATGTGAACTAAATACTAATGTATCGTTTGTTAATATAGATAGAGAAAGATACATGAGATACATACTTAAATTATATGTATGTATCCAAACTCAACCTCCCTTTTGGTTTGAGACCCCTTCAAATCAGCTTCAACTTTTGCCATTTTGCAAAGTGCAATGGCAATGGCAAAAGATACATCAAGTTGTCGTAGACGATACTTCACTTGAACTCACACCAACATACCGCAAGGTACAACAGTTACAGATACAGATACAGTTTCAGATACAGATACAAAAATTGTAAACGTGGCAGGAAATGCGGGCTTGCTCATTATTTGCCCTGAGTGCGGAGTGCGGCTGAGTCGACGGCTGCGACAACGACGAGTACTTTGCATAAATTTCAAATCTTACAAAAAAGCGAAAAGAAAGAACCCAAATAGATGACAGAGCACACAAAAGGACATCGATAGCAACAGCTTCAGTTACATTTACATTTACATTTATATATACATCTATACAGCTGCAAATGTAATGGAAATTGAAGGGCGGTCCAGGCCAACCTCCTTCCTCTTCCTCAGGCACCTTAGAGCCAGTGTCAAGTGCGTTCAAGTCGCGGTAACGGGGGCTGGAAATATAAAAATGCAATGATACGGAAAAATTAAAAACATTTAGAGCAGGGAATGGGCAGTCAACCTCAGTCTCTGCTCCTGTCGTAGAGTGTTTGGAGAAATCGTAGAAAAAGAAAATCTCAAATAGGCGGCGTCAGTTCTAATGACACGACCGCATCCAGTTCAAGTTGAGGCCTTTCAGAATTTATGGTTGCAATTATGCAGCAAACAGTTGCCGTCAGCATCGACAATAATTGCGCTCGAAATTTGCATAAAAATTTTAAGTAGTGTCTAAAGATACGATTCCTTTTACTTCATTCCCTTTCCATTCACTGTGGCCATAGACACCCACTTTGACTGTCCTTGGTTTCGATTGACGCGTAATCCTGTCCTTGGCATTTCGCCGGGTATCCATCCCCATGCATATCATGGACGCAAGGACAATGCAGGATAACGCGAATGGTTTGCCACCATGAGGGGTGTCAAAGTCAAGGCGAAACGCAATGTGCACAAAATGAAAGAAAGAGCAAGCGTTAGCATTTCAAGGACTTGTTCGCTGTGTCCAGGATATTGATTTACTTTTGGATTTGTGCACATTTAATTAGCGAATTGCAAGTGTTTAAACTGAAATCGGAGATCTTTGCGCTTTCTTAAAGTAATAGAAATGGGGAACAATTGAAAGAGTCACATATAGATAGGTAGTTAAGTCAGAATACCAAAGAAGGGGCATGAAGGGCCTACGTATAACACACATGATTGAAATATTGAGCTACGTGATTAACAAAAAAATAATGAATACAAAATTCTGACATAAACAAATATACAATGCATATTCGAACTTTGAAGGAGTGTGGCGTTTTAAAAAAAAACTGAATCTGCATGCCAAATAAAGTGTTAAAGTAAAAAAAAAAATTCAATCGAATTTGGAAGATATGATATTATCCAATTTGAATAACATTTGTCTCTAAAGTTTTTTTGATGTGTAGTTATTTAAAAGTGGTTGTTATATCGCTTGCCAATCAACTATTGTTTTTATCGTAGTAAATTAAGGAATTTAAATCTAATAATTAGATACAAGTAAGCCAGTTTTCCCCAACTCATATATAGTTTCATTATTTCTCTATTATGAAGATATGAAGCTGGTTATATTAAGGTCTGTCCAGTTCTGTAAAATTATTTCCATTTAATTAATTTAACTAAAATATGCTGCTCAATTCCTAACCCTTTCTCTGAATTCTTTGGTCCTTTCAATGTAGGAAGTTAACCCTAAATCATAACATTTAGAATTTCTTCCATTTCATTAAAGCGCGACCACAAGTCAGTTGTCGACGTTGTTTAAGACGCCATTTAACCTCCGGCCAAAGTTCAAAAGACAAGACAAAACATTTACTCAGCATCCATCTGGCAGCAGCAGGCAGGCAGTCAGGCAGGCAAAAGGCAAAAGGATGTCTTCGAAGTCCTGAGAAATGCCAATCGCGCACAATTTGTTACAATATAAATGACTTATGTCCGCGACGGACAGAGCGACAACAGCAGCAGCTGCTGTTGCAACAACTTGCTGGGTGCCCCAAACCAATGATGTCTTTTGGATACATTTCAGCCATAAGCATAATAAATTTTTACGCTTGAGCGTGTAAAATTAACTGTGGAATCCCTTTTCTTCTATTCCCATTCTCCCCAAACATAGCTAAAAACCAAAGCAAACTATAAATTTATAATGCGCGAAAGTAATTTTATGACTTTGCGGTTTTAGCTTTGGTTGCTGGCATAAGCGACGACAACATCTATAGATATAGATACATTAAGTATACGTAGTGTGGTATAGTGAAGAGGGGGCAAAGTGTGAAGACAATGCTTACAGCTATAGTAAATCAAGGCACAAGTTGCAAGTTTGCTTGGCCATGTTATCGCAGCAGCCGCTGAGCCAAAATAATAAGCGCCAAGCGCCCGACGACGCCATATTTATTTGATTAACTGCTTTTCGCACTCACACACTTACACTCACTCACACACACACACACACTCACTCACACTCACACCAAGTGCAATTATAGATACACATGATTACAAACAATAAATTGCTGTTTTGACACTTGTAATGGCTGCTGGCGCTGTTGTTGCTGCTCTTGTTCCTGTTGTGGCAGCCACTTTCTGGCACAATGTTGCACAGGAAGCAATCTTTAAGCTACAGCTGTAAACTCAACTCCCTGGCTGGACAATTGCCCTGTTAATGCCCCTCCTCCACATAGTACTTCTCGTCTCCAATCATCTCTTATTATTATTTGTGGCATACAAAATTGTTTTATTGTCGCGTCACAATTCTAACAAAAATAGAATTCACTTTTTTATTGCAAATTTATTCAAATCGTTTGTAATCTCTGCCTTGTGTTGTTCTCTTTCTCTTCTCTTCCTTTCTTCCCTCACCTTTATAGGCCATAAAATTGCGTGTTCTTATTATTATGACCATTGGTGTTGTAGTTGTTGTTTGGCTCCAGCAATTGCTAAGTGGCCCATTGTGAGTACTTGTAGTATTACATTATATGTAGTGTGGACAGGGCAAAATTTGTTTTTAATAGGCTTGAGGGTCAAAAGTGGCCAAATGGTGCCTTGAAAGTGTGACCAGATTCAAATGTGTGTAATAGACTGATGAATAAGAAATGATAAAGAACCAAATGAAATTAATACAATTCAGTTGTTTAGACTTTAAAGCTCTCAGATGATTGCATGACACTGGCTGCACATTTGGAAATAATTAAACAAGATTCATTATAGAAATTGATAAAAGATATCTGTCATATAATAACTAAATAATTACTTCTAATATAAAAATATTAAAATAATTTTAAAGTTTGTTACTAAGAAAAACTGATTCATTAAGATATTCGCTTTATTTCCTATTTTTAATTTTAATCATATTAAGTAATAATAGTGCTAATTAAACTTTATAAAAGTAATATTTAGAATTGCTTCTCGACTTAAAAAAAGCTATTGCCGGGAACAAATAAGAAAGCTATCAAAAGATAGTTCATGAAATGAGATTCCTTACAGATAAACTTAATGAAGTTAATCGCAAGTGAACTCTTAGTTTCTCAGTTAAGTCATTTCCTTGGGACTACCTTCTTTATGTTCTCTAACTCTAACAATTCCTGAGCGGCTCTAAATCAGTCGAGGCTTGAGTGTACTTTATACACGTTGTGCAATACAAGTTTGAAACTGCAGGGTAAACAAAAGCAACAACAAGAATAATAAACAGCAAAAGATTTTTATATTTATTGCCAAGGACTTGGCAGCGTGTTGTGGGCACAGGGCAGTGCATTAACCCCTTTTTGCCCCGACTAACAAAATTCTAAACTCAAACCCAAATGCAGAACAGACGTCAGCGCAGCAAAATGACTCATCAAACGAATGGATACGAGAGGGAGAGAGGGAGTAGAGGAGTATCACAGAAGGGAGTAAAATGTACAACTTGGCATTTTATTATTATGATTATTTGTAGTATTTGCTGGTGCTTCAACTCGGAAAGAAAAGAAAACTGAAAACTGAGTACTGAGAGACTTGAAATGTGCATAAAAATGTGCAGCAGCTGAGGAGGGTTGAGATTGAGGAAGGAGCTAAGGAATCGAGACATTCTACTTCATCTAATGCTCAAATTGTATGCATGGACTTCAAGCTGGACTTTTGTTTCTGTTTACCAACTGCCGCGAGCATAAAATGCACTTTGTGATTAGTTCGAGGGTGCACTCGGTTAGCTTCCATACTGTCCTCTCACTTTTTTTTTACTCCTTTTCTGTCCTTTACCAATCCATTCCCTACCCGTTCATTGTTCCAATCGCAATCAGCGTCTTTTGCGATAGAAGAACGAGCACTTCATCATGTTTTAAAGTTCAATAGTCATCATGAAGCACATCAACGTGACGATCGAGTCCCTTTCGCCCAACCCTTAAATCAAGTGAGCGCTTAATGTTTAATAAATGTGTAATGCATAAGCAAAGTTTTGAGCCCGAAGCATTTGTTGTTGTTGTTAATGTTGTTGTTATACTTGTTCTTCTTGTTGTTGTTATACTTCTTGTTGCTGCTGGTGGTGCCACTCTTTGGGCCATGACTCATAACTTCTTAGCTCTGATGCACAGTGGTACCTATTAAGGTTTCTGTCTTACTTTTAAACCTGTCGCTTTTAGTTGAAACTTTAAATGATCATAAATAAATTGTTAAATTAAAAAGAATTCACTTAATGTTTATTAAATAAGAGTTAATGAAATAACGATTAATATTCAATTTGTTTAACATAATCATGTTATAGCTCTTACTTTTTAATTTATACATTAAAAATAATAGTTAATTTTGTCTCCACGCATCGTAAAATAGTATTTAAAGTATATGTTATAATAAAAGTATTATTTTTTTAGGTTTTATCTTTTTATACTCATTACTATTAATATCGAGCCCTTGTATTTTGAATATGCTATTTTCAATAAGTTTTCCTTTGATTTAAAATTTAATTATTTAATTTATTTTAAGTTGAACGTTAAAATTGTATTTAACCATTTCGTAAGATATCTTAGATCAGTGCATTGAAACGATATATCAACAACAATTTCAAATATTAAACAATTATATTTATGATCATTGACAAACCCATATTTGTTGTAGTATCTAGTATTTCAAATCTCTGCCCACTGTGCGCTGTTTAACCCTCCAATCCAGTCGCTCACTTTAGTTGTTTATTGTGTTTAAACTCCCTATAGCGCACTTGAGCATATTTGCATGACCCGCTTCGTCGACGATAAGTGTATTGGCATTCCACAGCCAGAATCAGTATCAGAACCAACAGGAGCAGGAGGAGACTGAGAATACTGTGTTTTGGTTCAAGGATAAAGCAACAAAAAATGTATCGAACACTGGGCACACCTGCAAACTTTTGAATGAAAAACACTTGAGGGCTTTACACGACTCGCATATTTTTTAGGGTGGCTCAGTTCCTGGTTTTCTGGGTCCTCAAGTGTGTTTAACAACAAAATTGTGAAGTGCGTCGCAGTTTAAGAGCAGCATGAGAAGAGAGGAGAGTGAGGAGAAGTAATAGTCTGGTCTCACAAATTTCCCATGACATAGATGCATTTAAAAATTGTTTCCCAATATGTTGCCAACATTTTGATCCTTTGTCAACGCATTTTTGTGTCACTTTTAATTGAAATCGCTACCCTCGCTATTCCAACTCCCCTCACCGTAATCCTCATACTCACCTGCTGAAAATGCATCAAAATCTGTGCCGTCTATTGTATAGCATTTTGGCTTTGTTATTGTAAATCATTATAAGAGCAGCAGAAATTCCCCAATCTCTGATATCACTTAAATAGGTAAAACAGCACCCTCCAATATCATCGCTGTGGGAACTTTCTAATGCTTTACCCCATTTGAATGAGGTTATGTAAACTTTACCCAATTACTTGGGAGTCTCCTTCTAAGTACTGTGAGAAAACTGACACAAACTGCGCCTCAGTGACTCATTTGTATACCATGCATAGTTCTTATTGATGACTTAACCTCATTTCAAGCAAACTCCGAAACACCTGGCACCTGGTGAGCACCTCGGCACCTAGGCACCAGAGCAGCTAGTCACCCGAATAGTTGAGCACCTGGTCACCTGTTTGTCGTTGTTGTACTTGAATGTAAGGTGTGAAAATGTGTAAGCAGTGACGGTCCGTGATCGATCGATCTCCCTATAGTTGTTTCTGTACATATTTACCTATTACCTATTGAAATTTACCTAAAGAATAGAACGTTTACAACAACTTGGGCATCTAATTAATAAATAATGCAATGTGACAGACAGATCAATGGTTGAGCTATAATGTTAATCCGGATGATGCAAATTGAAAATTCTCTCACAGAATCGACGAGAGTAATCCCTTTTAGATTCCAGAAATATGATAGGGAATCCATTGCAAAGATTCCTTCAGGGTGTCAGGGTTTGAGCACGCGACGATTATTAATTATACTAACAACATTTTATCAGTGCATGAAATTATATGAAAATTTCGTGCGATTAATTAGAAAAATATGCAAATTTTTGGGCAAACTGCGGTCACATGGCCAATGGACAGGGACACGGACAGGGACAGGGACAGGGACACGTGTAATTGTTGATAGTCGACGCTGGTTGACAATATGTCAACTGACAACAAACCAGCCCTCGATTGTGAAGAGGGGTGAGGGCGGGTATTCGAGTTTGAGTCGAGTTGGTACAGTCGTCACGTGTTGCACTTGAGGAAAGGAATGAAATGTGCCACGATAAACGCAACACGAGAAACCACTTGGGAAAGCGCCGTAAAATAGTTGCTAGCGATAAGTTCATTTGATGTTAATTTGGTGGTGGGTGCGTAGATGAATCCTCTTGTTTCACACGACATGACAAAAAGGCAAACCAAAACAACAACAACAAGAAGAACAACAACATAAACAAATGCGGATAAGTTCTTGGGATTGAGCGTGTTGCAACAATTAAAAAATTGGACGAGTGTGCAGCCAAAGGCAACGACGGCTTTTGGCATGTAAATTGACGCACCCTTGCCCTAAGTTATACTCCTGCCACACCGGTACTTGGTCTCTGAGTCACGAGACGACCCGCATATGTCACAGTCACCATCACAGTCACCGTCACCATGTCCAAAAAGGACCCTAGACGCAGTGCCGCATGCAGCGTTAATTACTCACTTCAATCGTGTTTCGGTTCATCGTTCTCACGCCCAGTTCTATCTGCATCTGCATCTGTATCTGCATTTGTATCTGTATCTGTATCTCGATCTGTGATTGCTCTCATGTTTTGCCGCTTCAATGGTTTTTGTGCAATTCGACGGTGCTTGACACTCGAAATTTGTCACACTCTCTGTATCTCTCTCGATTCTCGATTCGCCTCTGTTTAATTGCGCGTGCGAGAAAAACTCTCATCTCAATCTCGGCCTGACAATGATGATGTTGTTGTTGTCACACTCCCCCTCTATGATCTTGATGAAATGTCACACTGTGCTAATGCAAGTTAAACTGCATTTAATTTCAGTTCCCTTGCTAATTTCTGTGCGAAAAAAGGAAAACGCAACCAGCAAAGCTAGTCGATAAAGCGTGTTAAATTTGGCCTCAAGTTCATGGGAATGGGAATAGAAATGGTAGCAAAATGGGTTAGTAATTTGTCAGCGCTAATAAAAGGTCAAGCAGCGTAGCAAATGTGGAAAAATTGAGAGTAAGCGTAACTATGTTACTACTAATGATACAGAGTTCTATTTGATAGGAAGAAAAGAAAAAGAAAGTTTCCCAAGACTATTTTTTAAATATCTGTTATGAAAATATCAGGTATGAAATTATACAAACAGTAATGCTAGTTTACTATAATATTTTACATTTATTTATGAGATAATTGTTGGGGAGTTCTACTTTAAAATACCGAAAAGAAACTCTACTTAGTCTTTAATTTCATAAGCTTTAGATTTTGATAGAGACGGCTAATTTTCAATATTGGGAGAATAAGCTCATGCTAGAGAGTTCTAATTTCAATACTATCTTTTAGAACAATATTACTTTAAGCTTAAGTTCATCCCAAAGCAAACTTTGCACGTGTTTCACTTGACTTCATTGTTCTGACCTCAAAACATCATTCATAATCTCACAAAATTTGTTATAATTGGCATATAGAACATAAAAACAGTTGGCCACTTGTCAAGAATCCGAGTGTAGTATATCGATATCATGCAGACAGAAACCCAATCCACCTACGCCCGCATTTGGAAACAACTTGCCCTAAAATTGAAAAGAGCACGCAAGGAACGCATCGTCCTGAAGTATTGGGGAGGGTATATGGTACACAAATGTTACGATTGTCTGGCAATTACCAAATTATTGTTATGTATAACTGTTCATGCACATATCTATAGCCATTAAAATGTATCTTTTGTGTTGGCCACATGCGTGTACAGTCCGAAGCACAAACAGGTTATGGCTTTCAGGTGTGCCCTCTGCACTGTGTCCTGCATAAAAGCAACCCCTCACATTCACATTCATTGGGTCATAATTCACGGACGAAACTGTACTGTATTATTTGAGTATATATCTAATCAACAGCTACTCTCGGGGACTACCCAGCGGGACTGCCTTTTGATTTCTGGCCTCTGCTTTGTTGTCCATTCATTGCATCATTGTCATTAACCACCCCCTGACCCCTGGACTTTCTCCTGGGTCATGGGGCTGTTTGTTGTCGCCTTTAATTGCCGGGCTTCACAATTTTTTTGGGTAGTTGTTATTTCTTTTTGTTTTTTTTTATGTAGATTTCCCTGGGCAGTGGTGAATTACCGCTGATTGTTTTCATTAGCAATCGTAATGAAGTAAATTATAAACAGTACAGGACCTCAATTGCAGTTGTTGCTCTCATTGTTGTTGTCTGCCCACAATATTTGTTAATTAGCGTTAATTTGCTATGTATCATTGAGCGTATTTTGACTTAGTTTTTATTGCCATTTGATTGTGTTCATTGAAAAGATCATAAATGAAATATTTGTTATTTCTGAACTGATGGATTTAGATTTGTGCACTTTCAATTTGAGTTTTCATGTCAATGGTTAACAACCAAAAGAGATTTTTAAAATATGTTTATTATAGTTTAAGCTTTTAATTATTTATTAATATCATACCCTGTGTAAAGTTTTTTCCGATTTTATAGTTTTAATAAATCTAAATTTGAATGGAATCATCTATAAATTGACTCTACATTTTTATTAAGATTGTTTTCAACAATACTTTTTTTATAGTTGGAACTTTTAAAATTTTAATTTTAATTTATTTAAATTTGTAATTTGTTTTCTTTTAATCAACTTCTGGTTGCAGTGTGTTTTGCCTGCCCCGTATACTAATCGAAGCTGTTACAAGTGTTTCCACACCTTTAGCTTTCATAAATCGGACATTTTATGCTTATCAATATGCAACACAATTTATGCCAACGTCTTACACCACTCGCCACATATTTAAGATCAACTTGTGATAAACCCCCTTCCGAAGAAGGAGTCACAATTTAATGCCAAGAAATTAACTGATATTAGCAATGTTTTAATTAAACACAAGCACACGTAAGTAGTTGGAAAAGTATTTTACATAAGTACCCACATGTTGCCACATTGCGGCACGCCCCAGCCCCTCATTCCTTGAGTACTAGTGCACGCCCCTCAATAAACTACGCAATTTTAAGAGTAATTTTGCGTTGTAAGGGGCTGTCGCCAACCGCCTGTCAAAATCTCATTGCGTGCACCGTTTGCCACACAGTGGTGCAATTATTTTTAGTTAAAGTGTGCGGCAGATGTTACCCAATGAGTATGAAAATAAACCCTTCGACTATCCTAGGCAAAAAAAAAATTAAATGCAGAAAAATGCAAATAGAACGCACGCAAATGCAACATGATAATTTTTCTGGTGGGGGCATGAGGGAACTGTGGCAGGAGAACTCCTTTTGTTTTTAACACTTTGCCAGCGTTACAGAGGGTAGGTCCATGATGGGTTAAGGAAATGGCAATAGCTACGCACATTTTAGCAGCTGTTGAGGTTTTGCAATTGCAAAAAAAAAGGCAAAGCCGGAGAGGTACTCCCCTACACCTCATCTCTCCCCCTTCCATTCTTACCCCCCAACAGCAAGCTCCTTGTGCAGTTGACAACAACGACAACAGGCATCCTCAGCCTCCTTTTGCAGCTCGACTCAGCTTTGTTGCTTCCTTTGGCCTCTCTCAGTTCATTGACCGCATTATGTGTCGTTCCTTTAAAAGAGAAAAGGATAAATCCAAAAGCCAACGCAAAGAAACTGCGTAAATATGCGTAGAGTGCGTGATACGTTTAGATCCCCCTTCAGTTGATTCCTTGTGTTGCATGCCACAGATGCATTTTGCATTTGCTTTATTTGCATTTGTAAAAGTTGATGCACCCACGTGCTTTTTGATGTTCCAGTTACATCCTTACCTTGAGGTCGAGACCCAGAACGAGCCTCTTACTTCTTTTGTTTTTAATCGGTAAAGTGCAGCGTCTTCTTTGCGGCATCTTTGAATTCGCAAAGCTTCTTGTGGTTGCACGCATCAGGGGCAAGTTATCTACAAGGAAGCCAAGTCTTTGATTCTATCAATGCAAAACTGAACTACAAAATCTGCCACGTCCAGCTTTAGATACACTTAAAAAAAGGTCAAGAAACTTAAGAACATTTGTCTTATATATTTTGTTCGAAAAATCAGATCATTTTCAGACCTTGTTTCCAAAAATTAAGAGTACAAATTTATAAAAAAAAACTTAAATTCTGAATATAAAATTAAAAATCTGAGCATTGCTCATTTGTGGTCTTAAGAATATAAGAACTGTATCTAATTATGAACAACATGGTCTAATTTAGTTTGAACTCACAATCAAAGTGTGCTTTTAAACCTTAACACCAAAATACAAATTTTTATTAGTGTATAACTTCCACCTTTCTTCTTTCTGTTGCAATCTCAATGAAACTGCATTACACTTTTACCTTTCACATTTTCTTGTTGTATTTTTAAGAATTCATTTGCCACTTGATACGCACTCTTAATTGTATTTCCCCATCTAATTTTGTAAAGGAAGATACTTCTTTTGATGTATGCCCTGCACTTGAGGGTGGACACATTTCTAAATTAATTTGGTTTGCTGTTCAATTTGCATAAATTCTTCAAGCTAGGCTCGCCACTTGCCTATTGACAAAACAGATTTTTTTCCAGCTGCCGTTGCTCCTGCTTCTTATTGTGGTTAAGGGTTATTCAGGAGGAACCACTCCTTCAACTCCTTAACTTGCATGTCATTGTCATGCCTGCCAGTTGTCAGTTGTCAAGTCCAAGAAGAGGCCACATCATTCCTCCTACTCTCCTTTCCTCTGTCTCTCTGCCCATTAAACACTTTTGTATTAATTGAAGCGTAAAAAGAAAGAAAATTTAACTGGTGCCAGGGGCTCATTTTTCTCTTGCTCTTGCTCTTTCTCTCTTTTTTGCTCCCTGTAATCCTTGTTCCTCTTGCTTGCCTTCCTGCAGTCAATAACCTTTTAATGAGATTTATAACTGTCAGGCAGCGCCTGTCTCTCTCGCTGTGTGTGTGTGTGTGTCTGTGTGTGAGGTGTGTGTGCCGGTGAGATTATTGAGGTATTACATTATAGAAAGTATCTCTACCTCTCTCCTAGGGAAACTGTTTGCCCACCAGCTTATCGAAATTAACGCTATGCTCAGGCCGTTTAGTTCAGGCTTAAATAAATTTGCATATCAATTTTTTTTATTCTTTTCTTTCGAATACTCCTGGTTCAGCGGGGTCTTAGGGGTCGTTGTTTACGCTCTGTGCCAGGATTAGTGTCATGACTTGGAAGCTGGCTTCGACATTTGCTGTTAACTGTCTTCATTCATCATCTCTCTCAGGCTTATCATAACATTTAACAGGTAACACGGTAAGTTTTGATCGATTGATCGATGGTTCTCAGGATCTGTTCTCACACTTTCCTTAGTAATTATGTATTTCAATTCACCACATTATCATTAGCCTAGCCCTTGCAATACTTGTCACCTGTCCCCCTTTGGGCGAGTAAGGAATTTCCTCTCCCCCTGTCGAGTACCTAATGACGCGTGACTTTTGTTAGCCAACTAGAAATTACGAGTATTACCAATATACATAACGCTATTGACTTTTTCGCAGTCCTAGCAATCATAGAGCACCACTTCGGAGGGGGCGGGTTCCTTCGGTTTGCCTTCCTGTGCAATGGCTGTAATTGTCACTTTTGATTATGTCAAGATGACTTTATAATTACCGCAATGCCGCACACGTGTGACAGTTTAAGTGCCGGTTGCAACCACATTGAGAGCTGAATGCGGCGAGTTATTTGCAAACCGCTGGCCAAAACTGAAAATTACCGTAATTTGGCATGTATCGTACACATATATATCCGAGCTCTCCGATAACATGTTGTCCGATACGACGGAAATGTCAGACAGCTTTGTTTTTTATTACACAGAAATCTGTGTGGTGGGCGGAAGAGGAAGAAGGCGTTGCCAGACGCAAAAAACGTGTGAAAAGTGTTCAGAGTTGGCATTTGTTAGTAGATTTTTTTAAGGGAAGACACGCTGAAATCGGGTAAGCTAGGGGATTGACTACAAGATACCCTGTATGCTTGATCAAATTAAACAGTGCTTCTAATCTTTTGTTAAAGAACGTAATTATTCCGTCATATCAAATTTTTAAAAACTCAAGGATATTCTTGAAAAGCAAAAAAAATGCACGATATTAAATATAGTGTTTATAGATATCATACAGTTATTAAAAAAGCTAATGCTATCTAAACTTCTTTAAACAGTAAAAAAATTTCATTAATATGTTAGAAATAAAAGGATAATTAATCAAGATCAATGTAATTTTATGATATTATGAAAAAGTCATTAGCTAGTCTAGCTATTTAAGAGTTTCTCGAACATCCTTTGGCTTATTAAAAGATTCCTTCATTTAGTTAACTTTAAAATTTCAACCAATATTGAATAAAGTTTGCTGTAATTTGACACATGCAGTGCCTGTCAACAGTGCTTCCGAAAAATGTTGTTCTGATCAAACTCGAACCAGCTCTACTTAATTATTTACAACAAGCATTTTATTACATTTTTAGTAATTTAATGACCGGTGGTTTTCACATTGGTTTTTCTTTATATTCATTTTTTTTCTCCACTTTTTGTTTGTTTGTCACATTTAATTGAATTTATGTATTTTTATTGTCGGTCGCTTTTCGTACAGCATTTTTGCATTAATTTTTATGTTTTCAACATTATTTCTTTTTTCCGTTTGTTGTTTGTTGTTTGCTGTAATCAGACTGTTTGTGGTTTCCTTTTAGGCTGTTGTTACTGCTGACAATCGAATGATGAACACTCAAATTATGCAAAATAATTTTCAGCTGTCACGCATATCAGACGATCCTTTCCTTATCGCATTGAAACAATCGTGTGGATTGCCCTTAATTGTTTATAATTTGGTTTCCAAATGTTTTCCAGTTGAATGCGACACCTGTCCATTTCTCAAGGCGTGCTGCTAATTGGCTTTAACTCTCAATCCAAACTCCGTGTGTGGCTCAATGATAGACGGACATCAAAAACGGGGCGCGAAGTCTAAGTCCTCATGGTTCTTTCCTTCATAACTCGCCGGTCTATTACCCCGATAGAATACCTCTCCCATCGTGTTGGACTGTCAAAATATTTTCGTTGCATTTTGGGTGTGTCCTGTGTGTGTCCTTTGCCCTGTTTCTCTAACTGTTTTTGTTTTTGTTGTTGTTTTCCTGTTTTGTTAGCAAAGTGCAGTCGGCTAGGAGGATTAGTTTGGGATCCGTTCCATTTGGTAGTGCCCAGTTCCGTTTGTTTGTTGTTATTGTCGCAATTTATGATGCGTACAGCGTTCCACTTTCAGCAGTTCATATTTTGTGGTCTTTGCCCGCTGACATTTATGGTGGGAAGTAGAGCAAGCGGCTCAGGAATTAAGGCCCCACTGGGAGAATTTGGTCAGGTTCCCAATTAGTAATGGAACATTGAGTTCCCGTTTCGTGCAAAGTTATTTTAATGAGCTTAGGTTGCAGTTCCCTTTGAGTCTAAAATACATTTCCAGTCAAATCTTTTATCAAACACACACATTTTGATACCAACTGTACTCATATCATTGATTGGCAGCTGTCCAGCATTTAACCCTCTCCCATATAAAGATATTCGGCAAAAAATTGCCAATTGTTGGAATTCATTTTTGCACTGCGAAAACATGACTCAACACTAAACACAGCCAGAAAAAATCATAAATAAAATATGATGAATAAACAAATACAATGGGGAAATGGGCAGATGGGTGGATGCATCTAAAAAACTATGAATATTCATAAACTTATTGAACAACAATAGAAATTGATGATGTGTTGTCAAATCGCAGAGAACGTAGAAAGAATAATTTGATTGATGATATTTAAAAACTCAATATCCATGACTCGAACTGAATGTGGACAAAAAATGTAAGGCATTTTTTGCACAAAAATTATGGTGAGCCGCAACGAAAAGTGAAAAATATCATGTGAGGATATTAAAAATGAAGCGAAACTAAATAGAAATGGAAACCGAATCACAAATACACACATACAGACACACACACACAAACACAGTCGAAGACAGAACAGATAGTCATACATCATAATCAGAAGAGGAGAGTATAGAAATGAATGCAGAAGAAGGAACAACAAGTACACCCTCAACACACATGGGGACTACCCCTTTTGGGTTCTCTGATGTCAATAGATAAAAAGTAGATACACATGATGGTTAGGGTAGAGGTCCTGCTGGCAATCAAAGCAAGTCATACAGGACAACCACATGAAATATGATCGATGGGCTACTGTGGCAGTGTTAGGGTAGGCGAGGTGTGAGGAGCGGGGGTTCCCCCTGTGCCATCGTCCTTTCTCCTGCTGCGACTGTCCACAAAATGGCACAATTAACGTGGCATATCCTTTCAGCCAAATTGTTGCCCAACAAAAGGATGCCTGTCTACAATTGTTGAACACAGTAAATAAATGTCAATGCCCAATCTCCCCCTCTCTCTCTTTGTTATGCTCATCGTACATCGATAACATAATGACGTTTCGTATCATTTTTCAAATGTTAAAAAAGAATGGAAAATGCGCGTCTCCTTTGGATTTTCATTTTCATTTTTTTTTAAACCAAAATTGAAATTGTTTTGTCAGTTGGTGGTTGTCCCTTTTTCCTGATGGTCACAGCAGGACTTCTCGCAACATATTGGAGTTTTAATTATGATTTTTTATTGGTTTTCGCGCTTAGTGGCAAGGTGTTGTTGTCTTTCTGTATTGTGAATGTTCTCTCTGGTCAAACAATTGAAAAATGATATTTTGAAATGGATTAAAACCGGACGTATACAAAATAATGACATAGTCGGAGTATTACAATGAATAGATGTCAACCCTTGTAACGAGTTTTTAAAGTCTTTTGCTGCCCAGAAAAATGTTTTGACCTAATACTTGAAATTACCCAAGCGGATTATCACAACTGATGATCGCTTTAAGTATTTTAAGGTCATATCATTGCACTTGGTATAACAAAGCAGGCATCAGAGTTTTAGTTAAGTACTTAAATGTAGACATTGATACAATTTTTATGGGTCTCTCGTCAGTTTGGGATGCGGGGAATCTGATATTTGGGAAGGAGTGAAGCTTCTGTTTCAATTAAAAGTTCAGGTTTAAAGAGAACACAGTTTTAGTTTAAATTTTAATTACCTTTTTAACATGAATTTGGGTAACTCTGTGGTTAAGAAGGTGTTATTCTAAGAAAGTCGAAAGAAGTTCTGTGTAACGATTGAAATCACATTTGTGAAGTAATAGCGTCTAAGAAGTAATTGTTGTGTGGGAAGTTTAGAAAGAGATATTTCATAAAAGATTTTGGATCTATGAAAATCGCAATTTTACGGAAGATCATTGAAACTTAATAAGCTTTTGTTTACAGAATTACTAACTTCAAAACGCAAGCTGTAAGGGAGACAAATTACATATGTTAAGATTGATAGTTTTTTTACATAAAGGGAAGATCCCTAAATAGGTAGATTAAGGCTTTCATGTGATCGGGATGTAATTAAAATTGCGCAAATTGGGGAAAAAGTTGTAATCCTGTTTTAGGCCTTATGATGTCTTTATTGAAGCCTCTTACACATTTACACAATGAAAGCTATTGTATCAATCGAGCTTGCAGTAATAACTGAAGATCCTTCAAGTGATATGCAAAGGAATTGCTTTTAAATAAATTTGCCAAGAAACCAGGATATTATTGCACTTAAGTGGAAGGCTTTGAAATCAAAATGAAATATCATATTTGTTCATGTTGCCTTACATTTCATTTTAAGTTCAGTATCCTGTCTTATCCCTTTGCTCTCAATTAGACAAGTGCTTTGTATAAAGCACACACACATACATACACATACACACTCAGACATACATAAATAGTTAATTACAGAGTATTTCATAAATCACTCAAAGTGAGGACTCTACTCTGTTCTTGTTATTGGCCCCCAAAGACAAAATTCCAACACAAATTAAATTAAGCGTCAAATAAGTTGCCCGGGCACATACGACACGATTTTACAGCTTCGTCCCAGACGATAGACATGAGATGGATAGAGTAAAGGGACGAATGAAGATGGAGGAGAATGGTGGAGTTTAGCTAACTATCAACACAGTTTATGAATAGTTGAAGATGACTATAGAGAAAGGAGGGACTAGTCAGTCACTCATTCGTATTCCGCCTGCGGTTGCACTTAATTTAATTGACAAATTTTAAAACCACGTCACTTAAGCGAACCCAAAAACCGAGGGAAACAGACTCAATGTGGCAACCAGGGGCAACCATGGAGCATTGGGCTTGTAAATGGATTAATGTTTACTTTGTTTGTTGGAAGTTACAGGAAATTGCAATTTTTCCACCCAAAAAGTCAGACAACAAGTCAACAGCTTTGCTCACAACTCGTTTGCCTAAGTAGAAATGGCCTCGGGTTAATTGAGCAGCAGGAAGAACAAAAAAAAAAGTAAGTAACGTGAACGTGAACCAGATAACCAGATGCCAAATGTGAGTTGAGGGTTGAGTTATCGGTATTAGGCTAATGAAAAAGCTCGCTCAGGTTCATTCCAGGTCTAGGGGCAGGTCCAGCAAATAGTAAGCAATGAAAGATAAACAAATATGTGGATGCCACTCGATTACAGCACCACGAGCTTGTGTAAGTAATAGACGAGACACAGTATAAATAAGAATTATGTAGTCAAGAGTGAGTCTTCCATCGAGTGTGTATAAGTTGTTGTAATCATCAGCACACAGT
The DNA here is from genome assembly GCA_035043265.1 of Drosophila testacea. NCBI lineage: Eukaryota > Metazoa > Arthropoda > Insecta > Diptera > Drosophilidae > Drosophila > Drosophila testacea. The sequence goes on along the minus strand of JAWNND010000378.1, from coordinate 834,457 downwards.
ACTCGAATTGTATTGATTTTATCAGAGTTGTTCATTCAATTCAATTCAATGGTTTCACTTTGACTTTGACTTTAAGTCGACTCGAGCTAAAACAAAAGCCATGTCCAACCCCGGAAAGTTCCCCAACTCCTGGACGAACCTTATAAATAAACGTTTAAATCCCCATGAATGCTTACAGTTGGCTTTATTCCTCCTAGAAGTTGTGCGCTTTTGTTTTCCAAATTTCTTTTCGCTCTCTCAGTTGTTGGTCATAATTTTTTAGTGTTATTGCCATGGAAAAGTACAGAGGCGGATTCTCAACTCGATGTTGGATTCTTTTGGATAGCTGTCGATAAGAGGCAAGTGCGTTGTAATAGTTGTTGCCACTTCATTCGCCGTGCTTCCGAGTAATGTTTATCCCTCTTGTTGTTCTTTTCCCATTCTACTTGTAATTATCATTTGAACGCATTTGAGTTAAGTGTCCTTTTTGACATATTTATAAGATGGCCAAAATGTACATCTTTAAGATGAAATTGAAGATTTCAGTTGATGATGATGGTTAAAGCTTTGTACAGCATTTAGCATGTGTGTGTATAATCTATAAGGAATGACAGAGTCTCAAGAAAAACTCTACATTCTCACCATTTAAATCTTCTTTGTTTCATTGCAATGGAATTTTTGCTATTTTTTCCGCGCAATTGCCCAAAGGATTAACGTGCAAAGTTTTGTGTGCAAGTCTGAGGCAAAATATTTTAATGTTTGTGGACTTTGGAATGGTCAGTTGGTCAGTTCGTCATACACGACGCTAATCCTGGGTGAGCGTAAAATGTGCCAAGAAATGGGCAGGAAGTGTTCATAAAATATCCTTGTTTATGGTCTGGTTTAGACGATTTTATTGAACAACTTCTCTGCATATAAATCTACAGATTAGTGCAGAGAAAAGGCAAGAGAGAGAGATAGAGAGAGTGAGACTTTGCCACAAACAAAGGAAACGTGGTTGTCTCTGGGGTGAGAAGTGCCATATAATTTTTAACATAATTATTACGTTTGTTTTGTTATGAGGAGAACTCGTCTTCACTGGCGAACTGCCTTGTCTTTGAGCCTGTATTGTAAATCAGAAAAAAGCGCAGAAGCTGTGACATGGGAACTTAAGATAGTTGCACAAAAATCTCGCTACTTTACTTGGCAACAGTCATCAAAAGTATCTGCGGCCATTAACATGCACATAAACCAGACGACAGCTCCCAAAGTCCATTCATTCTATCAATATAACAATTATTGTTATTGTTATTATTATTATGTTGTATTATTATTTCATTTCTCGTATGTATGCATGTAGTCCAAGTGCGTAAATGTCTATGAAATAATCTTTTTATGGGGCACAACAACATCATTTTTCCCTTCCCCATTCAGGCATAACTATTATGGTTATGGCAATTTGTCTGTAGACATAACGTCGTCGTAGACGAGGCAGAAGGTTGGTAACGATTTTGCCAGTGCATTACCAAGAACAACCTAAGAGGGAAGAGAGAGAAACAGAGAGGGAGAGAGAGAGAGAAGAGGATGGGAGTGTAAAATACTCGTAACAGTTGCCCAACACGCAGCCCATCGATGAATTATTTGCTTTACTTCAGCTTGTGGGGGAATCCCCTCCTTTTCAAATAGAGTCTCTGCATGTTTTGGCTTAGCGGCAGTTGCTTAGCTGGCCATAAAACATGAAATACGGCCAAAACTGGCCAAAAGGATTAGCAACGGACGAGTGATAAATGGGACACACTATTTGCTTAGGCTTCCTGTTTATGTCGGACATAAAACAAAACTAAACATTTGCTTTTAATTAAAAGTCAACTACAGTTACAGCCAAAATAACAATATCAAAGATTATGATGAATTCTTACATTTGTATAACTAAAAAAAGAGAACCATAAAACAGAAATGAAGTATGAAGAAACAAAACACAAAACTAAAAAAAATTAAATTTTTATTACATTTATTACATTTAAATTCGGTTAAAACATAATAATTATAATAATAGTAGTCATAATGATTACCATAGATAAAACTCGAAATTAAATCAATGTTTAACTCATCAACTCTCTTTAACTAAGTTAAACATTTGAGTTAAACACTTTAAATATAACTTAAATCAATAAATGATGTATAGTGACTAAAGTATTAATTCATAAGACTTAATTTAAATTTCAATACACATGTGAATGTTTAAGAAAAACTTTTACCTGTGTTTTTTTCTACGGTAAAGGACAAAATTGTTGCGTCACACAAAATCAATAAAATATTTTCTCATACTTTTTCAGTGAGTATCTCATATCCTTTAACCCTAATTTATGCGCCCAAAGTGACAATTGACGAACTCCTTTCGGCTCTTACCCCCTTTTTGACTTTTTGTGGTAATAAAAATATCCAAGCAACGTCTCTTTATTAGCTTTCCTTAAGCCTTGTTGCCATTGTTTCGTGTTTGTTTGCCAAAAAAGGCAACAACTTGTTACATTTGTCATGCGCTAATGTCACACACACAAATTTGACAGCTGCGCAGTTGCGACTGCGTGTAGAGATCCTTTAAAGGATCTGAAGGTAACTTTGTTGTTAATTTGCCTCGCTGTGTGACAATTTGAGTGTATGTCTCTTCTCTTCTCTTCTTTTCTCGTTATTAAAATAATTTTGTTTTAGTTTTTATTGGCAGTTTAGCGTATCAAAAGGCTGCCCCAGCGTGTTGTTGACTTTTTTATTGTGCCTCTGACTGACAATTATTTACACTAATCAGACAGATACAGTGTCAGTCTCTGACTCAATACCCAGACCTCGATCCAGTCTCAAGGTGTTTGTGCAACCCTCAGTTGGCTTTCTTTTGTTCAACTATTGCGTATTTTGACAATGTTTCTACAGTTCTCTTTGTCTCTATTGTTCAACGGAATCTGGGCCTATAAAATTCGCAACAAAGTCAATTTGGGATTTCTTTTGGGACTCTAACTTTTCTACATTTGGTTCTTTTCAATTATTTTATGTGGTTATGGAGGCTGTACTGGGATTATCTATGGTTTGTTTGAAGCCCCTATAAGGAATAAAGATTCCCAAATTAGTGTAGGAGATAAGCATTGACTGTATGTAAACTCAGCAAATCTATCTGTAGAAGTACACGAAATATAATTTATGTTATTTAGTTATTTATTATATAAATCTGAATTTAAACCAAAAAAAGTCGCTTTTAATTCAGTAAAACAATCTCTAGTTTTAGTAAACATTTCGAGGATATACAGATGTTATCAATTGTAGTATTTTGAAAGAAAATAATACTATTAATTAATAATTTTAAATAAATTATACCTGCAGTTAGCTTATTTATACATTTAATATATATAAAAAATAAAATAGTCGCTTTTAAAATTAAAATATACTATTTTAAATGAAAATTATTTTTATTCTGTTATTGGAGTCTGTTTCGATAAAATAAAATTTTTAGATAAACCATCACATAACAATCGATTCACACCAATCAATCTTTATTAAAGAACAGCCCATTGACTCGTAACTTGAACAACAACGAGAATCTATTAACAAACTCGTGTGCACTAACAAAAAATGATGATGATATAGATAATCACCGTTGCATAAATAATCTCATATCTACCCTCTCCTTAGAGGGAGAAAGTCAGATGGTCTCTCATCGATTGATTTTCGTCACTTATCACTCAAAATTATGGCAGCAATAAAACATTTTCCTGCCTGTCCTTCCGCCAGTTTTTCCATATCCTCTTACTATTTTCCCAGTCTGTCAGTAGCGGCACACTTTGCCATTTTTTTGCTGTCACTTTTCCCCTCATTTCCCAGTTTGTTTTTTGCGTCGTTCATCGCTTTTTTTTGGCTGTTTATCAAATTTGATTTGCGGCAATTTCTTTGCCATTTTCCATGTGTGCCGACGCCCCGATTGTTAGTTTTGTCAGCTATCCGGCTAATGTTTAACAATTTATTTAAATGTCAGCAGTTTTTTGTTGACTCTACGAAACAAGGGAAAATATGTTGCCAGATGCAAAGAAAATTTAAACAAAATACGAGTGATATATAAGTATCATTCGATTAGTAAAGTGGATTGAGTGTACATAGTTCAGGCTAATTAATATACAATTTCTGACGGCAGACCAACAACATTTGCATAACTGAAACACAAATGGCCAACAAATTAATATTAAATTCAGGCAAAATTTCTAAATTTAATTCTGGCGATCAAACTTTCTCGTTGGGTGGATTTTCCCAACCCCTTCATTGAATTATGCCGCCAACTATTGACTTTTGACTGGCGAGTGGCAAGTGGCGGTTGTTGTGGCCTGGCGATGACTGCTGCGGCTTTTGTTAACCCCAAAAAGTGATGGGGCAATTCATAATCATGTCATAAAGCCCCCAGCGTGGCAGTCGAGGCAGTCGAGGCGCCCTGTTGGCCATGGTGAGACGCTTAATTACAAGGGCTTTAATAGCGATTTCAACGGCTCATTGCCAAACAAAATTTTCAATTGACTACACATTGTAAATGGGTTGGGGCAAAGTTCGAGTAGATGGAAGGTTGCGACAGCTTCGCTACAGATTATTAATTAAGAATTTTATACAAAACTCTCAGCCGAAAGCCGCTTAAATTACTAAAATATTTTGTGGCTCATCAAAATGATTGAAAAATGTTTTTTACGCGTGAATTAAATTTTCGCGGTTTGCCTGTCGAAAGGGTTGACCTCTTAGTTCTCAGTCCTTAGTCCTCGGTCAGTCATTGATGCCCGATGCTTGGTTTGGGGTCTGGGGTTTTGGTTTGATTTTGTGGCTAGTCAACCCTTAAGGGCCCACATCGAGCTTATTAGAATTTTCCGCTTAAATTTCCTTTAGCACTTGGATAAAAAAGTTATCTTAACTTCTTTATGCCGCAACGCTCTTCATGTTTGTTTAGGTTTTTTACTCCAAGGAATATGCGACTGTCTTTTTTTACCTTTGATCCTTTGACGCGCTTTTGTTTTTTTTGCTCCTTTTCTCTACCTTTTGCTCTCTTTAATTTTAGCCAAATAATTACGCTGTCATTTTTTTTGTGTTTTTCTGGCTTTGTTTATTTTCCTTTCGCTAAGCTGCCAAAGTGGCGCATTTTCTGTTTTTGTTTTGATTAAAAATTTCGAGTTTATCTTTGGCAGCAGATTAGTAATAAACTTTATCCCACAGAACGAGATGTGGGTGTCGAACTTTTGTTTACTTAGGTCCATATGCAGCACATTTCAATTAAAAAGTATTTTTCTGCTTGCTTTCCTCTTAATGGTGTGGAAAGATGAGTTCCAACTCAAGAAAGAAGTTAGATTAAAAGTGCTAGAAAAACAGGCTTAGGTAACCCGTTCTGCTAAAATGAATTCCGAGTAAACTTTTGTACAATTTTACTTGAAATTTAAAAGTCTTTTTCATTTATGAAGATATAATAATTATATTATTATTGTAACACACTAAGCATAAAAAGTAAAGTCTCAATACTTGGTATCATCTCGTCTCAAGTTCTTAACACTTGTAATTTGGATTATACGTTGACTATTTTACCAATTTTCTATAACTTATTAAAACTTAAAAAAAACATCAAAAATGTTTCATCTTTTATTTGAGATTCAATATTTTTAAATCACGACTATTCTCTCAAATAGAGTTGTAAAACTCAAAGATAAACAACCATTTAAAGCACTTCATGATAACAATTAAATTTTTAATTTTAAATAATATTTCTATGGCAAAAACTTTCTAAGGTGTAGGCTACGTTTCGGGAACTATTCGCTGACTGTTCTTTCAATTATTCTCTGTCTCTCATAAAAAGATTTGAATACAAAACTTAAACTACATCATGGTTCAATTTAATATTAAAGAGAATTTCTATAGCAAAAACTGTCTATCTAAGCTGTATGCTCTGTTTCGGGGCTGTTCACAGTTCCTGGCCAACCCACTTGAGTATGCATTCATTTGCGTCTAATGAGTTGTATCAACAGCAAGTGCAGAGTATCTTTCACTCCTGTTCCTGATGCTGTTGGCAAGACGAAGGTTTCTGGCTCTGTTCGGGCCACCGACTGTTCATTAAGCCTGACTGAATGAATTCGCGTAAAAGAAGTTACTTGTGGACTTCCTTCCCTCTCTGGATGTCGACTGTTTAGCCAGCTTTCACTTGCAGGAAAAAATCCAAACACTTGATCAAATATTTTGCAACTTCATGGGGCTCTGGCTCCTCAAGTGCTCGCTGCTTCTGTTTGCTGCTCATTTGCCAGCCTCGCTGCACATTTTGTAAAACGAATTTGGTTTATAATTAAAATGAAACCAGTCGCCAGTTGAATGAGCAACAAAATGGAAATTTCTTTTAGATTTTGTGCTGCTTCGATTACAATCTGTTGAACCCGTTCAATGTAAGGTTTAAAATGAATTGAAAGTTTAAGCTATGTAATTGAAATTCAATAAACTTTGATACTATGCCATGAATTGCATATTGTACATTGTTTGACTTTTCAACTTTTGTTAACTTTATTCAGTTAATTAGATGATTCAATTTACAGAACTCTTATATCAACCTTCAAGAGATGTCTAGAGACTCTTCTTATTTGGGGTGGCCCATTAATAAACATCAGAGACATGTGGATAAAAATGTAGGTCAACACATTTGAGAGACAAGCGATAAGAGTTCCCCAAGTCTCGTGTCTCACTTAACTGTGGTAGAAATGCGTAAACACATGGTGAATCCTCCTCCTTAACCATCAACTCCACTTCTTCCCCTTCTTACTACAGACAGAGACAACTCATTTGACTGATGAACTCGTGTTGACATTTCCGTTCCTCCTTCAGAGCCTGATCCTGAACCTCGACTGTTTTTCAATTCTTTTGACACTGACACATGACATTTGTTGTGATGTCGACGCCGTTCGGCCATTTGCCAAAATTGTTTTTCAACACAGTTGAGTAAACATTTGGCAGTCCTCCTCCATTCCTCCTGCCCTCCATCAGTGGGAATCACATGTGTACAATTCGGGCATAAAAAACAGCTACATGAAAAATGTGAATACCTATTGAAGCTGAATGAGAGATATGTGATATATTTTTTGTCAAGAATCTATACAATTTGTTAAAATATTCGTTGTATTTACTGTGTATCTATTATTTCGCCGTTTACTACTTTTTTGCTTATTAAGATAATAATAATGCTGATTGCTGTTCTAAAATCCCAAATAGCTCAGCCATTACAATTTAAAAGGAACAATTTCTCTGGCTATTATTCAAGTTTGAGTACCTTGGCTTAAAGATCCTTTTGTCTTCACTTCCCTTGCAGCTCATTTGAGGTAATTAAAATTTCATTTAGCTCTTGTCGTCTTTTCAAATTTAATTGACATTAGCGGGCATTTGAACTAATATCATTCAGAGTCCTTTTTGCTGTATCCTTTTAGTCCCCACGCCGTGTGCAATCCGTCAAGTCGTAAAAACAAAGACCCAAACCAACTGGATCGCGCAAAATGTCGCCACAACGGAGTATAAATAAACCTGCGCCCATATTTTATGAGTACCCACGCCCCCAAAAGAGGAACCTCCTGAGTCCGCGATACGAGTACCGCCATAAAAAACTATAAAAACTAAACGTAAATAATTCCATCTGAGTTGGCTGGCAAAGTAAACTTGATCCTCCTGCTCCTGCTTCTTTATTTCCGATGTCTTTCTCAACATTTTTTTGCCATTAATATTATTTTTTAGCTTTTTTTTTGTGCTGTTGTTTTTTCTTTTCCGTTTTTTCTTTTTTGTTTTCCAGCACAAAAGTTTGTCTTTTGCATGTGTTGGCATTTTGCTGAAGCGAAATTCGCGTGACAAACGAGGATTTTATGGCTTCCGTTGACCTGCGCCATATCCTGCGGTTCACTTGCAACGCGCTGTTCTTCTTTGTGTCCTGCATTTAGCATGAAAGGAAAAAAAGGAAAACCTAACAGTTGTCATTGCCATTAAAGCTATATGCGACGAAGTGATTGCACTCGGTGCAATTCTTTCCCTCCTAAGTTTTTGTTATATTTCTTTCCTTGACGCTATAAAATGAAGTGTAAATATTTAATGTGCGCTTTCGTGCATGACATGTGTGGTGGGATCTCTCATTCCTTATGAAACAAGTAAGACTTTAAATACCTGATGGCACTTGCTTGATCTAATTTTGATGTATACTAACTTTGAATCGAATTCAAAGGACTTTGACCCAACCGAAATTGGGTTTCTAGCAAATACCTGATATTATAAAAGGAAATCTTGGAACCCAAACAGGCAATAATTGTTGATTCGAAAGCAATTAAAATGCGCAGTCAAAGGTAATCAAATTGCAGAGGAAAATGCTAAAAAAATATATAAAAATGTTTCTTAATTGGCTTTAATTGGCTTAAATTGGGCAAGCGGAGTGAAGTGACCAGGCTGCAGAGCTAGAGGACTTACCACAGAACACGTAATCTTTTCTATAATTTGTTAAATTTGTCGCGGCAAAGTTTATTACCCCGCCATGGCAGACAATGCCAAGTGCATAAATTGGGCTGCGGATTGTGGAGGGGTTTAAAGTGATGGGTGGAGAGGGGACTTGGAAGTTACGTGCAGAAAGCAAACGCAGGACAAATTACGTATTACAAATTGTTGTAACATTGGGTCCTTGTTAGCCGCTTGTCGCTTGTTGTTTTGGCTTTTAGGTTTTTGGCCTTTAGTTCCTTTTCTCTCTCTCTCTTTTGCGTTCGCATGCGTTCTGGCCATATTTCTACAACAACAAAGCGGACGGGCGATATGGCGATAAGGGAATTTATAAGCCCCGACAGCTGGGCAACGGGCGCCGCCAAGTATGCAATGCATTTTGTGTAGAAGGATTTAAGTTTTGGTCGTCGTGTGATTTCATTAATTTACGATTTGCTGGCGCCACAGTGACTGGGAATTAAATTGGCTTATGGCTGGAATTAGGCATAACCAACAAGGGACAGCTACTGTATCTAATATCTGTCTCAGTCTTAGTTCCTGTTTCTTAAAGCCTCTTTTACTTGCCCTTTGTTAAACCCACCGACACATCAAAGCCAACAACAAATACACACATTAAAAAAAGAAAAATGCTAGCAAATTTCAGTAGCAATTTCACATTTTTTGCTTCAACGTTTTTTGTGTTTAATAATAATAATAAAGAATCGCAATGTGTATAAGTAAGTAAAGTACAAAAATTTTGTGCTTAGCTCAGCTCAAACGGAAATTTCACGTTGTGGCAAAATTTGCCAGCCAGCTGCAAAAATACTTAGGCGGATTTAAGCGCGACAAACAGACCATGGAATAAAGAAAAAATCCAAATACTTGGCTTATTTACTATAAGTTAGTCACGACGACTTAGGTATTCACTAGAAAATAATGTTTATGAAATGTACTGGTAATAAAATCAGCGTTATTCTTTGGGCTGATCTATAATGTATATACTAACTTCAGGGTGGGAAATTGCTGAAATTATTAAACACTGCTAAGAATAAAGAAATATTAATATAAGATAATATTTGATGGGTCTCCATATAAATAAGTTTCAATTTATTTACTAATCAACTATATATATCACGAATGGTAAATTTCTAAAAATTAATCAATTAATTTCTATACTTCTAAAAATGGCTTCAAAAATGCTACTATTTCCTACAAAAAGCTTAAGAATTCTAGAATCATTTTATTTTTATATAATGTATCTCCCCTTAACTAATTTTGTAAGATATCTACTAGACGAAAAACTTATAACCAAACTTGAAGAGCTAAATTTTCCAAATTGTTTAAGAATTAATTAAATATTTTTTAATCATTAGTATTTACAACATCCAACCTATCCCATAAAGAACCAACCTTAAGACTTAGTTGGTATTCCATTCCAAGAGAGGGTATAGAAAGTCTATCGCCAGACGATGGCGACAGTGGGATCGGGGCAACGCTTCAAAGGAAAAGAAGCGGTATAAAAGGGAAACGAGGAAGTAACAATGATGAAGGACTCCCGCTGAGCAATGAAGGCTGGGTTGAAGGGGGCGTGGCATTGAGGTATGCTGTGGGTGGGCTTAGGTAATACGCATTAGTGGCGCGACTGCATATTACGATATTATTATTATGATACGCTTTATTTTGTGGTTCAATGAGTTGCCGCCGCCTTTCATCGTCGCATTGTCACATTGTCCTTTCCGTTGGGTGGTAACTTTGACGGCTTAAAAAATTTGCCTATCGCCTGAGACTTTGTGCAAATAACTGTAAAGACGTCGCTAATTGAAACAAACGGAGCTTACAAACAAATGTCGCATATTAGTGGGTTCACCTCTATGACAACCCATCTCCTAGTACACCACCCAAAAAAAAATACTTTTCCCCTTCCAAGTCTAATCTCATAAGTGTACGTTAGTCATGTGCTTGGCGCTTAGTCCTTGGCCAAATGGCTGGCCATAAATTGTAGCCTGGCCATTGTTGCCTCGTCTTTGGCTGCAATTTTTCAAGCGCATGTCGAGGCATGTCCTGGCAACTCCTGACTCCTGACTGTACAGCACACATGGTGTTGTAAATTTGCTTCCCCGTGTGGCATTGTTGCTGTTACTGTTGTTCTTATCCCTCTTATCCCTGCCAGTTGCCAGTCAAAAGGTCAAAATATGTTGCAGCCAGTCGACATGCTGGCAACTTTATTAATTGCGCTTGTTTATCGTCTCGTTAAAGCACCAATCTCTCACTCCATTTCTCTCTATCTTTTTCTCTATCATTCTCTGCATTCTTTAGATAATTTAAACTAATTGCGTGACTCGATGGCATTTCTTCAATTATCCTTAGACTGAAAGACTTATGATGGCCCCGCAAATATTTGACATAATTGCAGGATTAGCGCGCTCGGTTTTCAATTAGCGCTAAGTAATCCCAGTCCAAATTGCAGCAACAATTTGATATACTCAAATTGCTGTGGCATTTTCATTCAATTTGCCATAATTTAAGCCAATTGCATGTTGTCGTTTGCAGTTTTGTGCAATTGCCATTTGAATATTTAAGCCACATCACAAACAGTCCAAAAGAAATCCCGGACTAAATGTTATTGTCCTCGGGGACATGCACCTTTGAGGACAGTCAACATTTGCTTTCTTTAGATATTTTATAAGAAATATTTCCATATTTTTATGGCCAGAATACCAAGTACTGATGGCTTGAATAAATGTCAGCGCTCAATAGATAATCTGAGTTTGAGTTGGTGTATAAGTAAAGGTGAGAATATGTAAAGGAAATATAAGTCTTATACTCTATTTCCAATTTACATTCCTGCTCTTCTCATACTTTGAATTTATTTAATTTAATTTTAGCACTAAGCAGTCACTAATAGTTATGTTTTAAGTTGAATTTAATTTTGTAACTTTAACTAATGCATGTTATTTAGTTATTCCTCTTAAAAATTACTAAAATTTCTTATTTCATTACAATGTAATATGTAGTTATATGCATATGAAAAACTATTCATTTCGTAAGGAACATTTATAAATTTTAGGTACATTTGCTAAACAGTTTAGCTCTGCAATATGGTTTTATGTTTTTACCCCATTTTCTCCGTTTATCTCTATAGAATCCATTAGGCCACAGACATAATAAAACAGATTTAAACTTTTCCAATCCAAAAGTCAATACATTTTTTTATTATTTCTGCTCAACACTTGTTACAATTTTTAAGCTAATTTAATAAATACTGTATGTTTGTATGTATGTATGTATGTATATATATTTTTATAATCCGCTTATAAACGCAATTTTCAGTGAGGCTTTTATAAAAATTGAATAAAAAATTTTACACATGAGCGCAAATTGAGCTGATTCAAATAGTTTCCTGTTTTCGCATTGGGGGTTGTAACGATGTTTAAATATTTGTAGAGAAGAATGTCGTTTTTTTTCTGTCTAAGCTTGTTAATAGCTCGAGGGGGTTTTTGGTAGGTATTGTTAATGTGACATAATTGAAAATCAAAACTAAAGCACTTAACTTTATTCATACAGCGAAATGCACAAAAAGTTGAACATATGTGACCCAAAAATGGGCAGCCTGTAAATGTGTCAAGAGGGTCGGGAGGGTGAGAGGCTAAAGACAATGGTTAGATGGTTAGTAGACGACCCAAATGACAGTTTAAGTGTCAACCAGTTTCATAGTCGATGACAAGTGCAATCAAGCATAAGGGTAAGTGTGAGTTTCAATTAGAAATGCAGGCTAACTGGATTGTCACTGCTCTACATACAGATTGATAGATCTGGTTCCGCTTCCAGCTGTCAGAGTTGCTCAAGTTACCCTTAGGGCAGAGATAGATAGAGAGTCATAGAATTGCTGACAACCTTTTCATGCTAATTGCTTATGATCTTTTACAAAATTGCCTAAATTTGGTAGACCAAACCTTGTCGAACCCTGCCCACATTGAGGTATAGTATGTCATCACGTGAGGTGTGTTCACTTTCTACTCTGTAAAATGTCAACCCCTATATAAGACGGTCTCAATTGCTCAATAGTGTCAACTTTCAAATGATTTGTGTTGGGTTAACATAAATATTTTCACCGCTCTCTGATTACCGCCACATTATATCAATATAAACACCCCAATTGTGGGATTTCTTTATTGTTCTTTCATTACCATTACCATTATAGTTGATATTAATTGTATATTATACATTTATATTTTTAAGTGAAATCTTAAAAACAAAATTATTTCTGTATAAAAATTGAATCTGTACCAATCTATACCATTGAATTACAACAGCTTTAATTTTCTACGCTTTATTTATATTTCTCGACAACTTTCTGTTTATAATGATACCTATAATAACGACCTTTAAAAGCAGGTCTAAGGACTGCAAATGCCACAAGCATTCACAAGGATTACGACAAAACATAAGTAGAAATGAAAACTCTCACATATGCCCATTTATCATGTCAAATTTGACATTTGTAATTGTAAACTGATACGCCTCGAAGGTATTTTCTCCAGCCCATGATGGAAAATGGAAGGAGAGTTATCTAACCAGCAACATATGCGCACATTTTAAAGGAAAAATCCAGTGAAAATGAGACAAATAAGAGTCATCCCCTGGAGATGTTTAGTCAAGTTTTTGGGTCAAAAAGTGAACCACTTTAAAATTCAATTAAAAGATACTAAATCATTTTAGGATATTTGCAAAGATTTCACATATGCCACGCCCACGATGTCATGGAAATTTAAATTTTCCCACTTTCAGCGTCGCGTGCGTTGCGAAAAGTGCAAAAACCACTTAAATGTCAGCAGTGTCGTCATAAATAATATAATTTCTTTTTTTGGTATTCATAATTTGCACAACCCTCATAATAATTGAGGGAGGAGATACACGCGACCTTTGTTGCTGGGAATCTGCCTGAGGCGTTGCCGTCTTACATATCATTTGAGCCCGCATTTGAAGTCATTTCTTTTGAGATCTACTTGTAAATAAAATATATAAAATTTAAACAAGTAATTTATCTTTTTAATAAAAATAGAATAACTTAAGTAGAATAAATAAATAAATAAATTTTAATTTAAGAAAAGCCATGTATCCCTAGGCAGTAATGAATAAAAAATACACATAACTAAGCCCAATTGTTACAGAATCTATTTATAAACATAATAAAATACAAATTATAAATAGTTGAGTAGGAGAAAAAAAAAATAATAAAATAGATAATTAAATGAATATAAATAGTAATATTATAAAATAAGTTCCTTACGCTTAATGTTTATTTTACTTAGTTTAATTTAATTTAAGGAAATCTCTGCTGCGATAGCAATAAAAAATAAAATAATAAAAAAATAAATAAAATAAATAAATTCATATGAATAGTAATAAAATAAGTTCTTTACGCTTATTGTCTAATTTAGTTTTATCTAATTTAAGGAAGTCTCTGCTGCGATAGTATTAAGATTTGAAAATATTTAAAATATATATACTCAAAGATATAGTGAAAATTTGATCTAGGTTTGGGCATTTGTTGGATTCCCTACTCCTCGGGGCATGTCTGACCAATGAAGCACATCAACTGACTGACTCTCCTGCCCCACATGACTGACTTTTCGATGGTCAGTTGTGGCCTCTGTTCTTGCCTCTGTTTCTACCTCTGCTTTTGCCCCTGTTGATGCCTCTTAACGCTCCATCAAACGTGTTGTTGGCGAGCATTTTTGCATGCGCCTGTCAACATTTTAATTAAAAAAGGTTACGGACTGCGACTACGTCTACGTCGAGAGCAAGAGCTGAATCCCAACCAAAGCCATATGTAAAATTTCGCGCTTTCTTTGTCCCCATATAGAGAATGGACGGGAATGGACCTGGCTTGACCGGGTCGAAAGGGTGCCAAAATAATAAACTCGTTTCGCAGTTACAAACAATTTCCTTTTCAATTTTGCTCGGTTGGTTTTTTGTTCCACTCATCCCCACCTTCTCTTATTTCTCTCCTTCTCTATTTTCTTCTCTTTTCTCTCTCCCTGTGGAGGTCATTACATGTGTGCTGTATTTCGGATGGAATCGTCGTTCATTCGCTGGGTCCATTCATTGTTTGCCATCATTTTAATTTTATTTATTGTGCGACTACCCCTAACACACACCCACAATCACACACACTCACAAACACATACACACACACTCACACACACATTAACGTGTCCAATGCCTCATGCAAATTAGATGAATTGCTTGGCAGTCCAAAGTTTCCTCATTCCCTTCATTTCAGAATGTTTGTCAGCTTCACTCTTGTAATGACTTGGCCATTGGCTGTTGCCATTACCTCAAACTTGGCCTTTTGCATATTTGCGAGCTGGCCACGTCAATGGTTTTGCGGACATTTATTGTTTGAAAGCTATTACCCCTACTCCCCCCTTGCAATTGACAATGGCTGGCGACGCGACTCGACACCGTTTTTGATTGTTTTGGGCAACTTCCTACCCCGAGAAGCCCTTCCAAAAAATTAGAATAGATGGGGTACATTGAAATTTTATGCCCTTACGTTGATTGTTGAAATGTTTAATTGCTTTGTCATTATAGCTGGAAGTTATTGCTACTTGCGAGGCACATCTGAGTGCAGTGAATAAAACTGCACTTGAGATCAGGTACAGTTTCCATTTTGTTCCCTAGTCAAATGTATGCAAATTATAGATGAGCCCTAAGGTAAAAACCCACACCTGCAATTGTAGCCAACAAACCAAACTTCGGTTTGACATTTTCATTCATTTGTCTACGCAATAAACAAAAAAATGCCGAAAAAGTCTGAAAAAAATCGGTAAAATAGAATCATTTCAACTGCTGTCCATCCAAGTATTGTTCTCTCCATTCATCCAACCAAACATTTTTGCCAGACAGCTGCCTGTTGCCTGCTGTTTTTGGCCAACTTGGGCTGTCAATATGTTGCTGGTAATAGGGAGGGGAAGGCAGCAGAAAATGGCTGCAAAACTTGGCTTGTCGCACATTTTTTCACGCCGAAAGCCAAATAAAAGCGTTGGCATTTTAATCAACATTAAGCAAAAATGCTTTTTGCAAACATTTCTTGCAATTGTTTTTTTTTTCCTATTTCTTTTTTGTTCTCTATGTGTCCATCAGACTGACTGACGGACTGACAGTCGCTGGGCATTGTCATTAATTTTAGCGTATGTGCTTTGGTCATTTATAACGCCAACGCGCAGACTTTGCAAATTAAAAAGCAGAAATGTGGCAAAACTTTTGTACTCTGTACCATTTTCAATTATAAACAAAAAACAGCAGCTACAAAAAATGTCAATCCCTGGTTTTCTACCGCCTCCTGGGACCAAACCTCAACACTTCAAAGTGCTTACCTCGACGCCTGCTAAGATGCGACCTTCTGCTGTCCAGGGAATTAGGCGGAGTGCTAATAATTCCCCTCCCCAATAAACAGACTACGTTTATGATTATGAGACGGCGTTGACAAGATTTTCAAATGGTTTTATGGCTGACCCAAACCGAACCCGTAAAATATTTCATTAATTTTAATTGGAAATTGCGCCAAGACGCCGCTCAAGCAGATAATTACAACAAAGCTCTCCAACTCTCTCCTGGTTTCTCGGGCTATTCAAATATTCAAAAGTACTGAAAAATGTAAAGGACAATGGAGGTTTAAGGTACAGAGGGGCAAACGTCTTGGGCTTTGCTTAATTTGAAACAAATGTCGTAAAAATGTGGAAATATAATTTGATGGTTGACTGATGCGCCAAGCTTAAGCGATGGAAATAATTTTTTCAGAATTATTTTTAAGCTATTTTTTAAATATTTTACGAGAGATTTGCAAGACAAAATAATAAAAACTCAAATAAAAAAGCTTCAGGATTAGAGTACTTATGGAACGTGTGCTTTGCTGGAGAGAATAAATTTAAATTCAAAATATTTGAGAGAAAACATAATCGTGTAGTTGGAATTGTTTGAAGGTCTCGTTTAAAGCCATAGACAACACATTACACCTGCTAATCCCTCCCCTGGACACTGCCCTCAATGTGTCTAACAACAATTCAATCAAATGGCAGCTACAAGTTCCTAAAACTAATTAAAATGCCATCAACGAGATGCATGTGCCGTGTGGAAGCCGCGGGCGATGCGACTACATGAGACTACAATGCAGATACATGGAGAATCCAGGGGAAGTTGGTCCAGAGAGGAGGAAAGTGAATGGTGTCACAGTTTGAGCTGCCATTTACGCGTAATTTGGCGCGCCTAAAAGCATACTACCAGAAAAAAAAACAGACTGGAGATCCTTGGGTTGAGGTCGGTCGGTCCACAGTGTTTTGGCAAAGCTTGTCAACGTGTTCGCCAATTCGTAGACCGCCAAAAACCGCGTGATTTATGCGCTTTTAAAGCACTTAACGGTAAACAAGTCTATGAAGCTCCAAGCCAGAGGTCAGTTAGAGAAGTTGAGGGGAATGGGGAAGGCTTACAATAAATTTTCGCGAATAAATCTTTCAACTACATAAATCTCACGCGCCAAATTTGAGCCGCCTTTTTTTTTGGATGGTAATTCGCGACTTTCAAATGCGATTCGCACAAATCAAAGCGTAAATTGCTTTGATTTGAAAGCTTTTTATTTTACAGGGACAGATTGTTGCCCGCCAGGCTGACTGGATGGGATATGGATGGAGAAATTCATGATGTAAACCGCGACTGTACCTTGCGGCTCTTGACGGTCCACCAATTAAAAATAATTTTAAAGCTGGCATATGCGCGCATTTCGGAAAGCCATAGCCAGCAACCCTGAATGGTAACCCTGGCAAATATCGTTAAATTTTATTTTTTATCATACGCGCACAAAAGATTAAAATAAAGTAGAAAATTTTCAAATATGTTACTCGCGTCACTTGCAGCTAAAGAGCGCCACATACGCATTCATATGTGAGTCGCAATTCGCGAAATTTACAATTAACGCCAGTCACAGGCTGAGGACCAGGCTGAAAAGCCTAGAGTAAGGCAGGAAAAAGCCAAGTCAAATAAACATAAGTTTTTATGCTTTTGGCAGTTTGAAAAGCACTTGGAGTTTGAGGGTTGTGACGCTATAGATGGTAGCGTGACAAAGCACGAGTGATTTTACATTGGTGTAGATCTGATGAGTGTATAGAATAAGAATATACAAAATATTCAAAAAATGTATATTAATATTTTTCTAATGAAACCACTTGAAAAGAATGCGTGATGCAATTTACAAATTTTACTTTGTCAAAAGCAAGATTTGAACTACAAACACTTAAGATATTGCTAACAACTTTTAAGGTTCTATAGGTATAGGATAATAAATCTACATTTTAAATAGAGATAAACGCATGTTAAAACACGAGTTTCAGTTTACGAAATCATTGCATAACAGAAAATTAATATAATTGTATTTCTGATAATCTGAAAAATAGTTTATGATATTCATTACTTGTAAATTATTTAATAAAGAACTAAGCTACATACGAACTTATATAGTTGTATACAAATATTATATCTCATTAAAATAAAGTAAGGATACTTACATTTCTAATAATCTCAACAGTGGTTTACTATTTCTCGTGATACTTTCGTGCACATTCGTGTGTCCTCATAAGCATGCACGAGCTTTCGGTTGTCATGTTGTCCATCTCTAGCTGGTATCATATGCAAAAATGCAGCACATGTGTTAAGTAAATCTTCCGCCGGCGTGGCCATAATCATAAACATTTATGGCTGACGCACGCCTGCAGGCATCAGGAAAGAGGCAACAGGACATCCCCCTCAGGAGTTTGCCCGCGTCTCATCACTTTGACGAGTGAAGTCCTTTTTTATATCGTATCCTTTGGATGGTAAAGCCACAGGATTAGGTACAACTGTGATGCTCCACGCACGTTTTGGTCTGGGCTCAATTTGATTATTTGACTTGACAAATAATTGTCATTTTGATGTGACGCGGCGACTTAAAATTCTAAGTAATTGTAAATATTGAAAATTTGTTAAGGGTGAAGTCACGTTAACCCTTTTCAAAGTTGAAACCCAACGAATGGACTCAGCTGATACTTTAAAAAGGTCATTCATTTTTTGATTCTTAGTAAATGAAATACCCTGTATACACATACCCTGCATATGAGTTATCAAAGTACATGTCTGACCCAAGCGAAATGTCAAGTGATTTATGGTTCTATGTTAAAAACTATGCCAAAAGCATTTCCTGCTACGCATTTCCACCGTTTCAACTAATTTAAATTCCTCTTTTGGAAAATCACAGCATGGAGAGCTGTCACATGCTTTTCCTCCCCTTCCCTTCCTCTCCACTGAATTCTTCCTAACAACACAACAAATGAGTTTCGGTGGGGCAATGTTAACAAGCGTTTTACACAATGATACAAGGCATGTCCTATGCTCTATGAGTGTGTCTGATGTTGCTATTGCTCCAAAAGGGCGGACCCTTCCCCTACCCACTCTCACTCTCCCCCTTTCTCTAGGACAACACACGGCAGTTGGTCTCTCTGTTCGTTTGTTCGTTGACAGCTTGAAAACCATAAATCAACAAGTTAAGTCAAACGTGGTGCAGCAGCAGCTCTAAAAGCCAAAAAAATAAAAAGTAGAAGAAGAACCCACAAGTGAAATTTTAAATTTTTACCACATATGCAACAACAATAACAACAACCACCCAAAAGGAGCAACGACAACAACAACAAAACGGAATTGATTTCAATGTTTAATAAAAAATTCATGAAAATTTGTCAGCTCAAGCAAGCTTTTGGATCTGTCTTTAGGTATAGCTTTGAATCTGAGTGTAGATCTGGGGCTGTTGCTATTAATCACAGTTTGTTGCACTCGCTGCGCCATAAAGTGATTCATGTATAGAGTCCTGGAACGTGGTAAGGGGAGAGCAGCAGGCGCATCCTGCCAGGACTATCCTGTCACGCCACTTTCAACTTGTTCTATGATTTATGTTGCATTTTAGAGCGCTGACAAGAACAAGTTGGCGCATTATTTTCATTCTGACCAAAAATTAAGGTTACAATATGAGCACTAATCAGGCATTATTGAACTTTTAACAGAAATACATCTCTTGAATGAAATGAGAAGAATATATTCATTTTTTTAAGTAAAATTTAGTACCTGGATATTTGTTTCTGGTATGAAAAGTTTTGAAAAGTACTGAAGTTAATCGGAAGAAAAATAAAATGTTAATCAGGAATTTTTAAACAATGTATTTTGCACAGATCTCTAAAAATTATATTGATTGTATGAAAAACCCAAACAAGCTACCCAATATTTTGTGTTTTTATTTCGTGTTTGCTCCACACTAATAGAGTATCTCATATTCATTAACAAACATTGTATAAACTTTTTAACTCCCTTTTTCTCTGTCTGCTTTCATTTATTTATAGTTTGCAATTTATTTGGCTTGCCAAAATTGATTTATCCACGGATGCTAAATAACCAGAAATATCGCATATATCTAAGTTTTTCGCCTGTCCCAAGAGTCAAACACAATAATGCAATTGATTTTTGGTGATAAAAATCAATGTTTTAACTGCAAAAAAAAGGGTACAAGCCTAACCAGCTGAAAGGGGGTGAGGCTAAGGGTTGAGGGGTGTCAGAGGTTGAGGGGGTTGACTTTGCCCCTGGATATTTCCCTTTCACTGCTTTCACTCAACCAAATGTTTACATACATGCGGTTGTTTCATATTTCATACAGTTTTTTATATTTTCCTTTTTTTTGTTGGCAAAATCAAAGCATAAAGTTGTCAAGGCGTAGCGAACCTGAAACCCCTTTTTCCTACCCCACACTCCACCCCTGCCCCGTGTCTGGTGCGTGTTTTTTCATAATAAATGGCACTGGCACATTTGCCGTGCGTCTTATTTATGAAAATTGAGTTATAATTGGTAGTGCATTAAGTTGTCGTCGTCGTTGTCGTTGGCGTTGTTGAGGTCCTGTGGCTCCTTTTCATATTTCCATGTGCCTTAAGTAGAGTGTGTGTTTGTGTCGTTGACGCATTTCTGCATCAATAAATACGCAAATTGAATTTATAGGCAGAACGAGTGCGAGTTCGAGTCCTTTTGGCTTAAAAGTGCCACTAAATCAAAATCATGTCACCACATACTCACATACATTCATATGTGGTATCAGCTAAGGAAATGCAAGCAGCAACAAGGGGTTAAGACCATGTGTGCGTATGTGTAGTTTGCATACGTTTTCACGTTTCCGTTTGTGCTCTCTTTTTTATGCTATCTGCGTATCCTTCCGTTTAGCTATGCAACTTGTTTCTTCTTTCCTTTTCAGTTTTCTTTTTTGCATATGTCCTGGCGTCGCACTCTGTTGAGTTTTGACAGAAGAAACGTGTGCCGAGAACAAGAGAATTCCTGTTTTATGTGTGGAAATATTTTGACAGTTTCGCGGTTCGTTAGATTTTTTAAAGAGAGTGAAATAAATCTATTAAATATAGATAATTTATTTGAATTTATTCAATTAATTTATCTAACTTTCTTATAATCCCCTAATCATGCTTGTTGTCTAAGACAACTTTATTTAGCCCTGATACCCTTTCATTTTCCCATTTCCTAAACACACTTGACACGATACTTTTATGCTTTGGTCCGGTCCATTGTCCTTCACTGCATCCTGGCACTTAAGTATGACCACATGCTCAAATTCAACGCACAAAAGGCCAACCTCCCGCCTCTTAACCCCTTTTTCAGCCTTCTCCTTGTGGCCACTTTTATCGCCGTCCCATTTAGTGGTCATTTCTTTTGGGCCCAATGACCCTTCATTTTGGGCAACGGTCAACCCTTTTCTCGCTTAATATATAAATTATATGATTTTTGCATTATTTTGGCGTAATGTGCACATTAATGACACACTTGAAATTATGTTGTTAATAGAACAGGGTTGATTTTCTTTGAATCGATGTGTTTCGATATTTAGGCATTTGTTTTGGGCACCAACAATTTATTGCCTCTTTTTTGGTTGACTTTTTATGTTATTTTTGCGTTGCATTTTTATGTTTTTTGTGTTTATTCCTTGGCAACATTAATTTAGCTGCCAACATTGACAGACAGTTGATGTTTTATGTGATCAACATGGAAAGAGTTCAATACGGGGCACATTAGTAGAATTACAAGACCATTGGCACGTGAAATGATATATGGAATGCCACAAACTGAAGCCAATTTATAGACAACAGAATCTAGAAAGGGGTGGAAATGTCTAGTTAAAATCCTCCTATGAGGAAAATGCTTAGGTAAAGGCACATTTTACTCTATTTATTTAATTGTAGACTGCGAAATTCACTTAAATACTTTGCTAGACAAATCAAATCAGGCTTTATAACTTTATTTGTACAGCGATAAGCGAAATAAATCTCCAAGTGTCAGGCGGAGGCACACATATGTTCCCCCCTCAAGTTAAACAACAACTGTACCTTCATTGAGTAGAGCCTTCAAATAGAAGGGGAGCCTGAGTTGAGCCGTAAAAAAAGTCTGTAAGATTTACCAAATATTGCACAATGATGGATCATAAATAACTTATGTTTGCACGGCGAGCAGTTGGAATAGTCGACAAAAAACACGAGTGACGTAACACTCGAATAGGAGAGAAATTCCCCCCTCTCGGATTGACCCTCTGGGCAACTGGACAGCAGTGACTGCCCCGGCCATTAAGCACAAAAGGATGACCCTTGATGCCGTAAAAAAGAACTGACTGGACAATGGTCACTTGATGATGCGGGCGCGTCGACGCCACTGTTGAGTTCTCTATACAATTCTCATATTCCCAGCAGCTTCGCCGGTTTTATTCGCCTGCCTTTTTACGGCACAATGTCCAAATGAACGGAAGCGACTCGTAAAACTAGCGAATTGTGAATTATGTTGCTGACATATAGTCCTGTCATAGCGACCATCTCTGTCGCCAGTCAATAGTTGACAATAAAATGAAAGAAGAAAAAAGTATCATATAAAAAAGTGTGGACATTGGTCAACTGTGTGGAGAGGGGAAGGGAGAGCTATCTTGTCGTCTATTGAACTCCTGTTTTTTGATCAATAAAAGGTGCATTAAAAAAGGCACTCAGAAAGTAGATGGTTTAAGTAGTTGTCGTAAATACATTTTATTGTAAATTGTTTGCAATAAAACTTTGTTGAGTTCGAGGTGTGACTCTTGCCATGTCTTGAATGCGGGTCAATTGCTTCTGGCAATTTTTGGAGGGCTTAAAGCAACCGTAAGTAAATGCCAAAGTAAAAGCCATTAACTGCCATTTAAATATTCATTACTGCTAATGTTTACGTGGCAAATGAAAACCACAAACTACTTTCGAAAGTAAAAGAAAATGTAGCCAAGAAAAACCGAAAAATTTACTTTACAAAAGTTCAAAGCCAAGAAAAGTGTGCAGAAGGATAAGGTGAAAGGATAAGGCATTGAATATGCACACGCCATAATCACATTAAAATGTAAACGATATGCAAATGGATGCGCTGACAAGGAAGCACAGGACTCAGCAAGGATACAGCCAGAACACAGCCAGGATTCCCCAATAGAAGTTCATCAAAAATGCGCACATGTAAAAAAGGTAAACGGAAAGAAAACTGTTTGAAAAAACTAGCAAAGCAAGTACGTTACTTGGCAAAGTTTCCTGCCTTAGTCCTGCGGCAGGATGTGTGAGCAAACATAATGTGCCGAGTGAGTTTTTCTTTCCACGATAATCACGTCCTCACTTACAGCAGCAATTAGTGTAGAGAAAAGTAAAATGGAAGAAGAGGTCCTCATTTTAATTCAATAAAAGTCAAACGAGGCATTTCCTGTCCCGCAAAAACTTTTCACCACTTTTTGCTGTGGTCTGTTGCCTAAAGTCAATTAAAATTGGTAAAAGCTGTAAGACACATCGCGTCGTCTTTGCTTCAACTTGCCAAAACTTTTGGCCAAGCTGCCACTTCAAACTCTGAGCCACATGTGTGAAGACCAAAACTCTGAGCCATTGTTGGCCTAATGCAATCAATGGCCAAGTGTGTCGAAACTTTTGGCAACACACAAAGGATTGTCCATGAGATACTCATAGAACACGCCTCGCAGCTTTCCACTTTGCAAATCAGAATCGAAATGAACCTTCTTGAATTGCCATTTTTGTACACTGAAAAAAAATGGATTAGCCTTACAAATTAGAATAATTCTTCTAATAAAACCATTTGTTCTTTAAAATGTTCTTATTTGCAGTGTTCTTACAATCGAGATGTGTGGAAATTTGGTTCTCGACGGACTCTTAGTTTTAAGACCATAATCTTAGTCTTGGAACATTTTTAATTTCAGTGTAGCCATTTCAATTAAATTATCACAACAAGCAGCCCCAAAAAGAACAATAGCAGTGTCGTCCTGCCAGCTAAGTGCATTTCGCAATCCTGTGTTCCTGATGGCTTCACTTGGCAGCCGCAAAGCCAGGCCAAAACACCTAAGTCATTGCCATTGTCAACAGTAAGAAGAGCTCTTGGCCTGGTATTGTTTTTCGACTTAAGACTGTGGCAACTTCATTATGCTTGTGGCCAAAATGTGCTTCAGGACGCATCTGAAATGACTTTTCAATGCGGTTTTGATAATAAAACGAAGCAACAGCCAACAGACAGAGACAATTTCATATGCAAATGACTCAAATGAATTTAATCAACAATTGTATCACTCTCTCTCTCTCTTTCTCTCCTTGCTGTTGTTGTGTCTGCACACTTTGTGTGCATTATTCTAATGAGATTTTGCACAGGCGGCAGTTTTTATGGCCCAACATTAAACAGAGTCCAACTGGAGTTGGTCAGGAGAGAGACAAGGCAGGTGAAGTATGAGAAGAGGGAAGGGTGAGAGAAGCCAACGTGCTCGTGCCATTGTTGCATTTATTTTGATAACAACTTTTCAAATTAAATGGCCAGACTCGAGATTGCTACAAACATTACGCATACGACATGTAACACGCTCGCATAACTAACGGCA
Organism: Drosophila testacea; assembly: GCA_035043265.1. Taxonomy (NCBI): domain Eukaryota; kingdom Metazoa; phylum Arthropoda; class Insecta; order Diptera; family Drosophilidae; genus Drosophila; species Drosophila testacea. The sequence goes on along the minus strand of JAWNND010000378.1, from coordinate 810,018 downwards.
TTTAGTATGACCTTTCTATTGTTGTTGCTATGTCTGTTGTTGTTATTGTTGTTGTTGTTGCATCTCTGACCGCAGTAAACGTAATTGTCTGTGGTACCGTGGTCAGCCAATAAAAGCAAACGGCTCTCGAGTCCCTTCAAGTTGCCAGGCAGTTAGTTTATCCTGACCATCAAAAATACTGCTCTCATCTTCCTCTTACTCCCCCTCTCCTCTCTTTTCCTCTTAACTTTAAATTTGATGTTGTTCCTGTGGCATAAAAAACTGCGTTTAGTTGTAAAAAGAAAAGACAACAGCTCCTTAACATGTTGCTGCAACAATGTTGCCAACGATATGTTGCCAAAATCCCTCTACAGACTCAAACAAAGCATTTTTGTTTGATTTGCATATGACAAACGGGCGAACTGCGTAGTTGGCATGGGATCTTTAACCGGGTTGTTCATTTTCCTGCAAATGACCAGCAATTTTGTTGTTGTTGTTGTCCGGGAGTGTGTTTGTTTGTGTGTGTGTGTGTGTGTGTGTGTGAGTGTTTTTGATAGCCGTTCAGAGACCGTCTCCATTGCGATGTGTTCGTGTCCAAGCTTGTTATGTGGCTGGCAGACATCCACATTGCATTCTTATTGACTGTAATGCCACTTTGGTTGCAACCCCAGCCCAATCTTGCAACTTCCCCCTGCATATATGGCATCTCTTTTAAATGGGTTCCAACATTGTTGGACTCGCTTTTTATTCGTATTGTGCGGTTGGGCATGCAAAATTAAATTAAAAAAATGCACTAAGCTACAGTGGAGCAAGCTCGACAGTAGGAGACCCAGTACTTTTTGAGTGCAAAGCGTTCACTAGATTGCATTTCAATGTTGCGTACCATTCAACAGATGGCGCCACCTCATAAACATAGAGGTCGCTGGCGTCTCTTCTTCTTCCTTTTGCCCGTAACATTGTTAGTTGAATTACTTCCGCGTTTATCATCCGATTGGAATGAAATTTGGTGGACTGGTTTGGACTATAGTGTTCATTATATGTACCAAAAATAAAGACGCTAGCACTAAAGGGGCTCTTGTAATTCGACTTCAAAGTTTTGTATTACAATTTCCGGGGGCGAAGGTGGGCGTGGCAAAAATTTAAAACAAACTTGATCAATGCAAGATATAGATGAACCTACATGCCAAATTTGGTGTCTCTAGCTATTATAGTCTCTGAGATCTAGGAACTCAAAAAAGGGACAGACAGACAGACAGACAGACGGACAGACGGACAGACGGACAGACGGACATGGCTATATCGACTCGGCTGTTGATGCTGATCAAGAATATATATACTCTATGGGGTCTGCCACGCCTCCTTCTGCCTGTTACGCACATTTTTTTGCACAAACTTAATAGACCCATTTGTACTTTTTTAAAGTACTGGGTCTAAACATTAACAAAGAGTTGAAATGGGGGCCAATTTCGTACATTAGATGCATGGATATAATGGTAGCTGAAAACTGTTAGCAGTAGCTGAAAATCTACTTAAATAAAATATGTTAAACATAAATAATATTGGGATTATTAATCTCTTATTTAGATTATATTGACCTTAGGTTTTCTGTAACTTTATCACCAATTAAATAAAATAAATTAATACTTCTAAATAAACAAAATATTTAAGTATCATAATAATTTGTTTCCTTCTCTGTCAGACACCAAGCTCTTCATTTTCCGAAAGCTGATGAATATATGTGTTATTTCCTAATTCAAACGACTGACATAATTGTAAATTGTTTGAACTTAAATGAAAACTATCTAAACAAGCTCTTTAAAAAAATAAACAGCTTGAAGTTAATTATTTTATTTTTTTTTCGATGTTCAAGAAATATTTGTTGATTCCTTTTTGTATTCTTCGATCTTGGATCTAAGAAACATTGAGTGGGATGGGGTAATTTTTGATTGCCCTTTTATTGATATTAGGTCCTAGAAACTTATTTTCGATGTTCAAGAAATATTTGTTGATTCCTTTTTGGCATTCTCCGATCTTGGATCTAAGAAACATTGAGTGGGATGGGGTAATTTTGATTGCCCTTTTATTGATATTAGGTCCTAGAAACTTATTATAGAATTATAGAAGCCTACACAAAAGAAAACTTTTAAATCATTTATTATTGAAAATGCGCTTAGAGTTATTAAACAATATTATTTCTTTTAAATTGCTTAACTTTTTGAAAATATCCGTCAGGCATAACAAGATATATTTATTACATCCTACGGATAGACATTTTAAAGAAAATTCATCAACAAGGCGTATGATTGATTTTGTGGCTGAAATGTCAGTTTTGGGGGAAAACCCAAAAACAAATTTGAATAAAAAATCAGCCCCGTGGCATTGATGCAGTGAAGCTTAAATCGAACGCTGGATTACATCCCAGAATCGAGAATTACACACTTGAGTCCACCAGAGAAGGAGGGAGGAAAGGACAACAGCCGCCTGGAGTATTGTGGCAGGAGCGTGAAAGGAAATCCGCGCAAAAGGACACTAATATAAATAAAATTTCAATTACTCAACAATTAATTTTGTCTTGTTAGCAATCGACGAAGCGTTAAAAGAAGACGACCAACGTTCTCCTTAAGGACTATTCATCCGTATTTGCGCTAGATATTTAAAAGTTATCGCCAACCAAACGGAACTGCCAGCTGTGCCAAGAATTGAGACAACTTTTAGTCCTTGGGCTTTTAATTGTAGAACTGAGAGAGAACTGCGAGCATAAGACACACAATTAGAAGGCAACTTATTTGTTTTCTGATTATGAAGCGTTAAGCAAAACTGTCAACGTGCAACCGAGAAACGCAATTTATTGAGAAACTTTGAGAACTGGCAGACACCACAACCCTGCCCCTTCGCATATCCTGCCAAGCTAAAAGCTTATCTCTGTGCTTCGTCACTCAAGCAAAACGACGATGGAAAAGGAGAAGAATACGGGGAGAATAAGGCAAGAAGTTGATCTTAAGTCGGAGATAGTGTCTCCGGTGTAGCACTCTGATACTCCAACTCCAACTTCTTCTTTACATTCCTGCTCCTTCCATGACTTGTCTGGTCGTCACGCACAAAGGACTACGTCTCAAATTAGCAGAAAAATCTGTTATCCTTTCGTTTGGCTTGGCTTGCGGCGTGTTAATGATTTTTCCCTCTCTCTCTCTCTCTCTATCTTTGAGTTGGAAAAGTTTTCTCGACATCCTAGCTAAAGAAAGTTGCCTTACAAATGAAGTGACAGAGCATATTTAAAATTGAACAATTTAATCCGCCGAGACGAGACCGAGACAAGACAGAAACACAGTCGGAGACAAGTCGACAACGGCAGGAAGGAGAAGTCCTTGCACGTGAATTGTTGACTCTGTCGCCTGCCTTGTTTTTCTTGCCTGCAAGGAATATGTGCTAATTAGCAAACAGTCAGCCTCTGCCAGGATACAATTTGTGTATTTGTATGTGCATTGTACAAGGATTGTATTACTCCTTCTGCTTTCTATTGAATGTCTCCCACTGTCTCTTTCTCTCTGTTAAACAAATAAGTTTGTTGTACGTTTGTCCTTCGGGTTTCTGGTTGACGTGTCGCCTGCTTTGTCTTATCAGACACCTCGTCCTGCCCATTGTCATTTTCCAAGTGGTTGATTGGCACGTAATTTAACTAAGCTTATTTGGGTACGAGAACTGGTATATGATTCTTATAACTGATATACCTGAAATTATCATAATATATAAATCGTTTTAATGTTATATTTGCCATTGCAAATAATAATTAAATTTGAATTTAATCAGCGTTAATGGCCATCTGACAAATTCCATTTTACAACTTGTTCCCCTCCAAATACATATATTTTCAAAATAATCAAACAAAAAGCAATGACCCAACCGCAACCATGTTGATTACAAGCACACCTAGTAATCCCGACAAATTCCAACCAAAACCAGAAACAAACCAAACCGAAACGAAACGAACCTAACTGAACCGCCAATATCAATGACCAAAATCGAACGCACAAATAACCGCAATGTAACACATTTGCAAATATGGCAAAAAGCCATAAACAAAATATGCGATTACTATGAAATAGGGAACCTTCCTCTAGGTGGATGAGGTGCCAGCTCGATTTTCCAGCTGCAATTGTTTGCCAAAAACATTTAAACCTTTATTTGAAAATTACACATAAACATATTGCAAATGGTTGAACGGAAAAGCAGCTCTAAAGGGTGTCCGAAACAGCCAGTCAATATTAATACGCTTTCAAAGGGTATATCAATTATTAGGAAGACAGCAATTATCAAGAAAAAATTATTTATAAACAAGTTATGTAAGAGTTTTGTATTAATGATTTAACTGACATGATGTATTGAATTGTATTTTCAATTGTATGACAATTTTGAGAATGATATGAGAGTTGGAGATCTAGTTAAATAAATAAATAATGCAGGTATTTAAAAGATTATGCTAGCTAGACCATAGTACGGGCCCCATACTATATTTAACAGTATGAAGTATGGTCCGATAGATTTTTAAGAATATAGTTTGAAGACATTCTGATAAAAGACCAAGAATTTTAAATACATTCTTCAAAACTTGGAATTGATTTATTATTACACAATAAACAAAATGAATTAATACAACTTTCCACGGAAAAAATAAGGTAAGGCTAATAAACATAGCCCTTACTTCAGGGTCAATTAACAAATTATATTAAAGGCTTTTTATTTAATTAGTTATTCAGCACAAGAACTTTACAATAAATAAAATACTCCAAAGTAAGAGTACGCAATATTCGATATGTGGATTAATACTCTTTATTCTTGATTTTTCGTTGAAGCCGTGTGCAAAATATGTGAAAACATATTTGCCAATGCATTTGGAAACATCATTAAGTTGAAAATTGTTGTGCCACGAGAGTGCAACGGCCTATGAAGGACCACAATGGGGATTGTTGGGGATTCGATTGCATCTGAGAGGCGAGTAAAGGATGCGAGTAAAGGAGAAATGGAAGGAAGGGGTCAAAAGCAATGAATTTTCATGAATGCAGTCAAGTCTATAAAAATTAATGCCATGGCAGTTGGTTGCAGTTGTTGACCAGTACCAAAATGAGAGTGCGTTTTAAATATGAGTTAAAAAGCCTGGAAAATGGTTTGAGCAGACCGAGCAAACGCCACTCGAGCTGACTCATGTGATCCCATCCAGATGAACATCCGTGGAATGGTTCAAGGCTTATCAAATGGTCATTTTTGTTTGCATTTAATTAAAAATCAGACAAAAAGGAAGGACACGTGTCAATGTGTCACAGGACAAGAGGGAAAGGACGACGGGCGCGATAAATCACGCTAAAAACAAATGCCAAGTAATTTATCAATGTCAACACTCAAACGAAAGTTCCAAAAGGGATCAGAAAATCTAGGCATAAAAATCGAAAAGGATTAAAGCCTTAACAAATGCATAATTAAACGGATGTCCCCCACAATTCCCCGTCCTTATCATCAGAATGCCAAATTTTGAACTTGGGGCATTATCAATGTAAATTGTGGCAGCCACGTCTGTTTGCACATCTCAAGACTTTTGCTTAATTTTCAATTTAATTGTTGCAAGCAGCAGGCTTTGGTCATTTGGTCAGCCACACACACACACATGCGCACATGCACACAGCCACACAGACACACAGACGTTGCTTGTTTACTTGTGTGTATCTGTGTTGTGTGTTTATATTGGGTTTGGGGTAAAGTTCACTAAATTGCATTTCGGCACGCAATTAGTGGTTCATTTGCTGCGTGGCTGAGCCGCCGCCTTACAAATATCTTGAACCATGTTCCTCCTCCATCTCCAGCTTCCCTTCTCCTTCATTCCCTCCATCATCCCCTCCTCTATGTCCTTGGCTGATGTTTGTCCGGTTGTGTCTTGTTATTTGCTTTGTGTGCAAACTTAATTTCATCTTATTACGGTGCAGAAATTTTGCAATTTCCGCAAAAGCCCTGGCTCCGAAATTGCTCTGGTCAGTCTGTGATAGGAATTTCTCCAGCTTCTACTACGTCTTGGTCTTGGACCAATTCTCGTTTACCTTTTGGGCGGAAATGGAAAATACTTGTAAGCAGGCAACAAGGCAGGCTCAAGTGTTTATCTGGAGTCCTAGGACTTGTAATTAGTTTATGTTGTGACTTCTACGACATTTGAAGCGCAATTCAACGGACTTATCTTTAAGATTTATCAGTTATCGATAGTAAAACATTTGTGTTTTTATATCCTTAAAGACGATATTTATTGTAATTCCATAGGTTCAGTGTTTTAAATTCCAAAAAATATATACTGCTGCCATAGAATTAATATACACGGTATTTACAATTCAACTCATTGATGACATCTATTCTTTTACCTAGTTTTATTATCATTCACAATTGTAATAAATCTAAATTACTTAATTTATTGCAATTCTCGGTTTGCCTGTTTGCTGATAAATTGCAGAACACTCCTAAGTAGCATGTTCACATTCCCACAAAAAATGTCCTCTGCCACGTTTTTGTTTTCCTTTTTTTGATGAGCACAAACAAAAAGCAGAGCAGCGCATAAAAAAGCTAATTTAATTAAAAGAAAATGCAATCAAAAAGGCCATTCGGTAGCTGTCTCTCTAGCTGTTTTTCTGTCTCTGTGCTGTAGCATTGTCCTGTGCGTGCCGCCTTGCAATTTCCCTTATTTTCCTTGACGCGCAGGACACTTTTTACGACCGCAAAACAATGACGAAATGCAACTGCAGCAAAAGTGCAAAACAGAGACACAAACCAGAAAATGCCATGCGGTTCCTCGATGCGATGCGATGCGATGCGATTTTATGCACATTTATCATAATTTCACACGCAGCCCTCGACGAGGAGTCACAACAAGGACACTTTTTTTTTAGTTCTGGGTTTGGTAGCGCGCATAAAAAATATAAATTTAAGTGCACCTCCTTAGGGGGCGCGGCAAGGAGGAGCGTTGCACAGAAATTGCATTTCGCCTTTTTACGACCAAATGACATTTATGACATTTTCTTTGCCAAAAGGGAAAAGCGAAGGGAAAACCCGGAAAAGCAATGGCAACACTGCTCGTTCCCGTTCATAATAACCCATTAAAACTATTCGTAAACACACCTAGCTATAGGTACTGAATATCGCCTGCTGTGAGAAGGACTTATGTAGATCCTGACGGCAACATGTCAACACTTTACTGTTGCGATTTCCTCTTGGCGCCAACAACAATGTTTGAACTGGTTATTAATATTAATGCTCCCGAACCATAAACCATAAAAAATGCTGAATGCCATCGTTAATAAGAATAAATACTAGGGATAAGTAGGGTATAAGCGTCTAGCTGATACTCTGCAATTCATGGAAATTCGCAAATAAAAGAAAAAACTATTTTAATATATAAATTCAAGGAATTGTAAGGTGAACAATATAAAAACAAATAAATATTACAAAGGGCAGAGTAAAAGCAAAAGTATATCGACTGCAGATACTTTAATTGAAACAGCATTTAACATATCTATAAAACTTTCATGAAACAGAATAAAAATAACGAAAACTGGGGTATTTTTCTCGTCGCGCATTCAAATATTATGCACATTAACATATATCTAAGAATCTAAGCCAGAGTTTATTACAAGCAACAAGACTTAACCTATTGAATAATAGTAACAAAAAAATTGTAAGCAAAGCTTAGTTTTTTATCTGTATATAGCCTCTTATGCAACATCTTACAGGGTATACACGCATAAGGCAAAAATAAAGCAGTTAAAAAAGCTAGAAAAAATTCTGGCCGTAAAAAATCAAAATAATAAAATTACTTTTTATTTACTTTTGCTGCCTTTCTTCTTTGTGCGGGGAAATAGAAAATCTTGCGAGGTATTATCAGACACGTTTTCCGGTAATTGAAGTGTTTGTTGTTACCCTTGTTGTTGCTATTGTTGCTGTTGTTGTTGTGTTTGTTGTCTCCTGGCAGCTGCTTCATCGAGCACATCCTGGACTCTCATAATTCTACTTGTGACAAATCAACGCCCTCTTGTAGTTAACTTCCTGCTGTTTTCCTTGGCTGTTTTACGAGTATGTGTAGTTTTAGTAGTAGTCCTTCTAGTCCTTCCTGTAAGTGTTGTTGTTGTTGTTGTTGCTTTATCAAAAGTAATTTCGCTGTTATTTCCTTTGACTATTGCCAACGATTTCCGTTTTTTCGTCAATAATTTCATCTCATTTCATTCTTTGTCATAAAAATGGCCAACGGAAAAAAATGTAGCAAGTGAAGAAGTTTGTTATCCTTGTGCTCGTTGTTGTTGTTGTGCCATTTGATGCATGCAATATGCACAAAGTTTCCTATTTCAATAAAAAAACAACATAGATATATGGATATAAATCTATAAAATAAAATCTCTGCGTTCATATCATAAAAGTCTGTTTTTTTAGGGTGAGAATAGTTGCTGAATGTTTTTATATCTGACGACAGCTGGACAGAAACATTGTTGCAAGAATGAATGTATCAAGTTAAATATTAAGTTCTAATAGAATATCTCTTTAAGTTAAGTTTTAATCTTGTGAGACTTGAAAAGTAATCATATACTGAGGAAGAAGTTTTCAAGATCCTTTATTGGATCCATGAAATATATATCGATAGAACTTGTGATGGTCTTTTATTGGACCCACATAATAAAGAAAGGAAAGAGAATTAATTTCTCATCAAAGTGAATGGACTTTCCCACCATCTCAAGAGCTTAAACCCAACAATGGTATTCAATTAGCACCTACATAAACTGCAATTCTATACGCTTGCTTAGCATAAACTTTTATTGTGATCAGCTCTAAGGAAATCCCAAGAAACCCTTGAGAGACACAACATTATAAAGGGACTGTGAAACCGCAAAACTGTGAGCATTACCTGAATCCCATTTCTACTGTATCGTTTTATTAGCTGACATATTTATGCATATTATTAACATTAAGTTTAATGCACCTTTTTGCATTATTATTGTATTCAAAGTGAAATTTGCAAGCGTCGTTTTTCGCATTTGACGCAGTCAGGATCATTGTCATCATTGTCAGGAAGGGACGCGCGCGCCTCCGTGGCTCATTAATTTTTATACACACTACGTGTGTGTGCGAGTGTGTGTGTGTGATGTGTTGTGTGTATGACTTTGGTTGCAATAAAAACATATTTTATTAGTTGGCATACAACAGCGCAAAAAGGATGCACAGAGAGACAGACTAGTGCATGGTGTGAGCTGGGTAACAACCCGAGGTCCTGCTACGATCTCACCACCATTTGGGACGAGTGTCCTTGCCCTGATGATGACTTGCTGTCAGCATAAATTCATTATTTATGGTGCAATCAATGCGACCGAGCGTATGTCAAACACATCAAAAATCAACAGCTCATCAGTCGATGCCAAAGCGGCAAAAAGGCAAAGTCCTAATGTCATTGGGCCGCGTTTTCTCGATGTAGCCCGGAAGTTTGTTTATTTTATAGTTTTAGCCGACGCTGCCATTCCGTCCGATTGGTGCGAAAATTTGCAAATCCTGCTATACTCCACGGGATGTCCTTCTGACAGTTGCGGCTCATGTTTGACGTCAGCTCTGGCAAATTTGAATCTCTTTTATGTGACACCTCATAATGGGCGACAGACGGCGATTGCTCATTTACTTAGCGATACCCTGTAATTCAGATAATATGGGGTGTATTGTATATAATGTAATATTGTTAATTGAAGTTTCAGAAAAGGATTTGATTAACTCTTTTAAAAATTCCTAAGTTTTGATATTAACTTAATTTGCTTTTAAAATATCACTGTCTCGAAAATATAGTCTTGAATTTGGGTGTTTGTATAGACTATTACGCTCTTTATCTAAGCTGAAGATTTTATAAGGATGCAGAAACTATCATGAGACAAGGAAAATGTAAACAGAAAAAAGAGACATTCTAAAACTCAATTTTAAAATTCCTGATCTTAGTTCGAATTTTTTAAATACTTATTAAGGATATATTTATTTAATAAGACTATGGGGATTCAATGTCAATACATAAATAGACAAATAAGCCTAAGATATTTGATTTAATTAGAAATTGTTCTGTGAGCCATTCTTTGAAAACTGTGTTAGGGTATACTGTAGTCCTGCACTATCCATTGCAAACTCTCTAATTCCTCTTATTTGTTTTCATATTCCCTTTGAGGGTGTAACAGTCTTTGTTTCTATTGTGAAATTAATGCATAAATATTTGCAAGTTTGCCATAATTCACTTTTCGCTGTATGCGATTTGTCCAGTTGAGAGCTTGACACATAATGACTTTAATGCCTTTAAGGACTATTATCTGAGATATGATACGATGTGGTAGTATCATGATGTCGGGCCAAGCACACAGTAATTAAATGCTCAACTTGGCTGCGTGTGCTCATTTAACGCTGCCAGGACAGATGATGAATGGCATAGTGCTTCCGATTTTTCAGGGGTTTTTCTCGTTTTCCACCCCGCAATTAATATGTTCTTAATCAAGAATGGGGCGAACTGAACAACCCACTTTGACTGGATCTGGACTGATGGACTGATGGACTGATGGGTTCCATCAACATCTTTCTTGGCTCACTTGCGTGATTTGCGCACCTCAAAGTAACTTCCCTTCATATTTCCCTTTGTAATGCGTCATTTTGGCTTAGGTCTATCAATATCCTGGCGTATATGCGGTCACGCATCGTATTCCTCTTGTCATAATTCGAATGGGCTCTTCTGACTCGCCTATTTGTTGTTATTGCTGTTAAATATTCATGCGAATCTGTGAGTTGTCAGCTTCGTTTCTTCGCTATGCTTTTAATGACATTTCAATAATTAATGTATTTTTCTTCTCATTTTTTCCATTTCCGTTTTCCTGCCTCGATTTCGGTTTGCCATTGTCGCCGAAGTGTGCGTGTCCTTTCTACTTTTTTTTTGGGCTAGACTTTTTGACTATCCTGTCAGATCATCAATCAAAAGCATTTTTAAATGTTTCGCTTAGAAACTGCTTGTCGCGGCTTATAAATGATGCTTGTTAGACGATTTTTTGGAGGGTTTTTTGATTACTTTCGGGCGTTTTCAGAGCAACATTTTAAATGGCAAATCTTCATCAATTTTAATAAGTCAAAATAAGTCAAGTATGCTAATGTTTTTATTGCGTGAAAATGTCCCCTTGTAGTTTTAAAAGATATAGTTACAAATCAATATTAAACAAAAAAAAATTTTTCATACTAAATCTTAAATTGACTAATCAGATTTGCTATCAACTTATATATATTCTGAACAACTGTTATAATAATCAGAGCAACTAGAATGAGAAAAGTGACGTATTTTTCCATTTGACTAAGTCAACACCCAAACACTCAGTCGTGTCCTGGCTGATCCTTCGCTTAGGACACAACTCATAATTCGTGTAAAAACATTTCTGCGTCGCTGAGCAGCTCAGCTAATGTCATTATCTTGCCATTAGTTGTTGACTGATTTGATTTAATTTAATTCTTAGCAAAGCCAGGAAAAAATACCGAGGGTATAAAAAGGGCAACTCAGAACATTCAAATAGTTATGGTTACTTTTAAATACTCTTCACAGTATCAACATTTTGGACTACTAACTATATTAGCGAGGAATCAAAAAATACACTTTTAGCATTAGTCCATCATAATTTTAAAAAATTACACTTTAAGCTGAAGCTTGATTTTAAATATTTCGATATTACTTGATTTAGATTACGACAACCCCACAGGTTGGAAAAAAGCATCAAAATCGATTGCCACATATAAAAAGTGTGTCCTGTTTGAGCAAGCAAACTTTATTTCTCAAATTACATTTAGAGCATCTATAAGTCGACTATTTTCTCTTTTTTTCCCATTTATTTTCTGCAGTCTTTACTCTTTTGGGATTTCTCTTTTGTTGTTCGTTTTGGGTTGTTTTGGGTCTTTTCGAATTTTTTGCAACATTTTGCATGAATGCTCTGGGTCCCTCCTGGCTGCGCCAATTCCAGCTATTTAACCGAATAATTCGTTTAGGCCAAGACTCGAAATTGGTCAAAATGTCAGGAAATTATGTGAGGAATCGACAGAGATAAAAATCGAAAGGTTCTGTCGGCAGTTTTGTTAGATATTTCTTGGAAATTTATATCAATAAACCGAGCGCGGAGTTTGTTTTGATGCGAGTTCACTTAACTTGGGAGTCACATTAGAAACGCTTTGCGAACTAATTAACAGCTCAAAAAGTTTGGCAACAAGTTCTTTGGCTCTGTTCTTTGTGTTGTGGTAGGAGTATTAACTGTTTTCCGTCTGTGATTTTTACAGCTTTTACTTACAAATCGTTCGACGCGGGACAAAAGTTTTTTTATTGCGTGTGGCCCAACAAGTTGTCGAGCAGAGAGAAAACATAATCATAAACTTGTCTCAATTATTTTTCATATGCCACGCCCCCTCCCACCTTCGGGTACTCCCACTTACCGCTCTGGAGCATTTAACCAACTTTTATCTGTTGAACGTTAATTAGTTTTGTTTGGTAAAGTGAAATTTTTGATTTTTCCCGAGCGCAGAAACTTTTTATTAACTTTTTCGCCAAAAATGTTTGCCAATCAAAATGAATTGAACTCACAGGATGCAGTCCTGCAGAGGATACATGCAGCAAGATGCAGTACGTCTGATTGCAGCTGCATAAGTGCAAAAGTTTAATTAAATGACGGCGGCTGATTCCACAAGCGCGGAGGTGGGAAACTTGCGCCCTGAGAGCAAGTGACGCTTATGATGAGCCCCTTTGGAATCTCCAACGCTGATTTTCCATAAGGTTTTTCTTTTGCTGCACTTTACAAAAATTAACTTAAAAATGCAAATTGTTTTGTTAGCACCTCATTTTTTGGCATTATCAACTGGGGGCTGCAACAGCAACAGCAGTCAAGAGTACAGCTTGAAATGCTTCTAGGTTTTGCATAATTGAATTTGTTTTCATCAGTTTGGCACTTTGGAACTACTTTTAGTTCATTTGGCAACTCCATCGCAGTTTTTTAAAGTATGGGGAATCAAAGTTTCTACTCGTTCTGTAACTTTGAAATGGTCCAATTACAAAGTTTATTAAGTAACCGAAATATTTTGAAAAGCTCTTTAAGTAATTGTCTTCTTTTGTTGTTAAAAATGTACCAATTCCATTCAGAAGAAAATAATTTCCTAGACTTCATTGAACACATTTGCAAATCTCTTTAAAAATCTCTTAAAAAAAAGTACATTTTTATTTGTCTGAAACAGTATTTAATAATAATATAGTAGAAGACTTTCTCAAATGTTTTAGTTTACTATGCTTAATATTGTTGGAAAAACTGGATAAACTTTAATTTTTATGTCAATGTTATTGTGAAAATTTAAATTTTCATTATGCTTCCTTTTTGTGAAATATAAAGCCCATATACGTTTTCATATATGTAAGTGCATAGAACATTTTTAAATAATTATCGTTTGCCGCTGTTAAGTTTTGGTCTATACGAAATCAATGTCTACCACTTAATGGAAATCATTATTTCTTTTAATTATTATTATGAAGCGACAAAGTACAAAGAAAACACATATGCTGTCATTAAAAATATTTTTTTTTGAAAATAAATTCCATTCATTCTTTTTTAGAACAACTGCTTTCTGAGATGGAATAAATTCAATGTGATCGAAAGCCGTCGGCACTTGGCAAATTATAATGCTTCAAGAAATTTCCTTTGTTCCGGAAGATTAAAATGTATTGTGTCAGCTGAACAATGCCTAGAAGTGTATATACATCTGCATACTATACATACATAAATATATGTATCTTTCTGATTTATTTATCTTCCGATTTTAAGTGATTAATTTATTTCCGATACTGATTAATACATTTTATAAATCCCCAAATTTCCTGAAAAGTTAAATGGAAAAATAAAATGCATATTCTTTCGTTTTACTTTTTATTATTTTTGAGTTTTTGTTTGACAAAAAATTGATACAATTTTTAGCAAACCTTATAAATATTTTTCTGGATTCTGTATAATCTCGTCGTCAGCTTTTACAAAATGTTTATCGCTTATAACTGAACAGGACGCTTACAGAAACTTACAAACTAATACATTAAGGATTTCGATATAAGTATTAAAATATTTTTATAAAACAAATATTGCTAAATCGAAAACTGCTTGTTAAATCAATATCGAGCTATATGTTCTTGTAGTTATCGATGTTGTTGTTTTTGCTGTGTAGAAACAAACCATTATCACAATCGCTTTGATGAGTAAACTTAAGAGGGGGCTGCATTGATTTTGTAGGAAAACGGATGAAAATTCAGTTCATGTTCCGCCGGTGAAGTATAGGCCAAAAACCGACGGAAACTTGTTGTTCTTGATGTTGTTGATTCCTTTGTACTGACTGTTGAGCGTAGTAGAAGTTGTAGTTGTTTTTGCCATAGTAGTAGTAGTAGTTGTTGGTAGTAGATGTTGGTTTACTCAAGTCTGCGTTTTTTACTGCGAAGGTTTGCGCCACTTGCCACACTTGCGTCCTGCTCGCTGCAGACACTGAGTGGCCGTGGAGTCCATCAGCTGTCGAATAGTGTTAAGCATCACTGTAGCCATTTGCCAGTGACGTAGGCGCAACAACTGCTGCTCCTGCTCTTGCGCCTTGCGCAGCAATGTTGCCTGATCGGGTATATAGAAGGCCACAGCCATTGTAGATCGATGTGATGAATTTGTAGTTGTTCTTGATAAACGGAAACTTGTTCCTTTGTTTCCAATTGCACAATTGTTTGTAATTAATAATATCTGTCTTTCTTCTGCAGATGACTCAAGACTTTCTCTTTGCAGATTCACTCGACGCAACACACAATGAATAAATTAACTACACAAATTCTTTGTTGTTGCTGCTGTTATTATTTGCTGCTTTACGTCGGGTTCGTTCACTTTGTTCTGCTATGCTGTTGTTGTTGCTGCTGTCTGCTCTGCTCTGCTTTGCTTTCCTTTTGTTCGCTGCGCACGTCCGCACGCTTCGTTGGCTCACTTCAAACTGTCTGCCGTGAGCAAGATGTACGCGCTTTTATACTCCACCGCTCTCTCGCAGTAGTTGTTCTTGCTCTCTCTTGCGCTTGCTCTTGCTGTTGATGACTCTCCCGCTCTCTCTGTGCTCGTAGGCCTCAATTGTTGGTTGCTCTCGTTGGCGCTCGCTTGCTACAATTTTTTGTTTTGGTATTTTTGTTGACATCGCCTCATTCGTATTCTTTTTTGTGTGGCTGCTGAAAAGCCACCAAAAAAATTATATTATTGTTGCCAGGCGGCAAATGCGCCCAGTGGCTGCCACCTTGCGCCTGTTGCCAAGTGCGTGAGTGTGTGTGTTCGGGGGGGGTGTGTGTGTTGTAAGGCGTCGCCGTCGCGCCTTTGTTGTAACTGTATGCGGCGAGAAGTACAGTTAGCATATTAATTGTATTAAATCTTCGTTGCATGACAAATGCCACATCTGTAGGGGAAAGAGAGCAGAAAGTCAGCTTGAAATATGGGCAAGTGGGCAATGTTGAGTCCTCGGAATAAATACATATAAACCTCTATAAAAACATGTATTATTAATATACTTTTGAATATAACAAGATCTCAGTTCTACTTTATTTGACGAGCCGTTCAACCACTTCTTTATCAGTTTTCAGAAATAATACATACAAGTCTCTATATAAATCATGTAAGTATAATTAATACATATATCTTTTCGCATACATGTATGAATGTATAATTAATATGTATGTAGATTTATCAAGATCTCAGTTCTATTTTATTTGACGAGCCTTTCAACAATTTCTTTATCAGCCCATTTATGAATGTTTTACAAGTGTTTCCCAATACTTCCGACTAGAAGCTTTAAGTAATGGGGTCTGTCATAAATGCTGTTGTATACTATGTATAAAATAAATATATAATTTTTATCAACAATGGGCTCGTCCACTTAGTCTCTGACTATAGATCATCTTTTTTGTTCATAATTCGCATGAATTTTTCTACTCATTGAGCGGAACGAGTTGAAAATGATAGCGTTACTAAACGAACGTGATATATTTGGAAAGATTTCTGAAATTTCAAATTAATTACTTTCGCTGAATTGCCACAATTAGTACATTGACTCGCTAAATGTGTATGTAATTATTTCATTCAGGTATGTTATTATTGCATCAGCCTCAAGGAATCGTATTCCCCAGCATAAATATGCCACCGCTACTCATTCATTGACTTCATTCAGAAATAACTTGTACAAGTTCGCAAACAACAACTATTGTAATTAAATAAATCAAAGGATGATTATTCAAATCTTAAAGTTACTCATTAGTAAGAGATTGGTTAATGGAGCATATTATTCACCGCATTTTATCCAATTCTGAAAAACAACCACACGGAAGTCAAGCTTCGTTTTTACATTTGGAAATTGTGAAAGTGATTAATATTGTTTATTTAATTGTTTATAACTGTTCTTTTCGTTGGGATGAAATCATTTCTGTGTTCAGAGGTGGTAACTCATCTATATTCGAAATTTACTGGCCAATTTCAGGTCTTGTGACTCCACCCACATTGTCGTCACTTGGCTCTGACCCACGCACACAATCTCAAACAGTTTGCTAGCCTTAGAGCGATGTGGTGTCTCAAGTATCTTTCGGTCGGTCGGAATGAAAGTTACACAACTTCCACTTAGGGGTTGCTCTAGGTCTATTGTTGCAAGAACTACTCACTGCTTTGCTCAGAGCATTTTCTTTCCCATTCGCACGTCCAACAAAGTCGCTGCATAGTTTTTTTCTTCTTGGTTTTCCGGGTTCGCGACGTCAACATAAATCCAAAAGGCGTGGCTTATTTCCCAAACGCCGGCAACATTTTGTAGCAGAAAGAAGCCGCAACAACATTTTCTCTTTCGCTTTGGCCCAATGAACCAACGACTCAACACAGCTTGGGTTTTTGTGTGCTTGTTCTTGTTTTTTTCTTCTTTTTTTTCATTTTGGGC
This sequence comes from Drosophila testacea, assembly GCA_035043265.1. Classification (NCBI taxonomy): domain Eukaryota; kingdom Metazoa; phylum Arthropoda; class Insecta; order Diptera; family Drosophilidae; genus Drosophila; species Drosophila testacea. Next base: position 793,026 of record JAWNND010000378.1, on the reverse strand, counting down.
TACTCGACTTTTTGTATTTGTGGGGCGGAGTTTTGTCCGAGACCTTATTTAATGGGCTACCTTACTGTGGCTGTTATTTTATGAATCAGCGTTTCTGGGTGGAGTCTCTTTTGGGTTTATAGATTATGTTCAAATCATTGCCGAGCCCTTCAAAATATACTCTTAACCACTCGAACTCTGCTCAGCCGACGGTAATTTTCGCATTAGTAAGCCATAATTGGGACAATTAGTGGATTGGTTTTTCCTAAATTCTTCTGGATTGATATTTCTTGAGATAAGAGTTTTGAACTGTTTAATGAAGCGTAAGAGGGGTTCTAATCAGATAAATATAAATCTCACGGGGTTCCTTGTTTTCTTAAAGGATTACATGATATTTGCCTTGTGGCATCTTTCCGATCAACTTTCTTCCTGGCCATGCGGGTAATTATTGCGATTTTGTATTTAAATTGTAAAATCAATGTGAAGAAACGTGTGACATCACATTAAACGAGAAAGAACTTATCTGGGGTTGTTCAAGAACCCATATACCATTGTTGTCGCTATCAATTTGCATAGCTAATTGCATGGAAATGCAATTTGTTTACTGATTTCTGAACTCATAAAGTTTCAATTCAATTTTATAGTTTGGCTTTTGGGGTTATTGAAAGTGAATATGTCAAATTAGCTTTTAATTGAGTTTTCAATCTGCATGTCAAATGACCCACATGATCGGGAGTTTGACGCGTGTTTCCCTTAAAGTATGTCAATCGGCTACTTACTTTACTTTCATGAGACATTAAAAGTTCCCAGCTAAACGTGAGTCTCAATTCAGCAAGTTTTAAAATATTTCATCTGGTTTTCTGACGTGTCTTTGTCTTTGTTACTCAGCTTATGACGTTTTGCTCGGGACTGCCTCAAAAACATGCAATATAACCGATATACCAGTAATTCTCGTATGCTAATGAGTAATACCAACAACTCCCGCGACTTGCGTAATATTTCAACAGAGTAAAATTTACTCAGTTAATGCTCTGTTTGCCTCTCTTGTTAACTTAATTTCGTATCTGAATTTAAAATTATTAAATTTCTAACTGTCTCTCTTGTTAAATAACTTTTATTTCTGTTCGATCGGTCTACTCGTTTTTCTCTCATTCTCACTAGCATCTCTCTCTCTTCTCACTCTCTATTTTTAATTAAGCGCATTTTTTCCTCTTTCTATATACCTCTCTGCCTTAAAGATATCTATATTTTCTCACTTTCTAACTAACTTTCCTTCTTCTAGTCCAGACATATTCTTTGCCATTCCAATTAACTATCTTCCCCCTTATCTTTCGGATCTGTCCCTCTATCTTTCTCTATTTAACTATCTGTTTTACAATTCTATGATCTTTATTAATAATCACTATAATAATAATATTCCCTTTTTCTAACTACATGAATTCGTTGAAGAAATCGTTGTTTCTTATTCTTTAAATTAACCTTTCTTCGTCTCGAAGGATTCCCTAGCTTTTCTAATTACTTTCTTCCCTGTAATTTTATTGAGGTGCTAAGTAATCGCCAAATAATTTTTTAACAACTAATTTATTGTCTACCAATTCTTCAGTAGCTATTTTTATTTAGAAGTTCTTAAGCTAAAATGTAGTTAATTATGTTAGCTGGACAGTCGCTGTTCACTATCTGTAATGGTGTCTTCCCATCTATCCAATTCAATAAGTTCCCGCGGGATTAATCTACGCTTTGTCACCTCCTCCTTTCCACCAAATCTCGAGTCGTTCTCAGTCTCAGTTTTGCTCTGCTTATCTCTCGATTTGCTTAACAATCTCTTTCGTTCTCCTTCTTTACCACTTCGTGTAATTTGTATTAATTTTTTATGAGCTCCTCTACTGGTGGCCATGGCATAATACCCCTTCCCTCAGTCCACTCGTCTACTATCAGATATTTTTATTTGTTTTCCATTTAGAAAGCAGCGAAACAAAGACAATTGCTGGGTGATCCGTTGCACATGGGTCATTAACTTGCCGCATTTTGTAACGCCTGTCATTGAGTTGCTGCTTAGGCAGACGATCGTCGGTACCAGTGCTGCCAAATCTTGCTTGAAAAAGCTATATCATCACTTAAAAAAGCTAGAAATAGCTGTTGTACAGCTGATAGTTTGTATTTCCTGCGCCTTTGAAAATTGGCATAATGGCTTTGTGCAAATGTATATAATAGGACTGAGGAGACAAATCCGACCCTGTGTGTATATTTAATTCTTGACCAGCATCAAGAACAAAGTCGGTTAATCCCTTTACATTAACTTTGGGTAATTCATCAATTGGATTACTAAAGTTCACAAATCAAGTTCTGCAAACTTGAATTGCATTTATTTCAGTTTCTATCCATTATATATTTATGATGCAATGCTTTCATGTTTTAGTTTTGTGAAACAGGATTCCATCACGCGCGATTTCAAAGTTTTTTCACATTTGACTTTTAACAACAAGTCAGATCTGGCGGTAAAAGAGCTGAGTTGACAGCACAGTTCGGTTCGGCGGTCGGTCTACGAAACGATCGCGGAAGCTTTGCCGTTTCCCAGGCAAACGCAGAGAATTAACCAACCGACCGACCAACCGACCGATGACTCATCCATGTAGTGCACTTGGCAGTGAGAGACAGATAGAGAGGGGAAAGAGGGTCCAGAGGGGCATACATACCAAAACGAGACCCATTTAATGTTGTTTAACGACTGTTTGCTGTGTGGGGTTTCGTCTCGTCTTGTCTTTGGGTACAACATGTGCATAACTGTTCGGATTCGGATTGGAATTGAGATGGTGTAGAAATGGGAAGGGGGACTGTAGACTGGTACTGGGATTCGGACGGTACGGATACCTCAACACACACACACTCAACGCAAAAAAAGATACAAGACGATATGCCGATAAGATTGTTATACCCAAAACAGATGTGAACCTTCTTCATTTTCGGACTCTTGGCCTTTGTTTAATTTATTTGATTGTTCTTTTTGTTTGCCCAACGATGTGTGTGTGCGTGTATGTGTCTGTGTGTTTGTTTCTTGTACAAACATGTCAGTGCGTTATGCTCTTTTTTTATTTGATTAATTTTCGCCCCCTTTTTATATTTTTCCATAGATTTTATGGATAGATAAAGACTATCTGCAGGTCGTTAAGATCTTTGATTTTTCGCCTCGGATCGGTAGGTGCGTGGTAGGCAGACGGACATGCTGCGACATGTCTCAAATTGTTCTTCTCGTTGTGTGTGTTTGCTTATGTCATTATTTGTCTATCGTCTTAGTTGCACTAATATTTTCCTCATGGGGCAGTAGTCAAGTGGTGTGAGTCGACAACGAGTCGCGTCACGTGTGGAATGAGGGAATGACTCATGCTGCGGTTGCAATAGGTAAGCGTTGCATGGGAATGTGTGGCAATTAGAGTTGATTATTAGTAGGTGCAAGTGTATGCTTAATTTATTATATGCCACTTATAATAAAAGACACAAAAAACAGCATATAATTTTAGAAATTGCATAAGAATTTATTCTCTTGAAGTTTCTATTTGAATTGCAAGTTCTCCGTTCTTTTACTTTTTATGGCCACTTAAACATTTGAAACTCATCAAATATAATTTGAGTGTGTGAGTTGTGTTATAGTTTTGGCCATTTTATGCATTTTGAGTTAAAACGCCATGAAATATGCAACACATGGTGGCGCCTCAAATTGTCTTTTATGTGAATCGAGTTCTTGTCGCCACCAGAACCCCGCCCACTTTTATTTTGCATACTCCCCCAGTTGGGATTTTATGTGCCAATGCAAATGGCGCATTAAAAAATTTGCGTTTGTTCCACGTATGCCAAGGAAGACCGGAGACTGGTCTTATCAATCCTCTCTTATCGTCAGCTGGTCGTAAAAGATGCGCGACCGTAAAACTAAAGGCAACTAAAGGCAACAGCATCGAAATCAAAGTATATAAAAACTGGCTACCAGACTTTTCTCACACAGTTGGCCATAAAATAGATAAAGCCCAAAAATTTGAATAGAAGGGAGTAGCAAGAAGGAACGGGAGTAGGAGTCGGGAGAATAGAAGGTGGAGTCGGAGGACGCCGCGTTGTCTAAGCGTGTAATCTATACAGGAAATGTTTACGATACTATCCAGCTATTTTTTATAGCCTCACATATGCAATGGGGGAGGGCTGATTCAATGTTCGCTCGTAAATATAAATTAAATTATATAATTTATGTAATTTCTGTAATTTAACATTTAACCCCATCCGCGGAAGCCATTATCGTAATTTCTTTGAGTACTTTAATATTGAAATCAAATGAAATTAATTTGAATTGCTTGGACAAATGATGATTGGCTCGAAGAGTTTTAGGCATGCTCAACCTTTTCTTGCGTAGATAAATTTTATTTTGAAATAATATATGTAATATAAGTGGGGTGTGTTAGGCAATAATATACCCTGTACTTAGCTGTGAAGTATCCACCTCATTACTGTAACTGTAGCTCTGCTTAATCCTTCTAAAATATGATGCCATTTATGTTGCTTTATTATATTATATTAGTTTTTACGTTAAATAACCTATGGTAAATTATCCTATATTAAATTAACCTACAGTGCACTCCGAATTTCTTTAATTATTAGCCAGATGCATCCTTCAGTCTATTGCATTGATTTTCTTAAAGTTATTATACCCATCCCCCCACTTCCATTGTTAACAGGGTATAGGAAGAAATTATTCTACTATGATGACCTATTCTCTCCAAGTCTTACTCATATGCAAATATTGATAAATTCATAATAATTTTTGATTGCCTTCGTATGTAATTAATTTTAATTGTTAACTCCATTCAAGTTGATTCTCTCAACGGCATTAAAAATGCTCAACGCCTATTTTGGCCTATAAATTTTCATGGTAATTAAGCCAGGCCGTCCGCTTGTTGGGCTTCTCGCCAGTAAACACTCCGCGTGGAGGTGATAAAAGGCGTGGATCCGTGGTCCTCTTTTGGGCCTTTGTGTTGTGTCCCTTGAGATACTTTGACAATAACTCATAAAGGCATTTTAACTGCCCCAGCACATGGGCTAATGACCACGACTCTGGGCCCAGATCGTGTTGTGACCGCTGACTGGGACTATGCCTGGCACAAATTGTGCGCAATTAGTGCGCAATTTTTGAGCGCTAGGTGGCGCACACAGCTGTGCTTGCCACACCCACCCACACACATTGCACACCCATCGCACATATATATGATTAGTACTGAGTGTGTTTTTGGCGTTGTAATTGCTTTTTGTAATTTATGCTCGCGTCGCCCGCCACAAAAGTTGTCAGCATTTTGTCTCCATGTGCCACGGAGTCCTGCCCCTTCCCCTGTCTCTGTGCCACAGCCTCTAGCTCAGTGTGTGGTATCTACTGATGCACTTTGTCCATCATTATGACAGCTGCTTGACGACCAAAAAGGGCTTCTCGTAGCCAAGTTGGTCTGTCGGTCTGTCGGTCTGTCCTCGGTTTGAGTTCGCTGATTGGGCAATTTTTCTTACCCGGTTGCGGCTAATTTTTTCGCGTTATGAATGCGCTTTGTGACATTTGACATGTGCCTCAGTGAGTGAATGCAGCTGATGCCAGGAGTCAGTCTGGAAGTTGGTGAGGTTCGTCAGGTTCGTCATGGTGATTACGTCGAGTTGGGCTTTTGTCAGACTCAAATTGATTTTAATGGTTGCTGTTGTAAAGGGTGAAGGATGAAAAATTCGGGCGGGTTTCTGGTCCACACTGGCAATGTTATGTCATACAATTAGTTAAACGCAAAGTGTAATAATCCCCGAATGATGTGGCTGCTTATACCCCGTATAAGTGAGGAAGTGTGGGAGTTACACGGATTCTCTAGAAAATCCCAAATCCCAGCTGTTTCTCAATTAATTGCCATTTAGTGAACTCACAATTTCAAATAGACAGACAACAAAACCACCGCGACTTTGTCGAATACGAGAAACAAGCAAAAACCACTTCCGACAATGTAACTCTTTTCCGCACCCCCTCCCCCTTTTTTCAGCTTCTTCTACGCCCCTTTCTTTACCCTCTTGGCTACATTTTTGTTATAATTATGGCGCCCAACGAGGCGTGAACACATGTCGCCGCCCCCAAAAAAGCTTTACTACGCAAAGCCAGCAATGGTCACAGAAGCTACAAAAGTTTTTCAAGTACAGTAAACACTCGCTAAGTGAATTATGGTTAACGATAAACATTCCGCTAAAAATGTAGACTTTAAATTGAATTTCTTAAGTCTGTCAATAAACTGTTTATGAGATAAAAGTCGGAATTAACAGTAGCATAATTGATTCGTTTTAAAGAATTTTCACTGTGACTCACAGAACCGCTGAGGGATTCTTCTGGTCAAAGGTACGTAACTATATGCAACAGCAAAAGTTACATTCAAATTGTGAATGGGAATGTGCTTTTTGTATATTCTCTAACGAAAGGAGTACATACGAAACAAGTAAGGCAGTATGGACTTGCTGACACCCTGCGGTAAGGTTTAAATCAAGGCAAAGTAAAGTTTAAATGAATGTGTTAGAAAATTAAGAAGTAGTTAATTGCCACTTGTGAAAAATTGTTCCAGGTATAGTTTTTAACAAAAAAATCAGGATACAAGAAAACATTTTATACGACATAAATAGATTATGTTTTCCGTAAATTAATTGAACTGTCACTTGTATAATTTAATCGAGTCCAAATTAAATAATTAATAACAAATTTTACTTTCTTCAAAATATAACAGTGTTCATACAGCAATTGGTACACTTATATAACAAAATTGTATACAAAATATTTCTTCACACTGCTATTTTTTTGTTTAAGGTAAACTACTTAAGTATTATCTTTGTTAATCCTCTGATTAATACATTTTATTGCTGTTATATTAACAATCTGTTGAAAAAATGGTATTTTCTTGTAAATTTATTTGTATGATGAAGCAGTCTTACATGAGTTTAGTTTAGAAATATATATTCTTTCTGGCATTGGATCCTACTTAACCATATATTAACATACACCGTCGGACATTCTTCAACGATCTCTGACATCAATGATTTTAGTGAAAGAAATACCCTTTCATACTCTTTATGTGGTCAATTTTTATGGCTATTCGGTAGTATAAAAAAGCGCAACCTCAGCCCAGTTGTTTGGCCATTGCTTTTATGGTCGTAGATTTGGTCAACACACATCTGGGCCCATTCATGAACCGTGAGTGTCATGAGAGTCGGGGTACAGGTTCATTCAGGCACAAATTGTTCAAAGTGAATTTTCAGGCTGCATTTGTCAGATGTCCACGCTCGTTGGACATTTTTCTTTTATTGCCTTTTCACTTTTCCATCTGCTATTTTGTTTTTAATAATTGTTGCAAATGCGCTTTTACGCTTTTGACTTCAATTTGCGAGGGACGCTTTTGATATTTCATTTTCACAGTTGTTGTCGCTCCTGATGTTGTTGCTGTTACCGCTTTTGTTTTTATTGTAATCGCATTAAGTGCGCTTATTTAACGCAAATCTGCCCCAGCTCATTGCCTCAGTCCATTCCAGGATGGATTGTTGCAGCCAAACGCTAATGATGACTAATTTGTTTGCATTTCCAGAGACTCGTCCACATTCGTATCCTTATCCCCAGTCTCAACCTCATATCTTTTTTTCTCTCTCTCTCTCTCTTTATTCGAGTGTGCCACATGTGTGCGGCCACAAGTGTTTGTGCCACGAGTGGCAGAAGCAGGAGCAAAAAGGATCTGAGCTCTGGGTTTTTGTTATTTTTGCAACATTTAACGCTTATTTGGCTCTTTGCTAAGCTTTCATGGCACGGCTTTTGAGTGTTGGTCTGTTTGTTGTTTTTTTAGGCATTTGGAAATGGGAGTTTCTCCTTAAAAGGGAGAGTTTCTCTCATCTTGTTGGCAGTTTGTTGTTTTTAGCTGCAGTGCACAATTAATTCGCAATTAGCATTTTGTTTTCAAATGTTAGGCAAATGTTTAGGGTTCACAGACAGCGGAGAAGAGGAATGAGCAGAAGAAGGAAGAGTATACACATCATCATTACAGTTTCGATTCCAAACCCGAATCAAAGGAACTTGAAATGGTTCAATCCGCTTAACTAATTTACTCACCATGGCAAACGGAATCCATGCCAAGGGAAATGAAATAGGAAAATCAACTAGAAAAACAACCAATTGGTAAATTAACAAATTATGCATCAGCCAAGCGGGACAACAGGACGAACAGGACAACAACGAGCACTTAATTTAGTTAATGCAAAGGCTAAGGACAATCCCAAAGCCAAACTAGAACCCTCTCCAGTGGACTGACATTTGACAGATGAACTCTGAGACAGGGCCAGCCAGGCGAAACTGTCCAGGTTAAGGATACATTTGAATCGCTTTAGCTGCTGATGCAGCATAATTTGTTATCCACACCAGAAAGGAGAAGAATGGGAAAGAAGGAAGCTGAAGTAAAAAAATGAAAACGTCTTTGGGTTTAGTTGCCACGTAATTGTAGCAAATGAAATCGGGAGTAATAGGACAACCCTCAGCAAAGAAAGCAGCTCCCTCGTTAATGGACATCGTTTTATTTGACTTTTTTGTACAGCTGTATTAAAGGAAAGTTTATAAATAAATACAAATGAATAAAAGCGTTGCAGTAGTACTTAAAATAAATATAAATTTTAGTAGTAGATATGAATCTGCAAGTCGAGTTCTACTTGCGCTTTAAGTAAAGATTATTAAGAGTTGAAAATATCATATTGAAATAAAATTTTTAATTTTCTTCACCTTCTTTCTAATACTTTTCAAGTGCATACTCCGTATTTAAGTATAGTTTTTCGAAGGTAGAGTACTGACTGATAGCCTCGAGGGTATTGCTAAGCCTTTTTTGAGACTAGCAGTTGGCAAGCTCTTCCTCTTCCTGACAACTGGGCACCGTTGATAATAAAAATTTAATGATTTTATTGCTTATGAAGTTGTAATTCATTTTAAGCCAGAACCCTTCGACAATTATCCTTTTAGATAAACAATTGTGCCAGACAGTGCTCGAATATCCTATGAAAACAAAAAACGAGAAAAAGTGCCGACGACTGTCATAAAAACAAATTTTCATTGTTTGTTTTCTTTTGCGCGCTTTTTGCTATATTTTTATTTCATTTTTTATGATTTACTTTTGCCTTTGTTTTTCTTTTTCACTTTTTTGTTGTTTTTTTTGCTGTCGTAAAACGTTTATTTCATTTATGCGGCATATTCCCTTTGGAGGCATTGCCGTAAAAATTCGTGTAAAATTATGCAAAAAGGATTAAAAACATTTGCAGGAAGCGCTTCCCTTTCCAAATTGTCAGTTGTATTTGTCGAATGCTCGTCATATTTTAATTACGCCTGATCATAAAACTAGTAAAGGAATCCAGAAAGTTTTATTGTCCAAGTGTTTGATGGGAATATTAAATCGGAAGTAGTAAACGTAGTGCTGCCTCTTGGTTCAGTATTGTAATATAAACAAGGAAATTGAGATTTTTTCTTTCTTTTCATCATGCCATGGCTTAGGTCACCATGACACATGACCACGAATTAATCTGAAATCGAAATCGCCAAACATTTCGCACATAATTCAGCACAAACAACAAAGGACACGCAGCAATTTGACAGGATAAACGTAAAGGCAGGAGAGTGACAGAAATCTGGAATGCTGTCAAGATATATCAAAGGGTTCCTTTTTTTTTTTATTACTAAGCACCAATCAATTGAAAATCACGCATTGAGGCTGACCAAAGAAACTCAACTCCTAAGCTTCGCATGAAGACGCCATATCCACCATTATTTCTAATGACAGGACATATGATAAGGACCTCTTTCCCCATCTCTGACTCCTCACTAAGCCAAAACGTATGTCATTTTGTCAAATTCGCATATTTTTGCGGTGCTCTTTTTTATCGCAAATGCCGTGCGACGGCTTTTTATTGATATTGTCCGGGGCAACACGTGTGACTGAAGTATGAGGACTTTTCTTCTGGCCACAACAATGTAATCTGATGCCTGTGTCCGTTTGTGCGTGTGTGTGGAGTTGCCGTTGGCCAGGCTTTTATACTAAAAACTGCCAAATCATTATAAAAATATGCTTTCGACTTTTCCATTATTTTGCCATGGTATTGTCAGTTATCCTATGGGTTATTTGATATTTTACAGTTGATAATAGCATCGGAAAAACTTTTCATATGTGCCTGATCATTATAGTTGATTGATGTGAATGCTTTTGCACAAGGTTTTGGATTACGAAATGAGTATTGAATTGTGGCAAAAACTTTTAAACAACTAGCACAACTGTACAACAAATAGTATTAAATTAGAAATCAATTATTTAATGTTGATCTAATAAACTAATCCTAAAGGAGATAGTTAACACATGAGAATGACTTGGATACGCTGTAGATAATTTAAGGAAAATAAGTTTATCGTATCGAAATCTAAGTATTCTACACTTTCCTATACAATTTGTTGAAGCACATTCAGATAGCTGTACCCAAAACTGTACTAGAATTCCACTTAAGCCCTGGTATATGCAAATCAATTGAAGCTACTCAGACGATGTTAAAAACATTAAGGGTTGAGATTTAATTATGGGAAACAAGAAACTCCCCAACGAAAAGTCAACACACATACACAATGCATCAGTGTTTGATATTTCTGTAATCGGGTACACGTAATTAAGCACTGGGCAAGTCCAGCACAAGAAAGTCCACTCCCAGGACCATAAAGGTGCCTACAAAAACCGCCTGCATGTGGAGAGTATATCCGTGAGCCGTTGTTATTCCATCAGCGCATTTAACTCTTTCAGTTTTTATGGTCATTAATATGCTTGATTATTTCCCTTGTCGTTGTCGTCAACCTCGTCCTGTCGCACACTCTGCTCCTGATGAGGCGAAGGACACGTGACCGGCGACGTCGGAGAGTCCAGCGCCCGCATAAACATTTTCATCCTGAAGTATCAACTTCCTGTGTGGCCCGTGCAGCATTCAACAATCAGAAACCATAATAAATATCTGGTGCATTGTGTTGAAAATATTTTAAAACTGTGGCAAGCACTTACCTTGCCACTCGCCTCACAATGTATGCAACCCCTTCAGGGCAGGCAGCCAAAAGGGTTAAGTAGCAAAGAGGATGAGACTTTAATACTGGCTCAGGATTTTTCTCTTCTCTTTTTTTATTTTTTGGGTTGGGCAACGCCCCTCTTGGCCGCTATTATTAATGCTGATTGACGCCTGTTTTGTAATTTTGTAATTGAAACTGAAGTTTCCTTCTATTTTGACATCATTTTTGCTGCCATTTTTCTCCGTCTTTTTGTCGTTGTCGTTGTTTTTGTTGCTCTTGTTGTCACTGCACCCACAATCATTTGTTCGTTATCCTTTGATCTTTTTACTGTCGCGAACAGGAAGCTGTCACAGCCTGCTCTTTTTTTAATTTTTCTAATGCAACTTGAAAAATTATGATTCTGCCACGCGTTAAGAGATGGATGTCCAACGATATAATACAGAGTTTTATCGACACAAGTAACTAAGATGTTTATATTGCGTTATGTTATTATACAAAATGTACACAAAATACTGAGTTAATAGTTAACAGTATCCAGGTTAACATATAGCTAATGATTTATAATTATATCTATGTATATACCGAAGTCTTTTTATTAACCTAATAAGCCTCTTATCTTATATTAACTTAGCCACAATAACTTGAAATATTTGCATTGGACTTGCTTTTTATGTATGTATATCGATACGTGAAAGATCACAGTAATGTTTTTATCAATACTTCCCATTTCATTGCCTTTTCTTTCCACCTGTTTTTCATTAACTTAATCACCTCCCAAAACACAACCGCAATTACTCAAAATATCCCAAGAAATATGCAAAACTCTGCACATTGCTTGAGTCATCAATTTTGGTAGGTGGTTTGCAGGGTCGTCTGGTCTTATCTTGGTCGATGTATCATCTACTGGTCTGGTCTAGCTCAGCGAATGAAGCACTTTAAGTTTCAGCCAAGCGACAAGTCCTCAATTATCAGATTTGCATGACTGATATGGCAAACCGACTGGCCGGAATGGTAGTAGCCTCTAGTGAGGGATCTGGATCTCTCTTGTCTCTGCCGCAGCATAATATTTCAAATGATGCTTGGAGAAGCGGAGCAGGACTCATTATCAAAGCACAGCATGTGGTTAGCCCCAAGTAGTGAGGCAAACTTCCGTTACGTTGCTGTAAAAGGAGCAGCAATATCTGTGGCAGCAGCAGCAGCAGCAGCACATGATTTGCCTCCATTGATGATGAAGCAACACTGCAGAATTTCAGTCAATTTCCTCGAAATTGTTTTTTGTTTGTTTGCCACAGACTTCATCCGACTCTTCCAACTTGCCTCCGACTCTGTCCTAACTTTGCTTAGGCTTCCTGTCTGCCTTGGCATTGTGGCATTGTTCGGAGCAGCGTTACAGGCGACAGTGTTAAATGGTTGCAATATGTCATCAGGTTTCTGTTACTAGGAGTAGATGTGCCAGCCATGATAGTCCAATCATGCCAACCAACCTACCAACCAAGGACATGCCAAACCGAGAGTCTTTGGACCGGGATGCGCCGCCATTTGTATGAAAAATCGCCAGGATGCTAATACGTTTGACTTCCGTTGACGGATTACCGACTATTTGGTCTGTGCCTGCCCTTCCGACTGCCTTCAACTCAACCATGGATTTGAACTGAGCCATATCCCAGCTCCCATCCCTCTCTCCCTGTTCAAAATTGCTGCGTTTCACATTTCATTTGAATATTTTACTTGAATGTTTTTTTGCTGGTTGTGTTTTCGCTCATTGGGAATCGGGGGAGCTATCTGATAATTTGCTATGATGCTGCTCAGTCGAGTTGTCGTTAGCGAAACAAAGCCCCCGTTGCTTTGATAAACAGAAGGGCCTAGCGTCAGTGAGATGAATGGATAGAACACTGAGAGAAATTGAAGAAAGCTATATAGTCATAATAATCTTAATATTTGCATTATCTGAATTAGCGTTAGCAGCAGCATCTTAATAAGCATTAGTATCAGCCTTAGCTTAATTATTAGAACTAAAATAAGCACTAACATTAACATTAGTACTTTAAAAGTTATTGCATTTGATTTAATATACATTTTTAGAATTGGTTTAGGCATTTGATTTGCCTAAGCAAATTCATTTGGAAAAACATTTGCAATACATTTATTTTTATTATAATCTTGAACATTAAAATTAACGATCGAATATTTAAAATCATTTTTAAAAATCAATTTTTTTATTATTGTTATAAAAAGTCTTTGTTAGCATTTTATTAATTATAGAATCAGTTATCACTCTTTAATTTAACAAAAGAAAATCGAGACCTCTGACAAAAATTTACTAATTTTAAAATAAATTATTTTACTTATTTAAAGTATGGATTTATATTTCATCTATATCTTTATACTTATAATATACATACATAGTAAATAACATTACAGCTAATTTCAGCACAATTATCAAGTATTTCTCTCAGTGTACTACACTTTGGGCGCATTGATATGCAAATTTTTCAAATACGTTGCAGCATCTCATTTTTTTTTCTGTTTCGGTTTTGGTTGTGTTTTTGCTTTGGCTTGAAACTTTTTCTATTTTGGCACCATTTTGATTGCCATGAATGAGTAACGACCGGAAAGCGGTTTTTATGACCAAGTGATAGCGATAGCCCGGACATTCAGCTCGAAATGGCCAAGGTAAGCTAGACAGTAGCTAGGTGAATGGAATTGGTAACTGGGAGCTAGTAGTAGAGAACTCAGAGTAGGGAAATGGGAACTGGGAACCTGAAGCTACGTTTCAGTTGATAAGCGAGCAAATTGAAAACGGCGTCGACATTGGAGGCGTTGAAATGACAAGCGACCCGTTGATTTCTCTCTCTGGCAATTTTGTTGATGGATTTCGGTTAATGGAGCTGGCAAAATTACTGAACCTGGGACGTTTGTTGTTGCTTTGTTTGTTGCGAAAAATTTAAATAAATTGCTCTCATTTGTGGGTAGGCACAAAGAGTAGAAATTCCCACTCCTAATCCGTAGCAGAGTTTGCAACATCATCATCGTCATGATGGTACGTTTTATTTTGTTTCTAAATTGAAATTGCAGTGCAAACAATTTAAATGGGATTTGCATAAATTTACTATGCGATACACAGTGTACGGTACGACACTTGCAATGGTCAAGCCGGAAACTAAATCGGTTTTGTGTGCAGGACAAATCACTTGTAAATTGAATTACTTTGCTAACAACCCTTTTTCTGGCCAAACCCAAAATAGTCACATCTATATAACCCTTCCTCTCATGACCACAAAACTCAGCTCACACTCTCTGATTGAATTGAATTTCACGCATATGTGCGTTTATACAATTTGGCCAATTTTCAATAATAATAACAACATAACACGTTGAGTGAAAAGCCGAAATCAACAGAAAAGTTGTCATAAAATCTGATACAAGAAACAAAGCTCAAGTTGTGTTAGCATGCTTGACTAATAGATGCCCTGTAAGCAAGCATGAAATGAAATGAGTGTGAAAACACTGTCCCAAGCCTTGACACCTAGTTGCAGGTGCCACCCCAAAAACCACCTATTTAATGGGTATCAAGAGAAAGGGTAACATGCTTCAGGCTTTCCCCAGCAACAACTCAATTATGTCTGGGACACACACATGACTTGACAGACAGCTAGCAGGACTTGCATTATGTTCGTTTTTTCATTTTTTTATGATAAGTAGCCGCTGGCTATGAAAATCCTTTGAAAAGCACCCACCCTCCCAGAAAGTATGCTACATATTTTTTTCCTTTCTTTTTAGTTCTTTTTTTTTGACTGCTTGTGGCAGACCAATCAACACCAACAACACACGTTTGCCAAAATCACATTTTCCATCAATTTTCGTACATGATTTGCGCAAAATGTTCTTTCGATATCAGCGAAAAAAGGGGATGTGAGAAGGGGGGAAGGGGTTCTGGGCTATAAAAATGCAACACATCAGGATTGAAGCCGCTTAAAGCCAACGGCTGCGACCATTCTGTGAGGTTGTGTTTAATACACGTCACATGTTTTGACGTGGTCAGGATGATATCGTTTTTTATTCTTTAAAATTTTTTGCAATTTTATGGTAATGCTGCAAAATGTTTTTATAAAAACATATTTTGTAACAGTCCGCAGAGTGTGTAAAAACCAAAAAATAAAAAAAATCAAATATTATAATAAAAATATAAAACTGAAAAAGGGATAATAATGCGACACGGTGTCCAGAAGCCCATGCCAAATTTTGTACTGAAAGGCATTTTACTTTGATGTTTTTTGGCATTCGGTTACCTTTCTCTTTGTTGCCGATATTGTTGTTACTGTTGTTGTCGTTTTTGCGTTAATAAATGCAAATAAAATATGTTTAAATTGCATTATTTAAAAAAAATTGCCTCGTTAATTTATATGCAAATACATTTTTGATAGCTAAAATGTCACTGCAGTCCGCCGGTCGACGTGTTGGATGCCAATTTTTTTTCAGGTATTTAAATTTTATTTCATATATTTTTTTGTAGCAAATACGGTTAGCCCCACGGCACGACCGGACCCATTAATTTTGATAGTTACGCCATGGCATATGAGAGATATCCTTTGATAGACGTGCACATGAAGAAGCAGGAGGAGGTGTAAATGGTTGAAGGGAAGGCTCAGTTGAGTTGTCATGGCAGCGGCTTTTTTATGAAGCATAATTTTATTAGTTGCATTTCATTAATTTACAGATTGCACGCAATTTAATATTTATAGTTGGTTGACCCCGATTCTAATTAAACGCAAATATTTGGATAATTAAATGACAGAAATTAGCAGCCCAAATGGGTTGAATGAGCACGTAAATGTAGAGGGGGAAAGAATGCATAAATAAGTAAGATTTAAAGATAGTATTTAGATATACTTTTAGCAAGTCTACTTTCAAAGCTGCTGAGCTTGAGCCTAGGAACAAAAAACTGAAGCCATAGTTATTGTTGAAGGTCGAATACTAACCTTCAGTTCAGAATTTATAAAAAAAAGTATCAGAAGATAAACTTCTTCAATGCAAACCTACTCCAAAATGTTTGCATTAAGGTATCAATTTAAAATAAATTAAATTTCATCTGACTATTCTATTTATTTTAAGCAGAGATAAATAAAATATAGATCCGTTTAGACTATTATAAACAAATGTCAATTGTTTCCGTTGTTATCCATGGTGATATACCCATTATTATTGGTAATTCGTTAACTAACCATTTGGGGATATTTTGGTTGAACAAAAGCTCTTTGCTCTGCCTAATTCACTTTTAATTAACAAATCCCAGCCAGTCAATCCAAATGCAACCAGAACAGAAACTTTGTTAGCAAATGAAAAGAAATTCAATTAAGCTTATTTGAGCGTTAAAAGCCAATCATGTCAGAGCCGACCAAAAGCACAATGAAAAGGACAGCAAGGACCCTGTCAGTGTTCACTTGTTTAAAATGGCAAATGGGAAAGGGGATTCAGACTCAGCTCACTTTTGGATTAAGGGATTGGGGGAATTACGGGAAAAGGGTTGCAAAAGGTGTCGCTGCCACAACACATGACTGCTGTTGCAGTTGTCGTTGCAAGTTGCATTTGCAACGAGGGATTTGGGTAAAGCCAAAGGCGTTTTGGCCAATGCCTTTGCTTTAATTGCACCCTCGAAGTCAGATTCATATATTGAATTCGTTGGCGTCAGATGATGATGATTTGCAATTTGCATTTGGCAAATTTCTCCAACTAGTCTCCTTTTTGCATACCAATTAATTAGATGCGAATGCAATTTTAATTACACTCCACATTTTGCAGTCTGCAGTTGCAGTTGCAATTGCAGTTGCAGTTGCATTTGGTAAATTGCAAAATGGACAGATCTGGAATTTATGGATGGTGTTGGCGTTGACGTTCGGCTTAGTGGCCAAGCCAAAAGTGGATTAGAGACGATGCCTCATCGAACTGGTGGCAACTGTACACCTCACATTCCATTCGCCTTTTTGTATTGTTGGTCGCCTTGATTGATCGCCATCATTCTCATCCTCATCGTCATTTACCCATACGTCAGTCAGTCAGTGAGTCGTAAATGTAAGCAAACATGATGGTGGTCACGTGTCAGCCATGTAAGCTCCGAGCAGGACACGTGTCCTGCAATGCCGCCTCTTGTCTTCAACAATTTTTGAAGTGCCCGCCAAAAGAAGGGGGTTGGAATTCGTTAAGGCGAGTGGGTTGAGAGAGTCTCTTCTCACTATACCTCTATGCGTATCTTCTTCTCTGACTTCTTCAGCTGCTGTGTGTGTTTTTTTATTCGCCGTGTGTCGGCGCTAAGCCAAAAAGTATGATTTGATTTTCGTTTTTTCGTTGTGCTAAGCACATTAACGCATGTTTTCACTCATCAACGCTTGGCTAAGTGTTTTAGCTTTTAGGGAAAGAAAGGGATGAGAAAAGGCGTTACAATAATATTTTGTTAGGGCATATGACTAATAAAAAGGATGAGGCAATGGAAACTACCCAACGTTCCTCAATTTATTCGTTTCATTTTTCTTTTTTCCATCTTGAGTTCAAAATAACTGTTGTGTTGTGTTCTTGCTTTGTAAAATGTTAAGGTTAGGAATAAAATGCTTTTTTTTAACTTTCTCATTTCTAGCACTAGGCTTGTTCTTCTTTGACGGCGTTTGCTGTATGTGAATTGTTTCTAAATTGTAAGACTTTTCTGTTAATAAACATTACTTATCTCTTTTTATATTTATCAATTTAACAGCAACGAAAAGCAGCTGCCCAATATTATATATATTAAAATAAAACTGCGAAAAATATACTTTAATTCAAATGTAATATGGTATAGCGACTGATTATAAACAAATAAACTGATAAACAAAATGACGCTACAGATATTAGATACCATTCCAAGGTGTTATCTGGAACTTAAAAAACCAACCTTAACAAATTGTATTTAAATATAGTAATTAATACAATCCATTATCAAGTGAACCACTTCACTTGACATACAACAATAACCCCATCTTGGAACACTTTATCAAGCCCTTGAGAACCATTTCAAATGACTTCATTTTCTAATTTCCAATTGAAATATTGCATAGAATTTAAATGGAAAACGTGGCCAGGATAACAGCGACTACTTGGCTTATGCATGGTCGATCTCAATTTTATAAATCCAAAATCAAATCTGTAAAATAGAAAAAGTTGCGTGTGGCAAGCGACGACGCACGCACAAAGCCCAACAAACAATTGCAAACCATTTACACGGACACACGCAGCACAAACAACAATACAAATTCGTCAAAAATCAAAATCGAATCAAGGCGCAACAAAAAAGTAGAGAATAGAAGGGGAAGATGAGTGAAGAAGAATAGAGAGTAGTTGGACTCACATGACTTTGACACCCCGAGGCGTATTTGGGAAGCGCACGCGTCCCATTCGAGAAAAGTAGAAACAATCACAGCCAAAAGCCTTAGAAATAGTGGCAACAATAACAAACAACAAATTGCCCCGAATCTGTTGCAAGGACATGCGCCACAAAGGACTCAACGCCTGTCGCTGTTTGCACAGAAGTTTGGTAGCGGCAACAATTATTACATTTGTTTAACTTTGCCCCAGCACTGCGGGGCAATTATGGTGAATGCTTTTGTTTGAGTTGTAGTTGTTGCTGTCGTTGTTGTTGTTGTTGTTGTTGCCATCGGCGACTGGCGAGTTAATTTAAGAAAAACTCTCTCATAGAAAGGCTTGAGTCTGAAATCCTTTGCGTGTGCCGAGTTTTGTTTTAATTGCTTCAAAAATTGCTCATACGCTTCATTGCACCGCGAAGAAGTCCTTTGAGAAAGGGAAAGGGGAGATTCAAACAGGATATGCGCCTTGTTGCTGCCGGCATTAGACTTCTTGCTGTTGTTGTTGTTGTTATTGTGGTTTGACAGCCGCAACGGCGGCCACTGTGCAAACACTTCACAAACAGAGAAGTCTAAAGGAAATTTGAGCCAAGTTTAGTTGTGGTTGGGTTTGTTTCTGGGAACATTTACTCATTGGCCATTATACTAATTGCCTGGTAGAGTAACAATGTTCAATTCAAAACAGCCCATAAATCAACTGCATATAGGCAATTAATCATAAAACGCAGTGGACCTTTCTCTCAGCCCACAGTTGACCAGAAAAGCAACACCTGAACCTCAGCTCAGACCACAGGCCGCAACATTTTTAATATGTGTGTCGTTTTGTGGCTAAGTAAACAAAAAAAAAATTATGCAAACCCCAAGCGTAAAAGCCGCAAAACCAAAAATTGGCTACCAAAATCTGGCCATGCTCTCGTATGGTACATATAGTCCTAATTGATTTATGAGGGTTTTACCAACCTGGGAAGAACCCAACAACCCGAACAGCCAACTGATGTTTTTGCTCTTTTCTATTTGTGCTGCAACTCTTTTTAGATATCACAGAGTGCACAGTGAAATTAAGCTGAAAATTACGCCAAATAAATGATTTACGCAAATAAATTGAAATTTATTGAGTACAACTGTTTGGACCATACATCATATTACAGTACATACTCCCCCAAAGCTCTTGTTTTTTCTGTTGTTGTCATAAATGTGAGTAGCAGCTTGTGATATGCAAATTTACAATTTGCATTGCATACTTTTTTGGGGTTCGAACATATTGCGGCCGATTTTAATTAAGCGCAAAGGCAACAAAACAAGAAAGAATGAGATTTAGCTACTATAAGTCGAAAAGCCAATACTCTTCAATTATATAATATTTAGCATTCATATTTGTATTATTTTAAAATTATTCTTAAATTAAATTGGTTTTAAGATATGCCTACTTAAATAATTAATGATTATACGCGTTTTCGCCAAATATGGAAAACTAATTAACAGCACAACCAGCATTTTTCATCCAATAGATTTCAATTTAAAAATGTTCAACATAGTTATTTATACTCTTTTGAAAGGGTGTTTAAATACGGAGAGACCATCAGCAGACATATTTATAACAGGATTAATGCACTGTCGTTTTAGTCCTTGTGTCCTGCTGAAATGTTCTCACATCTGGCGTCATCAACGGGGTTTTCCATTTGATTTGCATAGCATTTAATGAAACATTATTTTCGAATTTGTCTGTTTAATCGTGTGACAATTGGTCAAATGCTGACCCCGACCCTCTGTAAATAAATCAAAGGAGTTTCGTAACGATATCTGGTTTAATTTTCATTTATTTTTATTTTTGTTTGCAATCAGTTTGTGTTTAATGATTTGCAATTAGGAAATTAGTTTGATTTTTAATTAACATGTGGTTTTTGGGCTATTTCGCTTTGTTTTCATTTTCCTTTTCATTCCTGGTTTTTTTCTATCGTTGTTGTTCCCTGTGTTATTTGTGTAAATTGCCACGCAAATCATTTAATGCGTTTTTGTGGTTAGAATTGTTTTTGTTGCCTTTGGCTAGGTCCTGATTTGCATTTAATGAGCTTCTAAGTGGATTTTAATTTAATTAACGGACACAGCTAGTTTTTTTGTTTTTAATTTTAAGCCAACTTCATTTAAAGTTGGGTTCTGCTTTATATATTTTTTGTACCCTGTATTTGAAATGGAAAATAGTAACATTGCTAAAAATGTAGGAAGCTTTTTCTACCCTGTTAATGAATATTTTCGAAAACTTATGATATTTTTATTTATTTACAAAGTGGAAAAACTATATCAGTGCTCGTGAAATTGCCCCGGGTTGTATATGTTTAATGCTTAGGGGCAGTTAAAGTGCACAGTGGGCTTTTGAAAAAATAAAGAACCTAGAGAGAGGACATTTTTATTTCAAAAGCTCTGTATCTTTAAATTAGCTTTTTAAAATTTTCAAAATAAGCGGTTACAATTTTTGACAAGCACTGCTCTAGATAGCACAAAATTGTTGTTTTTAAATACCGGATATCGACAATATATTTTTTTTTAATTTTTTAACACTTTAAGGCTGAATAAAAATACACCTCTTTGGAGACAATATTGGAAAGATTTTTTAATTTCACAAATAATTTTATTTTAGTCTTAGAATCTTAAAATCTCGGATGATATCTCTAAGTCAAACTCTTTTAACTCCCTTAAAATTGTCAGCAGTGGAAACTGTAATTATTACTTTTCTGTATATTCAACTTATTTCCGTCACATTTATTCCCATTCCCGACTATTTCAGTGACTCGTTTTTTTCTATAAATTACACCTAAGCCTTTTTTTGTTGCTGCGTCCATGTTGCTCTTGCTGCTGCCTTTCTATGCCACAAATCCATTTAGTGAGTGCATTTAATTAAATCTGCGGCGCATTTAATTCGCCCACGTTGCGCAGGCAAAAAAGTCGAAAATCTAATTAGCTTTTGGCTCAGCTTGAAGGAACTAATTACCAGAAGGCAGAAGGCGGATGCGAGTTTCATGTTTGATCCTGTACAAATTAACAAATTGTATACTCTTATTAAGAGCAAAGCAAACGGAAAGGACACAAAGCACACACAAAACAGCAGAATAAAAAGAAGGAGAAAAACAAAAAAATTGCAAACGTCATCGAAAGCAAAACCTAAACCCCCGACTTCCGATCCTTACCCCTCTGTGGCATGCAACGCCTCGTGCTGCACTCAAGTGGCTTTATCAGTGGTAACCGCAGCTCTCTTGGCAGGATACGTTCAGCCCCGCCACACTAATATCCTTTAGAAATTGTTTTTTTTCTCGTTTCGTTTTCATTTTCGGAAAAAGCAAAACGGCGAATGAAAATTGCATTCAATTGAGCGCATTTATTGTTTGAATTAAGTCATGAGGAAAATTCCATTAGGTTGGCAGAGAAACTGCACTGCTAGGATTTAGGTGGGGGTAGCTGATGACGGGGCGTGTTGCAGCAGACACATGTGGCGCATTAGGCGAAGGACGTGCTGTCGCTGCCACACGAGGCAAGTGCTTTGGCAAAAGCGTTAAACGGGATTTTTTGCAAGCCAAAAGAGCGGCTCAGCTTTTTCGTCTTTTGTCTGAGGCGCTGCAATCAGCGACATGCCACATGCCACATCCATAGTCACAACCCACCTGCAACATGCTCGATGGTTATGATTGACAGCTGTGCACGCTGCATTTGAGTCCCATGAAATTGAAAGGCAACAAAAAAACTGCAGCGTTTGATTAAGTCCTCTGCCATTGAGAGAAACGGAAAGCAAGAAAAAAGAAACACTTGTATATTGAAGCTAGACCTTAATGATACCTTGTAAATGTGTGTAATTTAAATTTATTAGAGCATGTTTCAATTTTCTGTCCTGTGCCTGGCACATTAACATAATGATAAAAAAAAATTTCTGAAAATATGAACTTAATAATTTTACAGATTCATAGATTTTATATATAAATATTTTAAACGCCTTGAGCTAAATTTGTATGTATGAAGGCAATAAAGCATAAATAAAATAAGTATCAAAAATTTATTACTTTTTTTAAAGTCATTAATTATGGTAATAAATTGAACTTTTATCAAACAATTTGTCACATGCGCAGACATGAAATCAATATACCCTACATACGCTTCCCTTTCCTGGATACAAAAAGTCATCCTTACAATGTTGTGATTGGTTTTTCCTTGCATGAGTTTATTAATTTCGAGTCGAGCCTTTTGGCCGACTTGCTAATTAGGCATAGACCACAGAGACATTGGGAAAGAGTAGCCACAGGGATCTGTGGAGGGTGTCCTTTATGCAACTTTGCTGCTGACACTTTAATTAATTTCAGAGACTAGCAAAGCACTCGCAATGAATTTACACACAGCTTGAAGATAAGAGGAAAAGAGGAGGAGATGAGGAGGAGGTGTGTGTGGTAGATAGATAAAAGACAAATGCAGTTGGCCAAATTAAAACAGCAAAATGTAAAAGTTTACTCAACAGTTCCTGAGTCCGAGTTCGACTCCGAGTCCAACTTTGAGTTGGAGTCCGAGTCCGAGTCCGAGTCCAGTTGCATGCACCCAAACCACATGCCACATTGACATTGTTTGCCATACACTTCATTTATTTGGAATTAGAGCTTGGAAAGGGGCAAATGCACTCAACGCCAACTGCCAACGAATTTGAATCCTTTATGAAGCGTGGCACAAACAACACACACATGCAACGAAAAACACACACATGCTCATGCATATATTTGCCATTGAGGTAGTATCAAAGTAGCCTCATCTCTTTCTCTCTCTCTCTCCCTCCCTCTCTTTCTGTTCTCTGCACTCTCCTGTGTGCAGCAGACCAAAAACCATTGATTGTCATCGAATAGCCTCTGTCCAGTATGAAGGCGTAAGGAAAAAAGCAGCTTGAGCATCCATGTCCTGCTGCATGACCAAAGTGTCCAGTCTCCAACTCTTTCTCTCATTCTCCCTCTTTCTCCTTTTCTGTCGTGCACAGAAGCTTACGTGTTTTTGTACATTTGTTACGCTACACGTAATGCAATGACTCTGTGTGTGTTTTGTCCTATGTGTCCTATGTCCTGTGTGTCCTGTATGCTGTGGAAGCACATCTAGTCCATGCCACGTCACGCTACACTTGATAAATCTCTAATGCCACTTTGGGTGTACCAACCGCAACCAACCCCCTTCAATCCTATTTCCCAAAACTCTCCTGATGAGCATTTGTGTAATTTCTGTTGCTTTTGGTGTCCTTTCATATCCTTCCTCTCGATGTTGTATGCTCTGCAGAAGGACAGTTCGATTATTAAAGGTTTGCTTGATATTCTGACCATTTGTGTGTCCCTGAGGTGTTTTTCCATTGCGGCTATTGAGGATGCACTTGGCCAGTGTTTAATCAAAGGTAATTAGACTATAGACGATTGTGTGCCTGGCATATGAGAGCATAAGAGAAATGCTTCAAGGAATAGAGCTGCAAGTAAAGCAGCTTACCGTAAATTGTAAACATAACTTTAGTTTTATCAGAGGCAGGTCAAAGTTAACTAAGGACCTCTCTCACTCTCTCCCCCATCTCTGTCTCTGTCTCTAATGAGCTTTTCGAGAGTCGCCTCATTTCACGTGCAGCGACAAAAGCCACTTGAACAAAGCCTGCGACGTTCACCGCCTAATTCCTTAATTAAAATCGAAGCCTACGCTTTGGCGCCAAATGTGCTGCAAAAGGAGGAGTTGGAGGGGAAGCGTTTCAATGCAAAATCCATTGACTGATTGCAATATTTCACTTTTAAGTCACACAGCGAAGCCGTCTCTCTGTCCATCCGTCCGACTTACAAACAAACAAACAAACTGACAGGACAACACGTCGGCTTAATTTGTATGATCAAGTGGACATCACAAGGGGGCAGGATTCTGTTACGTTTTATTAAAAAGGACATAGCATGCAGCAGAGAAGCTCAAATCAGTGCAACAAAGTTGCACCGTGTCCAGCAGGCTTCATTTTAAAATGAAATTTCGACATCACAGCACTTGACCAGGGACACAGCATCTTGTTGTGCCAAATGATGCCCAGGACACAAGCAAAGAGGAGAACGAGAACCGGACACAAACTCGTCGCGCTTTGGCATAATAAATTAACAAATTTGTCTGCGCGTTCTCCCTCGATATTCATGCGGGGTGCTGACAGGAAAACTGAAGCCACATCCACCTGTGTCCACTTTTTGGGGCAACTGCTGTTGCTGTCCATTTGGCTGCTGCCAATCATGTCGGATTAATAACAACACAGAAAGAGATCGACGAAGAGAATGAAAGAGAAAGAGGCTGCTTTATTCATGGCAAGCAAACCAAAACCATTCAAGCAAAGTTGCCACTGACTGACGCAGCTGTGTTTTCTGTACCTGACCACAGAACAATGCTGCAACTCCTACTCCTTTTATTACTCCCCCTTTCTGCCTTTTGTGTGGGCGACTAAATGACGCGTCCCATGTTGCCATTGCCGAGTACCGAGTGCCGACTGTCAGTGCATTACATGGCAGTTCGGACCGACTCTCTGCCCCACTCTTAGCTGGGCTTTAATTGTAACGGGCACCCAAGTCGCACAGTTGCATGTTCCGAGTGCATTTAGACTTCCATATTCGTTCCTCTTCTCTCTCTATCTCGCCGCTCATTCTCTAGAACTTCTCGCCAATGTCTGTCAATATTTTGCGTATTTCATTGTTGCAGTCAGTTTCCATTGCATTTGTTGTTGTTGTCGTTTGAGATTTATGCCCCAATGTGACCAGCACTTTAGCTACCACACCCATTCTCCTTTCATGTCCTCTCTTTCTCCAGCCAAGCAACCGCAACATGTTGCAGGATGCGCGCTTAACACCCGAAATGAAACCCAACGATCAACCGACCATTCGACCATTCGACCAACTGGCGAACCAACCAACATACCAACCAAAGGACTCACCAACCTGTGGCCATTGTGCACATTCCTCAATGCTTAAATGCTGACCGAAAACACTCCACAGGCACTTTCGCTGTACCCTAGAAAATGGTATACTAAAGTCTATGCATTTCTCTTAAAAATAATGTTGTATTTTATATACATTTTATTTATATTTTTCTATTTAATATTAAATATTTCTGGATAGCTCTTCCATTAAATTATTAGCCATGATGTAGTTGTTCATTCATTTAAGCTTATGTTGACTGAATTAGTGCAGTTTAATCTATTAAAAATGGAAGAATATTAAAATATAATGTAAATGTTTAGTTTACTATATTGATTTTATTAATTTCTTCTTACTCTTAATAATTTCATTTTAATTAAACTTTAAATTTATCTGGAGAATTAATTACTAGCCTACATCAATATTGTTCCTGTTGTAGTTTAAAAATTGTCTGTCAACATCACAGGGTAGTATTCAGTCATTAACAAAAATCATTTTGAATGCTTAGTATGTTTTTTTTTTTAGCGTTTCCTTATCCGTTCGTTTTTTGTCCGACAATTTGGTCAGGCGTCAGCTTTGGCACCTGCTGGCCACCGTTTCCTGTTCCATCTAAGCCCGAAAATCGTTCAGAAGCTCACCTAAATCGTATATATTTACTTTGATACTCTTTTTTTGGTAAAATGCTGACGATTTGACCATTTCTTTTTATTTTATATGTCTCGTTGTTTAGGTCTTTTCATTGGAATATCAGTTGGCTTTGAAACTCGTGACATTCTATTTGCGTCTGTTAGTAAGAGTGTGTATACACACAATAGTGTTTGTGTGTAGTGTGTGTGTTTTGAAAGCTTTTGTTGTTGGTGTCGAGACACAAATTTGTTTCGAAAATTGAATTAGATTGGCCTAGCGAACAACCGGCAGCTGATTTGATTGCATTTGCTCTGTGTGTTGTGTGTTGCATGTTGCATGTTGCATGTAGCATTTTGCATGCATCGTCGTCTGCCAGGGCTAAAGGAATTTTTGTGGCATGCAATTTGATTAACTGCCGCGCGATGCATAAATTATGTCAAATTATCCAGCTGCCCTCGATACTAAACCAGTCACTAACCGCAAGCCATGATGGCTAGTTGGACATTAGATTAGCTCAACTAATGAAGAACATGGTCATCAGCTGAGTTCAATCGGTGCACAGTGTTTTAATTGACATACATTCAGTTGAAAGTAATCCGATTTAGTATTACCACATCCCATATATGTGAACAGCTTGGACCAAATATAAGATAAGAAAACATTCACATAATCAAACAAATATCTTAAACTTTTAAGGCTGTTGAGTTCTTCTCACAGATGAATTATATGTCCTGTTCTTTATTAAGGGGTTCATATTTTCTAAACACCCTGAAATATATATGAAGTCATTTTTCACATAGATTAAAATGAAACTTCAGTCTACATATTTTTGAATTGCCCTTTTGTAACACAACCTAACTAGTTCACATAGATCAATAAAGCACAAGTATAATCTCAATTTTTGTATTCATCAATAAAAAGTGTGCACTTTTTAACAACGCAAAAAGACATGTCGCTTTAATTTTTGGTAAAAATCTATGAAATCGTCTTTTAAGTCCACAGCACATAATTTGGTTAAGCTGACATTTCAAATTAGGCAGCTTATTAGATTTTATGTCCTGGCATCAAGATATAAAAAGTTTTGAACAGCCTCCGCTTAAATAATTGTTACCCATGTCAACTAAAAATTATGTAAATTTTTAGCTGACAAATTTTACGACTGCCTGGCCGAAAAAAGAAACAAAATAAAAATAAAATTGCACGAGTTTTACGACTTTCTAATAAGCAAATTTGCGAGTTTTTCTTTTTTGCATAATTAGCCACAGTCTGAGGCGCGATTCGAGACTCGTAAAAATTGGCACGTGCGGCAAGTGAGAGATTTTGCCAACATCTGTCGCAATGCGGAAAGGGGCAGAAGGGGCATAAGGGGCACGTCATAAATGTCCGCTGTTGAAAAGAAAAATGTGCATAAATATAATCCGAAATTCTAAACTTAAATGAAATGATTAGTGACGGCACATTCTGGCTGCAGGCGCGATAAAAAATGCAATAAAATCGGAAGCTGACAATAAAATGAACTGTTGATTGAACGAGGGAAGGGTAACTGATATGGCAACTGTTTTGCATAGAAATTGCAGAGGTAGAGGGGATGATTGGAATGTTGCAGGTTTATGTATCCATCGTGTATGAAGCTTTTCGACCTTTAAACGCCTTTTCCAACAGCAACTTTTACCTCTGTCGCATTTTCCACTTTATTAATTCGCCAATTGACAGACTTATTGCAAATTGAAAACAAAAGCGCGAACAACAATGACAACAACACACGAAGAAAAGTAAGTGAATTTCGAAATTCGTTCTGCATGCTGCGCCCCGAGCTATGCAATAAAAATCAAGCCCGCAACGAATTTGTGCAATCAGCTGGAAATTATTTACATGTTTATACGAAATTGAAACAACAAACAACACATACACTCACATACAAAAAACACAGTCAGCCCGCAGTCGACATATGCATTGTCGTCCTTTGTCCTTTGTCCTCTGCCGTGTGTACAACTCAATAAAAGGCGCAAATTTACATAGAAAACAACGCGCTGAGGTTCCGATCCACTCATAAATTCCACAATTAATGATGCAAAAAGTGCGAAAAGAATTTGTGCACAATTTGCATTGTTCCCTTGGCCATAAAGACATGTGTCTATGTGTGTGTGTTGTTTGTATATGCATATGTTTTAGGGTTTACTTAAACAACGTTTCGGATGTGGATCCTTGGCTAGTTGCCTTTTAAAATAAGTGTAAAATGATAGTACCTTTGTTTTCTTGAAAGACTTGTCAGTTTATTCGCACATGCTCTCCTTTTTATAAATTTGAACTTAATTGAAACTGTTCCGCAATATCCGATAAAAATCTATCAAAATTTTATCAACAACTGGATCACCTCCTATTTTTTTAAACCGAATACGAGATAAAAACTTGCAATGTTATCCAGAATAATATAACTTACTATTATATTCGCATATAGTCTAAATATATATTGAATAAATTCTTGGAAACTCAAGCTGAAATGTTGCATTTTAATTTTGATTATAAGCAGTTTGTTTTTACTTAGTTAATTTATTCTTATCACACCTTAAATGCTCTTCTTACAGATGCAGAGCATTTGCAGTTCCTAAGTCTTTTCTCCGAGCTGAGAGCTGTTTCTGCGCTGATTTATGTCTGAGCAATATGTGTGTGGCCAACGAGAGAAAGAGTGAAATCCTTGGCGATTCTGGCCAAGAGAGCATAACAGGAAACACAGCATCAATTCAGGCGAAATACGAGCAGTGGCCTCCTTCGCAACGGCCAAAATAATTTGAATGAAATGTCCATTATTGCTTCCTGTGTGCCGGCAAAGATCCAACGATGCCAGCGGCGACGATGAACGTCTTTGCCAGGCGCCAGCTTTCACAGTGAATCACAGTGACCGCAGAGAATAATGAGAAAGAGAAAAAGAAAGAGAGAAAGGGAACTTGAATTGTAGTGCGAAGGATGCTCGACAATCCTTTTTCACAATATAATACTCTGTCCATTGCTTAAGTGCACTTTACACATTCTTTTATTGTGCCGCCTTTGGCACATAAATTCAATTTGACCAAATTGTTTTCGTTTTTTCTGTTCTGTTTTGCTCTGTTTTATTTTTCGTTGGCAATATATTTATATGCAATTTGCATAAATAATCACTTTTACATGTCCTGCGTGCTGTGTGTTGTGTCCTTGGTCCTTCGTTCATCACATCCTGGCTGCATATGCAAATGCCTGGCTCATGAAATGCGCATTAAGTTGCTTTAATTGCATTCAATTATGCATCGCTCAGTGGCTTCAAAGGATAAGAGTAGGGGGAAAAGGAGGAAGGAAAGGGAATCCTCTGCGACTTGTCTGATAAGACTTTAGGTGACGCCTTGTGCAAAACTTTGGCGTTTCACTTAATTGCAGTCATTACATTTATGGAGCTTGGCATGTTATCATTACGTGGATGCCACAGTAATGCAGCAAATGCAACAGCAGCAGCCGCAGTTGCCACGCTGCGTATGCGTAACACACATGGATTTAATCTCATACCATCAATGCACACACACACACATACATTATCTCACATCCACAATGCACACTTGAATAATTTCAACGCGGATTATACTAATTAAGCGCACCAATACCCAGGCCATTGAGCTGGCCATAGAAACCCCTGTAACTATCTCAAAGTCAGGCCTCATTCCGCCTCCAAATCTGCTTCTGCCCCCCACTAACCATCTCTCTGTTCCATTTGTTCTCTGGTCAGTTGCATTGGCGGCTTCCTCTGCTAATTTCAAATTCATTATCCGCTTATCACGCCCGCAAAATATATCGTGTACAGCACAGTGGTTCAAATGCTATATGAATAAAGTAACAATAAGAGTATTTGGCTTTAAGATACACTAACATAATTTCTTAACAAATATCAAATGATAAAATTGTGGCATACGTATAATATAAAATAAGCAATTTTGTAGCGATAAAAGGAAAATAAACACATTCGCAATTATATAAGACTTATATATACTCATATTATCAGTAATAGCGAAGTGTAATGACAGATTGTGAAATTATTTTTTTGTTTTCTTTTTCCTTATATTTTCCAGATTAACTCAAACCTAAAGAATAAACTTATCTATTAAAGATTACACAAATTATTTAAGTGACCTTTTTTTGAGAAATCTGATTTATCAAAGGGAAACTACAAATTCTAAATGATCATTTTATCACTTTATATGTATATATCGAATGTCTGTGATTTTCAACTCGTGCCATTAAAAAACTTCGGACATTGCTTCCAAAAGAAAATATTATTAGATCAAGCAAAATCTAATAACAGATAGTGAAATAAATTTATTTTGTTTTCTATTTTGTACTACATTTATTCAACGTTTAAATGTAATATTGAGTAAGTAAGTAAGACAAAATGCATAGTACAAAAAGATCGACCGAAGTTAATAAAAGTTTTTATTAGAAATCTTACTAACCCACTGTGCAGTTTTCTTAACTATGCTATGAAGATGTGTTCCGAGATTTTAGGGTGATTTATATTATGGGTCCGAATTTTGGTGCCCGTCATGTTGGCTTAAACAAATCATTTATATGCAGCGTTTGCAATTATTTGCACTTAATTGTGTGTTAAGTGCCCAGTCAGAAATGCCACCGATGATGTTGCAACGCCGCTGTTAGTGCAACGCCTTCCTATTATGTTGCCCCTCAGCCAGAGGCCGCATTGTCAGTGCAGCGGAAGCGATGTCCGTTGATTGATATCGCATTGAGGCGTGCTGAAAATTATTTGCATTGATAATTCGCTGATTAATGTTTGCTACCGATGCCAACGTCGCAGTCGAAGTCGACGTCGACGTCAGCGTCATTGTCGTTGTTGGTCAGCCAACGTGTCGCGATTTTGGTTTGCCTCGTGTTGAGTTGTGTTTGTGAGTTGTGTTGTGTTGGGTTGTGATGTGTAATATTGATGTGCTCGGTTGTTGGTTGGGCTGTTTATTGGATTGGCTGAGGTTTTTGCATTAATGCTGTAAACAATTAAGTGAAGCGTATTAAGTCGGATTTGGGGCCGACTAACTAATTTATGAGCGAACTCCTCTCTTAAATGAACATCGTAAATGCCATTAAAGGCAAATGGAAATAACTTTAAAACGATGTGAAACTGATAGGAAATCATTAGATAAACATTATTAATATTTAAGTGGCTTATTAAAAGCGTCTGACATACATCAATACAAATGGAAGCATTAACAAAACAAACAATGAGCTCCCCTGAGTACAGAGAGGAAATGAAAAATTCGATTGCCAAAAAATGTTGCTAATTTATTGCGTTTTAATTCATATGCAAATGTCAGTTGCTTGTAGATTTCCTTTAATGTTCTTAAGTAAATAATCAAATATTAACAGAGAGAGCGATGGTTGTGAATCTGTCGTTGGTTTCCTTGACAGCCAAATGCACATGTGAGCTTCATTTGCTCAATAACCAAAATCCAATAAAGCTCCAAGCACAGCAGGATACATACATATAAGGATAAACGCAGCTTTCTCTTGCAGACTCCGCTTTGGCCATAAGAAAGAAATTATTTTTTATTCATGCATTAAATTGTTTTGACTTTTGCTGATATTTATCAGAGTTTTTCTTTATGTTTATTGTGTTTTTCCTGCTCTTCCCTGCCTGCCTGCCTGCTGCATGCTAATCAAATTACACGATGTGTATGTGTGTCTCAGTCTCTACAGGGTGAATCCCCCTCGGCAGCTGAATCATTTCTCAGACCTACCGCCAGCACCTTTGCCATCAATATATGAGTATACGTAATGCCGGGTCTATTCTGGGCTCGCCTGCAGCGCAATATCAAAAATAATTTGTTTGACAATAAAACACGATAAACATTAAAATTATGTGCCAGAGATTTTTTTTGTTGCTTTTCAGACCAAAGAAAGAAGCCATGAAAAAGAAGCGCGCTGGCGTTGTCAACGTGCTGCATAT
The DNA here is from genome assembly GCA_035043265.1 of Drosophila testacea. NCBI lineage: Eukaryota > Metazoa > Arthropoda > Insecta > Diptera > Drosophilidae > Drosophila > Drosophila testacea. Next base: position 761,037 of record JAWNND010000378.1, on the reverse strand, counting down.
CCTTAATATGCCTCATCCTTGGCACAGACGCTTTATGTTTATTATTGCCAGGAGCGCTTCTGGGGTTGGACCAGCCCCTCAGTCCAGCCCCCAGCTCAGATCTTCAATGATTAGTCCGCTAAACTCACTCGTAAATTTGTCAAATCTCGCAAGTTATGCGAATAAAATGCCAAGCTCTCTTTCTCATTTTTTTACTTTTGTACATTTTTTTATCTGCTTTTGCATTTGCATTTGAATATTTTGTGAGGCTCCCTTGGGGGCAGCTTGCCTTGGCCAGCTTTTTATTTGATTATCAAATTAGATTTTTGCCTTGAATGTGCGGTTCCCAGGACTTTGCTCTCAGCTCTTTTATGATTTACTCTTTAGTTCTATTCTCGCTGCCTCATTAAATATTTCTACGCAATTTTAGCTTGTTATTTTTGCACTTTTCCCGCAAAGAAACATCAAAAAGCGCGTGAAAACTTTGGATCAACAGCGGAAAATATATTGCTTCAAAATTGCACTCAAACATTTTTTTATACTCATTTTTTGATATTTTTCATGTGTTTTTTCCCCTGTTGCTTTGACAATTGTTTGCGCTAACGAAGTCGCTTTGTTTTTGTTGTTGTTTTTTTTTGCCCAACTCCCGTTTGTTACAACTTTTCAATTGTTTGGCTTCTGTCATTACCTTTGACATGGCCCTGCCAAGTTGTTGTTGTTGTTATTGTTGCCATTTCACTGTCGCCGTCTTTTGTCTTTCGCGCTTTTGTTTCCCCCACCGTCAAGTCTGACGCTCTTTGATCTGCCGCAGTTGCATTTTCTATTAATTGTAATGATGAAATCGTTGCAAGCTGCAACAATAGCAGCTTTCCTGTGCCTCTAGGGTGGCATTTGGGAGTGTAAAGATTCTGTTGCCTCGTTAAATTTAATTATTATCTCTTAAATAACATATTTAGGGCTGTTTAGTAAATGCTTTTTGTAATCAAACATATGTGTGGACTTTTTTGGTTTACCAAATAATAAGCAGCGTAGTATACAGTTTCGTAAAATTTTAATTTAAAACATTAAAAACATAGACCCATCTTTGGACAGTTAGAATGAAAATTCTTTGAAAGTAGTTTCTTAGAGAATGACGATCCAGTCACTTAAAAGAGATGACACAAAAGAATAATAACATGACAAAAACGAAAAGAGTTGTTATTATTAAAACTGTGTCGCGTTCCCAATCGTTTTTATGTTGTAAAGCAGTGGATTCCAATTTAAGTTTCTAACTAAAAAGTTGATCATTTTCATAATTCATAATTACTCGTGCATACACTTATATTTTGCGTTTGAATGTACTATTTCGGTTACCGATCATAGCTTGGAAGAGACCGTTTACTTAGCTTCTTTATTTTTATTAAGCAAACATGTTCCCTAAGTAGTCATAATCATCTCTTGTCTCAATTTCGCTACCTCTTTGCTCACTTATACACATATGTAGACTCCACTTACACCAGTGAATTGACAATTGACATACTTGAAGGTACGACACACTGTATGTAAGACTGTATAAGTATCCATCGAGAATGATTGCATCATAACCTTGACCCAAATTTACAGCCCTGCTCTGGTGAACTAGAGATAAACAACAAAGGATTAGTGTTGAACATAGTCCCTATTTCAGGTTCTGGTGCATTGAGAGTTGCATGATGCAACATATGCAACAGTTGCAATTGACGCACGACCTTGAGCTGGTTTATCCTACCACTCGAGTTCTAGCTGTAGATGTAGCAGCTGTTTCCTAGGGGCATATTAGTATGGAAAAGGTTGAGTTGCTCAGTTGTAGAAAAAAGCGCTTAAAGCAAAGAAATTGCTTCCACTTAATAAAGCACACTAATGATGACCGCAGGACGAAATAGAATGCACTTGAGCACGTAGCAGGGCAACATGAAACCACTTCAATTCGTTTGTTTGCCCTATTATCATTATACAAGTATGGAAAGGTACTCTAATTTATTTTTAATAATGCTGTTGTTGTTTTTGGGAAAATTCTCTCAAGTTTTATGTTTGTAAGTATGTACGATGTATCTTGGGAAATTGATTTGCCAGTTTTAAAGTTTGTGTACTTTCAATTACGAAAGATTTTTCATATTTTCAAGGCTTTGATGCTACAGTTCAGTCTCTAGTTAAACTAGATACAAATATTTACTCAGGCTGAATATAAATATGAAATGGCTGTGAAGTACAGAGAGTGCTCGACTTAGTCTCAAGTCCAATCACTTTATAGACTCACATGTGTTGTACGGGTATTCGAATGCCTATAAAACAAGTTGATGATTGTAAAAAATCTAAACTGTTTATTTATGGGTCACTTTACCCCCAGCTGGGTACACACACATGCACTTAAGGCCTGGTCCCTGCTTTCACTACTTTCACTGGCAACAGGAGAGGGTAAAAAAAAGGGTTTGCCACCGAGCTCATCTCGGATCGAGTATCATGTGTGCAAAATGCAAACAAAAGTGCAAAATCTCGAGGGAACATTTGATTGAATTCAGACAGTTAACCACCTCTAATGCGCATTTTTTGATTTCTTCCTCATTTTCTCTGGTAGGCTTCTTCTTTTCTAACCCATAACACATAATCCCCTTTCGCTTATCTGTTGAAATATATCAAATTTTTTAAAATCATCTTGGGGCAGTTGATTTAACAAATGCTATTTGTTTTTGCCGTCTATGATTGATATTATTAAAAGTATTGATAGATATTGCCATTGATTGATGGAGTTTAAAATCTCTCTGTTGGGTTTTACAAAATTAAAAAAGCAGCTTAACTGCCCCGCCATACCTTGTATTCGTATTTGCATTACATAAAGAGTATTACTCTGAAATGAGCCCATCCTGGCCGTAGGCCTTTTTTTTATCAGACGCCACGCAACATTTTTCCGCATCGATTGAATAGCGTGGATACTGTGTGTGGGTGTATCAAAGTATGGCCAGAGTATGTCCTGGAAGTAGCCTTTGTCTGGCAACTGGCTTTGATCTATGCCATCTACTTATAGCTCTGTGCTATTTGAATACCTCATTGAGGAAAGGTGGCTGAGCATTGTTATTGGTATATCAATGACTATGAAAGTTATTAGTATAGATGACTTGGGTAAAACCTGACTGATTACACTCGATATGAAACGATTTCTACGAGAATAATTGACAGAGTTTGCTACAAATTGGTACGCAACAAAAACAAGTCATTTTAAAATTTAAAATTGTTGATATTTTCAAATATGTATTCAAGATATATTTGTTAAATTTAGACCATTTGCGTATGAATTGGCAATGATAACTAAAATAGACAAGTCTAAGATACTATAATTGATTAAATTACAAAAGTGGAAGAGCCCCGATAATTAAAATGTATGATAAATTAAAAATTTCGTACACGGTTTATGAAAATCAGAAATCACGGAACTCTTGACATTGTTTGGATTCATTTTGTCACGGAAACCGCAGACTTTTTTTCCGATTCCAACTAAATTAGATAAGCCAAATTTCCATTTGTATAAAATAACAGAGTGTCTACAGTTATGTCATAACATTTCATTTGAATCTATATTAAGTATTTATTTCATGCAAGGCAAAATGCAAGATACTATTTATGTACCACTCTCTTCTAAAGTAGCTAACAGATTCTCTTCACTTTCTATAACAAATTTCTTACTTTCAATAATAAAGTCACATACAAAAATAAAATCCTATCTACATATTTATAACAGTATAGTTAACAGAGTTTTATATAATGTTTATCATTTCCATATATGTACATATAATAAAAGAGGTAAACAAATTTTTAACCGCCGCATAAAACACGCTATTCTAAAGTAGCTTACAGAAATTCTGTTTCTTTGTAACGAGTCGATTTGTTATCCTAGTCATTCAAATCATTTTTTATCATTCACATACATACTCTCTCATAAAAAACAAATAAATATTTAAAATTGTCTTGGAATATAATAAAATAGACAGTGCGTCAGCGAGAAAGGATATGTGTGGTTTTCATTTATTGAAAACTTGTGCAAAACAATGTGCATAGCTCTAATTCCTATATGTAACGATCCAACCAGAATGCTTACGGCAGTTCCAATAAAATAAGAAGTGTAGTTAATAGTTTTTCTATCATACCATAAAAACAACATTGATTTTCATATTAATTAATTTATGTTTTTATTACGAATATATAATAATTATTTTATGCTTATCTTTAATTTACAATTATCATTACAATTACTTTTCAACCAATTGGCTTTGTTGTTCTGTAAAGATTTCTATTGTTGTCTTGTACTTTGTTTATGCTCATGACACGAAAATGTTTTTTGGTTGTCATTGATTTTTCGGTTCACATCGGTTTCTTAGGAATATTGCCTATAATAATGGGCCTAGAAATGAAATTGACACAAATACACGAACATCAACTTACATTTAACAGCAAAATAATTATACAAAAATATATATATTTATTAGTTGTATATAATTTATAGGTTTTCATATATTTTCATAACTATTTGCTAAGTTAAGAAGCCAACTACTTAAAAATGTAAATCGATGCGATTTGTGATTCGTCGTACTTGTAAATAGACACCAAGAGAGTTTTGTAAAAGTATTTTTTTGTCAAGTCATGAACTTAAGCTAATTATAGTTAGAATTATTAGTTCTATTTAGTAAAAAAGTGTTGACTTAAGATTATATTCGTATCTGTATGAAAACTAGCAGCTGCTTGCACTGGACCGACCATCATGAAGTAACTTATCTAACGTAAACTAAATAAAGTTAGAATTTCCATTAAATTAAGTGTTTAAATAACTTTACCAAAATATGCACTTAAAATATTTTTAGTAAAATTATTTATCACATTTGCGCTTATCCAAAAATTTGTAATCAGCCTTCACCACAAAAAATTTTCTCAGCTACGGCAAAATATTAGAAAATCAGATGAACATTTCCGAAACTAAATGGAATACAAAACTATATTTCCTTGGGATTTTCCTTTGGAAAACGCTCACATCAGTTTCTATCTCTCATTTTCTCTCTCCCTAAACTCCTTTCAGGGAGCGCTAGTTCTCACCAACGAAAAGTAATCACAAGTTGCGCTTAGGAGCTGTCAGTCCCCCATTTAGGGGGTCTTGAATTTGTAGTTGTTGTAGTTGGTGTTCTTGTTGTTGTTGATGATAGTTTACTGCGCCTGCGGCTGAATCTGCACTGTAGCTGTCAGTTTGGTGGACTTTCCTTTCTCTTGTTGCTTCTGCTGCAGATAAAACTGCTTGAGGACCTTGCACATGGCCAGAGCAAGCATTTTCCATGCCAACAACTGCTCCTCCGTATTAGGCGCCGTCTCCTCATTCGTGGACGTTGATTGACTGTTACTTGTTGCTGCTTCCGATGGAGCCTCGTAGTCCACTTGATCGTACCCAGCATTATTGACATAAGCTGGACCATCCACTTGATCTCCGTCGGTAATTTGGCTAGACTCTAAACTAGCCGCTGCCGCCGTGACGGGCTCGTCTTCATAGAAAGGAATCGCCATTTCCAACAAAATTACGTCAAAATTCACTTCTCAATGTGGTTTACTTTTCACTTTGATTACGTGTGCTCTGTTTTGCTGTGTTGATTGCTGTTACGCACTCGGAGCGAGCTGTCGTTCTACTGACTCGCACGGCGTCGCAGCAGGCGTATTTATACCCGGGAAATGCCACTGACAGTCGTGACAGTGTGGCAGCAACAAGCCAAAAGGGCAGACAACCCAAAACCCACCACCACTACCAGCCCTTACCCAATGCGAGGCACCCAACCCCAGTTCACTGAGAGCATACACTTCCGTAAGGATTCGCTCTCTCTTCGGTTTCTCTCTTTCTCTCTTGGTGCTCTCGTACATGCAACCCCAACCTCTGACTTCACACTGTGCCGCAATGTCAGCTACTTTCTGACCTCTCGACTGTGCATCATCACGTGCTGTAAACGTTTTCCTAAAAGAGAGAGAGAGAGAGTACGTTGTTTCCCTGCTTCACACTTGTGGCATCTTACGCTACGTAAGAGCTTACGTCGTTTGACAACACGAAACTTCCCCTTTTGTCATTTCATTGAGGGGTAACTGCTCTGTTCGATTTTCGAATTATCGAACTGAGTTCTGTTTTATTTCGAACTTTGTTTTTTCCTTTGGCTTTTACGTGTCCTTGACCAAATTCCTTGGCATTGTCTGGTTTGCTTGAATATATCAACTATGTAAGGCCTGACTGTATTTGGTATTATGCTAGAAGGAGTTTCTTTTCATATATTCTGGCTGTAACTTATAAACATTAACATGGTATTCGGATAATTCCTTTACCATTTATTTGGATTAGTATAAACTCTTCGATCTATCCAACTTATAATCCTACCCTTTCTATATGTATCTTGGAGGTTCTCCGAAATGGTTCTTTCACCTTGAGAACTTCTTCCCATTCAGTAGCTCATTCAATTTCAGGTTTAACATATTTTTACAACCGTCAAACAATCCTGCAGCATTTCCACATGCCACATGCCACGAATATTATTTTTATGATTCCAGGGAGGGATTGTGCAGCAGGACTTCTCCTCCCTAACCAAATCAATTTCACAAATCAACATAATCAACTTCTCGCCGTAAGACCACACATAATGCACTCGCCAAAAACTTATTTTCTTTCCTTGGCCAAAAGCGCAAAAAAAGTGCCGTAAAAAATGTAAAAACTTTTTTATAGTTGCTGCATAAAAAATGTAAAATAAAATGCGGTGAAATGGCAAAAAAAAAAACATGTACAATAACCAAGAGAAAGAAAACTCTAAAGGTACAACAAAAGAAAACGACTCGGGAGGTAGGAAGAAAGGAGGAGCTGGCCAACAAAGGGCAGTCAGCTGGGCAGGTCCCTATAATGACATCATATGATGATGGGCTAGCGCCAACCTCAAAATCAAAACCCATGATCTAATTTTTGCTGAACCCTGGAACAGATTTCAGTTGCAGTTGCATTGTCTATGACATCTGGTATCACTTACCTGAGTGGCAATAGAGGGTGAAAGTGTAGAGATGGGGCAAAAAACAAATAGCTAGCGAAAAGGAATGCAGAAAGAAATGCTCAAAAGCAAAACAAAGAAGAAATTGTTTTCGCTTAAAAGAACATTCAAATGGAAATGTTCTGCTTGGCTCAACACAAACAACAAGTGCAGGCAAACAAACTGCATTTATTTAGTTAACAAAAAAGCAAAAAACAAAAAAAAATCAAGGAGAAAGAACTGAAAGAATACCATTTGAGTACCTCGACAGAACGTCAGACATATACAGACAATGCATAAAAGTGAAGTGCGCCAGGATGCATGAAGGGAGGGAGAGAAAGGTGCAAGCAGAATACAAGTGTTAGCAGGAGTGAAGGGGACTTAATGAATATTAAATACTCTACAATGTGTCACTGGGTAAACTGTAGATATCAAAAAAAAAATTTATTTCTTTAATTTTATTATTTACTTGTGTATTTATTTAAATTGTATACTCCAAATGCTAAATGTTTAATAGACTAATTCAATATTTTGAAATTAATGTATTAGTCGCGAATTAAGTGTGATTTATAGACTATCTTACCCAATCTAATTAATGATTTTGAAGAATCTGATCGGATTTGATGATTAGTGTGCAGTTTACTATGATTACAACTGATTTGAGCTGATATGGCAATGCATCTTCTTAAACTTATGGAGGAAGAATCTATAGATAGATTATTTAGAGTGACTTGAAATACGTTTGACTTTCAATCATATAATTTAAATAGAGATTATTAAAGAATATCTGTGAAATTAAGTCTGAATTCTGAAAAGAAGTTCATAAAGATATTACCAAACACTATTGATATTTGGTGTACTTCTCACTAACCCAACTATCTAGTTAATGTACCACAAAAGTAAACAATATCATGTTCTGTAGTGTATCAAGAGAGAGAAAAAAGTGTAGCATAAAAAGCAGCGTCGTTGTCGTAGTCGTCGTCGCCTGGCGCACTTTGTTGCCTTCTGGCTGTCAGATTGATATTAAATTATATACCTTATTATCATTTCGCTGTTGTGTGTTGCAATATCAGAAGGTAGCAATACACATGTGGGCGTGGCACAAGCGAAAGCCATGTTTATTTACAGCTGGCAACAATTGTTGCTGCACTTTGCTGGTTTTCTCCTCAACTCAACTCAACTTAACTGAACTGAACTCATCTTAACTGAGCTCAAAGTCAACGGCACACACTTCACATGTGGCTGCTGTTGCTCGGTTGCATTTGTTGTGTAAATTGTTGTTATTTTTCAACAACAGACAGACAGACAGACGGAGGGACAGATAAACAAGACAAGAACAGTATCCTCTGGAGCAGAGCTTCGTCCTCGTAATATGCTTGATGGTTGCGCGCCCAAGTGACATTAAATGGCAACCATTTCGGGTTGGGGTTGGGTTTGAGTTTGGGTTAAGATTGGGTTGGGTTTGGGTTTGGGTTTGGCTTCGGTTTGCCTGGCTGCACTCATAAAAGTGGCTCAAGTGGCTAGAAGCTTTAAGGCCAAGAGCTGACAGCATTTTAAAGCCCTTCTTGAATCTCAATTGCATTGTATAAAATATATATGTATACATATATAAGTATTTTAGTTATTTACGTTTATGCACTTTTTTATAATGGATATCAAAATAAATTGAAGTAACGTATCTTCGATACCAAATAAATAGGATTAAAGCTTTGATTACAACGCACTGCTGCGTTTATTTTATTTCTGCTCATGCTTTTGCTTTTATGTGTAAAGTTTAAGAAATTCTAAGAACATTTTCTTGATGCAACGAGTTATCTCTGATTGACTTAAGATGAGCTCGACTACGGGCTTTAAACCATTTATTGTAACGAGTTTAGTTTATTTATTTCATTTAAACTATGGAAACAATAGGGATAAAGGCATAAGGTGGAAAGAGTTTTAAGTCCTTGCGAAATATTTTGAAATATATTTTGCAACTGATTGTTCTCAGCTAACCCTTAGTTATAGTCCTATTGCTAATCGTTGGCATTGTGCGCTCGACAACCAAAAATGAGCCCACTAATTAACAAATTGATTTATGGAAATTAAAATGACAAATCTCCTGGGATCTGGGTAAAAAACTCATATGCAAATTTTAATGCCAAAACAAAAACAACAACCCTTCAAATTGTTGGCCAAAAAACTTGACTTTGCGGTTGATTTGGGGAACCATCCACCAGGGAGATCTGAAAGGGAGAATAGACAGACATTTAATTAAGGTGTCTTCATGGTAACAACATCTATTTGGAGTCGAGTGGTAAATGAGTCTAATTAATAACGAAGCATTTGCCACATAATTCATGCGAATTGGAAAGCTGAAACTGCTCATCAGGCTCACAAGTTTTGTGGTTTGAGTAATAATGTTTAAAGCCGCCTGTCACTTGGCCAATTCAAAGTTGGTTCAAGTGGTTGAAAAATTCTTGTTTTCATTTTCCTTTTTTTTTACTGTGGCCACATTTGGTCAGCAGTTGCTGTAATTTGCCTCGAAATTGTTAATCGGCGAATTTTTGTGATTTTTCTTATTTGTCCAAAAACAGAAGTTGATGAGTTAAGCCGCGGCGTTAGACATTGAATTTATGGCCTAAGCGATATGTTTTTTGGGTTTGCATTTGTAATTTATGCAAATTGTTGCCTTTTCTTTGGCGCAATTAATTCTGGCAGGCAGTTGTCCTGGCGGCAGTTCAATCATATCCTTAATCCCCACAGGTTCTCAAAGCATTCGATGTACGCTTTTGTTGTCCTGTTGCTTGTTCTTGGTGCTCAGACAATCGAAGTGAACACATAGATCATCAAGTCGTCTTTTGTTGTCTTTGGGGTTTCATTATAATCGAATTTGAACGATAAACTCAACAATGTCCGTTTCCTTGGCTCTTAATTTACATGTCCTGCCAGTTTTTGGTCCACCAAAAACTAAACTAAATAAACATTTTCGGTACAAAGGCAACAAAACATCAAAAGCATATAATTTATGGTTCGTTAGGTCAAGCACAGGACGAAGCCTTTCGGTTTGTCCGTCTGTTAGTCTGTTATCCTGTCAGCAAGTCACACTCTAGATGCCAGGCCCAAGGGCTATTGCTCCTTTGCTCCCATGCTCCTTATGCAAATCGTCCTTACATCCACTCTTGCCATGTGTCGAAAAACTGCGTATTCATCTTCGTCAGCTTCTTAGGGTCTGGTTTGGTATTTACTTACTACAACTTGGATGAGGTGTTGGTTTAGCTATTAAATGGAAATTATACAAAAGCCCAAGCACAAGGATCAAGCAGGCCAACAACAATAACTTCCTCTTCTCCCTCCCCCTTTAAACTGTGGGAAAACTGTGTCCGATCACATGTGAGTAGTGAAATTTATGTGGGCAGCTCAAAGCATTTCATTCTTAGCCATAAAAAAGGGACAACAAGTTTGAAGAAAGTGCGCGATTAGTGTGTGCTTCGTTCTTGGGGGAGTTGCTGGCCAATACAAAAGGCAACCAAATTTGAATGAATGACCCAACAGGGCATGAATAAAGGACAGACTGAAAGGGTAGGGGATATATTTGTGAGTTTGTGTGTGTGTGTGTGTGGCATTTGAATGGTCAAATAAGCATAAAAGGCGACAAAAGTGGCACTTGGAACTCTGAACAGAAAAGACTTCTCGCTTACTTTTTTGGAAAGGTTCTTTCAAGTGGATCTTAGAAACTGGTTTTATTTTGTGGGCTGAGTTGTGGGTTGCTTTGAAAAACACTTTAAAATGCTTTCGACTTGTTACTTAAATGATTAAATGCATTCTTGGGGGTTGTTTACATGTTTGTTGTCTAACTGCCGCTCGTTTTTTGGTCTACAGCTCAAAAATTTCATATTAAATGTTTTATGACCAGACCAGAAACGCTTTTTGAATTTGTTGCCCCGTCATTGGGTGTATTTTTATTGTCAGCTTCGCATTTAATTTAAATTACATAAGAGAAACACTTTTTATATGGCAGCATTTATTTCTTGCCATTTAACTTATGATGCGTTGCCAATCCAACGACAGAGATACCCTAACGACAGTAGAACAAATATTTTATCCAATTAAACATGGCATATTCTACATCTATTAAAAACTTTAACGAGATTAAGCTAAGGATTTCTGCTCAAGAAAGAGTCTATCTAGTTGTCCATCTTCGTTCTAATATCTATTTTATATTCCTTTTCTGGCCTTTCCATTGACTTATATGAATCATACTCACTTTATACCAAATTCTGTAATGGTTTTTCTAAAGCTTCTAAAATTTACAAACTCATTAAATAGTGTTTTTTATAAAAAGTTGAAGATTTGCATTGATTTATAGTAATGGATTAAACTTTTTTCTCAATTACAACAAAATAGTAGAGTATCTAATTGTCGCTGTAGCATTATATATTGTTTTTTTCTTACTTACTTTTTTTGCCCATTCAAAGTAAAAAGGCGACATTAAAATTATTTTTTATCGACATTTTATTTGCAATTTTGCTTTTTTAATTTTTTCTTTAGTCGAGGGTTGGCCACATTGTTGTACGTGTGCGAATATTGGCTATAGGAAAAACAGCAAACGTTTTTCCTTTTACGATTGGAAAATATTTTAGTTTCGTTTCGTTTTGCTTTTCATATTTCTTTTTATTGAGCATTGTAAAAAGTATTTTTTCTTTCTTTCATTTATCTGTGCTCGTTTAATTTTTAATATAAAACGCGCCAATTTCCAAGTTTTTGTAAAACGATTTTTAATATGCTACATAAATTCTGAAGGATTTCGGCATTGACTGATTGAAATTTATTGACAAAGCGCAAGAGGAACGAGAAAAGAAAATAAACCTGATGCCAAACATCAAATAAATTCAGTGCTCATAAAATTGTCTACGCCAAATCCATCCAATATATCAAATCCACCTTAGACTGCATTCATTTCCTCCCCACATACATATGAGAGGTGTATTTACCACTCACAAATCGGCAGAGGGCGTACATATTTGACTACCAATTATGAGCAATTGCCTGCGAGATGGAGACACCTTCCCCTGAGTACATACAAAAAATACTGATAATTTATCGCACATGCCTACACGTTGCCGTCTGGCATATCACATATGTACTCACATGTATTTGTGATGTACTCACATGTAGTCACATATATGTTCATATTCATATTTGGTATGCATGGTCTCTTTATCCTTTTGGCTGGGCGATGATTTGCAGCCGCTGCCACTAAATCAAGCATGAAGTATTAGATCACACAAGGGCTTCTTAAGCCACAGTGTGTTGGGATAATAAATGTATTGTTTATGGACTCACAGAGTGCGACAAAGTGTCAATTGGGCTGACAGTCTGTCGAATAAGTATATTGCGTCTCTACCAAATAATGAAAATCTCTTCCAACAAGTTGTTGGTAAAAGTGAGAGCCAAATTACTCAGTAGATTCACATTAACAGAAATCGCATTTATGTTATTCCAGTGAAGTGGGAAAGATTACCTTTACGAGATTAAAGTCCAGTCCCGAGCGCAGATCCAACAATTCTGTTATGCAACCTCGACGAAAGATCCTCATTTCATTATATGAAATATTTACTGCCTTATTTATTACTCAAAAATTTCCAAGTCTCTCACATCAAAAAAAAATTTTTTTTGGGTTTTGCTGAATGCCAAACTACTTTCCTTATTTTAAAAAGAGCCAGGAGAGTGTTAAAGCTATTTATTTATATACTGTTAACAAAAAAAAGTCGACACTAAAAATACTTTTAATTTACAAGATTATTGATCATTTCAAAATAAATGATGCATAAATTTAGAGCTATTTGGAGCTATTTAACAACATTTTTAATAAATTTAGCATTTGCATCTGGATTGTGAAAAACGCAATCACATCAGCAAGTGTTATTGTTAGTTACGGCAGATTCAGAAAATATAGAAAGATTTTCTATAATAGTAAGATCTAAATAATAAACATATAATTAAATTTCCAAAAAGAGTCTGATTAGACATAAATCTAACGGAAACAGCTGATTTTTCTATTCCAAAAAAGTAAAGAAAAGCGTTGACAGAGTTTCAATGTCATTTCATTAACAATGAGAATCAATGTTAATGAATGTTACCTTCTCATCCTGACATCCATAAATATAATATTAATTACGCTCCTTTGACAGACTGACTGATTGACTGACTGACCATGACGATATTGGGAGCATGAAAAGCGTGCAATTCATTTGCTTTCAATGGACAACATGATGAAATTCAATATCTGGTCAGTCGCTAGTAACAAAAGTCTTTTCCTCTCTATCACTCACACAATATCTCTGTCTCTTTCTATTTGCTGTAAACGTCTGTCAATTGTGTGGCATTTGTTATTGTTGTATGTTTGTTGTTGTTGCTGCTGTTGTTGGCCACACGTCGCCACAGCCCTCAATTAAAATGGGCCCCAGAAAGATGGTTGAAATAAAAGAAGAAAAGAGTTCAATTGATGGCTGACATATTCCTTTGTGCCGTGGGCGGGGGTGGGGAGAAGGCGCTCATGCAAATTGTCGAAATATTTTTTGAACTGACCAACAATTGAGTGGTGGCCGCAACCACCCGAACCGACCTCCCTTCCCGACCCCTTCACCAATATACCCGCTCACCTTTCATGTTGTGTTGTGATTGGTTTTGTCTAATGGAACTCGAGCGTGGCAACAATTTCATTGAATTGGATTTCAATATACGACTTTATATGGCACAAAAGCCGCGTTACTTTTTGATTTTCATTTTTTTTCCACCCCACCTCTCCTCTCCACTGTTCTGCTCTGTGGCATGCAACACAATTCGTTGGTCATTAAAAAGGACACGTGCATTGAAGCACGTGACTAACTTAGATCCTCGGCATGGAGCTGGACACGCTTTTGTTTTCACTTGCCGTATAAACTTACCCAAAATGTTCCTTGTTTGTTTGTTCCTTCCGGAAAGTGGAGGGAAGTGCTTGAGAAATACTCTTTACAATAGGCCAGTGTAAATATTTGAGCCGAACTTGACACAATGCGAAGCGTTTTTCGCTTAATTTTTATACAAATACATTTATTATGTTGCGGTGTGGCCTTGTTCGGGTTTCAGGTTAGGGATCGGGATCCTTTGGAGAGGTCCTTTCATTTCCGGCGTGTGACCATCATGTTAATTTGTTATTAATTGTCTGTCCTCGCTCTTATTTGTGTTTATTTGTTTGTTATTTGTAGGCGTTGCTATCAGTCGCTGTCCAGTTGATTTTTGTTTTGATTTCGGTTAGTTGTGACAGTTTTTGGTAATGTGAGAACAAACTACCCATTATAAGTGCGTGGGATAGTAAATACATACATAGATTGAGTTTGATAAGTTTTGAAAGTGATATCTGAGACATGGAGTTATCTAAGGGGAGACTATTCTTCTCATATCTCCTGTCGATTTGCCTCGGAGCTGTCGAGAGACTTTAAAGCAATTTCCGACATGCAGGCGCATCGAATGTCGAGCGACTTGCATAAATTATGAAAATATTGTAAAATCTTGAATGAATGCTGGCAGTTTAATCATGAACAGACAGACACACGACTTCCAGCTTAATCCCTTTAAATGCAGATCGAGCAAGAAAGGGTTAACAATCGTCTGACGCGGGCGTGAAAAAAGCGCAACAACCACAAAACATTGAAGGGTCTAAAAGGATTCGCCCACTTGCCAACTTCTGCTGCCTGCTGCCTGTTTTGAAGTGTCTGGTCTTTTTTTGTACGGTACAAAGCATGTAATGCCATCAATGTCAGTCATAAATTCATCACGGGAATCTGTTTTGGGTTCGTGCGGTCACGTGACTCAGTTAGATAATGTTTGACGTAAAAGTTTATTAATTGCTTAAATTAAAATTGAGGAGAGTGTTCGCACTTGGGGTTGGCCTGACTACAGAGTGTGAACGAGAGTATGTTGCCACAACAACAGCAACGACAACGGCAACAAAAACTATTACCAATTTAGTTAATTGTGTAATTTTCAATATACACTAAACGCCGCAGGAGATCGCAAACGAAAAAAATACAAAGTAACAAAAGTTTCTTAAATTGCAGTCAACAGTTTTTGCATTAGCTACAGTTTAAAGGAGGCTTTTTTCATTCAATTTGTTAATACATATATCAGGTGAGATGGATTAAAACCAAGAGTAAAAAGAGATTGTTTTGCAAATCAGTTGATTAGGCTCACTCTGTCTGAGAAGTCGTCCCCATAGCTTTGGATAGTCAAACTGAGAATTTTGAGTAAAAAAACAAGTAAGCATTACATTCGAATCAAAGTAATCTAATTGTAAGATTCTTGTATAGTTGACTTTTCAGACAATCTGAGTGCCACATATTTAACCTTTGTATAAGCTAACATATGAGAGACCTTCATGACAGCACTTTAAATTCCACATGACTAAAACTAACATACTTATGAACAAGTTTTGTTGTTCCCATTTTGAGTGTATGTATTGATAGTAGGGTACTTATTTACATGTACATTATGAAATTATTCGTTTTTATTATTAACTATTAAAAATTTGTATAACATTTATGTGAATAAAAATTCCCAGCTTTAGTGTTGATATTTTTGATTAAAATAACATAATTTCTACACAATAAATTATATATCAAAATGAAATTAAAATGTGGTATGTAATTAATCTACTGACATTATTTTTAACGTTTTTTTATTTAAGTGAAGAAACATTATTTTATTATACTTTTACATGTTGAAATAATATTTTGTACATATTATGTACTCTCTCAATATTGATAGTTAACTAATCTCCCCTCGTATTTAGTCAAAACGAAATCTCAATAAACTTGTGTGTGTCTGTTTTAGGTTGCTTACATAAATTCAGCATCATCATGACAATGTCAGGAGCAGCTTAAACAAATATAAATCCTTGTGCTAAACACATGTCCAACATTTAGTAGAAGAATGAGGTGGGGAAGAGAGGGAGAGGAATGACAGTACAAAGGACATTGCGCAACAAAGCACTCGACGCGTCGTTCGCTTCATGCGCAGACACACAAAAACAAATAATTACAAGTAAAAATCGCTGGCAGGATAATGGCGCATAATGATGATGATGATGAGCAAGGATTGCACAAGGATGGTTGACTCTGCCAGACGCTCCCAGTCTCGGCAATTAAGCATTTTCAATAAAATTTACACCTGAGCTCATTTTAATTGAGTTGCAGCCAGAAAACACTCGAAACGAGACGAGATTCAATCCAATGGAGACATGGAGGACATGTCTAGTGCCAGAAACCAATTCCTAACCGAACCCAAAAGATAAACTTTGTTTTCCAGCTCGACTCTCCACTTAATTGCCCGGACATGTAGTTGAAGTTCTTTGGGTGTTTTTTTTATTTTCTTCAATTGATTCCTGCTTCAATGTAGTGGAATTGATTTGTGGGCGAGTGGCCACGCCTCCAGTAACAAATTAGTTGCAATAAATAAGAAAAAAAATTGCAAATTGCTGGCGAGAAGCGGACAAGTGAAATATTTTTTAAAATTTGCATAGACACGGGAAGAGGGAGAGTGAGAGTCTGAAATTTGCATATTGCCCAAATAAACATGCTGTGATATTATTATTAAGTACTCTTAAAAATTTAAGGCATACTGCTTATTTAAGGAAGTTTGTTTGCAGTTTATAAAGTCAACTGTAAGAGCATCAGTTTGTCGCATATGGGAAACCTTTTACTTTATTTTTCGATTTGTAGCGTTGGCATTCTTATGACAACACCAAATTCTTGCCGCAATAAACACAAATTGGCACAACCAACCACCTTACCCCCTCCTTCGCTCTCGACCAAATGCAACCCTGATACAACTACTGAAATTGCTAGCAACGGTCCCCAGGATATGGCCCATAAATGTAGCGCATGCAAATTTGTTGCCTGATTTGTTCATTTTGTTTCAATTTTCGCTTTCGGTCGATTTTCTTTTCTCTATTTTTTTTCGTTATGCTCCTTTCACTTCAATAAAGTTTGCATGGATCACATTGCATTCCTCAAATAATTGCAATGCTTTCTCCCACAACTTTTCCTGCTTTCAGGGATGAAGTCCTCAACAGAATCCTCTGGCATGTGTGTGTCTCGCTTTGGTTAAGGTAATTTCTTTTATTTTGCTATTTTTTGTATCGCTCAGTCTGTGTCTGTTTGCATTATTAGGATTTGACTCTTGATTGAGTCTAATATTACAGCAAATTGTTGACAAATTGCAAAAAAGGGAAAGTGTTTTGAAATAAGAAAATTAAAGAAGTATATCGTTGATATGGTTTGCTACTTATTAGAAACATCCAAGTTCCATGTAAGGAACTCCAGAATAGTAATAG
The DNA here is from genome assembly GCA_035043265.1 of Drosophila testacea. Classification (NCBI taxonomy): domain Eukaryota; kingdom Metazoa; phylum Arthropoda; class Insecta; order Diptera; family Drosophilidae; genus Drosophila; species Drosophila testacea. Next base: position 743,664 of record JAWNND010000378.1, on the reverse strand, counting down.
ATTTCCACTCATACGCGTTTCAGGACATTTTTGTAGCTCAAAAAAAAAAGATAACTACATGCAATATTTAATACAATAAATACTTCCTTAGGATTTTAGAGATATTTTTGGTTTTCCATGCACACTTTGAGAAATTAGTTACAGAATAAGTTGTGCTTCTGGGACTATTAACTATTAAAGATACATCATCTGGTTTCAATTTATACTTACGCCTTTTTTTCTACTTTTGATTTTTTTTTTTTCAGATATTTTCAATAATGTTTCACTCTTTTATTGCGAGCTCATTTAGCAGCAGCTGCTAATCGCATAGATTAATTTGACCCTTTTCTTAGATGAGGTCCAATTTAATGCAATTAAATTGCTAGTCAGGATTGAGGGCGTTGGCTGCCTGTCAGTTGTGCAATTAAATTCAGCGTCGGTTTTAATTATATTTTAACAAATTTTAATAAGACACCTCAAGGGCGCTCACACCACACTTCTACTGCAAAAAATTGTTAACAACTTCAATTAAATTATCAACTTTCAGTACGACCGCTGGGCGGGCATTTAATTATGAATGCAACAACAAAATTCAAAAAAAAAGAATACATATATATAAAAAAAATTGTAAAAAAATAGAAGAAAAAACGGAGAGCAAAAGTTTTGGTTGTGCGGGTTTAACTCAATTTAACTGTAAAAACTTTTGCCAAACTCAACCCTGGCCCTTTACCAGGATGAGGCATTAAAAATGCTGGCAACGCTTAACGCGGCTTAATTGTGGTCACAGGTGTCGAGGGCAACATTTTTATCGTTCTGTTCACAGTTTACAAAAAAAAAAAGTTGGTTCTCTATTATTGGATGGGTCGTCGATTAAGGGTGAGTTTCTTTCTCTTAGCTCTCAGCTCATTTCACTAAAGACAATTTTTATGACCTTTACGACTGTTTGCAGAGCCCATTGAAATGGCTTTGATTTGGACCCGTTTCTAAGCATCTTGTAAAAATCTGCAATTTATATTTTGTTTGCTTTAACCTCGTAAAAACATGGCCCTAAGGTAATTTGATAGGCCATCCTACTTCTTCCTCCGGCTTGGGCCAACCCTTTATATGACTGCAGGATTATAATAAACATTGTGCACTTTTCAGCGTTCGCATTTTTTAATTGCTTGAAATTTAATATTTTTATTTTTGCGCGTTGTGTTTGTTTTATTTTATGCTAATTATTTTTGTATCTCATTTTTTTATATTGAAAGCCAATTATAAAATTGAATTTTTGCACTTTTCCCTGTCTCGTTGCCATTTAAAATGGCTTTTGGGCGTTGGTAATCCGATAGCCGCAATTAGCAGAGAATCGAATCAGAGGAAGAGAGTTTTCAAGGCAATAAGCTGATTACCAGACAGATGATTATTGGACAAGCTTGTTGAATGGATAAGCGAATTATGAATATATATGAATTGCATTCAAAATGTACTAAAATTAATTGGGACTGTAATGAGCCACAAGTGTGGGAGGTGTAAGAACAAAATAAAATAACTTATATTGGATACTGAAAGAATAGATGATGACTATATATCGATTCATCATTTATCTCTGATTATAAATATATATATATATATATATAAGCAGTGCATTCATTCACAATATGTGTTCTTATTATTCATTGTTCGAAAAATCGTAGCATATTTAATGCATACGATAATTAAAAAAAAGTCTACTGGCAATTGTAATTAGATTAACACCTTCAACAATGAGGTTGACCTGTCAACTCCCAAACTCTCACAAATCACTTCAGAATGCATGCAGCTATTTATATTTATGAGCTGAGCTGCAGATGAACTGGGATAAACTGAACCAGTTCCAGTTCAAAGAGCACGTGTCCTGTGCATTATAATTCAATAAAGTGAAATGCACTGGCGCTTGGCTTTTTTAATTGCTTTTCAATAACATGGACCCTCCTCTTCTCTCATCGCTGATAAGCCGCAGGATAATCGCGTTGCCAACGTGTTAAAATGTTGAAAAATTCCTCGTGGATGGCTAAAATATTCACGAAGTGAATTAAAAATTGCTGGCTAATGCAATTCGCTTCGGACCGCGCTAATTTAAATTTTTGAGTAGCCGCCGTAGTGTGTACAATAAATGCGCAACTGGCCACCTCCGCCCCATGCGGTATGCAACAAATTGTTGCATGGCTAACGCTTTTCAAACTAATGCTTGCAACCTCCGTGCACAACAATGTTGTGTTAATGTTTACACATGTACTCTCATATATAGAGTATGCATATGACACAACCACAATACACGGCAGTCGCCCTCGCACGGCTCGTTGATTTGCCAAAAGCAGACAACATATGAGTATATCCTCTTGCAAATATCCTTCCATCCGATCCAGCCCTCTCCTTCCCAGCACTCTCCCCTCTCCCATTAAGTGCACAAAGTGCATCAGTTGCGCTGCGTTGCACTTTGGAGTGCTTTCCCCTCTTCACACACTCTATAAATGCATCGGCTTGTTGCCTCCTGACTGCCGGGTGTCGATAGCAGCCTTAATTAAAATTAACATTTTTTGTACAAAACTTAACAACTGCAGGCCAGAGATCAGGCCACTCCCTGAACAGGTACCCAGTTCCCATTTCCCATTTCCAAATCCCTTACATTGTCAGTCGAACCCGTTTGATTTTAGGCCAGAGTTAACTCAATTTGTTGCCTCAACAGGGCCAAAAGTGGAGCCCTCTTTGCCCTACGCCACACATACAGACATACTTCGATTGATTCTGATGATGGTTATTTAATTTGAAGCGTCAAGTGGGCGTTATTGATGCAGCTTAGAGTGCTTTTCAGTAGCGAGAGTTGTTTCACAAGTTTGGGAAATTAATTGTTCAAGTAAACATAACTAAAGATATAAAATGTTACAAAGCAGGATACTTTAAAAACTAATACGCAGATAAATCTTATTGTATATCAAATAACTAAGTTATACATTATAATATTAAAAAATCAAATTTAACGTAATAATAAAAATTTTTTGATCAGTTTAGCTTGTTAATAAATTAATTTAATTTAATTTGTACTAAAGTAAACACAATTAAAGTTTAATTAATAGTTTACCACAACAGCTTGTACTTTTCAGTTTATTTTTAAAGAAATATATACAATTATTTATTTTGCATTGTAGTACCGCAGAATGTACAGTTTAAAATATGTATTGATCGATCATTACATCATCATTACAATTTTCTAATTTAATTAAAAATATTTGTACCTTATAAACTTGACTAAAAACTGAAAATAAAATTTGAAATTAAAAACTTTACCCTAGTTTTATTTTCCATATCATAATATATTATTTAATATGTATATCAATCTCAGTTGGGTTTGTTCAGATAGCAATACCAATGTAGCTGCCCTGTGACCATTCCATGTAACCATATTAATGTTCAGCTCATATTTCCATTTAGTTTATTTGACTTTTGAAAATGCATTTCCGTAGCACGAAACCCGGCGGCACTGCAGGTTGTAGGTTGTAGGTTGCCTGCGCATGAGTAAATATCAATATTTACACCTTTAATTAAAAACGCTAACAAGGTTATTTAGTATGTTTCAGGGGCGTGGCACTCATCGGAGTCAGGAAGACAACCCAACGTCCCCAACGTGTTGTGTCGCTTTTTCTCCCGAAAAGCTTTTAAGCCAAAATACCAAACATGAAAAATAAAATATATTGCAGTAACATGGCTTGTTTATACCTGGCTTTTAATAAAGGACTAGACTTAATTTACTAACATTGTGCTGTTTACAAATAGAATAGAGGAGCTCAAACTTTAGTTTAACTTGCAGTAAAATGTAATTAGAGATCGCTTTAAATCAGACAGACTTTTTAAAATATTATCAACTTTATTTCGCAAATTTTAAATTTACATAACATACTTAGAATGGGATTGGATAGAATAAATAAAAATTGATCTTAATTATGTAAACAAGTTTGGCAACGAATTTGAAAGCAGTATTGACAATGTCATTCCGCAAGCGAGATTGTAAATTAAGAATCACATGGGGACAGAGAATAGTCAGTTTTCAATGTAGATTATCAATATTCTTAATAAGCACTTTTTGGACTTGTTGTTATGTTGATATGTACGAACAGCTAAGAAATTAAATATAAAGTTTAAAAAAGTTCCAATAAAGTATATTCAATCGAATACTGACCATTATTTCATCAGTTTCTGCAGAGGTTAAACTGCAGCCGGTTAGTTGTCCCCATGTACTGACTCTTTGTCCACTTGGAGTGCATGTGTGTACACTGTGTGTGTGTGTCTAAAATATTTGTCATAATGCACGTGTCAGGCGGCCACAGTGCAACACCCACTGTGAGTGGTGACATTAAAATCTGGACGCCGCCTGCTGCATGTCGTTTAATTAAAAAATGCCCCAAAAGCATTTACCCAATCCAATGGAACTGGATGCAATGGATTCATTGATGCAGCAGTGTTGACAATGTGTGGAAGTGTGAGTATGCGGGTGTGTGTATGTGTGCATTTTTAATGAAAACGGAAACCAAATAATCAGGCGAACGGTGACAATCTCTGGCGGGGATCAGGTCGCAACGGTCAAGCCGGGATAAATGGAAACAAAGCCAAGGATTTCCATAATAAAAAGTGCAGCTTGTGGAGCGTATGAATTTAATGATTTAATCACACATCTACACACACACACACACACACACACACAGTCAATGCCTGTGGCAAGTTGCAAGTGCCACGCCTTGTTGACACTGCATGCGTGTCAAGAGAATTTGTCAAAAAATGCAAGTGGCTCAAGGGAAATAACCAAGTGGAATTCCCAAACCCATTCCGATTGCACAGATTGGAGGGTTGTTGCCCACGGGGATCCGTTGCATTTTGCATACAAAAAATATAATTATTGACTTGGGCCTTAAGGGGGGTAGAGGAGCCTGTCAAATGCTGGCATGTGGTCAACATTTAAGTGTAATTAATGCCCGCGGCCAGTCGGAAGTTGCATCGCCAATGACGCACTTCCGCTCTGTTTTATTAATCCTCTCAAGCACTGGATGCATGCTCAGTCTCAGCCTGGTTCGTGATTCATATGAAAAGCAAATATTGCGCATAATTTGATTACCGAATGATGCGTTGCAAGTGCAACTTATACATGCCGCAGGCGTTGCAGTTATCATATCTGACTGCGTCAATATTTTGGGGATTCTAAAATTGAAAGGGGGAAATTCCATTAACAACTTGGTGTCCATTGCAGACCTTTTGCTATTCGCCTTCAAAACTAATTTTCAATCCAAGGCTTTAGCCAATACTCTCCAGAGATTACCCATTCTAATAAATTCACTTTCGACATCCAAAGAATGATTATTTTCCTAATTAATAGTTATGCGTTCGAAAAGTTTTCACTTTGAACTGTCAGAAACTATATGCAAATTTCCATCAAGTTTTCTTTACATTTCTCGCCGTTTTCTTAGACCCTCAAATCTAATTGAATTTGTTCCACTTGGCAGCAAAAAGACTTCACCACCATCAGCTCTCATATCAAAGTGTTAGCCAAGTGTGACCCTGCTCTCCACATGTGGCATAATTACAGGCGCCGAAGTCTTACTACATCTATAGTTTACGAAAAGTCAATTAAAGTCTGACACTTTTAGTTTTTGGCTTTCAAGTTGGCCTAAAACACACACCCTCCCTGCGGTCTGTGCGATTGACAAGCCTTAGAAGAAGTTCATGTATGCAAAACTCTTTGTGCTGACTGATTGATTGACATAGTGATTGATACTGCTGTTTGTGCCACCGCTAAGGTGAAAAAAGTGTGAAAAGCTCTTGTATAAAACATGTTTTTCTTGGCGTTCAGCTTTACTTTTATTTATATACATAAAATCAAATAATCAGAATTGTAGAAAGTTTCTCTTAGAAACTATTCCTACTGTGGGAGCCTAAAAGTTTTAATAATATTTGTTTCCAACAGTATACAAAACTTATTAATTTGAATGAAGACCATCAATTAAATCTCTTTTCGAAATTTAAGATTAATTTTGAAAAATTCTGCCCTTCAACGAAACGTATATAAAGTCCATTTAATAAAAAACATTGATAACTTCGGCTTACGCTTATATTATATTATTTTTTTTAAGAGTCAAATTTTAACAGAAAGTGAGTAAAAACCTTAACAAAGGGGGAATTTTCTTACTATATCGGCAACTGTTTCATAAAAGCTTGGAAAAACCCGTCAAAAAAATATACAAATAAAAAAAGAAAACCCATAACACTCATAATGAGGACACACTTACCACATAAAGCACACACATACACACTCACTCACAGCCACACATATACATATATACAAGCATAGACGAGGCAGGAGAAACCCACAACAAACTACGAACAGGGAACTGGGAAATGGGAACTGGAAGTGAAATGGGACCCAAAGGGTTGGCAAAAAGGCTTTTGTCAAGGCACAAAATGGCCACTAAAATGCACGCTAATGAGTTTCAATTACGATGAAACTGTACTGAGTGACAAGAGAGGGTGTTGCAGGTTGAGGAGAAGCGAATTCTCTAAACGTTTTTTATTGACGGCCGACGACATCGTTGTCGCTTCTGTTGTCAATTTGGGTAAATTTTTTGACGCTACTTTGATTGAAACTAAACGACGGCCTGGGAACGAGACTTTTAGTGGGTGTAAAGGGGGGTAACAGGTCGGAGGGGTTGGCTTGATTTTAATTAAATTCCCGTGCTCAGAAAATGCAATGGGCGCAGCTGAGCCCAGTCAAGTTACTGTCTACATCCGAGGCTAACATTGCGGTTCAGTTCCATCACTTGTCGTTCTCGTTCTCGTTTTCGTTTTGATTTGGTTTTTTAACTCGTAAACTTTTATGATTACAAACGCAGCTCAGAATTGTGATAATGGCGGGGGCATGCCACTTTGTGGCTGCTTGTGGCACATGTTACAAGCCATCTAAATGGTTATGGCGCCGTGCATTTTAAATAATTAATGATCGAGTTTAAGAGTTTTGCAGTTGTCGTTGTTGTTCCCACAGCATTTCCTTTGCTCTGTGGCTGACAACTCTAAAGGGCGCCACAAATGTAATAAAAATGCTCAGCCAAAAAGTTAACTGACCAGGCAAAAAATAGTAGCAAAAGTAGAGAGAATGGTAGAAAAAGATAAAAGTAAAGAAGAGAAACTTACAGACGCTTTGAAATCGACTGCATTTCAATTCCCAAACGATTATAAACTAAAGTACGACGGGACGAGTGTGTCGAGTTGCCAGACCGTTTGCAAATTTAATTTACAACTAACACAAAGAGTACAACCACCACAACAACTGTTGCAACTAAGTTTGAATTAACAATATGAACGGTTGTGAAATACTCTGTAATACTATTCGATACAATAAATATCCATTCAAGTATACTGTTTTTGTAAAAGGATATAATTTAAATCTAATTAAAAGACTGTTCGATTCGTTAAAGTACTATATATACATATTATATTAATACAACAGACAAGAAAAAATATATGCAAACGAATTTTTGTATTCTATAAATACCACGATTTTCTGTTCAGGGTATGTTTGTATAATTGTCTATATTTAACAATTTCAGTTTGGAATTTAATTAACCCTACAACAACACACAACACTTTACAGGGTATTTCAGTCCAACAAGCTAACAAGTGCCACAGCTCTTTGGATACAACTTTTTACTTTGTTAAAGTCCAACTCGGAATTGTGCTCGAACTTTTGCACTTGGACACCTGGAAATCTTCCTAATACCATAACTTCCTCCCAGGAACTCAGCAGTTGATGGCGTCTGAAGGTTGTTACCGTTGTAATCGTAGGTCAGCCATCGCCCCTCACCAAATTAGCTGTAGAGAGAAAGTGCACAGCAAATTATGTTTATTATTACTTTGGCACGCAATTTGGGATCCCAGCTCCAAGTTTCTATCCGACTCCATTCGGAGTTGTACTCCAAGGAATATGCAGGTTGCAAGGAGTATGCAGTCGAGGTCTTGAAAATTTAAATTAATAAGCCAAGGTCCAAATGCACAAACGGCGCCTCGATGAGCCTCGTTAAGCGTCTGCAAGTCTTTCAGTGATAGAAAGAGAGAGAGGGAGAGAGAGAGAGATAGAGAAAGACAGAGAAATGGAGACTCTTAGACAACAACTTAAAAGAACAAAAACAGTTTGGAGCATCATCTTCTTCGGCTCACAGTAAATTGCACTTTAATTGCACTTTAGGACTGGCTGCCAAAAAGCTGCTAAACTTTTGTGTCCGTGTCCGGGTCCGATTGGCCCTTGTCCGTGTCCTTGTTCGGGGCAAGTTTTCAGCTGTGAAACACAATGCTTCGAGACAGGAAATTGGTAATCATCATAAATAAGTGATTAAAATTAATTAAAGTCATTTTTGTGACAAAGTTTGGCACTCAACAAAGGAAAGAGAAAGATAGAGGGTAAGTTAATGGAAGAGATAGAGAAAGAGATAGTGGAAGAGATAGAGGGAGTATTACAGATCTAAAAAGTGGAAGATCGCATACCAAAAAATCCAAAGAAAATTTTAAGTATGATGTTCTTATAACAATCTTGAATTTTTTCGGGCTTGGGAAATGTCTTTAATTATTTAAGCCCAGTTTGGTCCGAGATGTTAATTTAACTTTTAACATATAAGGGAAGCCCTCTTCCACAAATGTGGAATCTGTTCGGCAATGATTTAAATCAAATATATTTTTAAAAATATATCTAATAGATTAACTTTGCTCCTTAAACATAAAATTATTTAAAAGATGTTTTACTTTAACAACATGCTAAGGATGCTAAAAACATAATTTGTATTCATTCAAATCGACAAATATTGTCGAAAGTGAAAACCGGAGGAGACCTGAGGGAGAGGAAACCCAAATTAACATAACCAAGATAATAAATAGATGTAAAGGTAGAGAAAAGGTCCTTTTGATATTTAAAAGTGTAAATGGAAAATACATATATTTAACTTTGAATGTACGGATACATATACGCATACATGCAATCGAACAGATTGTTCGTCAATATTAACTGAATTTGACATCGGAAAGTTCCAGTTTGAGTTCCATAGACTCCACATTTTTGTCATTATGCCTAAGGCCTTTTAGCCACTTGACGTACTCACTGGGTATGCCCGTCTCTTCGGCACCCTTGACCAGTACCTTGAGATATGTGTGAGAAGGTTGGCGACAGTGAGGAATGTCTGTAGTACATGTCTCTCCATGGACATCCGTCTTTGGTTGATTGCTCAGATGATATGCGCGGCAGACGACTTCGTCGTTGGTGTTCAGTGAATGAACGGGCACATTGATCGGAATATAGATGCCATCGGAGACACCCTCCTGGCTATAAAAAAAAGAACTTTAGAAAGGTAGGACATAAAAAGGAAGAACTAAACTTTTTCCGCGAATTGAACCAAGACATCTCATCTCTAGAAAATAATGGCATAACGCTTACTCATCCAAGTCCTTGAGGTTGCACATGTCAATCTCCCAAATAGCGCCAAATACTTGTGCTCCTTGCATAGGCACAATAGTAGCCGGTGCTCCAAGCCAGTTATTACTGGTACCATGAAAGTCTAGTCGGTAATTCTACAAGAAAAGTATCTTTGATATAGCGCCGAGTATCTTCAAGATATTTTTATAATTACCTGCAGTTTGCCAGCTCCAATTCGCCTGGCTGTGGGATTTTGTATGTGTATGCGGCGGGCCAACATGTTGCTGCCAAAACCAAAGTAATAAAATTTGTTGGCCATCGTTTTATGGCAGATCTCTATCAAATCTGTAAAATAGGTTTTCAAAGATTGAACGATTATGAATAAAATGTCAAGGAAATTATGTTTTTCTAACTCTCCTACAGTTTGAAACACAGTTTAATGGGAATTGGAAAGCAATCAAAATTATCAGCAAGCAGTTAATGATGCTTGGGTCCCACTGCTTGCTTATCAAGCAGTTTATCTGGGTTGCGAGCTCGGCTAACTGTGAACTTTTCAGGTGGCCACAAACAACAAAAACAAAACCAAAACTATAAATTTTGTAAATAAAAGAATTGCAACTAAAATAAGTTGCAATTAAAATAACTTAAATAGATAATAACTAGATAATAAAAGCTACTGATCTTTAATTTAACTTTTAATTAAAAACAGAAATAGAGCGAAAGCTCACACTCTTTAAAGCTTTTACATTCTATATCAAACAACAGCTGATTTTCTTTAAGGGTTAAAAAATTAATAATAATAATTTTCGATTTGACTTACTTGTTGACAAAACTACTGCAAAGTATAAATATTAATTATCTTTAATTAGATAATAATAAACACTTCACGTCACTTGATAAAAATTGTACTGTGTTTACTTGCAGCTTCCACAGCTGGCCACGAACAACAAACAACTGACTTTGATAATGCGAAAGTAAAACACATGTCCAACGTTTACTACACTACTCAACAGAAAATTTCAGTTTGCACTGTAAATGATAACAAAATTCAAATCGATGCGCCCATGTAAATAGAAATTTTGCTATGAAATTAATTTATTATTTAAATTATTTTTAATTATTTATTTAAAAAAATCAAGGTGTAAGGTTTGCATCATCGATCGAGTCCCTATAACACGAACAACTTCGAAATGTAAAATGCAAACATTATTAAATTAATTATTAAGCTAGTGCGCGACATCCCTGTCTGTGAAACAAAAGACAGGGACGCGTCGATGAGAAGCTTTATGTTTTGCAAAGCTAACAAAAGCGGCGCATTTGTGTTTCGCAAAGATGACTAAAGATGGAGTTGTTTATGTATTGCGCAGCTGTCTTAAGACGGATTTCCACACTAACTCCCCACCAAAGGATCATTATTTTTCCACCGATCGATCCACTTGAACTTTTTTTGCAATTTTTTTTAAGGATTTAATTAGAGTTTTGTAGAATTAATTTATGGCAATTCGACCCCTAGTTTGTTACGAGCACAACTATTTAAATCAATTCTCCTTATTTAATCTAATTTATAGTCACATTGGCTTTGTTTTTTTTTGTTATTTTACTTGATTTAAACTTGCTCGCACACACTGCTCTTATGTGGTTTGAGACATTGCTACTTTGCTGGTAATAAATGCGCACCCTGTGGTTTCAATTTAAAAGTAGCAAACACTAATCGCCACAAAATGTTGACAACGATACTAGGTGGAGCCACTGTTACAATCTGCGCGCAGTTTTTAAATTAAATAAATTATACACTAAATTTAATTAAAACGTTGTAATTATAAATTAGATACAAATAAAAGATCATTCTGGTTAATGTTTGGAGCTCGTAACCCCTGACTTCTAAAAATTGATTTACAAAAATTAAAACTACAAAATTCTATCTAAAATGTATACAAAAGGTAAATTTTGCTGGCTTTAAAATTAGAGAAGTACCAAATCAGGCCACCATTTAGAAAAGGATTGCAAGTTTATGTACATATTTAATATTTATTAACTAATTTTGTCAAAATTTAAAAGAATACCCTTCAAGTTTTAATATAGCTATAATTCCCGTTGGCCACAATATCAGAATTTTCCCTCGTCTGGCAATTTTTAAGCCTTAGAACTGTTTGCATAATTGTTGAACTAGCACTTTAACAAAACTATAAATGTTGGTTTATAATTCCACCGATTGCAACTCAAGAATTTCCTCCAAATATTTCACAGTTTGGTCATTGTGCTTAAACCCTTTTAGCCATTTTACATAATGTTCGGGAATGCAACTCTCAATGGCTCCTTTCACCATAACCTGTAGGTAGGTTTTTGAGGGTTGACGGTCTTCGGGAACCTCATTTGGCGGCATATCGTGTACATTACCTTTCGGCTCCCTTGTTATTACATAAAGCCGTGCTGGAATCTCTGTGTCATTGTGTTGCACCTTAACATGTACGCTAACGGGTCTATACCAACCCAGATGAACAAGTTCTTGACTATAAAGCGATCAGAATGTTCAATTCTATATATTCTTTACATGAATCCATTATCACTTACTTGTCTATGTCTGGCAAGTTAGACAGATCGATCTCCCAAAGAGTGCCCCAGGTTTGGCTCCCTGGTTCAGGTACAATTGTGGCAACTGCTCCTTTCCAAAACATACTAGGCATGGCGAAGTCTACGCGGTAGTCCTCTAATAAAGCGGCACCCACAATCACTGCAGTTGGGTTCTGGATGTGGATTCGCTTGGCCAGCATATTGCTGCCAAATCCAAAGTAATAGAACCTATTGCCATGCACTTCCGGCAGTTGCTGAATACGGTTCAGACCGCATACCTGACTCACCTCACCCAAAATCATTATTAGAGCGGCCAACGCACTGAATGTTTTCATTTCGCTTTTCGTACAAACTCGTTTTAAAATTAAAATCGGTCTACGACTTGTTTTTTTATTATTTGCAATGCTGGTGGGAGACAACCTTCTCAAATATTATTCAAAATTAGACTAAGCCAAGTTAAATTTTTTCAGCAATATTTAAGTCATCGAAATTTTAAATTTATTCAAAATATAAGAGTGGCACTTAGGTAACATAATTTTGATCACCAATCATAATATCTGGTTTTCAGTAAAAAAAGAAAAAGCTTTTTTCGAGCCATAATAAACATAATATATAGGTGGCTGATTTGTATAAAAAAGTATCATGCCATTTAGCAGATACTGATTAATGATCCAAAACAAGTAAGGGAGCCACTTCTGATTGCATTATATGCTGAATGACCCAAAATAAAATCTTAATTGTGATGTTGGGGATCAATCGATAGCCTATGGGCAATGAGAAAGACTTTTGTATTCGTATACTATACTCTCTACTAGAGGTCTATATTTAACATGAATATATTAAAATTATATACAGTGAAAACTCCCTTAGCGGACACCTCTAATAGGCGGACACCCCCTTGGGCGGACACTTTTTCGGGGACGTTGGTTTTGGTGGGGTTTTCAGACCAATTTTGCCTCTATTGAGCGGACACTCTCTTGAGCGGACGCGGACACTAAAAAAAGGACAAAAACGAACGAAAACCTCTTTTGGCGGGACACGAATTTCTGAAAAACGTTCGCTGACGAGCTAGTTTTGTCATTAAAAATCAGAAGTGGGCGGAAACAATGATAATTCGGAATCCAGAATAGAACCGGAAGAGCCTGACTATTATCCTGACCCAATAAATTCGAATGATAAGGCGATGACCACAATTAAGAAATTAAAAAAATGAGTTCAAAATGACTATAAAGCGTTTGAATAAGTATAACATTTGGAAAGCCATTTGCAGTCCTGCATATTAGAGAAGAAATTAAAGAACGCTCGACAAACCAAAATAAATTATTTTTTTAAGACGCAGTAGTAAAAAAAAATATTCCTATAGGCGGACACTCCCCTTGAGCGGACACAAATTGGGCGACCATGAGTGTCCGCCTAAGAGAGGTTTCACTGTACTGACTTGACCTTTTCTTTTAAAACTGTACTTCCAAATTTTCTTTCTCTCAGTGACAAGATTTACTTAGTTACTGAGTTATATATCGTTTTCTGTAAGATCATGTGTGTCAAACAATCATACTTTTTTACCATGGCCTAACCCTATTTATACTCTATGGCTTTTATTCGAAATTGAACTATCTTAAAATTAAAAATTTTTATAAACAAAAGCTTTTATAAGGCTCATCATAAATTGCAATATTCTTGAAGCCGGTAGCACACCAAAATATGTGATAATTTTAAATCGATATACCAAATATTTATTGCAAGTCTCAATGTTTGTTGTCTAATAACTCTACCGCCTCCAGCTCAAGAAGTTCCTCCAAATGTGGCATAGTTTGGTTATTGTGTTTAAATCCTTTTAGCCATTTTACGTACTCATCGGATAAGCCGCTTTCAATGGCTCCTTTGACCATAACCTGTAGGTAGGTCTTTGAGGGCTGTCGATTTTCGGGCACTTCATTTGGCGGCATATCGTGGACATTACCCTTTGGCTCCTTTGTCATCACATAAAGTCGTGCTGGGATCTCTGTCTCATTGTTATACATCTTTACTTGAACGCTAACGGGTATATACCAGCCAAGGTGAACAAGTTCTTGGCTAAAAATCAAGTAGAATGTTCCATAACATATTTGTAAGATATGAATCCACTATCACTCACTTGTCTATGTCCGGCAAGTTAGACAGATCGATCTCCCAAAGTGTGCCCCAGGTTTGGCTCCCCGTTTCAGGTACAATTGTGGCAGCTGCTCCTTTCCAAAACGGACTGAACATGGCAAAGTCTACACGATAATTCTCCAATAAAGCGGGACCCACAATCACTGCAGTTGGGTTCTGGATGTGAATTCGCTTGGCCAGCATATTGCTGCCAAATCCAAAGTAATAGAATTTCTCGCCATGCACCTCGGGTCGTTGTTGAATTAAACTAACGCCACGTATCTGTCTCCCTGCTGCCAAAGTGATGATTGTAAATATTAACGCACAAAATATATTCATTTTTAAAATTTTATTTTATTTTGCGGATGAAAGACACTATTCTCAACAAATATGTAAACAAAACTGAGAGCATGGAAATTAATAAATTAATGTTGAGCTACTGAAATGCACCTTAAGGTCTTTCTACTTAAATAGATTATTTATAATTAATAGAAACATTTTGTCATAGCCTTATCTTTGAATAGGTGTTAATTTATTACAAATAACGTGTACTTGTTTACAGGGCGACTCGCAGTCGATCACTCTAATTTGTCCCTCAGAATGACAGCGCTTAGAAGATAACCTTTGTATTATCTCGCAAGCTATTCATTGCAGAAAATAACATTGCATTAAAAAATTTCGTTGTTTAATCAAATCAATTCTGAATTATTTATTGCATTTTCTTTTTTTTTTTAGAAATTTGTTTGCTGTGTTTTTATAGCCATCGATTGGCCCCATTTATTTTCAATTATTATTTATAGGCTTTTGTAAAGTTTTTTTTGGTACGCAATTGATTGAAAAACTGTTTGCGTGTGATTTTCAATGTTTTCTTTTCATTTTGGTATTTGATTTGTGATTGCAAAATTATTTTTTATGATACTGATTTAAAACGCTCGTTTTAAAAATGTTAAGTAATGTGATGAGACTAAATGATATATTGATTATAATTAGGAATAGCCAAAAATATGAGAACACAAATATTGAACAAAAAATTTAATCGAGGTGCTTCCAAATATGTAGCCATGTACACGTCTCATACACAACGTACACATTTTCAATGGACTTAGAGTTTAATAACCTTTCAAGCCATCTGAAGTCTCTACTTCTAGGACCGCCTTCTTAGCTGCTTCAAATGTGTGCAAAAGTATGCAAAACATAAATATCTCCATGGAGAACATTCTGAATGATAAATTACACTTCTGTCATTATTATTTGTAAGGAAACCCTCACATAACTATTAGCTTTAGTTATGGTTCACCCATTAAGTATTAAGACTTCTGTTTTATGGAGCGACAATGTTGTCATACCAACCGACAATTATTTTGACAGCTATTCGGGTTCAGCTATGGCTGTCAGCTTGAACAACAAACCCATGTATTGGCCATCAATTGCCCAGGCGCCAAGTGCCCCATGCTTGTCCCGTACTTGCCACACGCAGTGCTTCTTAGTTTGTGTGGCATGTGCAATAACCGAGAGACCCACCAATACAAACAAACCATAAATTGTAACGAGCTTGTCAAGCGAAACCATCGACGAAGGCGACGTTAAATACCGACAACGACAGCGACGCCGATGTCGATGTCGATGTCGACGTCACTGTATAATTGACTTCATGATGTTTGGTCGCCTTGCAGTTTATCACTGGGTTGTCAGTGATAGTTATAATCATAGCGACATGCAGCTGACTGGTATAAGCGTGGCTAATAATGTTGTTGATATCCTTTAAGCGGTGCGGGTTAGGAGAGAGCTGAGGAAAACATTCATCCATCAATTGAGCTGCCAGCAGCTTGTTTGGTGACCGCATGTCGTATGCGTAATTATTTGTGACTTGACTGCACAATCTGTACGTTAGTGCTCTAATAATAATAATAATAATTGAAATTGCAATTGAAATTCATTTATGCGCATTAACGAAACTTGACCTAATGTATTTGTTCAATTGCATTTATCTAAGATATGTGTCTTGTAATGATTACTTAATTACAAAACGGAAGCGAAGCGATGTAGAATTGCTGAATTTAAATTAGTGATTTGCATATTTTCACCCCCCATTTTAATTAAATTATTTTAATTGCAGTGAGTACAGAGTCTGATTATACATTTAAAAGGTGTTAAAAGCGAGCAAATCATGCCAAGAATAATATTAAATCATTTGGTGTGGCATGTACGAGTGTGTAAAGTGCCGTTGATTGCTGTCTGACGGCATTAGCACAAGTTGTCTTTTATTCACTCACCACCCAAACACACCCTCTTCCTTTTTCGCATAACTTATGACATATTTTTTTTTGTTAAGCCTGAAAACATATTTTCCCGGTGAACATAATTTTTGCACGCAAATATTTGTCAGGCAGACACGCTTCAACCTGACGAACTTTTCTGCCGACGCAAAGTTGTCTGTTGAATTGGCAAAGTTTGTATATACACTCACTCATACACTCACACACATGTACGCTACGGTAATGCCACGCCCCTGGACAATGTGGGCGCTCTGTCAGCACAAATCAAACATGCCGACTTTGCCGAGCTAGCCGAGAACTTTGTTTATATTTGCAATGCTTAAATTGATTACGATATTCTCTCAAGAGTTTATAATTATACACTTTCTTTTCGCTTAGTACATTCACTTTCTTGTAAAATTAAACGAGTCTGATTGTTCTATTAAGATTGTAAAAGCAAAGGAAATTGTACATAGTAATAAAGCTTAGGTGAATATCCTATAGCTTTTAAGGATATTAATACGAAAGGAAGTTTAAAAAAAGTATTATCACCTTTCTTAAGTTTTGGTTTATATGGTAAAGATTAGATGAAATTAATTAAGGTAAAATACACAATTTAAATTGATCAAATTCAATACTAATACTTTACTTTAACTAATTTGATTTCTCCTTTCTTAGCAAAGTACTTGGAGATTTGATGTAATCTTAAGAAAGGGTATTAATACTTTGTTAGAGTTTTCGCTTAGATGTGCTAAAGTGCAGAAATTTAATCCGTTTACTTTGGGAAATTTTGTGCTCGTGAATTGTGGATTTTTGGTTTTGTGGCTCAATCATTTTAATGGCAGTATCATGTTAGGCCTTGTTGAAAATGTATCTCATCGACACAAACACATACATACATGCACACTCTCTCACACAAAGACACATAAAAAGCTTTTGCTTTCACTAATGTAAATCTGATTTAAAGATACAAACATTTTATGCTGTTACCTTCAATAGAATTTAAAATTGTATTAAAAATTGTGCAAAAATGCAAATATTTTCATTTATGAGGAATAATAATGCCTTCATACTTATGGTTATTGTTTTATATACTTTTTCATTTAGGTAAACTGATTGCATAATGCTTTGTTAAATATTTTATTCAATTATCGAGTGAAATGGATGAAATGACGCAAAAGCAAATGTAAATTGTACAACATTCATTTATTATAATATTTAATTACTGTAAAAATACATTAATTGTTCAGGGAGAGCGATTATAATGTTAAAACATATATTGAAATCGTTCGGTCAACGCGATAAAACTTAATAAACTGCCTTGCCAATTGTTTTATAATTCTTAATAAATATATGTTAATAAAATTACGCTATAAATATTCGTATAGTTATTCGTATTGGATATAAAATAAAACAGTTTACTGCTAAAGTTATTAACCCATTCGAATGAAAGAATAGAATATAGAATAATTCTTTATATATTTTACTTACTGTTGCTCTCTAGCAACTAGTACTAGAGTGAACAAATAGAATTATTAAATAACTAAACTACATTACTAAAAAAAAAACACTTTTTAGATTCTTTCCAACATACATCAGCTAAAGATAAAGAGTTTCCTTGAATCTCGCATGGGAATAAAATGCGCAGAAGTGGAAAATCCATTTATCATTTGTTGTGCGTGTGAATATGTGTGTGTGTGTGTGTGTGTACGTCTGCATAGATGTGTGACAAGCGAACGGCAGCCAAAGATAGTCCAAAATATTTCACAATCCAAAAAAAAGGCGCTAACAAATATAGTCAGGTGTGAAAGGGATAGAAAACGCGAAATTATAGTGTGAAGGCGAGATATGAATATTTATAACCCAGCTGGAGATTCAAGCATGAAATATTCACTCCTTTTAGCATACTTGTCAATGGTACAAAAATACTTTGCTGCGAATGTGTACAATATTGCAAACTTGCATAGAAATAGAGAAAAAATGCAATTTAAAAATAAAAATATAAAATATATAATATAATATGTAAATGTTAGAAAACGAGCTATAATTAAATATAAGAATCTTTGATTTAACTTAAAACATAATTAAATGACAAAGTTAATATGAAAATAGTTAAAACAAAGTAAAGCTCACATTTAATTTAGTTTAACTTTAAAACATATTTATTTTATAAATATTTTCAAGGTAATTAAAGTGTATTCAACTTGACTTTGTGCAACTTAGTGTAAGTAAACGCTCAATAATATAAATAATTAAATTTTTAAGAAGAAGGTATGCTATATGAAATATTAAGACAGAAGTTAGGAAGAAAATACATTGGCCTTTTAAAAATATCTGTACTTACGTTACTCTTGTCTTGATTAGTTCACTCTTGGGTCGATAACTGAAGAAATATTTTTAAAAATTTCTTTACACATTCAGGTATCTATCTAGCCAGAAGGGAATATATTCATATCAGCTTTACATAATTTCCCGCTGTGACTATACAAGTTTATGCACACATAACAAATATATACACGCTTGTATGTTAACGTATGTTTAAGGATGTATTAAGTAGACGCTTCGTTGCCCGCTTTGTTTGCATTGACTGCCGATGACTGTAATCATTTGTGTGCTCATGTGTGCGTGAAACCCTGCCAAGATACGAGCGACACACAACAATGACAACATTACAATGATGAGGGGGTAGACCTTAAGATGGAATGGGAGTTTTAGTCTAAGGATAGCTGGCAAATTACAGTATTCCATAAATCTGTCGATAGGAAAGATGGCAACAACAGCAACAACCATAGGCACATGAATATTCATGTGATACGAGTATGCTTGCCTGGTTGATTGGAAGATTGCTGAAGAGAGCAAGGTGGAAAGTCAGGTGTCTTCTAAAGGGTTCTGATGCGACTAAAGTCGGTTTAAATTGCACTTAATTGACTATCGTATAAATGTGTATCAAGGGTGTAAATTTGACAATTAAATAACAAGTTACAAGAGGCAGGGGAAAGGTTAAAAGTGAGTGAATATTTCTACAGGAAGAAAGGCCATATCGACAACTTTCGACCTTCAACAGTTTTATTATATTATTGCTTGAGCATATTAAAAATGTAAATGTTGACATCATTTTCATTATGCTGGAATAATGCAAAAGACGCCAAAGTCAACTATGATCTCTCCCCTACGCTTAACCCTTGTTGTAGTTATTTTTCATCTAGCCATACAAAGCCAACAACAAGTCCTAGAGTTGTCTACATAATGGTAACTGCATATGAGCTAGAGTTGGTTTATGATGCGATGGTGTTGCCCTTTGGCGGGCAAACATTGCGGTTGGCAGCTACAATATTAATAAGTTATATAATAGCTTGAGCCATATTGCAGCGACTGGTAATTAATTAAAAAAGTAGCTGCCCTCAAGTTGAACAGCTGGTTCGGTTCAGGTTTCCTTAAGAGGAATCACGCCATGCTCAAATGAAAATCAAACAATAAAAGATAAAGAGTAGTCTCTCTGGAACATGGATTACTTATCTTTATTAACTGTTCAACCCTTTAGCTCGTTTCTGTTAAGCGCGCATGTCTAAGAACTTAGTTCTTGAACTTGGCATTGATGGACACACCAAGGAGTACACGGTGCAGGAGTGTGAGATTAGTCAGTACTCCACGTGACAGTCTGTGGTGCACCAAGTAGTTGAAATCTGCACTCTTGATAAGCACAACTGACAGCTGTCTTGTTTAGTTGAGTTGAGGTTAAGTTGAGGCTAAACTCAACTAAGAGTAGAAAAACGTGCTCCAAAATAAAGTGCTTCAAATTAATACTGCAAGGCAGATTATAGGCCAGGCCAGTGGCAGCTAATTTCGTGGCCTACAATTGTAGTAATCTCAAACAAATCTTTTCTATTTAGTTTCTGCTTAAACATCAAACATTTACAAATCAATATTTTTTAACACACAAATATATATTTTAATAATTGAGTTTATAATTCTGTTATTTTAATGCTTTTTTCAAACACGCATATTGGCATGCCAGCTTAACCAATACAATAGTTAACTTACCATATATAGTCCAAGGACATGATTTAGTTTTAGGTATTTCTCTTACATACATTTACAAGTAATGAGTTGGCTTGGAATTTCATGCTTGCCTGACTACTTGGTCGCGTCTAGACCAATTAATAATATTTCGTGTCAAGTATATAAGACAAAAGCGCCGAAAAGTCCATGACAATAAGCAAAAGCGCGAGCATTTGGTTTATGGAAAAAAAAACTGAGTGAACAATAACAAAGTAAGGACAACAAAAGTAAATTCAAAAGTGAGGCATTCAAAAAGGCAGAGCTCAATGCTTTCTCCGGTCTTGTGTCTGGGTTCGGTCTGTGTAACAAACTGAGATTAATGCGCTGATAAAGGCATAGTCAGTGCTGCGTTTTAATTAGCAGACCAAGTAAATTGAGCTGTCAAGTGTGCGAATGAGGCCATGAGCCGAGCCGAGCCGGGTTCAGACATAGTCTTAGCGATTACTAGACAGATAGTAGAGTTGGTTTGAATTGCTACCAATTGATTTGGGCCCTCTCAGTATTTGCATAGCATTTAAATAGTCTGGTAATTACTAAGCGTGACATGGAATTGCGTGTACCATGAACTTCAATGCTAAATAAAATATTTGGTATTATTTTTTTCACTTTTGGTTGAACGCAACTCAATTAGCTGCCGTGTGACGCAGTAAAATTGGAACTAGTGTGGCGTCCACGCCCACATTTTTTTGTCCCGCCCTGGTCTCAATTTGGGCAGCCGCGCAATATGCAAACACTACACGAAACGTTTTTCGGCTTAAATTAATTTATCACGTGCTGAAATAAAGCGTCAGGTTCCGCCCAGGTGGCGTAATTAATTGAATTTGAAAGCGGCAGCGCCTAAAAGTTCCCCAAACTGAAAATGGCAAACTTAATTTTCACAACGATGAAAGCTGTTTGAAAGTTTAAGCTATAAATACCACAGTATACTCGTAAAATAGTCTATATATTAAAAGAAAGAAAAGCCCCATCCATCTACAAACGTATACATTATATCATCTTACACTTAATGTTGCCTACTTATCAGCGCTACTTTCGAAGGCAAAAGCTCTTGACAATCGGTCATTAACTGCTCTACTGGGGTAATTATGGGACCCCACATAAGCCCTCCACGAGCTGTCAAAAGCAACGCATCCACAACGGAAGAAAACTGACGAAGGAAAATGAGAAACAAATAAATTTAATGACCTGCACAAATAATCCTTCTTATTTTCCCCCTCGTACATTAAAGAACAAAAGTCTCCTTTATAATGATTGTCGCGAAAGTGTTTTAACGTGCTGATAAACAGGAAATTTTTTTTATTTAATAGAATAAATCGTAAAACTAAAAGAAAAATCATACCTCGACAACGACAAAAACCAGTTTTATAAAAATTTATAGCATTTTCTCAATAAATATTTTTAAATATTTCCACATGTGTTTTACAGGTTTGGAAAATTATTTTTCCTTCTTTGCGTAGCTTGCAAATGACTTCAGATTTATAACTACAGAACTTTGCTGAAAAGTGGCATATTTTATCCACGTCTGTTTGACTTTAAATTCGGCTTTAAAACTCTACAAAAAGTTTAATAGGTATGCAAAAAACCAATTGTCACCTGTTTTTATTTCAAATTAGATTGTCAGGTGAATATCATAAGCAATTAAAAAGTTTCTTCTACTGAGCCTACATTACTGAGGGGTAGCAATAAAATGTAATGCTTAATTTTAGTATGCAACTTTTTAATTGTTGTGCTAGTAGCTAATTTATGCATTAGCATTAGCTGAGAAAAGGTTGCGGCATACTTTCAGACACCGTTTAATTGCATTTTCCATTTGAACATTTTTGAATAGATTGCGAACTTACCTGACATAAAACGGACTACGGACACGACGCAACTTTTCCATAAGCCTCTTCAATTTTAATGAGTTGAAGTTGTTGCCACATTTTAGGGGTCTAGTCTCTACCGACCATGTCAGAGTTTTCAAAGCCAAGACCACAAATTGGCCTGTCTGCCAACTGTTTGGCCTTTCTGTTTGCCGACGGTGTGAAAGAGGACAAGCGTAGAAGTGAGAAGTCTGGAAGCACAGATAGAGAGAGAGAAAATGGGAGGGAAAGGTAAAAGTCAAATGTATTTGTGTGCGTTTTCCCAAAGCCTCTTACTACTAGCATATAAAATAAATATATTGATATTACAGAACTATGAGTCCAATTGTTTCCAATGCACTTTGATTTCGTTTTGTGAAATGAAATGCCATATAAGTTTTGCATAATGCTTGACAAGGAATTATGAATTGAAAACTCGAAATATTTTCAGTCTGCCTCTGTTGCGTAATTCAATTGGATAGTTTGGCCATTAAGCATTTCTCTAGTTTGCATGTACTTTGCCACTCAACTATTTATTTTCAATTTATATTTTGCAGCATTCAGCTGCAAACATTGCATCCATCACAGTTCCCACTGCAGGGGAGTCACTGCGAGCACAGTGCTAAAAGCGCTTAGGTAAGTTGATTTTACAGTTTTTATACGTGTCATCTAGGTGATTAAATGGCTATTCCATTTATCTACAAACTTGAACTATTTTATTTACTTATTTCGATTACTAGTTATTAACTAAGTCATAGAGAAAGAAACTACTTATGCTCAGATTTGGTCGTTTATAAAAAAGTATAAATAAAATTAATTATATAACTATAATATTACACCTTATTTTTTTATGACTTACATTCACATTAACTATATATTTGCTCTTTTCTATAGAATTCACACAACTATATTTTCGAATATTCTACTTTAATTTCTTCTTGTGTATCTTTTGTACGGGTATCTCCCAGTCGGTTAATTGTTTGTCAACAGTCTTTTGTGTATTTAGTTCTAGTTTTCCTTTCATTTTTTGACTGTTTAATAAAGTTAATGAGTTTTTGCATTTAGGAACAAAGCAACGCCTAGAGCGGCAATATTGAATATGTCAGAAGCTTAAATTTGTTGAGTTTTTCTTTTTGCCCATATACAAAAATATGCATTTATCTGACAATAAGCTGAACTTTTACCAATACCAATACTATACATTACTACTGCCTGGCAAACAAAGACAGACAAAAATAAGCCAATTATTTTCAATTCTAATAATTTTTGTTATCCAAAACAACAACTTAAGTCGAAGGGTTAATGAAATATTTATTATAGCAACGTTAGACATTCATTTTATCAATTTAAACATTGCAATGTAAAAGTAAGTATATCTTATTTGACTTTGATTTCTGTAGCCATTTTCCAACATTCTCTGTGCTCCATCAAGACTGTTTGCTACTCAAGCCTGCACTTCAAATGTGTCGGACACAGACCAGAGACCACAGAGGGAGAGACCATTGGTAAATATAAAATTTGTTTTGGTTTTGTTAGTATTGTGGCTTGGTCTTTAGCTTAAGTAAATCCTCAAATTGTTGGCCTGGTATTGAATTTTGAAACGAGTCTGAAGATGAAACTGGTCTATATACGCATAGTAATGTGTTACAAATATATCTTTTTAATTCAACGCCTTTTACTTCAACGCCTTTGTCACTTCGGATCTCACCTCTTGGCTTTTTATGTATTCAATTAGAGTCCCTTTCTCTCTCTCTCTCTCTCTTTTCTCCTCTCCAATCAATTTCCATTTGCCGACGCGATAAGAGAAAACTGAGAGAAAGAAGGAAGGACGACTTGTGGGCGGGGAAACTCATTATGCTGTCACCTTAATTATTATTTTGGTATTTCAAGTTACATTTAATTATGCAAAATATTTTCGCTGCTCATTTAAGCGTGGAGGCCCCGAGTCGTGAATATCTTAAAAGGATCCCTTTGTTAACCCACTCCGCTGTGATTTAGCTTAGCTGCCTTTTGTTGTGAGCTTGTTTAGTTGCCTGGACACGCCCCCAGAGGCTGTCATCCTTCCAGATTTACGTGGCCTTAAGTCGTTCTATAGTTTTGTAGTTTTGTATTTCGCCCAACTTAGATACAAGCCAACAACAATCTGAGCCAAGTCAACTAACTAAAGAACTGGTGAACAACTGCCTGGAATTTCTTTCTATTTACTTTGTTGCTATTGTTAGTTTTACTTTGTTTTTTGTTGTTGTTATTGTTTGGTGTCGGTGTTTACTTAGCGGCATCTTTTGTTGCTTGGTTGTTTTAGTTGGTTTTGTAACAGGAATCGGCAACATTTTTGCAGCATTGCCTTTTGCTTTGCTATTTGGTATTCGTGTGTTTGTTTTGACCAACCAGCCCCAACCAACACTCAACCAACTCGGCCAACAAGAACAACAAACGAACCCTGTCCAACCAACCCAACTAACCAACGAGGCGTTCCTTTAATTGAGTTCACAATAAACTTTGCAGCTGTTTTTCGCTTTTGCACTGCTCGATTAAATAAACATTTACACTCGATTTAAATGGACACACAGACCATTGTTTAACTATTTCGAAACTTGATGTTTAAACAGCCGTTCTATTTGTAAGTGGTACTCCACTTTGTTTGTTGGCAACATGATATTGAAGTGGTTTACTAATTGCAAGCTTAAGCTATTTGCTAATGTTTATATTATCGTTGTGTAAAGATCATCTCTTAAGTCTACAGCTCCTTCAGCATTCCAACTGTCCTAAAATTCAATTCAATTTAATTAAGATACAACAAACACTAAAGCCTTAACCGTGAACTAAGGTGTGACTAAAGGACTTGCTTTCAGTATCTAAGTCTTGGAAGTAAATAATCAAAAGACATCCTGCTCTTCTGGTATCCATTCTCTGTATTTTCACAGAGTTATTTCCTTAAAATTGATCTTTTTGTGTCTGCAGTCTTGCTTTAATGATACATTCATTCTTTGAATATTTTTAGTTGTTTAACTAGCTCAAAAGCATCTTTTTTTCCTTTTTTGTCTTGATTAAGTATACTGTTATCTACATTAACTCAATTGTTGTCCAACAATTTCAAAGGCCAAGTTAATCGTTTTTCAACCTTTGCCGTTGCTTATCATTCCCATCATTCCCATGCGTTCAGCAATATTTCCATTAACATCCTGCCAAAGTTTAAGATCAAAAGAAAACTTAAATTGCCTGACCTTCTTCACATCTCATTCTTTCACATTCTATCCCATTCCCATTCCATCCATTTTATCGTATCGGCTCGCATCTCATCTGATTTGTTGTTTGGCAAATTAACAACATACATCATTGAACTCTAAGCCGACAAACGAAAGAGGAAGCAAACGCCAACATTTTAGCTATTTTAGGCAGTTTCAATTTCCCATTACGCTGAAACCTCCGACAGCATATCTTGTTAGCTATTCATATAACAAGGACTAGGAAATGCTCTAGAAGTAGGACTAGTTAAGTAATTTAAAGTAAGCAAAGGTCAACTAAAATAAATTTTGATTAAAGAAGAAGAAAATCTTGTACAAATTTTTTAGGTGCCGCATTCTATATGTAGTGTACACTCACTTGACTGCAAATGAAAATATGTGGAAAAACTAACAAAATTGTTAACAATATTTGGTATCTCGAGCGGAAATATCACTTAGGGGCAACACGACAGCCTGGCACAACCGAAAGCTCTTCAAGACGATGAGGAAAAAACAGGAATTCAAGTGTGTCCCTGACTGACAGACAGACTGGTTGACTGTCCGAATTTTCTTCTGTCGAAGTAGCTGGAAAAAGGCGGAAAGAATGTGTCAATAATGACTAATGGCCAGGCCAAAAAGACGATGTGTACGATGTTTTCCAGGACCCATCCGTTTATTGTTCGGGGCATTTGGAACCCTGTTTCGGCTTATGCATATCGTCAT
The DNA here is from genome assembly GCA_035043265.1 of Drosophila testacea. Classification (NCBI taxonomy): domain Eukaryota; kingdom Metazoa; phylum Arthropoda; class Insecta; order Diptera; family Drosophilidae; genus Drosophila; species Drosophila testacea. The sequence goes on along the minus strand of JAWNND010000378.1, from coordinate 717,425 downwards.
TCGGCATTTGCGAAGGGAAATTTTTTTTTGCTATTCATGATGTTGAAATGATTGGTGCCTACTCTTTTTTATTTGCTCCTTCGTTTTTTTTATGGATGAGTCCCAGTTGGTTTTCGCTTTTAATTTTAAATTCTAGGGAAACTTTTTAGCTTCTCTTTGTGCTTTGGGAGGATTTTAAATGAGGTAGGCAAATGGAAACATTAAGAAAAAGTTTTTGCTTATATAACACATACATACGCACACATAAAGAGGAAAATGCAGAACTTTTAATTAATTTAAGCTTGTTTAATTTATTTACAACCAGAAGACGACAAACTGTTGACGAAAGATGGTTATAAATGTTAAATTGCTTCTAACAATTTGAATCGCTTTTCAATCACTGTTAAAATTCTGTGAGCCCTCCGTGTACCTAGAGCAGTTCTCAATGAAAGATGAAAGTAAATTTGGGAAAGTAGTTTAAACTTCTAAGAATTCTGGATCGATAAGTAATTTACAACAAACAAATACACCTCATTATAAAGAAATTTACAAAAAGAAAGAAACCACTCAAATATCAATAAACCCAAGCTTATTACAACTGACAGGATACATGTATACGAGTCTATATGTATTGGTTGTTATAAAGGAACTCTCCTCTCAATGAAAGCACGTGCCACATTTCCGTTTGTAGCCCCAGCGCAATGACAAATCTTTGTGGTTCCGAGTCAGGAGTCGGGGCACAATTATGGTCAGCAAATAAAATGCTCATCAGATGGCATAAAAGGCACTCAGACGAAGGAGAGAACAGAAGCGGCTGTTACATCTGGAGGCCAGTATAAATAACTGTGCCCTACAAACAATGCCCAAACACTGGCTGAGCAGGCAAAGAAAGCAAAACAAACTCAAATTACACACAGGAAAGCAGGACTGTTGGAGCCAAGGGCGTCTCTTCAATGCGGCCTGCAATTTTTTGTGTCATTGTTACGTATACGCCTAGGTGTGCGGCTGCACACTACACATAGTGTGTGTGTGCTCTATGTAATTAATGTTTTCCTGTTGTCCTGGTCCTGGCAAGGACTACGTCCTGGGTCTCCTCCTGCTTCTTCCTAAGATCCTTCTGGCTGTCGGTCAGTGCAAAAATGTGTAAGCGTAAAGTTTACGCAAACAGGAAATTGTTATTGCTTTGTCACCTTAAAAAGAGAACCACTAGAGTTGAAAAAGTAATAGGGCTGAAATGTACCCTGTTAGCTGTTCAAGTTAAACTGATTTAATTACTACTAAATGTAAGGCGTTCTCGCATTATGACAGAATAACTATAGCAGAAACTTATACCCTTGTACAAACTTTCGAGTGCTCAAAGTTTTTGTTAGTTTTCTCCGCTTATAAACATTTTTATTTTCTTGCATAAGAAAGTACAAAAACTTTGTAAAAGACTCAGATGGTTGACCATATCGATAAAATGTAATTATTTTAATGAAATTGAATCAAGTAGCTTTAAGTAATAACTGAATACTAGAGACAGGCTCCATTAACTCTTTATTCAAGGCCTTCGTCACTTCATTTGCATTAGAAAAAGTAATGCAATGAAATAATATAACATCATGCTAATGAGGTTGCCCTGAAGCCACATGGTGTTTGGTGTTTGAATTAAAAATCAATTATTAACGCTAATTAAATTATGCTTTGAAGTGATAATTCATTTTGCAAGTATAATAAAATACAATTTCTTTAGCACTACTTTGTTCAGTGCTAGTAAATTGTCATTTCATTTGCACAACTATCTTCAATGCTTGTGAAAACTTTATTATTTTATTAATGTTTTGAATGATAATCAAAAGTAATAACATTTGTTTTGCGCAGATATTGATAAAATTTAATATTTAAGCAAAACAATTTGTAAGATTTTTTAGAATAATTACATTAAGTTGGTATAATACACCACATCAGCGTTTAACTAATGGGTATAAGTAGGCAGTTAGAGGGTGAGCCACTGAAGTGAGTGTCAACATGAGCTTGTGGAATATTAAAGAGCTGACCGAATTTGTAGCCTGTGCGAATGGGTCATTGACTTGCTGATGTGTCGCTCTGTGTATACATATATATATATATATATATATATATAAGAATATATATATATATATATATACTATATATAGAGGGTATGTATTTATTTTGACTGTACATGTGCGTGTGAGGGTAATTTAGATGCTATCTCAATGCGTTGAAATCTAAGGCCAAGACTAAGCCTTCAGTTTGGCCGCGTGACTTTCGGCTCACATTTTCCCGAATTAACTTAAAGATTGACGAATTTGTCATTTAAGCAGTCGCAACTTTCTTTCGTACTGACAATTTTTTTCAATCAACTCAATTGACGGGCTCTTGCGAGGAGCATCGTGTTGAGCTATAACCGTCACTTGGGTGCGGCTAATTTACGCCCGGCAATTTGTGGAACATTTTACGCACTTTCATGTAATTGATTACCACTGTGCCGCAGCACAAGTACAATGTGGGCGTGGGACACTTGGCCATGCCCTACAGTAAGTAATTTACTTGCAATGGACACCAAGGCTCCTTCTTTAGGAACGTGATTGTTGTTGTTATTCTTTGGCCAGTTTTAGGTGCTGCCTAAAAGCCTGGCGTGCACCATTTATATGGGCAACATATTTTAAGCATGTTTATGCTATAGAAATGAAACGAAAACAGAAGACACAAAAGGAATGGGGAGGAAAGAATAGTAAAAAAAGAAGAAAGTAAAAGAAAAACAAGAGCAGCAGTTGTCGATTGGCTTTTGTTTACGGAAGTTACTTGCCTGTCTGTAGTTGTCCAAAAGGTTCATTCACTTGGCGCCATTTTTGGCTGTCAGTTTTGATCGATTTGGGCTTGACCCTGACGTCTATAGATATATGTATGTTACCTCTGCTAGCATGCCATGCAATATTAAATATACATTGACTGATTTATGCCCATACTAACAAACTTAACTCTCTGATTTCCACTGCATCAAATCCACAAATCAAAGTCAAACTATGCGCATTTCAAGCTGAGTTCCTCCTCGGTCTAATCAGTTTCATTTTCATGGTTGTGTTGTGATTATCAAAGCCCAGAGATCAACAATAGTCATCAATCACTGCCGTTGATGGAGCTGCTGTTTGTTAGTTAATCGATTTGTTATTTAAAGGATTTCTTTCATTAAGGGGCTTTTAACATGTTAGAGAGATTATGATATCGATTTATAGTTCAATTTTTATTTAAACATGACTCAGGAGTGTATTCGAGTGCGATTGCTGTTGCACATTGCACGAAAATTTATTGCCGGTTTCAACAACTTTGCACTTTTAAGCAATTTTTGCTACAAAAGCGGATTATAGGCGAGAAAAAGCCAACTAGCACGAACTAAACTCAAAAAAGTTTTTAAAATTTTGCAGTTCTATGGAAAAATGTAAATGCTCGAATAACCACAGAATTTGCAGCGTGAAAAAACGCACACTGAGAAAACTTTCAATTTGCTTGGCCAAGTATCGAAATGGGTGGCAATCAGGCAGCAAAGGGAATGCCAAATAAAATATAATAAAACATAAACCACAATAAGTGGTGCTATAGAGTTTGAAACCACAGACGAAGCCACAAGAATAAAATAAAAAAAAATAAAAACTGTTGAAAAACTTTTCAATTTGGCCACAAAATTTGAGCAATTTTCTCGACGGCGAATTTTGGCGCTAAGCAAATACAGAAGGAGTATGTAGATGTGAGTGTGTGTGTATGTGTGTGTGTATCTGTGTGTGCTGAGAGCCGTCAGTAAATCGAAAAAGCAAGTGACAATGGGAAAATTATGGATTATGCAAAGTTGTCGAAGTGCTGACGATGTTTTGACAGCTCCTCTGTTCCTCCCATTGTGATACATAATGCAATCGAAATGAGATGCATTTTTCTTATCGCACCTAGATCAGAATATAGGTTATACATTTTCAATGTTCGCTTTATTATATGCACAAGGACTTTATATTAAATCGATGAATACTTTGGACGAATCATCATTTTAACAGAGCTCAAAGCCTTATAGCCCTTCCAGTTATACCACCAAATGCTCTCCTCATTGAAAACTTCGCGGTGAAAGTATTTCCCATTGAGGTTACTGCAAATGTTAATATAAATATAGATTTAGAAGTTGATAAATATAGTTATAGATATAGATATAGATATAGATATAGATATAGATATAGATATAGATATAGATATAGATATAGATATAGATATAGATATAGATATAGATATAGATATAGATATAGATATAGATATAGATATAGATATAGATATAGATATAGATATAGATATAGATATAGATATAGATATAGATATAGATATAGATATAGATATAGATATAGATATAGATATAGATATAGATATAGATATAGATATAGATATAGATATAGATATAGATATAGATTTAGATATAGATATAGATATAGATATAGATATAGATATAGATATAGATATAGATATAGATATAGATATAGATATAGATATAGATATAGATATAGATATAGATATAGATATAGATATAGATATAGATATAGATATAGATATAGATATAGATATAGATATAGATATAGATATATATATAGATATAGATATAGATATAGATATAAGATATAGATATAGATATAGATATAGATATAGATAGATATATACAGCATGCACCATTTATATATATAGATATAGATAAAGAGTATAGATATAGATATAGATATAGATATAGATAAGATAAGATATAGATATAGATATAGATATAGATATAGATAATAGATATAGATATAGATATAGATATAGATATAGATATAGATATAGATATAGATATAGATATAGATATAGATATAGATATAGATATAGATATAGATATAGATATAGATATAGATATAGATATAGATATAGATATAGATATAGATATAGATATAGATATAGATATAGATATAGATATAGATATAGATATAGATATAGATATAAATATAGATATAGATATAGATATAGATATAGATATAGATATAGATATAGATATAGATATAGATATAGATATAGATATAGATATAGATATAGATATAGATATAGATATAGATATAGATATAGATATAGATATAGATATAGATATAGATATAGATATAGATATAGATATAGATATAGATATAGATATAGATATAGATATAGATATAGATATAGATATAGATATAGATATAGATATAGATATAGATATAGATATAGATATAGATATAGATATAGATATAGATATAGATATAGATATAGATATAGATGTAGATATAGATATAGATATAGATATAGATATCGTTTGTCATACCTATTTCCATACAAGCTATACCACCAACCACTTGCGTAGTATTTGGCACAATTCCCTTGCGGCCAACCATCGTTATCCCGGTCAAAAGTTGTGAAGCGGTCATGGAGATTGTAATTGAGAGCATTACCGGCTGAGCCCGAATAGGTTCCAAGGGATTTAAGCATATATTGTTCCTCTTCACTGCCAATGTGAAAGTTGTCATAGCGGGCATGCCGAATCTGACCTCCGAAATCGATTAGTTCAATATACAGCTCATAGGGCAGAGATGTTGTCATCTGATGTAGTTTCTCCAGCCCCATGAAAAACTCTCCCTGCAAATTTCCAAAACCATCCCTATACTCTCTCCAGCTTCTGTAAAAGTTTTCACTACCATCGAAACGACGTTGAACCACCGTCCATCCGGTTCCGGCCGTCTGACCATCGCAGAGAACCGAAAACTGCCCAATTTTGGGTAAATTTATCTCATGAATACTCGTCGAGTTTTCAAAGGGAACACAGTTTATGGGAATCTCTTTAATTTTCATAGCACTAGTTTGCTCGGCATTATAATTTTGAAGGAGAATCGAATCGTTTAAACTCGATAGTTGGGTTTTCAATAAATTTACAGCCGCAGTGTTCTCGTCAATTTGGACCTTAAGGGATGCAATGAGAGGCGCGTTGTTAATATTTTGAGAAGATCTTTGCTCCAAAGCTGCAATGAGATCATCCTTATGCTTGATTTCATCAATATACAAAGTCTCGAGCTTCTTGAATATGGTCTCATTGACTCGCAGATTTGCCAGTTCTTTCTCCAGCTTTACAATATACTCATCTTTATATTGCATGTCATTGTCGTAGTTGTCAATCTTATTTTTGGATTGCTCTACATTCTCAAGCAGAGGCTTCAGCACATTGAAACAATATGATTCGCAATGATCATTCGATTCCACATTCTCCTACGATATCAGAAATGAACTTTCTTATTTACCATTGAATATATTTCATTGTCACTTAACTCACATATTCGATTGTTTTTAAAGTCTCTTGTGCTGAAACTGCTCCAATAAAAATTAGCAAAAATTGAAGACAATTCGCGCACTTCACTCTCATACTGAAAAATCAACCTGCTTCCCGTTTCGTATTTTAAAGCAAACTAAAGCTGAGATTTAAGCAGCCAATATATAAAACGAATAGAACCGACACTCTTATCTTTGTGTATAATATATTTTAGCTACATGTAAACTCAACATGTATATAACACTACGTAAGCAAGTAGTTGAGTCAACAAATTGTCGATCCGTTAAACAAACGTCTCTTATCGATGGAAACGTTTGTATGTATATGTGTATGTACATATATAAGACTAAGTATGTAGAATGTGCTCATATTCGATCCGACAAACAAGCATCCAAAGGAAAGATCGGGGAATTCCCTGATTAAGACGTTGAACCAACATACCAAAATGGGGCATGTGCCCATTTTTTGCATAGTAATTAATAGCTCAAGAATGTAGCAAAATTGTTAAGTAGTTTTTTGCATAATACTTTTAATAATAATAGAATTGGGAGAGAAAAATGGGCGTGCCTTCGCCTGATTTATTCATTCAGACACATTTTCAATTTTAATGACTTCCAAAATATTTTTAGAAAACTTGCAGATTTGGCGAATTACTGTGTTTTCTTTTGGCAAAACATAATCGAATTCAAGCTATTTCAAATAGCTCAAATAGGAATATTTGATTCTTTCTCAAGATATCCAAACAAAAGATAACATTTAGATATCAAATAAACAATTGCTAACCTATACTCGTTTTTATACAAAAAAAAATAAAATGTTGTTATTTATTTTTGGTTGCAATGAATAACAATTTATTTTTATCCCTTAACGAAATTTTTCGAATGAGACATTTCTACATTTCTGTATGTCAGAATTTTTTCACCCAAAGGTTACAAAATTTGGTCAACCTGCCCATAGTGCTTACACACAATTAAAGTTACGTGTACTTTATTCTAGAATCTTTGAAAATAATTTCAAAGCAAAATTCATAATAGAGTTCCCTTTGACCTGATTTAAATATTCACAAGCTTAGGCAATTTTGCAGCAAATTCATAATAGAGTATACTTTGGTCTGATTAACATTTTCACAGATTTCAACGAACCATACTTTCTGAGTGTGTACCACCAAGTCCCTTTCACATTTCTCTCCCCGCTCTTGAAGTACTTGCCATTGAGATTACTGAAAGCACAAATAAAAAAAAGTGATTGGAGAACTTTTAAGAATTATTGTACAAACCTATTTGCATCCGATTTGTACCACCAACCACCTTCATAGTAGTTAGCACAATTGCCATTGAACCATTCATCATTGTCACTATCGTAAGTTGAGAACTTGCCGTAGAGATTATAATTCAGAGCATCTCCAGCATTGCCATTGTATGTTCCTAGACTCTTTAGCATATATTTCTCCTCTTCATTGCCAATGAGGAAGTTATCGTATCGAGCGAAATGCATCTGGTTCTCAAAGTCAACGAGCTCAATATAGAGTTCATGAGGACGGGATATCGTCAGTCGATATATATATTCAAGACCTAGGAAAAACTCTCCATCGTAGTATCCAAAACCAAAACGATATGAATTCCAATCCCTATAGAATCCAATTCTTCCGTCCAATCGTCGTTGGATAACAATCCAGCCTAATTCCCCGCCACAAGCATCGCAGAGTACATAAAATGGAGCAATTCTGGGTACTTTTATCAGGTGTACACTCTCCCAGCTGTCAAAGTCCAAACAACTTGTGGCTATATTCTCATCCAAATGAGTAAAACTCAGTGAATTCTTTATATTGAGAACAGCTGCTTGCAAACTCGCAATTTGATCTTTTAACTGTTCTATAGATGCTGTGTGTTCTTCCAACAGAGATTTCTCCGATTGCATTTCGTTATTTGCACTGCGATCTGGTTGTTCTAAGACCTTTAATATATTTGTTGTATCATTTGAATTGCTGGCAATATTAAGTGATTTAATGTTTTTATAGGTTGCATTCAATTCAAGAGCTCCCAATATACCCTGTAGATCGATTATCTTGATTATTTTAGACTCGATAAAGTTGCCCAACTGAAAATAATAAATAATCATTCACATTCACTCGCGTGCTTGTTATATACGTGTATATTTTGACTTATGTATACTCACAGCCTTATCTCCATCTGCTGATGATGCACTGTTTACAAAGCATCTCAGAAATAAAATGTATACTAAATATTTCATAATTGCTTTCATTTTCTCATGAATAACATTTATCGAGCTTGCAATGCGAATGAATTCCAAAGGGAGACTAAACAGAAGCTGCAACTTGCCCTGTGTGAATAGGTTTCTCAGCTTTCTTATCCACTTATCAATGTTTCCTTATCAGATATTCATTCATCAACTAAATAACTAAACTACACCTACACAATTTCCATGAGACATCAGATCTTCTCTTTGACGGTGCAAGTTCTCTGGGCCTGAACAGACCTTCATAGTGAATGCCAAGGTATTTAATTAAATTATATAGATAAGAAACTTATATTTATACTTATATTGTAAAGTCTGATTTTAAAGATTTATATAAAGTTTTTATGAATCAGCTTTACTATTAATTAATCTAAATATTTTGGCTGACACAAATGAGATAAGAATAGATTACAAAGCTGAAAAATGGGTGCTTGATGCTGATGATTTCACTCAAACACTGCAAATGGATTTCCCAAAAATTAAAGACACCATTTACAGTTTAAATTTAAATTAAAACAATTATTAAATTATTGCTTAGACATTTTTAATAAAAAACAGAAAGTTAGGGTGCTGCTTTCCTTCTTAAACAGAGGCTTGCTTTTATTTTATTCACATAAAATTTAATTGACCCATTTCGTGGCCCTTGGAGACCCATTGGCAATTTGCTAGACATTTTATTTTGAATTGAATTTCAATGTTTATTTGAATTGTTCATTTGGAAATTAAATAGCTCGTGAGTTTTCACCTAATCGTGTGGCTTACCCAATTTGCACTTTTATATCATTATATTAATATTATGTGCACCAACACATATAGACAAATTCAGTTATAGAGTATATAGATTTCATTGTTTATATTGCAATTATATATAGATCGTAAGCCATTTGCCAGCATATTGAGGTGCTAATGTATTTATAAAGCGACTTTGTTGTATTTTTAGTTTGAAAATACAAAAATTGAAAATGGAAAATCAAAATGAAATGAAATCAAATTGGTCTGGTTGTGTGCAGGCCTTTAATCTGTTCATTTTCAGTGCCCGATTTATGAAGTGTGAAGCATTAATTTGATTTCTCATGCATATACATAGGAATATATACATTTATATATACCGTACATGTACAAATTGGGTCAAAATATGAACAATTCACTACGCTTTGAAGTCGTAGTCTGCCCGGAGCAGACATATTGCCCAAAATTTAACTTTGAAATTGCCCCATGAAAACTTCTGATAGGTAAAAACAATCACAAGAAATGCACAAGGACAGAGGATATAAAGCAGTTGCTTTAAAGGAATTTAATTAGCTAAACTACAACAGCAGCAGGATTGTGTTAGAAATATTTGAGATACTTGTGAAGCACCTCAAGCTGTTTTCATAATTCAGCTGGCAGCTCAGTTTTCTGCATCAATATGGCCATAAATTGGCCATATCCTGTGTCCTTCTCCCTGCCTGTGTGTAAGTGTCCGCTCTCCAGTCTCCGGTCGCGTATAGTATCTTGGTGCACGTAGTGACTTTTAAGTGGTTTCTGTGCTTGTGCTTGACCTTAAACTTCAGCTTCTGCTTTAGATTTAGCTTGGCAGGGGGATTTGCATCTGCACTTGCATTTGCAATGAACCTTCTCTGCCAAAGTAGCTAGACAAGCCCATTAAAATCCTGAGAGCGCAAAAAACCTGCTACTTTTGACATCCTTGCGAGCAGCTGGTGATGCCATCACCCATCACCATTGTCCGTCCAGTAGACTAGCATATGGACAAGTGCATCAGAATGCAGGCGGGAGCATCATAATTCCTTTGCTGCCTTCTAATGAAATTCCAAATAATCAATATGCGAGTTCGCCTGACCTTCAGACAGATCCAGAGCATGTGCTGACAATAGCCAACAACCCAACAACCCAACAACAGCAACCCGGTCTAACCCTCTCCATTCCTCTATCTCCCGCTCTACTTCTGCTTGTTGATGGCAATATGAAAAACATTTGGCCCTGGCAATCTACACACATTGCAAAGCAAAAGCAAAAGCAAAAAGCAAAATAAAAAGAAAATCCCGCGTGAGAACAACAGTCTGCCATAGTAATTGTTGATTTGCTTTGTTTTTGCCACACTTTACAACACTTGGCAAGTTTGTGGATTTACGATTTGCTAACCCACTCAAAGACTAAGCTACAATCTCACTCCATTACACACAAATTGAAGTCTTTTTAATGCTCTAAATTCTCTTCTCTTGCAGAAATACTTTACAGACAAATAACAAACAAATTATATTCTGCTTACTATTCAAATATTTCCAGCTTTCCTTGCTTAAAAAATTTTAAACTTCAAAAAAGCGACTCCAATTGACAAACAAATTTCTCTAAATACTCTATTCGATTTTAACTAAAGTTTATTAGATTTGTAATCCATAGTAATCGTTAGATATAATTTAAATTATTTGTAAGAATGTTAATTTCAATTTGCAGTGTAGTGAATACAGAATTCTCCTCTTGACTGAAAGCCCTACCATATTTTCATTTCAACCACAAAACGGTCCGACAAGATTTCATATTGCACGCCTTTCAACTCCATTGTCCAGCGGTCATTTACCAACAGAGTTGAGTTTTTGTTTAGTTTTCATTATAAGAACGAATGCCAGTATGTTCTCTGTATTTTTTCTGTAACTTGTTTTCCACTTGCCAATTCGTTCTCCCATTCTGTTTTGTAAAGTGTTTGGAATTGTCTTTGGATAGTAGATTGTTAGCATCTTCTGTATTTCCAAATGGACATTACATCAAGCATAAAAATTGCTCCTATTGTCGTTTGTTAGTTGTTGTTGCCATTTGTCACTGCTCTTTGAAGTTTATTGTTTTGTTTTTCTCTCCATCACACTTTAGTTTTATATTTGTTTTTATTTTCACACTCTGAAATGCAAGCTCTCTTTGTATCTGTATCTGGCCCTCAAGTTCAACAATACATTTGCAAGTCAAACAGATAGGGAGATTGCGATTTAGATAGAAAGCGAAAGATAAGCATTGGGGTCATAATGGGAGATTTCTGTGTAATTATGATAAATACATTTGTAAAGATACTATATTCATATTTTCATTTGTAGTAATTCACATGTATATTTTCAGATGAACCAAATCAAACTCAATTTGCGTTTTGTATTTATTTATTTTTATACGAACTTAAATTTCTTTTCCAGGCAAATACCTATATTTGACCTCTTTTTTTTGCCAAAATTACACATTAATTGTTGAAAATAATTTTCTGTTTTCCTGTAACTTTAATTCGTAATTTTATTAAGAAGTTTGCAATGCTTAAAACTACGAGAATATTTATAAGCCTATTTTACATTCAAAAATACAAATCGCATACATAAATATATTCAAATGGCAACATTTAATTTGTATAGTTTTTAAGGTATTTTCTCTTTATTTTAGAAATTATTTATTGAACTTTCCATTTTTTAATTTAATGCAGCTATGGCTCATTCATTTAAGAACTCTTAAGTTGTAAGGAGTGGATTCATGCAATAGTTTTTAAGGGTCTCACACAAAGATAGGGGTTGTATTTTGAATTGAAATAGTTTTATTTATGTTTGTAGCTCTTTATTATTTGATTATTTAATTTTAATTGGTAATTAGATATATTCGATTATGTTATTAATCAATGTATCAATACATTTAAATGCTTATACACTATAAACAAATTGAATGAACATTTTAATATTATTGATAAATGTTATGAATTTCTTTCCTTTCTAATTTAATAATCACATTAGAATTTAATTCATAATGTGATGATTTTCGTAAATTTTTTATTTCCAGTGGAATTATTTGTTTAATATTTCTGCTGGAATTTTTTAATTCTCATTGACTTGAGTTTTCGGGATTTTCCGTTGCATTTTTAAATCTCAATTTATGTTGAAGGAGAATCCTCGAATTGTTTGACTATATCTTTGGCATTGCGCACAATCATAATACTCTAAGATTATATCTTTGGCTTTATTCACCTATTCGTTACACACTCCACATACAACAAACATCAAGAGGGGGGAATACTACACACACACACACACAAACATACCAATAAATATCATTGTCATCCTTATAACAAGCACTCTGATGTCCTTATCAGATCTGTACTCAACTGCAGCTCTTCAGGATCGGGGACTCCCACCTGGATTCGCACTCATCTCCGCGCTATAAATACAACCGTCTCGAGCGGTATGCCAGGAGCCCGGTCTTATAAATCCGTGTGAAGCACAGGAGGCTTACAGTTGTTAGTCTCGGCGTTGACTACGACCAGGGCGGTGGCATTGGGAGTCAACTGGGATGGAGCATGAGTGGTTGCCATTGGCTGAATGGAGGTAATGACATCTGTTCCAGCCGTGGTTGTTGTTGTGGTTGTGGCCATCGCCGCAATGTTGTTCCTTCCAGTAGAGGGAGTTTTCTTCTTGTTCTTGCCTTTGTTGCTAGTGGCATTGTTGGATCCAATTAGACGCTCTGATTGTCGCCCCTTACCAAACTTGGGAAAGAAGCTATTCTCTAGCTGCAGCTGGGCATTGATATCTTTGCGGGCTGCACAGGTGCAGGCCTTCATGAAGCTCTTCTTGAAGTTGTCGCTGAGGAAGGCATAAAGTATGGGATTCATGGCCGAGTTGGAGTAGGCGAGGCAGCCGCAGGCAAGGAAGACCACAACCTGCAATTTAGACGCGCATTCGTCCGTCGAGTTAATCAACGCTACCTGGGACACCCAATGAGGCAACCAGCACAAAATGTACACAGTGATAACGGTGAGGACCAATTTGGTAACCTTGCGATGGGATCGCTTCTTTTCCTTACTCTTGTGCTTGGGTCCCACCGTATGTAGTTTGCGGATGACGAGACAGTAAAAGGTCAGAATGAAGATCAGCGGCGTGGCAAAGCCCAGAATGAGCGAGTATAGGATGAAAGCAGAGTCCGACTGGTAATTGAACAACTCGGGCCACTCAATGGTGCAGGACATATGACCAGGACTTCTTTCCACGGTGTTGGCAAAAGAATTACCGGCAGCATCAATAGAACTGATGTCATCCAGGCCACGGCAGAGACCAACTTCGATACGAATGGAGTGCGATATCGAGGTGAGGATATCGGATGACAGACGGCAATATAACGATCCGCGGACATGATCAGCAGAAATATGGATGAGGTGAACTGCGTGACGGAGGTGCTCACCAAATATGCCTTACACATGTAGGTGCCAAAGGCCCAATTCCCCGCCTGCATTGTGTAGATCACAAAGGGAATGCCGATCAGGAAGCATTCATCCGCAATGGCCAGATTGAGTATGTAGATGTTGGTCACCGTCTGCATTTTGGAGAAACGCAACACCACATAGATGACAAGAGTGTTGCCAAAGAGACCCACAATGCAGACGAGAGCATAGAGTATCATTGTGATGAGCAACACACCAAAGTTCCAATCATCCAAGCATTTCTTCGGGGCATTGTAGGGTCCACTGCCATTTGGCAGCTTACCGCCAAATCCCAACGGCAACGTCCCATTAAACTCCGGCAGAAATACGAATCCGTTGCTGCCGACATTTGTCAGATTCCCATTCAAGTGCTTATAATAGTCCGAGAATTCCAATATGGAACTGAAGCCAGCGTTATCGCTGCCATTGCTGGATTTACTGACCGCCTGTGTTGCTGTGTCATTTTGTGATATCGTAGCTTTTGCTGCTGCCTCTGCTAACGTCGAAGGCGACGTCGACGTCGCTGTCAACTGCTCTGTGGGCGTTATTAAGCTCGTTAGTGTCAGGGCTGTCAGCACAAATAACAGGATGCCACAGCCGCCATGGACATGGTCCATGTGGCAGTTGCGGTTAGCGGCACCATTTGGTTTCGAGTAGCCTTTCATGTTTGTTGTGCGGCTTGTTGTTGCTCCCTCAGCTCCTATGCTGCTCCTCTTCCTATTGCTGTTCCTGCTCCTCTTGTTATCGTTATGTTCGCTTGGCTAATTTTCAATTCCTGGCAACGCCCATTAGTTGATGCCTGATGCTAAAATTCAAATATTTTGATATGTTTTCCATACTTGATGCGTGGCCCTGACGATGACACAGATGCCTGCCATCACATAATTTTTCCAGCTCTAAAATTATATAAAAACGACAAAAGGGGCATTATTATTACCATGTAACCGCTTAATACATAGTACTTAAATTACACAAGTGGGTTAGTTTAACTCGACTGATTCATAGGAAAATGTTATTCAATATTATGTGCAGAGGAAGGGCGATTTATAGGCAACCTACTTTGTAAATATAACTAAGCCTTCGGCCATTGCTTATTAGTTTCGAAAATTTTCCTTTTATTCAGAATATCATGTAATAAATTAGATATGATATACCGACAAAAACTTTTAATAAACGCTACAATAGCCTAATACCGGCCTTACACTGCCGCCGCTCAGCAAAAACTGATAGCTTACGGCGAAAGTAGCTTACACTGGACAAAAGGCCGTTTAAAGGGCCAATTATCGATACTTTAAATCAAATAGTCATATTGTGTATGGCAATATTGTTGCATCAAATTTGTTTCACAGACTGTGGAAATCTGAGAAAATGTAAACGTTAATGAGTCCTTTATCGAGTATAGCCCAATTTCTCTTGTTGTTTTGGCCATTTTTGAACAGATATATACGGACATTTTCTAGCCGCACGTAGATCATCCAGTTTAACCCTCATATTTTTATAAAAAACGTGCCCATGTCCACAGTTAACCTTTAGTACTTCACGGTTGCTGTTTCCTCTAACTTTAATAAACATACCATTAGTAATAAAAGCATCCAAAATAATACAAATTAAAAAATTTCGCCATTTTCGATATTTCCATATCAGCTGTTTTTAACGTGAAGAATGAAATGAAAAAATACAATACAATTTTTATTCAATATTCAAATTACAAAATTGAGTGCTGATCCGTAAAGTACTTCAAAGGGTTTGGTTTGCGGCAGCTAGAAAAGTAAAATTACATAATTGTAAGCTAGCCCGGGTTGTTATTCAGGTAAAGCATTTTGATTTACCTAACTAGGCACCTGAAGAGGTGCACTTGAAGTGTACATAAAACTGTATACCTAAAAACTAAGTAAAATCCGAAAGGTCGCTTTTGCATGATCAACTCTGGGATTTTGGGAAGGAAAGTAAAACGCAAAGGTTTATTTCGCATTAAGAATTAAACGAAACTACGAGCTGACTCTTCAGTTTCAGATTTAAAATAGTTCTTTTATCAAGAGAACAATAACAAATTTAAAGTGTGAGAGCAGTAGAAAAACTGTGTACAAAAAGATAACAGCGCTTACTTAGAAGTTTCGACGTAAAGAGCTAACGATAAAAGCTACAAATAAAAGCCGAAAAGTAAAGAGCGAGTACGAAAGAGCACGAACTAAGAGAACTTTAACGAACTAGGGGAAAGAAGATATCATAAAATTGGACGAGAACTCTCATGAAAGTGTTTTTCAAGACTTTATAGTTGAGCCTTAAAAGATATGTGCATAGTCGTATGTGTATATTCACATCGTCGCTTGTAGACATAAACGTTCGAAGAAAAAGTAGAAGTTAGTGCACGAAGAAAAACATATGTACAGCTGATCGATACCCAAACAAAAATAAGAAGGTGAAAACCCTTAAATAAGAAGGGAAGCTCATTTATTTACCCTCTTGACGGTACGCAAAAAATCAGCAAGCACAGGCAGACTTTTTGTTTACCTAACCAGCCAACACATTATTTTTGGAATCATCTGTAAGTCTTAATAAATTCGTGGTTGCAACATACCCTCTCCACAGTCTTCAGAACGAAGATCACAATGACAGACATGAAACCAGTTTGCAGCGTTTGCATGAGCAGCTCCGTGACCTTGGTGAATATATTCACTGAGAGACTGACTGAGAAGGGGCCTTGTCTCGTTGATATAATAAAGGAATGCTTCAACTTAGAAGCAATTGCCGATGAGAAACACCCCAATAAAATTTGTGAATGCTGTGTTTCAGACGTTCGTACAGCTCATCGATTCAAGAGAAATTACGAGCAGAATATAAAGCTGAAAGAGAGCGAACTCGACGATTTTATTGACAGTCTTGCAGCAGAAAATTGGGAGCTTGTCCGAGATTTTGTTAAGAAAGAGCAGATTGTTTCTTCAGATGAGGATACCGCTAAAGAAAACGATCAACAAAGTGAAAATAATGAAACAAATACAGGCGATGAAGTTGCCATAAAACGCAGGAAAACTTATAAGAAAAACAAGACACACACCTGTAATTTTTGTAACAAAGTATTCACCAGGAAACCACACTTGAGATTGCACTTACGAGTGCATACCGGCGAACGACCTTACAACTGTCCACACTGTCAGAAATCCTTTACACAGACATCAAGTCTCAAAACACACCTACGAGTTCACACCGGGGAACGTGCATACAAGTGTCCACATTGTCCAAAGGATTTTACTCGAAAGCATAACCTTTTGCGTCACGTGGTCAAGCATGACTCAAGGAAAGCTATCAGAACTATACCAAAACTTAAGAAAAAGAAGTGAACAACTAAGAATGAGCTTTTTTATTAATTAAAATTAATGCAAGATGATTTTTGATTATCAGAAATAAAAACTATTCCAAGCATATCTGTAAGTTGTAAGCAAACCGTTATGTAAACGTAATTATTCTGTAATACAAAAATTAAAAACTTAATAGAATTGATATGAAAGACTTTTTTGTGTCTTAAATTTTTTATCCTATTATACATCCAGACCTTATATAACAGTCAAGGTTGAAAATAATTTATTTGTAAATTTGTTTGGTGCTGGGATTCCAGAGTGAAGGATACCGAATGGTATCTTTCTTTTTCTTTTCTAGTTCTTCAATAACAAATTTGGTAATTCATAGAAATTCTTCTTTATTTTTAAAATAACATGACGTGTTCTACATTATTTTTAGTTAATATTTGACCTGATTGTTGAGCAATTAATCAATGTAATGTAAGAGGGCACAAAAAAGTTTCATAACATCTCTCATGAGAGCCAAATAGAAAGACTGTATAGAAAATCAAAAGGAGCTTGATATTGACGACGTATTGACATCTGCGCGCCGGTATACTTGAACCCAACTGCCAAATTTTTGTATGGTAAAGACCTGCTCTACAGCGCAATACCGGCGGCAGTGTAATATGGTTTTTACATTACCGCATTATTGTCGAAGGATGCGAGGCGTCTGCACTAAAGCCGCATCTTTTTTCGCATCATTTGGCAGCTGTTGGCCTACCAATATCAGATTTATTTATTGAATTGGAGACAATTACGAGTTATAATCTGTTTTATGTTGTATAAGGTGCAATTGGTAAGTGCAGTGCACTTTCCAAAATGCTTTAAAAACTTGGATTTTTTGTCGTTTGCGATTCAATTTGATATTATTATTTTCGCGCTTTAATTGTATTCCTATTACTTATCGATATTCGATAAAAAAAAATAACAACTGTTCGCTGTCGATACCCCGAAAATTTGCAGTATTTTCGAAAAATACTCGACAAAATATGGCAACCCTTGCCAATGATGCGCCGCAAAATTGTATTCTTCTGTCCACTGGTTTCTTTTGGACATATTTTCGCATGTTCCATTTAACGGAAAAGTTCAACGATGCCGCCCAGTGTAAATAGGGTATAAAGAAAATACTTTAAAATATTAATTGGTGCTGACAACCCTGTTGTGACAGATTCGAGCTTTGACATCAAGCTGACAGCCCTGACTCGAAATCAACGTGTCACAGAGAATGTTTTGTTGCGACACCTCCAAAAATAACTAAATTAAAAAAGAAAAATATATCTAGTCGGAAGCATAGCAAAACCTCTTGAGACGAGTATCAAATGAATCGGACATGTCGCGTTTGCATGAGCACCTCAGGGGTCTTGGTGGATATATTCACTACAGAAAGAGAAACATTTCCTACCCTGGAGCACAAACTAAATGAGTGCGTCGATGTGAAAGTAGACCGCGAGGATAAACTGCCAAACCACATATGCCAAAATTGTTTATCCGATGTGCATTCTGCATTTCGATTTAAACGAAACTACGAGGTGACTCTTAAGCAATTTAAAAACAAATCGGATGTAAGAGCTGGAAGGAGCATGTATGTGTTAGAATACCCTGATCAGGAGGACAATTCTGAAGAAGTCATCGAGTGTCTGTCCAATGGAAAAACTGCAATCAAAAGGAAGAGGGCGTTTGCTTTTACATCAAATAAAAAGCTGAAGAGGGAAGAAAGTAAGCACGAGATGAACATGAACGCAGATCACCAAAACGGAGAGAGGGAGAATGAAGAAAATGTACAAATAGATCATTCATTAGGCCCATCTGTTGACGATGAAGAACCGAAAGAAAAAAGTGGAATTCAGGAGCTGGGAGCGAAACCAAAGAGGGCTCATATTTGCCAAACTTGTGGCAAGACCTTCAAGGAAAAGCATGTATGGATTCGGCACGCAAAAGTTCATGCGGAGGAGCGTCCCTTTCACTGTGATTATTGTTCCCTAGACTTCAAATGGAAATGGAATTTACAAAGGCACATAAAATCGCATAAAAGCAAGCCTAACAAATAAAGAAATCAACAAATTCCTTATATTTACAAAGAAGAACTATATTAGGTTAAGCATCTAGATGGTACCCTAAAATGAATAAGTAATGTTGACTATTACCTAACAGACAATACAATTGGAAGAAGAAGAAGAAGAAGGCGAAGAAATCACGACATCGCAGATCGTAATGGATTGGTGTTTTTGACCCACAATTAACACGATCTTCAGCAATATTTAATAGGTAATGAATTCATGAAATCAGTTCATAAAATAAAGAAACTACACAAGAGTCTTATCGTGTTATATCTTTAATACCCTTTCAGAGTTTGCTATAATTTTGTCCCTAAGTTTGTATTTCGTTAAAGCAGTCGTAGAAGACTACATAGAGTTTACTTATTAATGTTCATATACGTATAGTTTTGATCAAGGCGACGAGCTGAGTCTATGCTGTGGAATCAACAGTCTGGCTTAATATTTTGGTACACAATTTGCAAATACTAAATGGTACGAAATATAGGTATGTACCTCTAAAATAGGTAGAAAAATGATCAAGAGCATAAAGAGAAGAACAATAAATTGTTTAGTGCCGCACTCTCTTGAGACAGTATTCAACGGAAAGCCAAACGAAGAACACATGAATCGGACATGTCGCGTTTGCATGAGCAGCTCAGGGGTCTTGGTAGATATATTTACTACAGTGAGAGAAACATTTCCCACCCTGGAACACATGTTAAATGAGTGTGTCGATGCAAAAGTAAAACGTAACGATCAATTCCCGAAGCAGATATGCAACATTTGCTTATCAGATGTGCATTCCGCATTCAGATTGAAACGAAACTACGAACTGACTCTCAAGCAATTAAAGAAGAAGAAATCAGATATAAGAGTGCGAAAGACCATGCATATAGTAGACCTCCATGATCAGGAGAACATTTTGGAACATGTCATTAAGCGTGAGCCCAAAACAAGAACTGTGCACAAAAGGCAGAAAGCGCGTGATTTTAAAACACAACGGAATGTTCTGATAACGAAAGTGTCGAAAAAGGAAGAGAGCGAGCACGAGCAGAAGATGAACGCAGAGCAGCAAAGTGAAGAGAGCCAGAATGAAGATAAACCGGAATTGAAAGAGATAATTAATGAGAGCGGTCGTGCAAAGAATGAGTTAAACAATTTGCCAAAAAATTATTCACGTAGAGAAAGCACATCTGATGACGATAAAGAACCGAAAACACAGTGTGCTATAATGGGACTGGAGACGAAGCCCAAAAAGATTCATATCTGTAAAGCTTGTGATAAGGTTTTTTTAAGAAAGGCTCATTTAACACTGCACACGCGAGTTCATACCGGGGAACGACCCTATAAGTGCGAGTATTGTCCCAAATCATTTGCAAATGGATCGAATCGGAGAAGACACGTGAAGATTCATTTAGCTGGCCGAATGATAAATACTATAAAGAAAAATTCATAAAATCCTAATTTAAAGAGGTTCCACTTTAGATATAGACTCCAGAAGGCAACCTAAAAGGAAGCTATCACAAATTAACTTTATGTTTAGATTACAACATATACAAGAAATACAATAAAATGCCAAATTATACATAATATAATATTATATATTACAGTGAAAACTCCCTTAGCGGACACCTCTAATAGGCGGACACCCCCTTGGGCGGATACTTTTTCGGGGACGTTGGTTTTGGTGGGGTTTTCAGACCAATTTTGCCTCTATTGAGCGGACACTCTCTTGAGCGGACGCGGACACTAAAAAAAGGACAAAAATGAACGAAAACCTCTTTTGGCGGGACACGAATTTCTTAAAAACGTTCGCTGACGAGCTAGTTTTGTCATTAAAAATCAGAAGTGGGCGGAAACAATGATAATTCAAAGTCCGAAGAAGAACCGGAAGAGCCTGACTATTATCCTGACCCAATAAATTCGAATGATAAGGCGATGGCCACAATTAAGAAATTAAAAAATGAGTTCAAAATGACTATAAAGCGTTTGAATAAGTATAACATTTGGAAAGCCATTTGCAGTCCTGCATATTAGAGAAGAAATTAAAGAACGCTCGACAAACCAAAATAAATTATTTTTTTAAGACGCAGTAGTAAAAAAAAATATTCCTATAGGCGGACACTCCCTTGAGCGGACACAAATTGGGCGACCATGAGTGTCCGCCCAAGAGATTTCACTGTATATCATCTTGAAGGCAGTATTCAGCACTTAAGTCACAATGAAAGACAAGTTGCCGCTTTTGAATGATCAGCTTAAGGAAACTCAATATTTCATTTATTTAAATGATAAATTGTTATGTTTAATATATTCAAAATAAAAATATGATATTTTAATTATTAAAATTAGCTGTTTGCTTGGAAGAATATTGGAAGAATAAAGAGTAAAGTAATTCAAATTAAAACCAAAAACACAAAAGTTATCGTTTCGGCTCCGACCTTATTTGCCACGCGTCAGGGCCACTGAATTTGTAGGTCAAGGCAGAATGTATAGGGGAGAAGGAGAGTGGCCTTTTCAGAGTCAACTGAGTTGCGCTCTAATGAATTAATTGTTGTAATCCTCGCTAGATAAACAACATGAGTTGCCAGAAATATATGGGGCCTTTTGCATAACTGGGTCGACAGCTGCGATTAATGACATTTTCGCCAGCAATGAGAAATAGAGAGTCAAATAATGGCATAGCAAGCTGCCTTCAATTAGGCCCCATGCTAATCAAGCGCTGTGCAATTACTGGATGGTTAAAGCTGCAACTTAACTGCCTCACGATGCCTATCATAATACTGCTCGGTTGCTCACCTTGATTACCCGGACAGATAATCAAGCCCGAGTCCTAAAAGGAAGGTCCATGACAGCCTATTTCTGGCCAGTAAACAGGGTTAGCAATCAATTGCTACACATAGTGCCATTGACGTGGCCATGCCACAAAGCCAATAGAAGGCTTTACAGACGTATGAAAGAGACAACGATATACAGGAAAATAGAGAGAAAGGATGCGAACAACACGGTTATTAAAGAGGATAAGAGAGCGTAATGACAGCATATTGACCAGCTTCTGTGTTTTCAGGCTTCTAATTGTATGGCGTGTGCGTAATAAGCCATTAGCTTTTTAGCTTAGAGCTAAGGAATCTTATCTCTTCTACTAACTAAATGTTAGTACATCTTTTGCAAGTTTTAAACTATCTCAATAAACTTAAAAGTGAAGAATCTTAACAGTTTGTTTAGATAAAGATCAAATACTTATTTTGCATACCAATCGTTTTGGTTTTACTGAGGATCAGAGAATTTGGAGTACTTGATTTATAAAGAGAGTGTCGAAGAACGTATCATTTTGTTCAGGTCGTAGACTATTTCTCTATAAAAGTACTCAATGAGTACTACTCATGTCAAGTAAATTCTCAATTTTCATCTTATATGGATTAAAGTTTTAAGCCACATCGAAATTTTGGAGTGGACCGGATAGGACGAATTTAAGGTAAAGATTTCTTGAAAACAATCGATCGAAAATTGATTTGGAAATAAATACTTTTTATATTTTATTAGCTTTTAATTTTAACTTATGTATCTTTATCATGTCGGACAAATTTTCATAAAAATCTAATGATTATTCCTTATGTAAGTCAAAGAAGAATGAGTAATGTATCAAATTGATCAAAATGAATCATATTCGAATTTTTTATGACGGAACACCTGTTTGTTATATCAAATAACAACAGATCAAGAATCAAAACAATCGGTTTAATTTTCGACACCCCATAGACAAACTCTTATTTTTAGAGTAAAAAACTTTTTATTTTACCATTTGTTGATGTAAGAATTTTAGTATAATTAAATTGATTTAATGCACACT
Source organism: Drosophila testacea (assembly GCA_035043265.1). Taxonomy (NCBI): domain Eukaryota; kingdom Metazoa; phylum Arthropoda; class Insecta; order Diptera; family Drosophilidae; genus Drosophila; species Drosophila testacea. The sequence goes on along the minus strand of JAWNND010000378.1, from coordinate 694,414 downwards.
TTCTGATTATATAGTTTTTAATTGAGTGTGTGCTGACATTAGTTAGAGTTGTAATTCGTCGTGATTGGGTTTCATAATAAGTTTTAGCATACACTCTGTTTAATTAAAACATAGTTTTGCTTTTGCTGTTAGTTTGTTTGCTTGTTGGCCAACAACAGAATTTGTAAAACTGACAGAGCAATGCCCTAAGCGGCTTATGTCAACTAATTTAATTGGCAAACTGACAAAAGTCACTCCACTCCAAACACGAGTCCCCAAAGGGTATTTAGAGAGGTAATGACGCAGGGATTTGGAATTTTTGTTATCAGGCAGAGAGTATTGTCTCCTACCCTCAGGCAGATTAAATAAAAATTATATTGGTATTTTCGCTAATCTCTTGTGAAATGCTAAATGTTTAAGGTTGCATTTAATCGGAAAATGTGTATATTGTGCATAGAATTTATCATGGAAATCAATGGATCCCTGGATGGAGTTGTTAATCTCAACATCATTATAAGATGCTCATTTTAAATCATTTTACGCATGTTCACACTCTGTGCATCATTTCGAGTCATTTGAATAATTTGCCATTGTTTATGCAACATAAAACATTTCGTGCAGCGTTAGAGACCAAAAGAACAACTTGCAAAATGAAAATGAATATTAAAATCTCCAAAAAATAGCAAAAACCATTCCCAAAAGTAAATAAGCCTTGAGTACCGCGCCTGGCGGTTGAATGTTCCTGCACCCAAGCCAATAGAAAGCTTCCAGCTGAGATTGAGGATAGAGATGGAGAAAGAGCATTGAGACGACTGAGAGGAAGGGTATTTGTTGGCTCTTTAAATTCAACATGCGCATTTCTGCGGCGTCTCTAGTTAACCTCGCCAAGGCCTTCGTCTAGACACTGATTTTAGTTGCAGGCTCCGTGGCCCAAATTAATTTATTGTTTAAATGTTGTGTGCGAATGTTCTAGGCGTGACACGTCGTTGACGCTGACATTAAGCGCTGTTGAAAGCGCGCGTGGCTCATCATCTTTAATGGATATTCATATAGAGATAACTTAAAGTAAACTCGGCTCTAAGCAATCGACCCACGTCCCTCCTTTTCGCCAAAGAAGTGTATATATATATAATCGAAATTGTTGTTGTGACTGTTGTCTGTGGCTGCTACGGTCATAAATCAAATTATATAGATAAAAAAGTGCGCTCACCTCTGAGACCCATCGAGAGACACGCGATATAATATAAAAGACAAAAATGGCAACTCAGAAACGGAGTGCAACAAATTTTTTTGTTATCGTGTGAAATGGTTTTTCTTTTTTCTCTCCACAAATTGTCTGATAAATTTTGAGAGACATTTGTTACAGCTACTAAAACAAACTAAAATAATCATTATTTAAAGTCCAAAGAAGAAGTACTCAAAGGATTTTTTATTATATTTACTACATATGTAAAATCTTAATATTTTAGAAAAAATATCTCAGCAAATATATTTTTAACTTCACAACAGTGCCTGTGCAAAATGTATATTACCTATAGAAAAATAACATATAGCTCTTCAAGATGATTAAAGTGGCGAAAACTTACGAGTATTTAAGAATATCACCCCTACAATGTAATCGATTTTTGAAAATGACAAATGAGTCGAACGTGTTAAAGGGAAAAATTGTTACCACTTTTTTCTACTAATTTTCCCTCTTTGCTATTCAGATGTGATGTGCAATAATCACAAAGAAAAAACAAGAAGGGAATATTGTATCTGTTCTCTTTACGCATTTGTTAAATAAGTATGTGTTTTTTAAAGAACCGTCCAAATCACTGTTCTGATCCTTAAAGTGAAGAAAAAAGCATGGCATGTAGAGTATGTCGAATTTTCATATTGCGGTTGTTTTCTGTATCTCAAAATTATACGCAAGTGAATTTACTTTCTTTTTTTGTATTTGTCGTAAAGTTTTTTTCTGGTAACGTCGCAGTCGTACACCTGTGATAACAGAAACTGGAGAGGTGGGTAACCGCCAGAGGGAGCGAAACATATAGTCATATATATATGTTTATATTTAAAGAAAACAAAGCGTTTCATTTTTGGCTTTGGTTCTGTATGTGGAAGTGAATATGGATATGTGTGTGTCCCTGTGAAAAATGCAAGAGACCTCGAGTGCTGCCTGTAGCATTTGCCAGGCCATCTTAATGTTTATTTGTGTACTTTACATAAAAATAATACATCTTATTTGGAGAATTCATACAAGAGTATGAGGGCGGGGCAATTGTGCCATTTTTGAAATTTGCGAATTAATTTCAGATGCCTCAGCTGATGTGGGGCCTATCAAACAGTTTAAAGGGCGCTTGGACAAATTTTCTTAGTAGATATTTTTTGCCATTCTTTTTGTTCAATTTTGGCATCTTTTTTGCTTTGGGAGTCTCTCAAGAAGCAGCTAAAATTCCAAGAAAAAATATGAGTTATAATGTTTTAGGCCATAAAATGACGGCAAGAGCTCTTCAGCTCTTGGGGCTATTAAAGATGTCCCCTCTTTTGGGGGATCGGCGTCTGGGGGGAGTACGTACAGTAAATGGACTTTGGCTTTGCTAAGTAGGAGATTGATACTTTTTGCCGAGATTTGCATAACAAAGCATCAGGGATCGGGCCCTCGAATTTATGCGAGCCTGACAGCATTAAAATTGGATAATGGAAATTGGATTCTAAACTAAACGAAAAAGACAACAGCAACAATTTATCCTAGAAAGTACTCAGAACTCCAGACCAAAAGTAAAACAAAACTTCGTAAGCTAAAGTACTCTGTCACTTGACTTGATTACCACACAAGCACACAGCCGACACGTGTGGCATGTGGCATGATGCAACATAAACACAAACACCTGTTGAGACTTGAATCAGGAGTTGGGGACATCAACGTGCTCAGCCTGGATGTCGTCTTATTAATATTAATGAGCATATGAGCTGGGCAAATGCCAAACGCTGACATCTCTGCTGCCAACACTGTCGACGTCATTACAATGTGCGAAAATAAATATTTAATTATTTATAAATCATGACCTGACCATAAAGAAGCGTTCCTCCCGCTGCCTCACAATTGTCCGCATGGGCGCATATTTTAGCGTGGATCAATTATGGATGACGGCACAAAATACATAAATTATATGCCGATATTTTCGGTAAACGTTTCTCGAATCGAAAGTATAAATGTTGGAAATGCGGAAAATGTTGAACTTAAGACGGTAATTAATTGATTAATCAGAAAATAAATAAGTTAGCAAAGCGAATTAAGGCTGCGGGAAGGAACAAGGATACAATCGAATAAAGTGCTTTTGAGTACAAATTACAAATTGATCCTTAGTGCGTTGTTAAAGTCAGAGTGGGCTTAACTACGGAATACCCTTGCTCTGATCATCGTGGAACCCAAATAGAAGAAGATAGGAGGCTGTCATTTTAGACAAAATAGGATAAATAAGATGAAATTAACTTTTTTTGAGCTAAACAAACGTTGAGTTTCTGATACACAAATGTTGTCAGTTCTTCAGAGTCTTAGATCTGCCTGTCCTTCTAGGTCATTTCCCGTTTTCAATGGGGGCAGGGTATACATATTGTGCAGATATAAATGCCTGAAGAGTGACAAAGTTGATGTCCCTCGCAGCGACTTACTGTTCAAATCGGCTATATACTCTAAGCAATGAAATATTTGACATATATTTATTGTTATGGGCGGAAGGACATCTTTTCCGAGTGCCAACTGGGTGGACAGTTTCTTCCTCATACAAAAACGGCACATGGTGGCGCGATAAATGGACGTTGTCCACATAAATCGCATCACTACATAAAATATACAACTTGCTGAAGGTCAGAATTATCGTAAAAACAGCGAAAAATAACATAGAATGGGTGAGATGTGGAATATTTTGACAGCCCGCAGTCAGATATGCAGATCATTGAAATTGTGACACAAAAATATTGTAACTTTTCGAACATGAGAACGTGCCTAACTTTGAACCAAATAACTTGGCCAATTTACGAGCTTGATAGTGCCACATGAAGCATAAGTGAAACATGGGCCATGACGCCAATAAAATTGTTCGGCTTTGCTCATAAATGGGCAATGAAAACATAAGCCATTTATCTATCTATCTATCAGCTTAAACCTGGCTTACAAATCAATATGAAATTTTTATTGGCTTTCTGTCGCCTGCTCAGATGATGACTTTTAGCCCTTACTTATTAGTTTGTCTCGCTGAAATTGAGATACATATGTACTTAATAAACTCCTTTCTTTTATCACCATAGTTATACAACTTTTTACTTTTGCTCTTATTCTATTTCGGTTGACAAATAACTTTCATCTTGAATTTCATTGGAAGAGGAGCTTATTCTATTTTCACGTCGCGTTGAAACTTGCAACTTTTCAATTAGTCAGACGACTGAGCAATTAAATTTTCTCAGACTACGCTTTTTGCTTTCATTTAGCATTTTTGTTTTTCAGGTTCATGCCTCGGAAAAACTCATCCTCATCGTTTTTCAAAGCAGCACCGCCAACTTCCCCAGACATTTATCTTACTCGAATGTCCTCCGGAATCTCTGTCTCTTGCTCCCCGCTTTGTCCGGCCTGGCCGATGACTCCATACGGTTATTTGTACTTGCCACGCTGTGGCAATAAAAAGTAAAGCCTTGCAACAAAGTCGTGTGGCAAGAGGAGAACTGAACGACAAACTTGTCGTAATTCACTTTGAAGCCAAGTTTTGCCATCGATAAATTTTCTACGAGCCAAACACTTGTTGCACTTGGTAGTGTTGGGCTTGGAATTGGTCCATCGTTCAGTGGAATTGGTGAGTTGACTGGACACAACTTGGTCTCAGAGCGAAGTGTCAATGTAAATCACTCGCCATTCACATCGATGAACATTTTCACAAGTTCAATATGAACTTCTAATACAACTAGGAGCAGACGATTGTGAGAGACGATAATAAAAGTGTTTTATTCAGCGCGACTTTCTTTTATTTACCAGTTGACTAATTTATTTGTGCGATAATAGTCTAAAAGAATTTCCGACCTCGGCTGTATACAATAACCAAATATTGACCATGTGTTAACGAATCTATTAATATATCGATATTTCATTCAGTCTAATTTAAAATCCATCTCGTTTTGTTATAGATCCAATTTAATTTAAAACGAAAATGTAAAATGTATATTTAAGCCAGAAAGAAAATATCTTGGCACCCCACAGAATTCATAGCCTTGCAGAGATATTTATGAAACTTAAACTGATGACAGCTATTTGATATAGTAGTCAGATCTTAACCAAATTTTATCAGGTTGTACAAAGTTACACCAACAACCTGCAATTTTGGTTAAGATATCTCTAAGAACAAAATTGTAAACGTAAACTTAGATTTCTTTATAATTTTGGGATCTGATCCGGTTCGTTTCTAGACATGTACTATAGCAAAAAGACGTCCTGATTACGAATACATATATATTTCATGGGGTATACCGCGTCTCCTTTAATGCTACACAATTTTAGCCAATTCTCGGAAAAACCACATGACATGTCACGACCATGACGTGGCAGCTTTTACCACAACAGACGCAATGAGTGACAGAATTGTTGCACGTCCCAAAAACAAAACCACCAAATTGTTTCCTCTGAACATAATTGAAATATCGACAGTAGCTGCTAAGTGAATCACTTTAACTGATGCCAAAGAGTTTCCAAATTTTGGAAATAGAAACCTAAACTGTACAACAATATTCAGTTATGAATCTGTGAGTAGTCAAATAACCAAGTTTAGGCGATGAAATTCGAGTGTGGACATGCGATTGCATTTCTCTTCATGCAGATGGCAATTTTGTAATGAAACTTCCACAAAGCTGCACTAAAAATGGACAGAGAGACAAACAAGCAGATCGAGAGAAAGAGTGGATGACTGACTGACTCAGAGTTTAACTGAAGATGACTATCAGCAAAAGGTTTATTTTTATACCAAATTATATAATTTGCAGTAAAAGAGCAGTCCAAGGAGCAATTGAGTAAAAGTCTTTTCTCTGAGGAGACTAAGAAATAGCTTTAAAATGCTAATTAACGTCAAATCGAGCTGAAAAGTTGTATGACATTTGAGTTGTCGAAGAAATTTGGCTTAAATTATAAAATAAGCTTAAACAAAAAGAGTTTCAAATTTGTTTTTTAGTCCTTTTCCTTCAGCTGAACCACTTAACCTTTTCTCTTTAACCACTTTTGGGATGCAATTACAATTAAAATCCGTGGGGTTCAACTGAATATTGAAGGGTTTTACCCATCTACTTGATAATGTCAATACAAAACTTTCGAGGGAACTCCCGAATGAAAAATTGTTAATCAAATACTAAAAGAGCAGTTGGTGAAGTGTGGATAAAGATTGAAAAAAGAGCAAAACAACAAAAAAAAAAGGTAAATGGAAATGAGCTGAACTTTGACGCCATCCTCGAAACTATTTGGCAAGCCTCCGTTGCCAAGTTGGCCTGCTTTGGAGATGGTTGTTAGAGTTTTCAAGGAGGGAATTGTGCGAATAAATTAGTTTTTAGTTTCGTCGATTTTCCAATGATGGGCTCCTTCAATGAATTACCTTTATTGGGATGCTTTTGTTGCCAAGTTTTATTAAAAATTGCATTATTATATTATTGAGCTCATTTACCTTTCCACATAAACTTTCTATCCTTTATGTACTTGAAAGTTTATAATAGATTGTGAAATATATACTAAAAATGGGTATTGGTAAACTGTATTTGCCAAAATTGCACAAAAAATACAATAACAATTAAGGCCAAAACTATGCGCATGTGGTAGAGTGTTTGTACAAGTATTTGTGCTGATAACAATGTCGATTTAATTACATTTTATTGACATTCTCGCTACCAAGCGAATGCCGCCTATCGGGGCAAAGGAGGCCGTCGACTGCACGTCATCATTATAAGCTTTTATCAGACATTAGGCCACATTAGACCCTTATCCATACGCACACATAGAGAAAGAGAGAAAGCAAGAGAGAGAGTGGGAGGGAGAAAGATAGATAGAGGTATGTGCTTGCGTTTTGTTGTAATTTAATTACTCTGATACACAATAGGAAGAGTAGCAATCGAGTCTGCACCGATCTGATAATTATTCAAAATTGAAAGCAATAAGTTTAAAAGAAATTATGAATATGATGCTAGTGCTTGTAATAAAAGTTTTCTAAACAGTTAACTTGTAATTATCAACAAGTCTCTTAAAAATTCTAATAATCGTTTGTAGAGTATTTAAGTTTTACATTTGCAAAATATGAATTTCTTTGTAGTTGCGGCTGTGAATATACTTTTGCGGATGATAAGCACACCATTTCACAACACAACCAAGGCAAGTCAACACACACGCAAACACACAGACGTTGAGGGCAGACAAAGTGCCAACCACAAATACAAACACATTATGTAATTACATTTAATTATCAGCATTGAGTTTGCGGTCGGGCTTTCTGTCTGGCAAAACTCCAGGCAATTGCTTCATTTCTTAATTTCTCTAATTTACTATTTTACTCATTGTGCCACCTTCATTTCTCTGCCTCTCTTGTTCTTTAACTACTGTTTATTAATTTAACTTGTCTTTTATGTTTCGATGCCCCATTGTATTTCGGTCCTTTAAGCACTTTGGCAGTCGTCTGCCCCAAAATGTGTGCACCATTTTTATTTGACTGCTGCCGAAGAAAACAGAAGGGCTCTTTTTTAAATGGGTCTCCCTTTTCTCCCTATTCTTTTTCACTTCCGACAAATTTGAACATACGCAAAATTTCCAAGAACTCGCGTTATAGGGGATATGAGTTTCCTCAATGTACCAAATGCATTAAATCCCCAACTTGGCACTGCCAGCGGAACCTTTCAGCTTTTTCACAATAAAAGTGTGTCCTTGAGAAGGCTTCCTTGTTGCATGTTGCTTGTTTCGTAAGTGTTTTTGCTTCACTTTCCTACACACTTCTAATAATCGATTATCATAATTTAATGATTTTCTTACAGCAAGAAATTTCTTTTAACTTTAAAACTGCAATACCTTAAGAAAAACCAAGAACAATTAGCTAAGAAATAAAGAAGAATCCGCGTTTCGGTTAGTAAATATCATTACATAAAATAAGTGTTTATTAAAGTACGTAAATTCAGGAAAGAATTAAAAATATATTTGTATATATAATGTAACCAAATTTAGAATAATTTTAACAATCCTTTAAAAACGCGAATGTATATCAGTTCAAAAATATTAATATTCCAATAATTCGGTATACATTTTTACTATTAAATTACATTTCTACACGGGAAAAATCGAATTTATTTACGTTTATGTAAATCCAAGTTGCAAGCCTCAAAAATGTTTAACAATGTTCAATTCGGTGGTTTATACCAAAGAAGAAGGGTGCAAACTTTTTTATTAAGCCCCTTAACACACAGTTTCGTTTTGAGCATTAGTTTAATATATTAAAAAAATTATATAATTTGTCTAGTAATAAGTTATTTATTAAAAACAATTATTTATTATATATTTTTTGAAACTGATTCTTAAGAATTTTACCCACTATCGAATACTTGCTTCTATATCTTAGATTAAGGGCTTTATTTTTTAAATAAATGTTTTGGATTGGGTCTAGGTGGTAATATTTGAAATGTTAGTGTCATATCTGAAATATAATTTTAATAGTTAATTATAAACATACTCATTCTTAATATATTTTATTCTTTTCATTTCAATATTTTCTATTCGAATATTTATAGACTCTTCCTTTTTCGCGCATCCTAAAGTCGGAACTACCTTATTAGCTTGAAAGAATTTTATATCTTGTTCACCCCGCAATTAAAAAAGAATTCAGAGCGTATGAATAAATCGAGTTCGTTTGCAGATTCTCACAATTGGCATTGGATTACAAAGACAAACAAAGATCCTTGAAGAAAAGCAGAGTGTGCTTAAGGCTTTTGTCTTGTAAGTTTTTCCCCTCCTCTGCCTTATAAGCAATATAAATTTCCGGCAGTTTCGTTTTACCGCTTCGCATAAATTTGACACTTTTTTTGTTGTGTTTGGGTAACAGTTTTCTGTCTTTCTTTCATTCACTCTGCAGTTGAGTTCATGTTAAAGCTGATTTATTGTGTTGTGGATATAATAAATATTTACCTCTAACTCTCTCTCACTCCTGTCTTTATGTTTTTTTTGTTGTCGTTTGGGGATCCAAGAAGATGGTATTCGCTTTGTTTACGCTTATAAATATTGCAGGTTTGTATGTTTTACTTTTTTATTTGCCTCAAGCAAAACTCAGTTGTTGCTCAGAATTTAAAAATTGTTTTCAAAATCAAATAAAGATGATGTGTGTGAATTCTTAAGCTCATTTTAAGAGAGTTGTTGGTTTCTTTTTAGTAGCATTAGAATTTATCTTGTTGTCACTCGAAAGTTTTGGGAATTTCACACGCTGCAAAAAACGACCTTACTTATGTTCCACGTTATCTGGGGTTCTACGAGTATTATTTATTTATGATTACGCGCACACATCAAACATAATTTTTCCATTGATTGTTGTTCGTAAATCATTGACTCACATAACTATTCTAACTTTGCGCGTCTGCTTAGAACTCTGTTTTGGGAATCACTATTGCCCAGTGCCGCATCCGCACACGTGCACCTCGCTTTGTTGACTGGCAACGACTGAAGCCGCTAAAGAAGCCGCTGGCATTAACATCATCTGCGTGCACGCGATGTGCTGTTGTTGTTCAATGCTAATGATGATAATGTTAATGATGATGCTCTGCCAGGCCCACGCCAAACAGCTGTTCGGAATGTATATGCCTGTGTATGTTCGTGTACAGAGCAACCTCCGATAGTGAGGGATAGCATGCTAGAAAGAGATAGAGAACGTGACATCGGCTCTCTGCTACGAATCCGAAGCGCCATCCTTTCGGAGTCGACTTCCAGCGCTGTTAGCTTTACCTTTAACATCGGTTGCCACAGTCAAAGTATGTGGGTGGCCTGTTGAGCTTTAACAGGCGTCTGTTGTTGGGGCTGCTAATGTAAGCATTGAAATGTTGTCTATGTTAGACGCGCGTATTTATTATTTAATATTATTGTAATTGTTTTTTAATGCCAAATTAGCAATAAGCAATTAGCAATTGTTTTGTGAACTGTTTCTAATGTTCACCGCTGTTCTCTTTATGTCTGCTGCGCATTTGTTTATAAACAAATTATGCGTTTTTTGTTTCTTTTTCTATTTCGTTTGGTTTGTTTGCCTGTTTTGTCTGCTCTTTGTTTATGGGCGCAGCATTTGCATCTTTTGCAAATAGAGGTACGTAGCCACAACAAAAGCGATCAAAATCAATTATTGATAATAAATCAGCCATCGATTTATGAATGTGTCAATGGATTCTTAAATACATTTGTGACGTCAAAACAAAGAGTGTGCTCCACCTCAAATGCCCAGGTGCCTGTCAGTGCATGAGTGTGTGTGAGTGTGTGTGTTGACGTTGTAAATAAATAATTAGCCAATTTGGTGGCGTATGCTTAATATTGTTATTGGCAATGCAATAATGAGTGGATCTCGTAAATTGATGGCGCAGTAGAAAAATTTAATTAGTCTTCATTAAATAATTAAATTCAAATATGTATAAATAAGGGTCTTACTCTGCTTTGCTGTATTAATACCATCGAAGCCGCAGAAATATTATGTTGTTTATTAATGCTGGTAATTTTTAAAGCCATTTTGGATTTTCCTTGTCATCGTGTTGCTTTTTTGGCCTCTTAATTTTATTTAAGCGCACTTAACATTTTCAGCGCATTGCAAGTCGAGCGACAGGAAAGGAAAAGTGCATTAAAAACAACTCACATTTCACGGACTCCGACACGAACTCTTAATACTCTGTCAAGTCCATGATTTAAATTAAAAATGGAGCAATTATCTCATTTGCAGTTCTTATTTTGAATTGACTTTTGAATATTTTTAAACATATATGTGGTATTATTTTGTTAGGATATTTTATTAATCGTATCATCTGAAGTTTTGTGCATCTCTCGGTCGTTTTTTATGTTTACAATATTAACAGCATAATAAACTGTAAGCTGTGACTGTTGAACATGTTGCTTGTGCATGGCTACGAGAGAACGTTGCAGCATCACAGTGTCTTCTGCCAGTGCTCTGACACCGCACTTGACGCCTTCTCCTAAAGGAGGCGTGTGGCATGTGTTGAGTGTCAGGGCGGGGACTCTTAATAAAAAGTAAATTAGCTGAAGCACATTAAGTTGATGCGTTAAAAAGTTGCAGTAGCAACAGCATGCCACATGGCAGATTCTTCGTCTCTCTCTTTCTCTCTCTCTCACTCTGCCTCCCACTTTCTCATTCTCTGCGTAAATGAATTGTTTATTAGAGCGGCAGAAGCAAATGAAATGTAGCACAGAATCCGTGTGTAGCAATTTGGCACCAATTTTATGCCAAGCTATAAAATTTTAAGGCTGTCATAAATGTTGACCAAATGCAGTAAAGCCGAGTTGGGATCTAAAAAAGGTTTATTAGTCTGATATAGCCTAGCTTAATAACATACATCTATATGTAGAGTCTTCTGCCCATTTAATTCATTTTAAGAGTCTCGTAACTTTTGAGCTCATTAGCACTTGTCCTCAATCGATGAAATGAGTCTTTGAGTGCAATTTCCTTCCTTCCTGTCATTTGCTGGTCATTTTCATTTTCATTTACGTGTCAAATTTACAATTTTAGCCTCTGCACTTTTGCCCTCGTATTCGGCCATCATACGACGAAGCTTTGACATCTTAGGTTGTTCCTTTTATAAATTGCTTGGTTCATTAATTCATTTTAAATTACACGCCATTTTGTTTCATGTACGCTTAATGCAAATTGCATGCGGCATATGCCCTTTCCCCTTTCCCCCTTCCCACGCACACAACACCATTTTATACCACACGTTAAAAAACACAGCAACTTTGTGCAAAATCAGGCGTTGAAATGTGTTTTAAATGACTTCCGTCGTTGATTTTTTCTCATTTTTTGCTTTTGTTGCTTTTGTTAATATTTTTCTCTTTGTTGCTTTTGCTGCTGGCCTTTGATTCAGCACTTATCAGACGCTCGTCGTGTCCTGAGGGTGTGGCATTGGCGTTGCCATTAACTATGCAAATTTGCGGCCTCATTAAATGTATTTTAATTAAGATTCGAACATAAAATGCAACAAAGTGCTAATTAACATTTAATTGCCATGCATAAACATTAAAACAGGTTAAGTAAATGTTTAATGCGGCATAATTGTTTATTTTATACCATGTGGAATACCGATCAGTTCCCCTTTGACCCATTCTTAAATTGGGAGGTGAGCTACGACATTAATTTAAAAACAAAAAATCTATTAGAGTTGGTCTTTCTATATTTCTTTCGAGTTGTACTTAGCCTATTTGCACAGTTTATTTTAGCTAAATTCACGCTGCTAGCATTAGACTAGTTGTTTGTTTTACGAGCAAATCTCTGAAAGAAATCACGTAATATATTTGCATATTTATGACAAGAAGGAAAAAGGGGTAGGGGTTTTGAAAGGGGAATCTTTGCCAGGCGACAAGGGGTAGCTATCAAGTGGAACATAAGCATCAAATGATGCCAGCACGTGTTGGGATTGGGATAGTCTGAGTGCTCTGATGCGTATAAGAGTGACGAATAGCAAGTGGAAAGCAACGAGAAGGAGGTTGAGATATGAGAACGAGTGACAATATTGACGAGCTGTTGTCTCGTTGACTCTAGGGGCATGTAGAAATTTCAAGCATTTGACACTATCAAATTGACGCATTTTAATGTTCATTTTTATGGGACAGAAATCAAGTGAGTCAACCCACCCCCATACAAACCCAATGACCCACATCTAAAATGCTGTAACTCCCTCCACCCACACACACACAGACACACACACGCATACACACATTGTGCAACATTCCGACTAACGAGTCAAAGCGAGCCAATGTACAATTAACCCAATTGCAAACTGTTGTCAACACATGCCGCAAGTAAAGCGGGCAATACACTGCGTATACGTAATGTTATACTTGGTTGTATGGCGGTAAAGGAATGGTCGTGGGAGGAATGTAGCGTGTCTATGTAATTGAGTGTGTGTAACATTTCCTGCTTTTGTTAAACAATTTCCGCTAGCATGCGTTTCTGCCAGCCAAGCCAAGCATTAAGTCAGCAGTATGGACAGGTTTTCCATATTGTTCTCCTACTTTCATTCTAGTCCTTCCTCCTAAGAATGGAAGTGGAAATTCTCTACCTTCCCCCGCTTAAGAATGACTTGGGTATTCGCTACGTTAGCCATTTCTTGACTGGCAAACCCTTTTGAAGTTTGCCCAGACTTGCACATCATTTGCATAACTGCACACAGAGAGGAAGATAGAGGTATAAGAAGAGCAATGAAGAATGGCAATACCTTAACCTCTCCCCTTTCACATTTCCAATATGTGCATGTGACTTTGACAGAAACTCTAATGGCAACGGCGACAACTCGCTGATGTATGCTCTTGTTGACATTCGTCGTCGTTGACGGTTGACGGTTGACTGTTGACAGGCAACTTGCATGGCATCCAAAGATTGACACAACACACACCTGCCACGTCGTTGTCCAGGTCAGCGTATCGCAGTGTGGCAGCCAAAGCCATGGAAAATTTTTGACTCTGCACGTGCCGGGGTCACCACGCTTGGACTCTCGACACACCACCGCAATCCCTGGCCTACCATACCCACACCTTACTAATTCTCCCCTCCCTGCTTCGAGGACACTTTCCAACTGTTGATACGACAATTTAGCGTGCAATAAATTGACACCCATGTTAGCACTTAATGCTATTTTGGGGTACTTTATGTTGTTTTAATATGCCACAAGGGGCAAGTGCTAATTGCAACAAGTCCTGGATAAAGGATAACATTTGAAAATATCTTTTAGTTAGTGGTGAGTATAAACAAACAGCGCAAATTTTATATCAATAATTTCGCAAGTTGCTTTCGTTTTTTGGTGGATCTCACGTCCTGGTTTTTTTGTGTGTCCTATAATAGTAGTAGCAGTTCTACTAGTAGCTGCTGCACTAGTAGTAGTAGTAGTAGTAGTAGTAGTAGCAATTCTTACAGTGGGAGTGGTTCTAGTAGTACTTTTTCCGTATTCTTGTCATGATAAGATGAAACATTATATTATATCGGCCCCTTTTTGCGAAACTAACGTATAAGGTTGTTCTACTTTCATCAGATCATCTGTTGAAATATTATAGCTGAAATCCTTAGTTAGCCGCAGATATTTATTTGTACAATTTGCCATTTTGTATGAAAGCCTAAGCACAGAAAAACAGAAAAAACGCTCTCCTGTGAAATCTGATTTTTGTAAGTTACGATAATTACGCAAAAAGGGGTCGGTATTATTATTTTTAGATTAATAAGCAACTATATTTAACTGTTAAATTTTAACATAATCACTAATTCTGTCCCAAATATCTTATTTAAGTTATTTCACAGATAATTAATACTTAAAATGTTCGAGACAATTCCTGAGCCTTCCTCTTGTTATATTATTTTCAAAATTATTTTATTAATTTATTTTATCCACTTCCTTTTTTCTGTAGTTCATTTTCCAATGTTCAAACAAAACAACTTTACTTAAGGCCTCTTTCATCTATTTAAAGTTCTCCTTCTATAAGTCTCTCTGTTTCTGCAGCAGTTCATTGAACAACTTGGCCAAATGCCTGCCATAATTTCAAAAGAGAATCCAATGCATTACGTTGCAACGGACCAACTGCATTGGTTAGCTGATAAATGGACCAAACAATGTGAACTTTGAGTGCTTTAGAGGTTATTTATGTAGCTGAAAATGTGGCACAAGTCAAGCCAAGGATATTCCCAGATCCGAGATTAGACTGTGTGCGTATAGAGTCTGGCCCAAAAAATTTCACAAATTTTCCAGGCCAGAGACAAAGGCACCACAAGGTACAAGGTATGTAATAGTGAGCTGCATTTAGGCCAAGCTTTAGATAGCCTAATTTCAATCACTAAACTCTCGACCATCATTTAATTTATATGCTTGGCCAACTTCTTTTGACCAACAGCAACGCGGCGTAAAATTAAAAAATAAAACGCACAAGGAAAAAATGGCTTGATGGAAATGAAATCAGCGAGCATGAACAAAACCCACGCCAGCCACAAGCCTCTCTCACATGGCACGAATTTGTTATCCTCTGTAACTCCTGCCCCTCCCTTTCACCCTTTTCACATACCACTTCCCTTTATCCAAAACTTTTCAATGCTCAAATTCGCATTTGTTGAATTGTGGGAGAATAGGAAGGAGAGCACTTTCCAGATGGTGTTCCTTTTTTCATTGTGGAACCACAAAACATTCAAAGTAATTGATGTGTAGAACTCAAAGGATTTCTCCCCAAACGCGGGTCATCAAATAACATCCATCTCGTTGATATATCGCCAGCGACCAAAAAGGCTAAATGTGAGATTAAACATTGGCCAAAATGCCTTACCAAAAACAAATAAATATATAATCCTTATTTCGACTTTAAAAAGCTATGCTGCTTTAACTTGAATGCTCCTCTTGCTCATTGCAATCCCAATATTTCCCAATACTCGCATTAAACTTCAATTTCAAACTGTGTGTCTGCGGTGCATTTGAGAGATTACAAATTGTTTGACCGCACTCAAAATGAGCAACAAAATGAGCAACAAAAGGTGCAACAGATACATAGAGCAACAGGAATGTTTATGCGTTTGAGTTACAGAAACTACAAGGAGAGAACATCTAATTTGTGATATGCATCAAAGCAAATTAGAAGGTACTCCTTTTTATACAGTGTAATTTCAAATGTAATTCCATTTATCAAATATATGTATATATTTCTTATTCCAAAATTAAATTAATTTTTATAATCAGTGGACATTTTTTTGAGCGAAGAGAAGAGTGGGGAGGAATTGTGGAAATTGAGTTTGCGCCTTCCTTTGTCATTTCTCTCATGTCCTTGTATTCGCATATTTCCTAAAAAGCGGATACGTGTAAACTCAACAACGGTCTGTCTAAGTGGTTGAGCGTGCCACAATTTTAAGTTCAAGTGTAAATAAAGTCATGACTAAGGGGAAAACGTGAGCGCACAAAATTGCAATTTTCCATGGTCCAATCGAGAACGGCAAAATGAATAGAATTGTCTTATTGTGTGACTTTCTGTCCGTCTGTCTGTCTGCACACACTGTCTGCCACACCTCTTGCCACCTGCAACGCATTTTTATGGCCGCACTCAAGCGAAAATAGCTTAAGTGAAAAGAGAGGGAGGTTCGACTGCTGGCAACATTTTATATTGCATTTATCGGACCACCTGGATGTTAGTAGATTTCATGAATTTATTGGGAGTGCCGCTTTTCAAATATATATGGTTTTAATCGATGAATTTTATTCGCATTTTCAATAGTTTCTTTATTTTCTCAATTGGCTTATGTATAATTTTAATTTAAACTGACAAAGTACACTTTCCATTCAATTTGCTTTAAGGTTCAAGTACAAATTCTTTAAAAGGCTCTAAATTAATTTGTTGTTAGAATATATAGTATTCGCAAAACCTTGATTTGAGAGATTTAAAAATAGGAGTTTAAGCTTAATATTAACTAAAACAGTAATATAGAAAACGGGAAGGACGTGTCCTCAAACTTTTAATAAAAATGTAAACATGGACGAAGAAAAATATGTATTGAAAACCTTAATTAGATTCTGCCTGAGGAATATTACTAGTAACTATAATTTTTAAACTGAAGCTGATCATCAAAAGGCCATGAACCAAAGTGAAATCTATAATCCATCTATAATCTATAAATCTATAAGCCAGGCTATGCCTTACATAGATGAGGTTGAAGATAGTCACTGAACGTTCATTGAGAGTACATCGTTTCAAAACCAATTGTTCCAACTAGAAAATCAAAAAAATTGTATGTGAGAAATAGGATAAAAGATCGATAAGCACTCACCTTTATCATTTGTGAGTTCTTCATGATTCTTTGCCTTCTGAGGGATCTGAGAAACTCATCTTGAAACAAGTTATTCAAAATTTGATGCTCTAACTTATAAATACATCTTGCCATGTGGACAATATGTAACGAAGTCATCTGAAGCAGTCGGTCAAACCACCATTCGGCCGAAACTTCGGAAGGGTACCAGTAAGAATTAAAACAATTGTAGGTTATGTTTAGAATATCCAGTATTATTCTGCTTATTAATATTGGCCAGAGCAATTTTTGTATCTTCACACCCAGTCTCAGAAGTTCTTCAAAGTATTTAAAGCATATTGAACGCTTTGTTTTACTAAAATTGGAGCTATGATCCCAGCAGACTAACAAGGATTGTAGAAAGTTCATTTGCAGAAACATGGTAAAATCGGCTAACAAGAATATAATCAAACAACGAAAAAAAGAGCAATAAATGCTATACATCCCCAAGTAGGAAAATTATTACAGAGAAAGGAGAGCATCCTTAAAAAATTAAGTATAGGAAAAACAACTGAAGTAGACACTGGCCGACCAAAGATCTGTCTATGTATTCTCCCAATACGTAGAAAAATATTTAATAAATCCAATAGGTTATCCCGTTGATGATACAGATTCCAAGCGCTCGTCGAAATCCCAAGAAACAAAACAGTATTTGTGACACGAAGGTTGTTAATAGATAGCCACCTTAATTCCTTATTTTCATTAATTGCCCTTTTTAGTGCAAAATCCACTACCATTATATAAAACGAATATATAAACATAAAACTCCAATGACATGTCCATAAATATGCACGCCACCATCGAGACTTCACAAACTTCTCCTTTTTTGAATCAATTTGGAATTCATTAATCCCGAAAACTCTGGTCAACCAATAAAATACGTAAAGTATAACTTTCATATTTCGACACTTTCTCGCTACTGACTCTAAATGTATCCTAACGGTTCCTCATAGTCGGAATTATTCAGCTGAATATGTACTATAACGATTAGTCAAATTTATAGGTCAATTTGCATACCCTGTTTGGGTATATTAAGTTTGTTAAATGTATGCAACGTGTAGAAAGAGGAATAGCACACTCCATAAAGTATATATATTTTTATATTTGTACGTCCGTCTGTCAGAGATGGTTATAGCTAAGAGCACTACTTTTTGTATGTGGACTCCTGAAATGTTAACTAGTTTATTCAAAATGGGAGCCCTGGGGAGTCATTTGTAAAAAAAAGCAGGTAATACCCCTCAAATGCTGAACTATATCTTTAGAGCCAAAATAGAGTTCTTAAGACAAATCTTGTCGACACACCAAATTCCATTACGATTAGATTATAAATATTGAAGATATGATCTTCTTTAAGGACACTTGGTATGCCCCAGATACCGCAGAGCCCTTTTCTTACACAGGGTATTTAAGAGTCGGGACATCCCGACTGACTGTAATTGTTCTCTAATAGATAAGTGATTTAGGTAATTCATAAAGTTTGTCTAATGCGAATTAGTGAAATTGATATGAGACTGACATTTGGATTCTAAACAATCTATGGAATACTTCCCTCGCTTCGCAAGGGAAGGGAACATTTGCTATCTTATTTAAATCTAGTACTCTTCTTAAATAAAGTAATAAATGTTTTTTAATTCAGGATACCGAATTTATTTAAGAGTTTTTAATAGATTCAATAATATAATATACTTACAACCATAAATAACTTTAACTTTATCTATTATTTAAAATACAAAATACTTTATACTCAAAGTTATCATTAGAATACTATTTATGAAAAGATAATTAAGAATAAGTATCTCCAAAATACATCTCATGTTGATGCAGTGGAATATGGAAATTGTTTTTAACTTAAGAGTAAAACGATTTAAGTACATCTGTCCCAGCTACAAAATATAAAAGTTCGATCTATAATTTGATATTTCCTTTATGGAATAAATACACTCTTTAAGCAGTTAAAGTTTCTAAATTCTTTGGCATGCTGATGGATTAAATCATCATTCTTTCTTATATACAAAAGAATATACAACTCTCCGTTTCATATAATATCTTAAAAAAAAAAATTAAAACACATTTATTTTAGAATATGTTTGCAAAATTTATTGATGTTAAATAAAAGAGTTTTACAAATTTTTTAATGACTGGTTTCGTTAACTAGGCAGTTTGAATTGAAGCGGTAGATAAACAGGATTAAGAACTTATTATCAATTAACATTTTAACTATAGAAAATCCAAAGAACA
Organism: Drosophila testacea; assembly: GCA_035043265.1. NCBI lineage: Eukaryota > Metazoa > Arthropoda > Insecta > Diptera > Drosophilidae > Drosophila > Drosophila testacea. Next base: position 675,158 of record JAWNND010000378.1, on the reverse strand, counting down.
AATCAATAGGACAACAAATCTATCCTGAAAAGGCAGAGAAATGTTTGTCTATCAAATTTTAATAAGTATAACATCAAACAAGAAGAAAATAGGATTCAAAAACCTAATTAGATTCTGCCTGAGGAATATTAGTAGTCATAATAATTTTTAAACTTAAGCTGATCATCAAAAGGCCATGAACCAAAGTGAAATCTATAATCTCCAGAGCCAGGCTATGCCTTACATAGATGAGGTTGAAGATGGTCACTGAACGTTCATTGAGAGTACATCGTTTCAAAACCAACTGTTCCAACTAGAAAATCAAAAAATTGTATGTAACAAATAGGACAAAAGATCGATAAGCACTCACCTTTATCATGTGTGAATTTTTCATGACCTTTGGGCTTCTCAGGCATCTCAGAAACTCATCTTGATACAAATTATTCAAAATTTGATGCTCTAACTTGTATATATATTTTGCCATGTAGACGATATTCAACGAAGTCATCGAAAGCAGTCGGGCAAACCACCATTCGGCCGAAACTTCGGAAGGGTACCAGTAAGACGTAAACCAGCCATTGGTGATGATTAGAATGTCGGTGATTAATCTGCTTAATAATATTGGCCAGAGCATTTTTTGAATTTTCACACCCAGTTTCAGAAGTTCTTCAAAGTATTTCAAGCATATGGAACGCTTTGTTTTACTAAAATTGGAGCTGTGATCCCAGCAGACTAACAAGGATTGTAGAAAGTTCATTTGCAAAAATATGGCAAAATCGGCTAACAAAAATAAAATCGAACAACGAAAAAAGAGAGCAATAAATGCTATATAGCCATAGGAGGGTAACATCTGACAGAGAAAATAAAGCATCCTTAAAAAATTAAGTATAGGATGAACAGTTGAAGTAGACACGGGCCGTCCAAATATCTGTCTATGTATTCTCCCAATACGTAGAAAAATATTTAATAAATCCAATAGGTTATCCCGTTGATGATACAGATTCCAAGCGCTCGTCGAAATCCCAAGAAACAAAACAATATTTGTGGCACGAATGGTAACATTGGCTATCCACCTAAATTCCATATCTGCAGTAATTCTCTTTTTTAGTAAAATATCCACAACCATTGTGTGAAAATAATATATGAACATAAAACTCCAATGGCATGTCCATAAATATGCACGCCACCATCGAGACTTCACAAATTTAGTCTTTTCTGGATTAATTTGGAATTCATTAATCCCGAAAACTCTGGTCAACCAATAAAACACGAGAAGTAAAACTTTCATATTTCGACACTTTCTCGCTACTAACTCTAAATGGATCCTAACGGTTCTCCATAGTGGGAATTATTCAGCTTAATATGTACTATAACGATTAGTCAAATTTATAGGTCAGTTTGCATACCCTGTTTGGGTATATTAAGTTTGTTAAATGTATGCAGCGGGTAGAAAGAGGAATAGCACACTCCATACAGTAAATATATTTTTATATTTGTCCGTCCGTCTGCCTCAGATCTCAGAGCTGGTAATAGCTATTGGAATGTAGACTCCTGATATATTTAGCTAGATCAAGTTAACTTCATATTCTTCATAATGATATATATATTGAGCCAAAAGATAATTCTTATGGCACAACTTTTCGACCCACCAAATTCTTTTACGGTTAATTGATAAGTTCTGAAGACATGATCAATTTTATGCGCAACAGCTTAAAATCTCAAGTCGACTTAAAGGTCTTCTTTGAAGCGCCCCTTGCTTACACTGGGTAATTTAGAGTCGAGACCTCCCGACTGACTATCATTTTTCTCTAATAGATATGGGCTTTAGGTAATTGATGAATTTTGTCTAATGTGAATTTGTGAAAAGGATATGGGACTGACATTTGAATTCTATACAACCTATAAAATGCTCCCCTCGCTTTCGAAGGAAAGGGAAAATAGTTTCAATAATATAATGTATAATCGTGAAGAACTTCATTTTTAGCGGTTAAGAAGATTTCTAACGTATAGAAAATCAATAAAATATATATATATATCTAAATTAAAGCTTCAATAATTGTTTTTTACTCAAGAGTAAAACTGTCCAAACGCAACTGTCCCAGCTGCAAAATACAAAAGTTCGATGTAACTCTATATGGTGTAATATTAATTTTTGTATAGAATAAATACATTCTTTCTTTCTATATATTTTTCTTATCATCCAAAGAAAAAGCCAGATAGTCAACAAAAGTGGATTAAGCTACAAGTCTCCTTACTCTGTTTCCAATAGAAGGTTTAGATCAGTGTTCAGCATGGTTGGAGTAAAGTCAGGCGAAGTTTGAGTAGATTTTCTAAGTTGTAACGGTCGTTAGTTTGCAATTTAAATTACGCGCTGAGTTTCATAGCTGTCAGCTTTGTAGTGTGATCGCTAATCAGTGTTGCCAAATTTGGTCACTGCGATAACACGCCTGCGCGTACGCTGACAGCGCCGTCCACTTATCGCTGCGCTGTCGAAAAGCTCTGCTTCCCTTTATAAGGCCTGCAGCCCTATTATTAGTTCTTCTTCTCATTTTCGACTGGCTGACTTTTGGGTTAAAAATAACCTTATTAACAAAATTGTTAAAAAGAGGAAGAAACCCGAAGCAGCCCAAATCTGAAAGCATCCTCTGCTGGGACCTAGATTCCCACGGATTTCCCTTCGATTTGTGGCTAATTAAAGCCAAGGTATGTAGAGCCGCTCATATTTTTGTAAGCATTTAACTGAATGCATATTTCGATCCCCTTTAGGAGTTGTACCCGCATAATTAGTTGCAACCTTCAGCCGTCCTTCACTTGGAGCCACAACTACATCTAGTTGTTCTCTTGCTCAGTGAAGACGGCAATTCTGGTCTCGATCGGACAAAGATTTTGCAAAATCTGGCCAACATACGGTCTTGGCAGCAGCACGTGCCCGCGGAAAAGAACCGGAGGAACATTGCCCGGCTCCAGCGGATTCCTTTACCACAGTGATCTGCTGCCCCGTATTCTCCTCGCCCCAAAAAAGTGCTAACATCTGCCAGGGGCTTTCTCCAAAAGAATGTTGTGATAGGAAACCACTTAAATTGTTAAATAATTCTGTGCAAGAGCACATGAGATGGTGATGGCTGCAAGTGACAACAATATAGTGACCAATAAAAAAAATAATAATAGAAAAGCTTAACTTACAAAAGTTAAGAACATATTAAACAAGAAATTAAAAATAATAAAAATATTATAGTGCAAAATTTTACATAAAACTAAATAATAAAAAAAATAAATAATAAAAAAAAAAATAAAAGCCAACAAGTTGCTCCATCCTCTTCGAAGGGCCTTTCATCGTTGGATTGTGCATGTGAGTTTATAAAAAAATTAATAAAATGTATTAACAGGCAATTGGTGACAAAAACAAAAGCAAAGTGAATAGAATACACCTGGCTGCATAGGCCCATACATACATATATACATATCAGTGCATCAGCTGTTTCGATCGCACCTCGCTTTGATTTTTGTGTGTTGCTTTTGCTTTTGTTTCTTCACTGCCGGTTAATATGTCTAAATAAAATACAGTCGCACTGATAAGTTTGCGAACACTCAATAAAAGTGTCAACTATGGATTTTCGTATTTTTGATTTCGTTTCATTTGCATTTAAAAATTCTCTTAATTTTCATTTAAATTAATTTCAAATTTCATTAAATTCTTTAATTTTGTTATAATAATTTAATTTCTCATTTTATTATTATTTATTATATTAATTGCATGATTATGATTTAATTAACCATTATTATTTCTCGTAGCTATATTTTTGTCACTTTCATTTGCCATCTTTTTCTCTTGCGTTCTTTTATGATTGAAGTAATTTTTTATTTTGTTTTGCTTCCATTTTTCTTATTTTGAGTTAACGTTGTGAGAATCTCTTATGTCTGGTTAAATGAATTTCTCTGCTTTTAATGCATATGTTCGCTCTCGCCAAAATGAGCGATAACGCAGATCAATAAGCAAAACAAACCGAATAATATTATATTCTGTTTTGATTCTAGTTGATAATGTTAGTCAAAGAGCTGCAACTTGAGCAGTCTAACAGCTGATCCCACACTTATTGAATAATTATACTCAAACGTTAAAAGTATTTATAGTAATAAAAATAAAGCAATTAAAACTTAAGTATCTAATGGAAGAAAAATGTTTATCGATAAGAACAAATATTGAAATAAATTATAAGGAATATTAATGAAAAAAATAATGAATTGCTAACTTTGTAGACATTTCCTGGGGGACATGGTAACATAAATAGGTAGGAGAGAAATGCATAAGGGGATCTTCGAAAGAACGACCAACAAGAGGATCCAGGTTGGGAGGGTATAGACAACGAGGTCTAACAACAACATGACCTCGAAAGCTGACGAATCCGGAAAGACGCAAGGAAACGTATCACAATTTTTTTGTTGTTTATTTTGTTAGATTTGATTAAATTCAAAAATGGATTTATGACCCCAAATAGTTTCTGTAGGGATCCTATAAATTAAACATGTGTAGATGGTTGCGATTGGCAAAGAACCCCCCACCCGGAAGAGCTACGGAACCAGAGGATCCCAACCGCCATTCTCGCAGACCAGGAGCTCGGTCTCTATGAAAACGCTACATAAGTTTTGGCGCCCAACCATGGGGCTGTTGATTGCGTGAGATTCTAGACAGAGCAAATAAATTTTGAAAAAAAAATATTGCTATAGCCAAAGTGTTAGCATCCAGAAGTAAGAAGCTCAGGCATGAATCACAATAGCAGTTGACAGCGATGTAAATTTAATTGTTTTTGTTGCACATAAGCAATTATGGTGCAATTTAGGTGGTTTAGTTTGCACACACCCTTTGTGTTTTAGATTTTTTTAAATTTTTTAAGTTTGGTAGTATCTCTCGTGCTGATGTTGTTTAGATTGAATTAGTCTAACTTCCGCAAGTAAAGATTCTAAATACTATTTCGTCTTTTAATGCTTTTGATGCTAGTTATTCAGGTAGGATACTAAGCCGAAATATTAATGGATTGTTTTTAGTAAACCAAATTAAGATCGATAGCAATAAACACCAGCTATGATAAAAGAAAGTCTGCACAATTAATGCTCGATTTGTTGAAAGCTTTATTGGCATCCGTTTCTGTAGAGGCTGATTTGCGAAATGACATAAGCAATTTCAGAATATTGCGTATTCGGCTAGGATACCAATACTGATTGTAATTATGTTAGATTTGTTATAGCAGCTACAGTTGAGCGAATGTTAATAAGCTGTAATAGGGATTGAAGGAAGGTTGCTTGTCTTGTCAAAATATAGCTAGCGTTAACGTGAACTTGTAATTATGCTGATAGCGTATTCTTGCCGTTAAGGCACACTATATCAACGCAAAACAGATAAGTGGAATTCAATCCCATAATTTCAATAGCCCAATTTTGTTTCTTTTCATTATAACGTTTTCGTCAGTGACTCTCTTCTGCCGATTTTTTTAATTTGTTGCCATGTCCAAACCAGGAAATAATTTTTATATGATAATGCCAATTACACATACTCCACCAAGTAATGAATCGGAAGTGGTTCCGAATTCGAATCTATGTGCTATATGTAGCCAGGTAATAACTAATACCAATCCTTGCTATATAGTTGCTTGTAAGCATATATTTCACAAACTGTGCTTAGAAGGTTGGCTAGTTGAGAACCCTTTTTGCATAACTTGCAAGGCTCCAATTGCTCCTGACGAGCCCAAGCTAGTCGTTGGCAATTGTTCACCACAACGAAGGGAACCAGCTCCTCGAGTAGCACCCGTCCCACATAGAGTGACTACGCGGAATTTAGCTAAAACACTTAATAGAGTTCAGCAACAGAATCCGGTAGTAGAACCTGAGCCAGAGCCTGCAGTTCTAAATATAAGTGTTTCCCAATCATCTGCTCTAGATGTTAGCCACAGCACCAACCCAGGTGCAGCAGCTCTTACTAATACGCAGAATATTAGACGAAGAGGTAGGCCAGTTCGTGCAAGAAATCCTAACCAAAATAATCAAATAGATTATGTGGTTATCCAAGAAATGATTGAACAAACAGTTACTCGTGTTGTCTCATCGTTAAATCTGAGCGCACGATCCCATCCTACTGACACACAAACTCCAAATAGTCCTAGCCAAGTTAGTGCAGCTTCAACTCGAAGTGTTATGAATAATATTAAAGCCGCTGAAATAATTCAGAAATGGAATCTCCATTTCGACGGATCTGTGGATGGATTAGGAGTAGAGGAATTTATCTATCGGGTTAAGTCTCTCACTGATGAGACTCTAGATAGCGATTTTGCTGTGTTGTGTAAATATATACACGTACTGTTCGCAGGAAAAGCCCGCGATTGGTACTGGCGGTACCATAAGCAAGTTGATAGAATGATATGGTCAGAATTGTGTGGTTCTCTGAGACAGCATTATCGGGATTATCGTTCTGATTTCATGAGTAAAGAACTCATTAGAGCCCGAAAGCAAAAACTAGGAGAATCGTTTGCATCTTTTTATGACGCTGTTGCTGGTTTGATTGATAAATCTGCCGTAAAGATTGAAGAGGACGAATTAATTGAGATTTTGAAAAACAATTTGCTTCCCGAGACGCGTCAGAAGCTTCTTTATCAGCCTGTTCACTCTGTTGGCCATTTACGCCGCTTGGTACAAATGAGCGAAAACCTGGTTTATGAGCTAAGCTGTCGCGCGGATAATATAACCAAGCCAAAAGCTGCTCTTCCTCGTAGACAAGTTTATGCCGTTGCCGAAGTATGTTCTGAAGTAGAGGACGACCCAGAGCCTGAGTCGGAATTAGCTGCTCTTCACCGTGCCAATTTTAAATGTTGGAACTGTGATGAGCCGGGACATGCATGGGAGAATTGTTTGGGTGAGAGACGCATATTCTGTTATGGATGTGGGGCTCCCAACACCTATAAGCCTCAATGCCAAAATTGTATCCGTAAGCGGTCGGAAAACCGTCATTCGGGTGCACCCGGATCCAACCGGATGCCCCCAAAAAACTAATTCAGCCCACTAATCAAATTTTACCAAATCATCTTCCGGATTTGCCCATTCTTAGTAGTAATAGAGTCAGTGATGTCGAGACAATGAACGACATATTGCCCTTGCATCGACAGCCTTATGCTGTACGACTGCAGAATTATCATGAAGTACGCAATCGAATCTTTAGTAATAATTTCAAACCTAATATCAAAAATCGTACGTTAAGATTGAAAAAATTTTATTCAGAAGTTAAGAAAAATAAAAAATTATTAGTTTCTACTATCTTTAGTAACCAGCAGGATATGCGCAGCTATGCCGAAGTTTCCTTCCTGGAGTCTACAGAACTTGGTCTGTTGGATACCGGAGCAAACATTAGCTGCATTGGTTCTGGTCTTGCACAGCAAGACTTTTCGAAGTTCCCCGAATTTAAGTCTTTTAAGTCTCATGTAAGAACAGCTGATGGTGCCAGCCAAGATATTATAGGCGTTTTAAATGTCCAAATGACCTATAAATCCCAGAAGCTGCCTATGAAACTATATGTGATTCCTACAATCAAACAGAAGTTGATTCTCGGTCATGATTTTTGGCGAATATTCGCCTTAGCTCCAAATATTATTAGTTCTATCGAGTCGAGTGCTCAGGAAAGCACTACTGAAATGTTAAATTCATTCCCTTTGAGCCCGCATCAGACTCAACAGCTGGAAGTTGTCAAATTGTTGTTCCCCAGTGCTGCAAAAGGTTTGGGACGGACTTCATTGATACAGCATCACATTGATGTTGGAGATTCGAAGCCAGTTAAACAACGGTTCTATCCTGTTAGCCCTGCCGTAGAACAATTGCTGTATCAAGAACTCGACCGGATGATTCAACTTGATGTAATTGAGCCATCTGTTAGTGCGTGGAGCTCACCATTACGTCTGGTAGTAAAGCCTAACAAAGTGAGAGTTTGTTTAGACGCGAGAAAGTTGAATGCTGCTACCAAAAAAGACGCTTATCCTCTACCCAGCATAGATGGAATCTTCGCTCGCTTGCCTAAGGCCAATATTATCACGAAGCTTGACCTAAAAGATGCTTATTGGCAAATCGAGCTCAGCCCAGAAGCGAGGCCACTCACAGCCTTTACCGTGCCCGGCCGGCCCTTATATCAGTTTAAGGTAATGCCGTTTGGACTTTGCAATGCCCCTTCAACCATGTGTCGCCTTATGGATGACATTATTCCAGCTGATCTCCGATACTGTGTATTCGGGTATCTGGACGATTTGTGCATCGTATCGGACGATTTTTCGTCTCACTTGACAGTTTTAGTCAGACTTGCTGAACAATTCCGAAAAGCCAATTTAACGCTAAATATCGACAAAAGCCAGTTTTGTGTCACCAGCATAAATTATCTTGGCTATGTCATTGGAAGCGGAGGCATTTGCACAGACCCCTCAAAGATATCTTGTATTTTGAATTGGCCACCACCAAAGAACCTGAAACAGGTTCGAGGCTTTTTAGGAGTGTGTGGATGGTATCGTCGCTTCATCCAAAGTTTTGCTGAGTTGACATTTCCTATCACCGAAGTATTGTCGACAAAAAGAAAATTCGTATGGACCCCTGAAGCTCAAACAGCTATGGACAAGTTAAAGCATGTATTGACTTCAGCTCCAATCCTGACGAATCCTGACTTCACAAAGAAATTCTACTTGCACTGTGACGCCAGCGATTATGGAGTAGGAGCAGTTTTAGTCCAGTTGTCTGATGAGAAGGAGGAGATGCCCTTGGCATTTATGTCCAAGAAATTGTCGCGAGCTCAGAGAAATTATAGCGTTACTGAACGAGAATGCTACGCCGTCATCTTAGCCATTGAGAAGTTTCGATGTTACCTAGAACTGCAAGAGTTCGAGGTAGTGACTGACCATTCTAGCTTGTTGTGGCTTATGCGTCAGCAAAATGTGTCAGGTCGACTAGCTAGATGGGTGTTCCGCTTGCAACAATTTAAATTCGCAATTTCTCATCGCAAAGGCAAAGATCACATAGTCCCCGATGCTCTCTCTCGTTTAAGCGATAATGAAATTTCCGAACTGGATATGAATCCCATTATCGACCTTCATTCTAATGCTTTTCAAGACCCAGAGTATACGAATCTAATAGATAAATATAGGCAAGAGCCATCAAAATTCCCTGATATGAAAATTGTTGACAAGTTTCTTTATATCCGTACCAACCATTCTGTTGGCGACCTGGACCAGGATCAGCTCATGTGGAAGTTATGGGTCCCAGAGCCATTGCGCCCAGATGTTCTCAAACAAGGCCATGATAGCCTCACATCTTCTCACGCAGGCATGCATAAGACCATCGAGAAATTACGTCGACATCTCTTTTGGCCCGGTCTTGCCAAAGATGTTCGAGAATATGTCCGAAAATGTGAAACTTGTAAACAAACAAAAGCCCCGAATTATACTTTACGTCCACCTATGGGAGCACATAGCCCAACCTGTCGCCCATTTCAGCGATTATATATTGATCTGTTAGGACCATATCCTCGCAGTAAAAAGGGTCATGTAGGGTTGTTAATAGTGATGGACCATTTTAGCAAATTTCATTGGCTGTATCCATTGAAAAAATTTAGTTCTAGTGTCATACAACAACATCTCTTAACTAACATATTTCATTGTTACGGCGTGCCGGAAACAATCGTTAGTGATAATGGCACACAGTTTAAAGCCAAGGAATTTAATTCATTTCTTACAGAGTTAGGTATCACTCACATATATACAGCATTATACTCTCCGCAGAGTAATGCCGTCGAACGTGTTAATAGATCTCTGTTAGCTGCAGTTCGATCTTATTTAAAAAACGATCAAACCGAGTGGGATGTACACTTAACTAGCATTTCTTGTTCTCTAAGATCAGCAGTCCATCAATCGATCGGCTGTTCACCATATCGAGTTCTGTTCGGTCTAGATATGATTACACATGCTGAAGATTACAAACTGCTAAAAGAGTTATCCTTATTAGAAGAGTCTGTTATCCCTTTTGCTAGAGAAGATACGTTGGCATTATTACGGAAAGATGTGCAGAAAAATATTCGTCGAGCCTATGATAGAAATGTCAACCAATATAATCTTCGATCCAAACCTGTTTCCTTCAAAGAGGGCCAAGAAGTATTCCGCCGTAATTTTGCACTTAGCAAATTTGCACAAAATTTTAACTCCAAACTTGCTCCTCAATTTTTGAAATGTCGCGTGAAGAAAAAATTAGGAAATTGCTTTTATATATTAGAAGACCTACAGGGCAAAGAAATTGGAACTTTTCATGCAAAAGACATTAAAGTCTAATTCCAGCTAATATTCTGTCTAACGGTGGAATATTATCCGGTTTTGTAACGGTCGTTAGTTTGCAATTTAAATTACGCGCTGAGTTTCATAGCTGTCAGCTTTGTAGTGTGATCGCTAATCAGTGTTGCCAAATTTGGTCACTGCGATAACACGCCTGCGCGTACGCTGACAGCGCCGTCCACTTATCGCTGCTCTGTCGAAAAGCTCTGCTTCCCTTTATAAGGCCTGCAGCCCTATTATTAGTTCTTCTTCTCATTTTCGACTGGCTGACTTTTGGGTTAAAAATAACCTTTTTAACAAAATTGTTAAAAAGAGGAAGAAAACCAAAGCACCCCAAATCTGTAAGCATCCTCTGCTGGGACATAGATTCCCACGGATTTCCCTTCGATTTGTGGCTAATTAAAGCCAAGGTATGTAGAGCCGCTCATATTTTTGTAAGCATTTAACTGAATGCATATTTCGATCCCCTTTAGGAGTTGTACCCGCATAATTAGTTGCAACCTTCAGCCGTCCTTCACTTGGAGCCACAACTACATCTAGTTGTTTTCTTGCTCAGTGAAGACGGCAATTCTGGTCTCGATCGGGCAAAGATTTTGCAAAATCTGGCCAACATACGGTCTTGGCAGCAGCACGTGCCCGCGGAAAAGAACCGGAGGAACATTGCCCGGCTCCAGCGGATTCCCTTACAACAGTGATCTGCTGCCCCGTATTCTCCTCGCCCGAAAAAAGTGCTAACATCTGCCAGGGGCTTTCTCCAAAAGAATGTTGTGATAGGAAACCAATTAAATTTTTAAATAATTCTGTGCAAGAGCACATGAGATGGTGATGGCTGCAAGTGACAACAATATAGTGACAAATAAAATAATAAAAGAAAAGCTTAACTTACAAAAGTTAAGAACATATTAAACAAGAAATTAAAAATAATAAAAATACAATAGTGCAAACATTGACCTAAAACTAAATAATAAAAAAATTAAATAATAAAAAAATTAAAAAAACCCAACAAGTTGCTCCATCCTCTTCGAAGGGCCTTTCATCGCTGGATTGTGCATGTGAGTTTATAATAAAAAAATTAATAAAATGTATTAACAGGCAATTGAGTGACAAAAACAAAAGCAAAGTGAATAGAATACACCTGGCTGCATAGGCCCATACATACATATATACATATCAGTGCATCAGCTGTTTCGATCGCACCTCGCTTTGATTTTTGTGTGTTGCTTTTGCTTTTGTTTCTTCACTGCCGGTTAATGTGCCTAAATAAAATACAGTCGCACTGATAAGTTTGCGAACACTCAATAAAAGTGTCAACTATGGATTTTCGTATTTTTGATTTCTTTGCATTTGCATTTAAAAAATCTTTTAATTTTCCTTTAAATTAATTTAAAATTTCAATTAAATTCTTTAATTTTGTTATTATAATTTAATTTATCATTTTTATTATTATTTTCTATATTAATTGCATGATTATGATTTAATTAACCATTATTATTTCTCGTAGCTATATTTTTGTCACTTTCATTTGCCATCTTTTTCTCTTGCGTTCTTTTATGATTGAAGTAATTTTTTATTTTGTTTTGCTTCCATTTTTCTTATTTTGAGTTAACGTTGTGAGAATCTCTTATGCCTGGTTAAATGAATTTCTCTGCTTTTAATGCATATGTTCGCTCTCGCCAAAATGAGCGATAACGCAGATCAATAAGCAAAACAAACCGAATAATATTATATTCTGTTTTGATTCTAGTTGATAATGTTAGTCAAAGAGCTGCAACTTGAGCAGTCTAACAGCTGATCCCACACTTATTGAATAATTATACTCAAACGTTAAAAGTATTTATAGTAATAAAAATAAAGCAATAAAAACTTAAGTATCTAATGAAAGAAAAATGTTTATCTATAAGAACAAATATTGAAATAAATTATAAGGAATATTAATGAAAAAATAATGAATTGCTAACTTTGTAGACATTTCCTGGGGGACATGGTAACATAAATAGGTAGGAGAGAAATGCATAAGGGGATCTTCGAAAGAACGACCAACAAGAGGATCCAGGTTGGGAGGGTATAGACAACGAGGTCTAACAACAACATGACCTCGAAAGCTGACGAATCCGGAAAGACGCAAGGAAACGTATCACAATTTTTTTTTGTTTATTTTGTTAGATTTGATTAAATTCAAAAATGGATTTATGACCCCAAATAGTTTCTGTAGGGATCCTATAAATTAAACATGTGTAGATGGTTGCGATTGGCAAAGAACCCCCCCACCCGGAAGAGCTACGGAACCAGAGGATCCCAACCGCCATTCTCGCAGACCAGGAGCTCGGTCTCTATGAAAACGCTACAAAGTATTCCACATTGATCAGACCAGAGTGACGCACGGCGAGTTCAATAAAAATGTATGCATATATGGATACCCCAGCTTATGCTAGTATTGAGAAAGGGACAAATTTAAAACTCGCGTACAGCATAAAACAAACTGTTTACCGGAGATCTGAGTGATTCTCCAAATTGCTTGCAAAGCGTTACTTAAAGAGATGCAACAGATCCAACCGATTATTGCAAAGCTAAAACATATTTTAACTATTGTACTAAAGGCAACCCCACTGAAGCTAAAATATCAATTAAAACCATCTGTGAGATCACTGATGTTGTTGGCATCAAGTAGACCCTCTACCTAGACACTGTAGATTTGCATGAAGTCATGAGTAGAACTAGACAGGTAAGTAGCTTATTTCATAGTTAGACAGTGCCAAAGGCTAGATCCTACTAATAGTAGCTCATTGGACACAAAACTATATTCAAGAATTTAGTTAGCACAATGAGCAGTACCTTTAGCTCATACAGTCTGGTCAACACTGAATGAAACGATTACTCACAAGCGGTGAGCAATCAGCCTAATGTACACCCATTGCCTTCTCAGTTCTCCTACTTGACAAGGTACTTTGGGGCTACCTTTGAACTTGCTACAGCAAATATCCAAGTCGCGCTATCAATTTGTTTAGACAACACATGTAATCGTAATGAATTAATGTAAAGCCCACGCCCCAAATCGAGGGTCTAGAAATTTTTACTTGACACCGAATTCATCTCATTCATCATGAAAAGTGGTGCCTACATTTGTGCTGAATGACTGACAATTCTTAGCCAAGGCTGACACCTGAGAGGAAGCTCTCACTCAGTTTGACGGAACGGGAGTCCCAACTCTTCTGAGAAGACTTCCTCTCCAGCCAGGCGTGTGTGATATACGAGATGGATTTCAAATGTCTGTCTCAGCGTTTTTTGAAAGTAGGGTTGGATTGAAGACAACAGCCTTCTCTTACTTACTCTTTCTCCCGTTGCCAATCCAAAACCTTTTAGCATCATTTTAATTTGACTAATTTGTGAGCTGACAGCCCACAGGGGCGTGGCATTTATTTCAGTTTTTTGTCAAAAACGAGCTAGAAATTAATAGTAGTCATTTAATTTGATTTATGACTTGAAGTTTTGCTCAACAGCTGATGGACTGTTTGGCAAGCCTGGCAATTGTAACTGGGTGTGGTCAGCCTATACAAAGTATACTTTCTTATGGCTTGCCATATATCTTACACATTATTTATAGATTTGTTTTTCCATTTCCAGCTGTGGTAACAAATGTGCAGGGCTAATAGCCGGAGCCGGTCAATATGATTACGTGCTTTATACAAAAAGAAAAAACAATTGAAAGCCATTTCGATTTCTTAATTAATCCACCATGTTTCCTTTGTGGCAAATGTTCTATATATATACAATATGTAGAAAGAGGAAGATAGAGATGAGTCGTGTATTGAGACTTAATTAAGTTCAATTTCTAGGAAAATTATGAGAAATTCTCAATGAAATTTCACATATTTTCGTATATTTTTATTAAATTTGTCTGACGTTTTACGTTCTCCTTTCCAATGTCTGGCCAACAAACCGAATTGCCAATGGCATTTTTAATAAAAAAATAATTTTCAAAGGCTCTTTCTGAGCCACGAGCAAAATCTGGTAGAACGCAATATATTTCGACATACTTTTACAGCTTTCGCTCAGTTTATAGTATATGTTTTTTATTTCATACTTTGCTGTGGGCGTAGATGTGAATGTGGGAGTGGCATCGTCACAGCTTGTCACAATTACAGCAATTTATGCGTATTATTTGCGAGACACGAGAATCTGAGCATTATATGGGCATCTAGACTGTTAACCAACACTCCTAACGCTGTTCAACACTCTTCCCTTTTCATCTATAAAATTTTCTCTCCCCTCTACCCTTTCCTCACTCAACTGACTATTTGCACTGCACATTAATTTGATTTAGACGCATTGCTGAGTGAACCTTTTCTTTTTGGCCAAGCGGCTGCTGCGGCGTTTGCTCATTAAATTTAATTTGGTGACGTCGACAGTGGTGGTCGAGATGGTGAGGGGGGAGTTTGTGTTGGTATGTGAGTGTGTGTAGGGTATGTGAGTAGGCAGCTATTTATAAACAAAAAGTCAGGCCCGCACAAGCGCCATAAATTGGACGCTGATATTTCACACATGCTGGCTACATTAGGGTCCCAGTAAAACCTGAGGTAAGTATATTCCAAATTCAGACCTGCTCGACGTATGAAAATTCAGGCTTTTTTTCAGTATATGCCTTTAACTAAGTGATAAATGTACACGCAGAGGCCTGAAAAATAATGCCTGAAATTTCAGGTCTTTGGTCGGCTAAATGCCAGGTCTTTTAAAACGTCGCGAGCGTCGACGCTCTGTTAAAGAGACGAAAAGTCTGTTAACCACCACGATCGAGCGTGCAAAGTACAATAGGGAAAAACGGTACTTCTAATTTCGTTTTGTCTCTGTTATTATATGTGCTGATGGTTTGCATTTTCTAGCAATTAGTAAACAGCAAGAAGCAGAGCTGCAAGCAAGTGTACGGAAAACTTTAAAATTAAAGTGTGTATATTGTGAAATTGTTATGTATTCATCGTGTAAGTATTGCATTTATATGTTGTGATCATTTGCGGTGCAAATGATATAATATACATAATAAAATAATAAATTTACATTTATATTTTTAAATTTCTTTTTAATGTCCTGGATAATGTGATCGCTCGGATTTGATGAGTTGGCCATTTTATCAAATTGTTGCAATAATTGAAAGAGGTAATTTATACAGACATTGTTGTAAAATAATATTTGTAATAATAACTAATTTTAATTTTTTCTCAAGGCTCGGGACGTTCGACAACAAATATCTGTACACAGATTATGTGAAAACCAAGCAGCCGCCATTATAACAGATGCAAACAAGAAGAGTAAAATAATCAAAACAACAAGAACAACGACAACACCGCTCTCAACAATAATTAATTATTTTAAGTTATCTGTGAACAAATATCTAGTTTATCAAATAAATAAATTGTGTAATGTAATATCTATCTGCAATTTATTCATGAAAGGGATCACTTTTCAGACGTTGCAAAGTAAGCATACAAAAACCTTACAAATGTATGCTTTCTGGATGTAGGATAACTGTAGCGAACGCCTCATGACATGACTTCTCGCCTTCTATTTTCATACATCTGGACAACTGAAAGTAGAAATGGGCATTGGTATGGGAAATGGGCTCTGTTAAGTCATTACAGAGCATTAACAGCGCCCATTCCCATTTCTCTTTACAAAGTATGCTTACTTCTGTGTTTCACCCCTGTATAAAAGCGAATTAAAGAGTTCAGGTTTGGTAAGTACTTCTTTCCTGAATTTTCAGGTGTCGTTCATGCCTTATGGCAAGCTCCCAAGTTTTACTGGGGTGCTTTCACATACTCACATACACACACACACACACACACATACACTTTCATACACACACCCATACATGCATCTACGTACATTTCCATTTAACCAAGTGGCGCTAATAAAATGCTTAATTTACCAGATCAACCCGTCCCTACCCATTGCCCCTTTTTGGCTATAAGTGTTAGTACATTTTACTCTTTCCTCATGCCCTTCGGCCCCGAATCGAAAAACGTCTCGTCAGAGTCATAAACTAAATATGTGCAAGCGTTTACAATATACCCTGTAAATAAATACACAAAAGAATGTTAGGAGCTACAAATTGAGCTGGAAGTATTCTAAACATATCTGGAGACTACCAAACAGTTAAAATTGATAAGGTATAATAAAGGCTCAATATTAAGATATCTTTAGCTACAGCGGACGATAAGACCAAAATAACTGTTTAAGGCACCTACAGGGTATCTCATTCATTGTCATTGATGATAGTTTCATTGATTGCAAAATTAATTTGTCGAACATATGCAACATATCTCTGCAACTTTTACAGCATTTACAGGGAATTCTAAAAGCTCTAACAGTTTTCTGAAAAATATAATCTTCAAGTCTAGCAATTGAAATAAAAACTACAGAGTAACAACCACAATAAATGTCTATGAATTTGTATATTCTCCCATTAACAAAAACAGTATTATGATGATTGGTAGTCATAAAAGTAATAATAGGTCATGCAATTCAAGAACCTACTTACAAATCGTATTTATAGGCACTTACAGGGCATCTCTAAGTCATTGATCGCCTAAGGTGTTGACCAAAATAAATGTTTTAACATTTGCAATTGCTCTCATCTACATCACTGAGGTATATGATGTTGTTGTTGTCGATCAGGTTTATTGTTTGTGGATTTTTATGATATTTTATTGCCCCAACGATTGAGTGTGTGTAAGACTTTGCTTTCGTGTACTCACATTCATTTGTGGTATGTGGCGCACTTTTGAGTTTATTTACCAATTCTTGAGTGAGTGATTGACTTGTTTCTATTTTACAACAAAATTGCAATCGCATATCGACGCGATTTTACGACGTAATTGAGTTTAAATCAATAAATACATGTTATTACCAATAACAATTCAAAAAATTACTTTAACAAATATTTGTTGAGTTCACCTGCTGAAATCATATTCGCTCTTTAATCCCATAAAAATTTGTATAAAGTTTGTGAAAAACCGTAGGGATTTTTGGAAGGGATGACTTCTTGCCGAGAGAAGCTTTAGCTTTGGCCATAATCAGAATAACAATGAGCATTTTTTGGTCATTGGCCTTTGCATATATTCAGTGAACGAATAATATTGAATATATTTATTGTTATTTGCAATGAACTTGTGGCAGGACAGCACAGACTACAGGCTACAGGCTACAGTTGCCACACATGCCACACACCACATGCCACATTTAAGCCGCCATTATATCCAACAAACTGTGCTGGAATGGCGGAGGGTTTGATCGTCTATTTCCGGTTTCTGTGCCATTATTGTCCTACTCTCTTCCCCCTTTATCACTCACACTCCCAACATCTCTTAAGGTTTTGCTGTTGCGGTTATCTAAACGTTGTTTTGTTTGCTTTTTGCATTTAAATTTTTTCGCTTCGTTTTTTATATTGCGACCGTTTTTTCGCTTGCTTCTCGAAACATTGTCACAGCGTTCAGTTCAACGCTATCTCTTGCCTCTATCGTCCTACAAATAGGAAGCTTTCCATTTGGCAGCGCCGTTATGGACCTTTTATTATGATTTTGTTGATTTCGTTTTCCGCTACGCCAAAAAATAAGATAAACAATCTTTTTTCCACTTCCGAAAATTGTATACGCTTTTAATTGTTATTTTCTTTTTATATGGGCTTGCTTAAAAGGGTTGCGAATAGACTGTAATTGCTCCCCAGAAAGTAAATTAGCAGTAAAAATACTGTTTGTTTTTATTGTACTTCAGCAATAAATAAAAATTTACTACCTTCTTTGGAAAATATAAAAATTAATATGTTCCCTCAGCCTAAAAGTAATTTTGTTAACATTAATATTAAAATTAAAATGTGTTTTTAATTTTTGTCAATTAGGCTAAGTTTTAATCCAACAATTGACTTAATTTTGATTGATAGATTGATTTTATGCAACAAAAAAATGCCAAAAATAAAAGAAATTAGCAAGATACATTACAAAACGTTCGAAAATAGCTATGGATGTTTTCCCGTGCACCTTAATCACTCTAATAATGCCAAAAAAAAAATGTCAAAATAAATAAAGTCACTGCAGTAGTCTATTTTTGTGTCAACTATGTTAAAAACATTAGTTATTATTGAAATTAATTAATATTAATTAAAAGTTAACTTTGGTTTAAATCTACTTCTAATCAAGCCATCGCATAAAAAAGAGTTGGTTGTCCATGCGTTCATTTTTCCAGCTGTATCCAAAACATCTAGTTATGTGTGGAAACTCTATATTGCACATATTTGATAAAATTTTTTTTTCTTTAAGTGAATCTTTAAGTTCTATGTCAAAGTCAAGAGACTCTATGCATTTCAAAGTTATTATGAGTATCTGTTGGTGACATGTGGAGAGTTGGGTGGTTCTTGGCAATGGCAAAGTATTCAAATGAGAAGCGTCATTTCCAGCACTCTGGCTATAAGCGCTACTTCAGGCGAAAAGACAACTTTAATTTGAATATTGACACTCGACGAATTGATTCAGTTTACCTTGCCATAGAAACTAGGAATAGAACCATCTAAATCTCTTAAAGGTCTCTTTAGATGTTTCATATCTTCCTTGGGTCATGATTTCATTGACTGCAATCAATAAAAAAAAATGAACTTAGCTTAAATCAATTTGGGCATCAAGTCGAACCTTCTTACCAATTCCGTTTGCAATCTTAATTTTCTATGCCTTGTGTGAAACATACCCACGCCTAATAATACAATAGAACTTGCTGTTGAAGAGAAAAAAAAGGGAAGGAGACAAATCAAGTGAAACTGCAGGAGTCAGCCTCAGAAAACATATCCGCTTTATGCTCGTATTTGCTTTAACAATTTCGGGACAGTCAGGGAAAAAAGCTATTAAAGCATCATCAACAGAGCAGAAAGTTAAAAACAACAACAGCTTGTGTATGAGGGAGAAAAAGACCTTTTATTTCTAATATGGGTTCGAGTGCGGCAAGCATTTATAATGAGGGGATGGAATGGGAGACAATGAATGTATTTGCTTAGCAACCGGTCATAACATTTACTAATGCATGAGGGAAACCATTTTTGGAGCCTCATATTTATTGTCTCTTAAAGTAACCCTGGCTGGAGGCAAATGGTGCTTTTAATAGAATATGATGGCTTTAAAACAAATAAAATACTAAAAATAAATTTTAGAAAACAATCAACAAGCTTTAACTTCAATATTTAAGTTAGAAAATTCGTCAAAGTATTATCTGAATTCATATAAGAAAAGATTAGAAACAAAAAAATTTGTAAGATAGATTCTAGAAAACAATCAACTAGCTTTAACTTCAATATTTAAGCTAAAAAATTCCTCAAAATATTATCTCAATTCATATAAGAAGAATATTCTATTATATTAATTTTAAATGTAGAAAATATAAGCTTGATCTTATGACCTCATTTGAGTATCACTTTTACTGGGAATTAATCTAAATATTAAAGTTATAAAATTCCTTCAATGCTTTCCCACTTCAATGGAGTCTGTTCTAAAAGTACGAGTAAATCAGCTTTCAGCTGCATAAACATTCCATATTTATACCTGTTAGTCGTAGAGCTAAATGGGTATACTGTGTTCGTTGCAATGAAAAAAACAACGAGATAAAGGCGTGGCAGGACCTATTAAGTGTATAAAGTATTGATCAGCATCAACTGAGAGTTGATAAAGCCTTGTTTGTCTCTCAAGTATGGCGAGAAAAGCTTGGTGAAGCTTAAGTTTTAATTGAGAACTATTGGCAAGCCTTTGAAGCTAGTGTTATTAAAAATATGGCATTATTATAAAAGATATTTTTAAATTTCGTAAGCTTTGCATTTTTTAAGCTGATTTTTTTGATGATTGACTAGGACTACTTTGTGTCCTAATATATATGTAAGTACATTCAGATTAACTAACGAGTATCTTAGAATCGGATACTCAAATGTCGTGTTCTTTCTGATTCTGTTGTGTATTTCTTGGTGATTTTTTCTTTTTTTACTCCGACAACGCGACTCAATAAACCAAACGATAGGAACAACTTTCAGCTTAAAACTCAGCTGCAGGCAAGCTTCGCTTAACTGCAACAACATCCTCTGGACTTAGGATGACATTCCATGCAAATGACAGCGGCTATATGTAAGTCTACTATATTATATTGTATTGTGTTATGCCATGAGACAACAATGTGCCATTCACTTGCTGAATCCAATCGTCTCTTTCTATTTCTGGCAGTGACATGCATAACAGGATTTTGTCATGCTTTTTGCACCAGACGAAATTTGAAAACAAATCAGGCAAAGGATGTCAGCTCACGAATGTTTTAAACTAGAAACTGGACATGAGAAAGACATACAAAAACAACTTCTGCACCCTCTCTCTATCATAAGTATTTCGGATTAAACTCGACTCACCCGATTCTTGTTATCATATCAAAACTGTTAATGTTCAATAAACTTGCTGTCATATAACACATGTCTCATGTCTCTTGCAACTCATAAGCTTACCTTATACAAAAGTAAAATGTGCTTCCATTTCATAGCATTTTGATAAGTCCTCAATCTGGCCCATTGGCTGGGTCACTATTTTTGCAGCTTGTTCCAACGCTTCACTGCGCTTAAGTCATCAACTTGTCAGTTTTTGTTGATGCAAACATATTGGCAATGCGACCTCTGGCAGACAGAGACTTAGACAAATGCTCAAAGCGGCCTACACAATACAGATGCAGAGGGAAGAGATTGACGTAGGAGATGGGCAGGACCTGAAGCTGAAACATGACCAGAGACAGAGAACAAAAAACAACAGACATACTTACTATGGTCATGAATCAAATCCACGCATAACAAAAAACGCGTTAAAACAAAAAAGGGATAACTTGATTCATTCTGACAAAGTATGAATACCCTTCAAATAATGAATATAACTAAAAATAAATAACTTATAATTAATGCATTTAGATGAGAAAAATAAAAAAAGAAGTTAGACATTTTTTCGCTTTTTGCCAAATTTTTATATAAAAGTACAGCAAGAAAAAAATATTCTTATTTTAAAAATTTATTTTTGTAAAACTATTATTTATATTAATTTTCAAATTATTTGTTTATGATTAGTAGATAAATATTTTACGTACATTATGCACTATGTTTTGGAATCTGTAAAGCTTTATTGAATTGGTTGTGCATTTTTGGAGTTATGATTAAGAATCTAATTACCTCTTACCTCATTTCCAAGTTCATATTTATTTATATATCTTAAAGAGTTCAATCTATTAAGTAAATCAATCAAAAATACTATCATAAAGGTGAAACACAGGTCATGCTAAAGTAAAAATGCCCTTAATAACACCATGAGAGAAAAAACTGAAACATGCTCAGACAAATGGTTAACGCCGACGCAGAGATTAGTTTAAATGAAATGAGGTATGACCTGGCAAGACAAGAAAAGATGAGAAAAGAGCAAAAAGGAGATAAGACTAGACAAAACTTTAAGCCGCAATAAAACTCAAAGTTCGAGTAATTGCCGAAAGAGAGTGTAGCGTTGACTTCATAAAAATGCCATAACTCGACAGCTACATCAATTCACCAAAGAACCAAAGTACGGGGTAGTCAACTTTGCCAAGGTTAAACTAGCTCAATGGGGGTTCATATAAATTTACAATTTTGCAATGACATTTGTTTTTACAGCAGACGATGTGCTGACGATGACGATGAGAAGGTTTATGCAAATCGTTGCGACTGATGTGCTGTGATATATACTAGTGTAATATCAAAATAAGGGAATTTATGTGGACCTCTCATATACTAAAGCACTCTCTAAATGGCCAAATGCCATACACAACGGCAATTAACCCAATTTACTCTTATTGACCGTGTTGTTAATGTTGCTGTTGATGATGGCTTCAACCATTGCCATTGTTCATTGTTGTAGAGGCAGCAATTGTCGTCCCTAATAAGTATGCAACACAAACTGAGAAAGGCATTTACAATGGAAATTAATGAGTGGAGGCACAACATAAGAGGCTGTTGGGGCAGGTTCTGCCTTAAGCTGTTGCTGCAACACGTCAAAATATATTTTTGAATTTTTTTTGTTTTTGGCCAAGTTAGTTTGCAGCTGCATGCAAATAGCTCATTTGCAAAACTAACTTAATGGGACACTCATGACATTTTGCACTGCAATTTCAAGTAAGTCGGTTCGCAAATATCGATTTAAATATAGTCGGTAATATTGATGCTGTTTTCGATTAAGTTTCAGCGACCTTCCTGCTTTATTGTATTACTCAAGAATAAAAATTTATCCTAAAAGATGGTATTTTAATTTTGAACGTTTACAGAATTGAACAACAGTTTTTCTATGTATCGCTTTTGCAGTTTTTTGTGCCATAGAAAAGCTGTCCACTTTTTTTGTTAACCTAACTTAAAAGAAACTTCTTTCTCATCGTAACTCCTCAATACACCTTTAATTTACTTCACTTGGCTTTTTGATATGCGTCTGCAAATTTATCGTCCTGAAGCCATTATGGCAGCAGCAACTGTTGGTCCTATAAATTTGTTAGTAAATTTATCAAGACGCCACCGTCGATGACGACGCCACATGACGCTCATTATTTTTCAGCAGGCGCTCAACTTGATTCAGTTTTCATAACATCCAGCCATTTCTATATCGCACACATGTAGTAAAAAATAAACATATATTTAAGAATATAATGAAAATGAAAATAAAAATCTTGTGTTAAATATTTTACAGGCTATATACTTTCCCCCTCTTAGAAAGCTGTCAGGCATCTTTTGTTCTGGCTTTGATTCAAAAATCTCATCCCAGTTCGCATCTGCTTGGCCTTCAGCTTTCAGTTTGCAACAGCCTTTCAAATTGTCAACAGCTTCCCCAGACTTGGCCCAATTGTGTCTGGAGCTTCGAATATGGTAAGGGAAATGTAAAATCAGCCAAGAACTGTTTCGGTTCGGTTGCTTCTCGTCCTGGTTCTCTGGTTTGTCTTACATGGCTGCCAGTCAGCTGTTTCTGTTTCTATTTCTGTTTTCATTTCAGTTACACTTTTTATGTGCACAGTTTTTGTCTTGATTTCATGGTGGGACATTTACAAATTATGCCCTATGTCAACACCCGAGAGGAGGATTGGATGGGTAGTCTCTTGTTTCTCTGTCTGCGTCGAGAGTTCACAGTTCAAGTGTCAGGCGAGAGAAAATGGAGTGACAATGACGCGCTCTGGTCGACGCCTAACGCCAAAGGACCTTAAACTGGATGCGGGTCAAGTAGCCCAGAGGCGGCTATTACCTTGGCTTAGAATTGCTTTCAAATTGAATGCCTTTCCCTTATGGATTTATGGCTATAACCAATTTACATTTTAGAGCTCCTCTTTGAAGAGAATAACTTGAACTTTGACTTTGCCTTATTTTAAGCTTTCCAGAAAGTCTCTTGGCTTTAGCTTGGCCTCAGCTGTATTGTTGAGACCCCCATTCAGCTGAGTTACTGCACTTTAATCAGGCTGTGATGTTCTGTGCTTATTATAAATTAATTTAGTTGCCAGTGAGCCACAGAAACGCGATTAGTTTACCTGAATAGGCTTAACTGCGAGAGCTACCACCACCATGAATAGAATAATATGCCATTACCTTCATTCTATATGCACAGGGACAGAGCCTGGGGCGAGACTGAGGTCTGCCCAGCTAATGCCTTATGTTGATTTCCCACAGCATTCTGAGATCCTGGCTGCATTTTCTCCCCCGACTGCCCTCTTGCCTTTATTGCATTTACAGAATTGAGTCGACGTCTCTGCAAATGCAGATAGAAACAGGACTCGGACAAGGTCCTGGGCCAGTGAGTTGGTGTTCCATCTGCCAAAGAGGCGGCAAAGTGCAGTCAAAGCGACAAGGACATTTCCAGTTAATTTATTATTTAAGAGAAGTTACTTGAATATAATCCTTACAAATTGTTTTCAAGTAGTTATTACCTTTAGAATAAATAACTATATTGGTTTTTAAATACTGCACAACATTTAGATTCAAATTCTTAAGCGAATTCTCATTCGAATTAAATATTCAACTGTCGTAAAGTGAGAGAGAAAAAATGCTGACTATTTAAAACTCGGCATTTAAATTTACATATTCAATAAATATTTATTTTCTGGAAGGGTTAAATCAATTTTATATACCCGTACTGCCCATTTTAATTTTTCTGAGTTTCATGTTTTTTTCAATGGAATTTCAGGCTTATATGATATGCCACGATTTCAAATTATGTATTCCATTTCAACACAAATATATACAATAAGAAAAGAATACAAGTTTAAATAAAAGGAAACCAACTGAAAAACAATAAAATAAAATATGTAGAGCTCAAAGTCGATTCGGCTTGCCGGGTTAATCAAATAAATGATGTTCCTTTCACAATTGCTGTTGGGCCTGTTATAAAGATTACAATTTTTCATTCACGTTTTTCACTTTTTCCCGTACTTCTGTAGTTTTTTTCTGGATTGTTTTAAAATAACAAGCAGTATGAGCTCTTGTCGATGGAAGAACAATTAATACTCTTACGTACGTAAGTACTCTTCAACTTGAATCTTCAGCAAGAAAGTTGGCTTGTTGTTTTTCGGAAATATTTAATTTAACCGTAGATATAATTGCATTGCCAAGCATTGATATTTATAATAACAAGCTGTGAATGCGTCGATATATGTGTGTTTGCATCGAAGTAGATAAAGTAGTTTAACCAATTTGTGAGATAAGGTAACATTATAAGTTAAAGATCCCAAATTATTTTCTGATTCAGACCGTTTGAAACACACTCCCACTTAATGGCAAAGTATACGACTTTATTTTAGGGTATACGAACATACCGAATTCTGTGACTACAATTAAAGTGCATTTTTTTCGCGAAACCGTTTGTTGCGCATTGATTTATTTATCAAGTGAACCGCATTCCATTTTTGTGTTCGCTGTGTATGTATTTTATTTTCATTTATTTTATATTTTTTTATTATCAAAAATTGCTGATTGTGACACTGGCAACGTTGACTGTCACAACAATTTGTCATACTTGTATGTCATGCCAAATGGCCCGAACTATTTTGTTGTACTGTCTTTTAGCCAACATATACATATATGTACATGTAGCCATGTTCCAATGAAATTAATTATACAGTTATCTGACTGGCTGCCATTGCAAAGTCTCATTGTCTGTTATTTCTGCTCAATGTCCTTATGCTCGTGCTCGTCTTTGTGTCTCAGCTTATGTAAAGCAATGCAAATAACGTCACAGGCGACATTTTGATTATGAAGCGAAAGTAGACAAGAATTGTCCAGGGCTCCCACACTCATATACACGCACAGAGTCAGTCACTCGTCGTTAGGGATGGGCATCAATATTATATGTATGAAGTATACAGTTTATAATCTGGTAATGATATAGTTTCCCGCAAATTACGTTTTTTGTGCTTTAAATTTAAGCTTTTGGTACATTCCTAAATTATTCCCAAGTAAGTTTTTTTTCAAAAATTAAATATTTGTATACTAACTTATTGCCAAAATTGATAATTGTGATCTCTGATTTGTTTTATACATAATGTACATGATAAAGAATATGCATTAGGAATATAAATAAAATATATTTTTTTAATATTGCCTCTATTAAAATACTTTATACGTCTTTAATCCGATAAGTACGATAGATACGACACATACCTGCCGATACCCATCCCTAGTCATCGTGTCGTTGTACTTACATACTTATATAAAGTTTCAATGGAATGAGCAATGCGTAATTATAGCACAGTCTCACAAGCTCCTTCTCTAGCTGTACCTGAGAACAGAAGCTGTACACGTGTCCTGCTGTGTGTGGGTCTGTGGAATTCTGGTCATGCCAGAATAAATTAGAAATCTGAAGGGGATTTGAAAGTACGCCAGTTAATGGAAAGGTGCAGACAAGCAACATAAGTGCCTTGGTTTAATGTGTGTCTAATTGTGACATAACAACGGACAAAGAGTGCTCTGGTATTAGTCTATTATATTCTGCATAGAGAAGCTAGAAGGCAATCATAAGCTCTGGTACTATGTATGTTCGTATTATAGGAAGTTAATTAATTATTTAATTAATAAATAATGAGAGCTTAATTGATACTTGCTTCTCCCTGCGGCACTTTCCTTCTCCTAATCGAATATTATAATTTTCATTACCTTCAGATCGAGAGTGACCGTAGAATTCTAGGTTTATGTTGGGAATAAAGTCCAATAAATTTTTAGAAAATTAACACAACGCTATGATTCAAACAAACCAGCAGACATTTCATTTCATTTTGGAATGGGTACTAATAATTTGATCACTAGAGTGGACTCTTGTCCACAGTGATTAGAGCCATGATTGTAAATATCAATTAAACACAAGGGAATATTTGAATTTATGA
This sequence comes from Drosophila testacea, assembly GCA_035043265.1. Lineage (NCBI taxonomy): Eukaryota > Metazoa > Arthropoda > Insecta > Diptera > Drosophilidae > Drosophila > Drosophila testacea. The sequence goes on along the minus strand of JAWNND010000378.1, from coordinate 648,429 downwards.
GTTTATTTAAGTGGACAACAAAAGCGTTGTTAGGGATTAAGAATCAGCAATCATGCAATTGTGTAACTAATCGTGTAATCAAGTCCCTAGCCTTGTGTAAATACAAACTGTCAATTTGATTGTCGCACAGCTGAAACCTCAATTGGCCAGGGCCTAATAAGTAAAGGCGCTTTCAACCCTTTTCAATAATGCACAGGGACGACAGCCTGTCAAACATGTCAACTCAGGTCTCACAGTTGGGCTTTAACAAGTTCGACCGAAAACAATCAAAATTTCAGCTAAGCATATGCAAAGAATACATAGAAACGGCTCTGATTAAAGTGGGGTTCTTTTGAAACGTAATCTAAATGAAATCTGATAAAAGCTGCCTGCTGCCAACAGATGGGCGTGGCCAAGATCTAAGCCTAGCTAAGCCTAGCAAAGTGAAGTGAAGTAAAATGTGGCGCAACATTGGTATTTCAATTCCCCAGCCTCTTTGTACACCTGTCAGAGGGGGCGTGGCTTGCTTTAAGGATGTCTTCAGGGTGTTGTCCTGTCAATGCGACTTGCAATGTCCGTCAGTTTTCTAAGAGAAAAGAAAAGCACAAAAAAAACTTAATGAAAGCGCGAAGCTGCTGATAAATTACATGTCAATCATGTTTAGATGGCCACTTTGACTCTGTGTGAGTGTGCGAGTGTGTGTGTGTGTGTGTAGGGTCCATTGACCAGCAGTTGCTGTTAATATTGAACTATAAGTGTTAACAGTGCTCTGGCATTAACAGATGTTGCCAGCTCTTTCTCTCTCTCTGCTGTTAACAGAGCTCTGTTGCTCTCTTATTCCGAAAGTTTGGTTAACTTTCCAGTTTCTGTTTAACTGGAAAAGCCGCCAAAATAAACAGCTGTTTGTGAGGTTTTGCAGACGACTTGGATTAAACTTCTTTCAATTGCCATGCTTTGACATGGCCAACAATAACGTATACATATATAATCAGCTTCACCTTGACATTTCCTAGGGGGACAGCAGGCACGCTTTTTAATTGAATTTCATTTATGTAGAAACACGTAAGGCAGAAAATGTCTTTAAATTCATAAGGACCGATAAGAATAAGCCGACATGGCCTAAAGCCATGCTGCCTATAAATTTGTCGTCCTCATCTTACACTCTCTGTTGACTTTAGCCAGCAAATGGTGCGTGTCCAAATCGCATATCGAGCTCTGACGTAAAACGTGTTTAAGCTAAGTCTTTTTTTTTGGGGTAAGCCAATATAACGGGGAATAAAACGCAAATAAAACAAATCGAAAGCGACATATATAAATTGCAGCCAAAACGTTTTTATCGTTCGTTCGGCCTTTGACACGGTGGCTTAATAGTCGCCGTCTCCCGACCCCCATGTCGTATGCGCAATTAAAATATTTTGCGTGTGTAATCGCAATACCACAGTTCAATGCCAATTTATTCTTTTGTTGTATTAGTCTGTTGACCAAACTTAAGCAAAAATGTGGCGCTTGTTGTCTGCAGAAGTTCGAGTATTTTGACAATTGGTCTGTCTGAGAATTTCAATATGTTCTCTCGCTTTCTTATGTGTTCATAAATATAACAATGGGTGGAAAAAACTTGTGAACAGACATATGTATTCGAAGGCATTTACCAACTTTGAGTTGATTTATGGCTTCAGTCGAAAGAAGCTGGACCGGGAAGAAACTAGTTCAACGCACTCACTTTACCTATATCGATTCTATTCTTTTATTTATTTAAAAGCAACTAGAAACCTAATAGCTAAACCCAACTCGTTAAAATTGTGCTAACTCTTGTTATTAATTTTTATTATATTGCGAGGCTATCCCGCTTAGACCCTTCCCTTTCTACCCTACACTCACAATGCAAATGAAACGCTTGTGGCATGCCACAATAGCGTACTCTCATATATTGCCACAAGCTCCGGTAGTACATTGTTTTTCCATTTGTGTGGCACGTTTTAATTGCCAGCACGTTATTGCCACGTTATTGCCGCCAACCCCATTGGATTGAATTGGGTAGGGTTTAGTTTGTGCTCTAGCTGGTTATTGCCTTGGCTGTCGGCAATATTGGCGGCCTTTTGTCTATGGCTCGCCATAATATCTAATAATTTGAAATTCTGTACGATACATTAGCAACATGTGGGCTTTTCACAATATATAGAGGGCGGAAGGGACATTGCAACATCAGCATGCCCGTCGGAAAATATTGCTACCTCCTTAATTGCAATTAAATGATTCGACTCTTCCTTTTCAATTGGAATTTATCCCTGTTCTAATGGACTCCCACCATTTTCTCTGCCTACCTTTTCTGGCAAGACCTTTAACCGTATCCCAAAAAACATCTGGCTTTGTTCTTCATGTTTAGGCTAAATTTCATTCTCCAAATTACAATCGAAAAGCAACAAAAAGGAAGTTACAATACCAAAAAATTTAATGAAAAACCTTTTATTGACAGTAGTTAAAGCATCCACTTCTAATTTAATTTAGACTCTTAATTAATTTTATTTGTTATGTGCGATAAAACGGTTCCATAGCCTAAACAAACCTCAACCATTGCCTGACCCTGACAACAGCTGCCCGGCAGCAATTCGCAGAATGCTTAAAATTTGCAAAGGATTTTGTTTATATTTGCATTGGATTTTCCGAGAAGTTAACTTTAAAACAGTTTCCCATGCAAAACTTTTGCCGAGAACTTCTCATTCACCAATGTTATTCATTTGTTTTCACAAAAGAACATTTTCAAGCATATGAGAATACAAACAGAAGGAACATTGAATAATGAATATTAAGAATTTAAATCGTTCTTTTATGTTTTAGCTAATATCTTTGCTATTATCGTACGCGTTGTCTTTAAGTAAAACTCATTTATTTACAATCTAAAAAGAAATTATCAAGAGAACTCCCAGTTGCCCAACTGCTTGTGGTCCATCTCTGTCTTAGAGAGTTTTAATCTGCATTTGTATGAATGTCACGCAAATGTTGTTTATTTATCTTATTTCTTCATTTTCAGGCAGGTTAAGAGGCAAGTCAAAATGTCAACCAAATACTGCCAGAATATACATGACTTGATTCAAACAAATTGAAAAAAATAGCACGGATTCAGATTGAAGTTGCCTCAATAAAAAGAGCTCTTATCTCAGCATGGACTTAAGCATTTGTCAAAGGATTAAAGAAACATTATTTTGCTTGCTTTAAAAGCCTTATACACCTATTATATTGAACAAGTTTCTAGCACTTCATTTTAAATGCAAACAGAGGGAATAATTTCCATTGAGGTTTGCAATCACAGTTTCTTTTGATAAATTGTCATTGGCTTGGCAGCGATTCAAGGTTGTCGACGGTCACTGGTGACCCTAGAATAGCAAAGGCGGTGGGCGTGGCAGACTTTTGTGGTAGACATAATAGTCTCGGTCGCGTTTTCTAAGCATCGTTTATCTAATGCTAACTACTCCTTTGGGTGTCTGACTTGAATTAGAGCGCCGTTAGCGCCTAATTCAAATGCTGCCAAGGATTTCAACAGGGGGCTAACTAACTGGGCGACACACAAAAAATAACCTTCAGGACAAAGACGGCGCGTCGCATAAAAAATTCATTCATAAAGTAGGTTCATCTTTATCTTTGTCATTTTCATTTTTTCTTCACTTTTACGGTCCTTTTGCTGGTCACAAAATTGCCTAAGGGCCTTGAGATTTTTATTCTCATTTTTTCATTTAATTTATTTAGCTTTTACAAAGTCTTTTAATAAAAAGTGATTTTATTGGTAGTTGAATAAAATTGTGGATATGTGTTCAACTGTAAACTACATTGACACGTTTTACGCATTGTTAAATGTTGCTTAACAATTGAATTATGATAGCTCTGATTTATCCATTTACCATGTTGTCTTTAATCTAATAGACAAGCATTAATTGGCTTTTCACTGGACTTAATTACATTTCCGACAATAAAATTAATATGATTCACAGTGAATTTTGACTAATGGAAATATTATTCTCAATTAAAGATGGATGGATATTAAATCTATGAGTATATCTGTACATACATATAGTATAGTACATATTGTAGTTCCCATACGGTTTGCATTATTTTGTCCTCGCAAAAGTCCTTGGTATTCGCTTTGTATTTTGTTTGTCTTCAACTGGAAACTTTAAATCAACTTGTGTGGAACTTGAAACGGAAACTTGTTGTTGTTTATTATTAAAATTTGGTTACAATTCATTTGGCTGGCTTTCCTTTTGTGGCTTTCATATGCAAATCCATATAAAATTTTAGCTATTTACTGTTTATATTGCCTATCATTTTCTATGGCTTTCAATTTATCAGTTTGTTTCTCCATTCACCAAGTAAGAGCCTTCCCCCTAAAAACGCTTGAAATTCAATTTCGACTCGTGGGTTTGATATGAATTTCAAAATTGCTTGTATAGGGCACATCAATTGATTGAATTCTGCGGCATATGTGAAGCATCAAAGGCGGAATAAAGAGAGAAGGGAGTGCCACGCCTTTGATTGATGGTTGCCTGTTTTACAGAACGACCTTCACAGCCACTTACCTGTCGCCTTGATTGATGGCCAGCGGTCAGACACGTGCCTTCAAACACAACGCACTTCAAGATCATTAAACGAATCCCTCCTCAAGACAGTCGGTTATTTACCTTATCATTCAACTTTCATTCATTTTTACCACACTTAAAGGCGCCTCAAGAGTTCACTGAACTGACAATAAAGTGACAATAAAGTCTTGAATTATCAACATCCAGTCAGTTGACAAGCTGCCAAAAAAAATACACAAGTTACCAGCCAAGTTGCAGGTGCCATGATGGGAACAAAATGGGCATGAAGGTGTTGCATGACATCATCGTCAGTATGTATTATGACTAATTAACCAAAGGAAACTTAGACGACATTCGCTAAAAGACTTTCCACAAGTCCGAGTGTTAGTATGACGAATGAATGTGTCATTGTCCTTGTAAATGTTTTACATACTGATCGATGAGTTGTACGTAAGATTCTTTAACTTTTACTTTTATTTTATAAAAAAAGTCTATCAAATATGCACTTTATAAATTTCCAAAAACCTTTTGCTGAGAAAATTATAATTCGATTAGTAAGAAGTGAAACCTACATAAATGAGTGCCCCACCAATTTAAAATATTGGCTTAAAGCTATAAATACGGGTGTGTTCCACAAGTATCCAGAACTTTTGACAACTATTTTTTAAAACAACAAAATTTAGAACTTTCAAATGTTGGAGATTCTTGAATGTCAGAGATTTTATTTTTTTGAACACTTTATCGAAGTCAGAAAACCGGGTGACATTAATTTATTTCGTGTGTCTAAAAAATTATTTATTACTTTTCAAAAAGTAAATCTTGAGTCCGCTTAATACCCTTTATTGATTATTTATTATTGTTAATATAAAATTGATTTTACTTAATTTGATTTTATAAAATCAATTAATTTCCTTTTATTTGTCATTTGAAGCAATTGGTAGCTTGTTATGAGGAACAGCAACACTAGCTTTGTTCATCCGTTTATTTTTAGAGTTCACATATGAAAACATTTTCTTTCGGCATAAAAAAACGAGGGCAGTGCCGGGCTACAACAGCTAGTTCTATTTCATTTAATATCCGGGCCGTTGCAATCGAAATTTTACACTGCATTAAGCCTAATGTCTAGCGACAATCAAGAGCTTAAAGTATTCACATTTTCACAGCTCAACTATTCCACGTTAATGCCAATTTAGCTGCTTATTCCCACATCCCTCCCTCCAACAAACATATATATATTTTTGATTGCAGTTGGGAAAATTATCATTTGCTCGCATTTGGGTTAATTGTAGCAGGCGCTCGACACCAGAGACTGTAAAAAAATTCACAAAAATTATTTGAGCGGAAATGAAATTGAAAGCAATTCAAACAGAAGATGAACCCCTCTACTCCCCTCTAGAACATTCCAAGTTGATGAATACAAGAGAGAAGCAAAAGACAGCATTTTTTTATTCTTTTATTGCGCATATTAAAATGTTTACACTTGAATGGCTGCATGATAGGCACAAAAACTCGATTATGATAACAAGTTCGCGTTGCCAGGGAGCTTTAAGTCTATCAGGACTTTCAACTGAACACGTTACAAGCATAGGTATAGGAACTAAAATGTTTCCCAATCTCCCTCGAAGCATAAATTTCAATTTCGATAAAAGGACATGTTTGGGCTAAAGTCCGAACAAAGGTAAAAGACATTTGTTGATTTGAAATTGGTATGCAAAGCAAAAAGCAGCATAGTAGTTGTCCAGTTGTTGTCCAAGCTCTTTTTCCTTTTCCGTATCAAAGGATCTCCAAATGGTTGGCCAATTAGGGCTTTAATTTAACATCGACCAAGTCTTTAATGTGATTTCTGACTGAAGGGAATTCTAGCGATTGCTTCGACTTGTTTAGACCATTAAATTTAATGCGTTAACCATCGGCCAGTAATTAGGAGACAGAACTTTGATACAAAGGGCAACACATGCTACGTTGATGTTAATCGATCTATGTATGGCCAAGACAATTAACTTCATCGGTCTAAGCCATCGGCTGTTGCTCGGTATCCTTTGTCTATTGCCCTTTGGTCGTCATCATCGACATTATCATCATCGTCTGCCTATTCGAGCGCATAGTTTGCTAATTAATCAAAACAATCCGCAGCGCATTTTCGTATTATATGTGTTCACTGTACAGGCCAAACGACGACCTCGTCTGATTCAAAATGCCACTCTCCAGTAATTGCGGATTTTCGTTGGCCTTAGTTCAATGTGCCTGCGGTGGCTCATTCCAGATACTTAAGCCAACGCCCATTATTAATCAGCCTCCCCATATCCCGCCCTCACTTAGAAGTGGAAGGCGTGGCAGCATCCAAAGACGACATGTGAAGGACCAAAAAAAAAGAGACGAAATAGCATCTGAGTGGTTTTCAGAGATATCGTGGATTCTCCGCTTCAACAACTGTGAATTGAATTGAAAATGAAGTGACATCTAATTAAAATCATTTTGAATTCAGCTCCTTCAAGATTTTTCCCAGACAAAGCGTTGGCTTTGAAGTTGAGCCAGTAAGCAATCGGCATTTACTTGAAAAATTGATAACAGCGAATAAAAAAGAGAAGCTTAATCATATTAATAATCACAAACCCCTACTAGACTCGGTAATGGAAAACGGCTCGAAACTTTTCTGAAATACTTGTAATCGTCCATTCTAATCCTTACTTCTGTTTATATATTCTTCAAAATCTAATTTAATTAAAAGAAAAGGGAAATATGCGTCCCAAAATAGATAAAATCCAACATGAATAAAATAAACTTGCTTGAAATTGCAATTGCCTTTAAAATTTATACAAATATTTTGTATAAAGTCTTTTTATGTTTTTAAATTCCAACTTTAATTACATGTTATTTCGCAAAGTCTTAAAGTATCTGACTAAGTTAGTTATGTCTTAAAACACAAGCCTTTTATAAGAAACCTAGCGCTTGATAGCGCTACATATAATTTGATACCCATGGATTTTCCAAGCTCATATAACGATCTCTATGACTGGATAAACATGACTAAATATTCTCAATTCATAAGTAATTTAGATATATAGTCAAGATTATAATTTTTTATTTATTTCTAAATATATACTATAAATATTTTTGCAAACGTTTATAAGAAACGAAGTCAGGACATTTATAGCTCCTGTATTATATTGCAGCTCGAGCTGTAAATAAAAAAGTTATCGTTTATCGATCTATTTATGTATAAATTGCATTTCTCTCACTCTCCTACTCTGTGTTTTTTGCCTATACCTAATGTGTCCATTTTTGTAAGCTCCTCTGAAAAGGAAAAGGAAAAAAACAGATTCCACATAATTAGAAAGGAAAGCAAATGCCGCAATTGAGTGTCACTCAAAGTGAGAGTCAATTTCTGATGGGAAGAAAATAAAAATGCCAGTTGATTGGATTTTTTGTTTTACGACTGGGCTACGAAAAGGCAAAAGATATTAACAGCGAAATGATCGACAGGCCATAAAAGGAAGTGCACAAAAAATGTTTACGAAAAAGATATACCATGCCATAAATTCAAGAGTGTCTAAAGGAAGTTACGAGCAGACAGACCAGGAATGAAACCCAAATTCTTACAGGGCATAAAAATTAATAAACAAAATTTCGCATAATGTCGTATTTAATTTGAACTCTTCGTCTCACATCTGAACTTGAAGTAAGATATTTGATTTTAAAAATAACTCGGCAGGACTCCTTTGAAAGAAACTTTACCTGAGCATCGTCAGCTCTTTGTGGTGACGCTGTCATGGCATCAGCATCAGAAGAAGCATCACCAACCACGCCCCTTTCTAGTCACTCGTTGAGGTACCCAAAGGATGTTGAGTGTGCAGACGTTTTTCGTATAACAAAAGAAAAGCTGCTTTCATATATGTTTGTGTGGGTGTGTACAAAATATATATACATAAAGAAATGGTTTTAGTTGATGCCTCAAAGTGCTATACGTTTGGTTGCCTTGCACTTTTATCACGTGAAGCATTTTGGGCATTGTCCTTGAGAGGAAGCAGCAGGAGGCGGTCGGATGGCAGTGAGGTGTTTATCAAAGCAATTCAACTCTTTGATTTGCTGACAAACCTGACGGAGTGAAGGTAAATAAAAGCATTCAATGGTTATTTCCGTTTCCCACAATGCCCGATATTAAGTATACGCTGCGTGGCGCATGTAAAAGGCTTCCGAGTATACGGTTGGCAGCAGCAAACTTAACCTGGCTCGGCATTTCCGGCATCTGCTCTGCAACAGCTATTTTGCATAACAAATAGCCAGAAATAAACTGGCAAATAGAAACTGAAATGCGCTTTCATTCAAGCGCATTTATAAATAGAGCTTTGTGCGCGCATTGTAAATTGCATTTTACAAATTGTCAACAGCATTGCGAATATTTGCTTAATTGGCTTTACATAATTTTCTTTTTTGATTAAGCTGCCGCTACTGTTTGTTGCCCAGCATTTTTGTGGTTGCATCAACATGACAAATTCTCTGTAATAATATTACATCGATTTGTCCATAACAAAAATGAAACCAATTAAATTAATTCCAACATAAAATGGCGTTCATCCTAAAAAAATTTTATTATAGACAATGGATATTAATTTAGTGAGCTCAATTTTTTCTATTTGTTGTGGCTTGCCACAAACTGAGGCAAAAACTTACTGAGCTACGCTGTATGCATAATCACGTAACATTTAAATTTATGTGGTATCTGACATACATATTTATGATAGTCAACAAATTTAAACTGTTATTTATGGAATCGCATTGTAAAATTTGGTCAACCGCAGCTCAGTAGTGTTTCTCATATCATACCTGTTGCTTCTTTTAAATATATTTATTGGATTCAAGCTCTTAAAAGAGGTTGGTTTTATAAACATTTTCTTAATCTCTTACGAGAATAGCACTTTTATATCATGTGCCTTTTGAAAATGGTCAAAAAGAAAAGCGTCAAAGTCATGTAACATTTCCGATTTTGTAAGATGCAATTAGGTTCAAGCTTATCAATAAATTAAAAGAAAATAAATTAAACAATACCGTTGATGTTCTGTTTTTTGTAACTAATATTAACTAAGATTTTTAACTTTAAGCTTGTGAAACTAACAGTTTTTTGCATTCTCCAATCTTTTTGAGTCTTTGTTTTTGCGTTGCAAAAGTTAATCTTTTTCGAGCAGGATCATATAAGTGTAAAGCTTAATCAGCTCGTAATACTTCAGTGTTAAACACAAGAAATTTGTGTGTGGTCTTAACATTTCAAATGGAATAACTTTGTGCAAAATAAAACTTTATAGAACCGTCCTAATTTTTATATTAAGCAAAATTTCAAAAAAAAATTAAATAGATTTTACTACATTTCCCTTGAAGTTATTAACTTTTATCCGCCAGACTTGCAGAGCCGATCTCTGATTTTCAAACAACATTTTTTTTTTAATTTTACAAAAATATATCGCAGAAAGAAACTATATACCTTAGGAACTAAAATAAGTGATCCGTAAACAAAAAATTAAAATATTATATTATATAAATAAGAACTCAATATAATTAATGATTTTAAAGTTCAAAATTTAAGTATAACAGAGTTAAGTTTGTCAACTTGACAACTTTCATTCATTTACACACTTTAAAATCTGAAACATAAATTTAATTAAATAATGTATAGTAACCAAAGCCTTTATTTGTAAGACAAGTCTTGTAGCTCTAGGATGTATTTCTTAATAAATACAATTTAAATAGGGTATCTTCTAGTGAAGAATTCTCTTGTGTTTCTGAGAACTCTCGCCCAGGGTCAAGCTTACCATTTATCCACGCTAGCATGCTTCTTTGCAACGCTTAACTGTAAATATTAACAGCACACAGATGCCAATACAGATACAAACACAGATACAGTTATAGTTGCTGTGGCAGTGACAGTGGCAGTTTCAGATACAGATGCAATTACACTTATTTCGAGGTTGCCCCGAAGCTATGTGCGTTTCCTTTCTGTTTAATTGCGCTTGCAACAGGCAACACGCAACAAGATGTGGCAACACTGGCTGTTGTCTCTTCTGTCAACGGCATCATCACGTACAGTACAATTTCTGTTTAATTTCGTTTTCATTTCCGCGTCCCACGCCGTGTGAAACGGACGCCATTTATTTGTCTAGAGCATCCAAAGGGGAAAAGAGGAAGTTTATCCTCGAGGGCTGAGGGGGTTAATGGCACGGCACGTTTCTGCAGCCAATCAATTCGACAGCTCACATACAAGTGTATGTGGACAGATATCGACGATAGCAATCCTTAAACATACTTATACATATGTATATGTATTTTGCATTTGCGGACCATAAAAGAGGATGATGGAGAGAAGCGCAGCATAAATTTCATTTATATCCTTTAGCTGTCTCAACAACACCATCGCCATCTCCAGAGTTGCCACGGCCCGCCATTTATTATTCTACGGAAATGAGCACAAAAACTGCGTCTGATAAGTGAGAGAGTGTGTACGTGTGTTTGTACACACTAACTTTATGCCTCAGCCTCTCCTCCTACGTCTTTCTCTTGCCACTTCATCCTTTAGTTTGGCTTTATTGTTGCCCGCGGTCGCGTTTCGCTTATGTTGAGAATTAAAAGTAACTCTTAACTCATCTTCCTCTCTTGCAGCGACGAAATGATGCGGAAGTCGTTGTGAAATTGCCAACATCCGACATAAAGGAAGAACCAACACAATATCAACAACAAGAACTCTAAAGAGTTACACGTGTGCAATGTGTAGAGGAAAGTAATGGCGTAGGGTATTCCAAGAGTCAGATATACATACAAGTCAAATCTGCCTGTTCCAGAGCAAGCAATATGAGTGCTCATTTCCGGTGCGCAAAACGGAAGTGATTTGCGACGTCTAACTGAGAGAAAGACTGCCGCGTAATGAAAGGTAGGAATTGGAAATAGCGCTAGAGGCAAAGAGGAGAGAAATTAAAACAGAAAAGAAGCGAGAAAGAACATATGAGAGGGAAGAATATTTAAAAAAGTTTTAAAAAGGGGGAATCAGAGAAATCGGAGAGTGAGATAGAGACAGAATAAACAATTGTAATCAAATATTAATTACAAATCAAATTCATGTAACACATTTGAACAAAAATAAATAAATATATATATGTATAAAATACTGAGATATACAGTGCCTCTTTACCCTGCGCCCACTATCAGATGCACAACCGATCCAATCGGACCATTCGTCACCACACACTTCTGGCGCTTATTAAAACCAAACATAAAAAACACCTCTCACACATGTGTACAACAACAAAACTCACACACACATGGATATAGCCTGAGGCCAGGACTTTTTAATTTTGTTCACATATACGCCTCAAAGTATGCAACAGTCAGAAGCAGAAAAAAATATGAAAGTAATCCAGATACAAAACTATGGGGTATTTTTCGATTTTTATACCCTTTCTGAGTGCATATTAGTTTTGTCGCGACATTAAAGGAACTTCTCATTTTGGTAAAAGTCAACAGCTTTGTTTTCCAAGATTTTCGGACCAAACTTACTGGGTCTAACAAAATAGTTGTCTTTTAACCGATTGATTCCTATGGAAGCTATACGATATAGCTATATTTAAATAACCAAACACACCAAACCTGATAAGTAAAACGGCAAAAATGTATATATGACAGTAAATAGAAAAAAGACAGTGCCATACCCAGTGCAATGCCTATAGACATTATAAGACCATTAAAAAAATATACGAAATATAACTTGTGTGTGGTGTTGATATATTAATTTGTTTCAGAAATTCGGCATACACTCTATAGTGCGTAACTATGAGTGTATGCGCACGCACACTCTCAAACACACATTTACAAATAACATTGTATATGTGGCAGTATCTTTCAGTTTGTCGAAACATATGCAAAACGAGCGTTTCAAATTGCCGCATGACGAATGAGCATGAGCATAAAAATACGTATGCGAATGTAAATACGAATGCGGATACGATTACGAGTACGAATGTGAATCTGACTGTGAATTTTGTATGGTTTTTATGTAGAAAGCGCCAAGTGAAATGCAAATTTATCAGCGCAAAGTTGCTATACCCTTGATATATTCATAAATAGTTGAAACTCTGATACGGGATAGTACATCGATGCAATTTATATTACATATAATTATCAGTCTGTATATCGATCTCAGAGATCTATAAGCTACAATTAATAGTAGAAATATTTTGAGAAACGTTGACTAATTTTAGTGAGTCTTACAACTACAGAGTATGTTGATAGTCGAGCTGCCTTAACTTACATATTTTTCGCTGACGTTGTCTTCACCATCATCAGCAGCAGCAGAAAAGTAAGAAGATGAAATGAAACGCTTTGCTGGAAACTCATATTTTGAATGCCATTTTGTATGACTTATTATGGCAAAAGAGAGTCGGGGTTGGTGGGGGAACATTTACCTGCTCCTTGCAAATGCAAATGTTGAACCATTTGTCATTTGCATAACGTAGTGACTGAGATTCTTCTTATTTCAGCAACACTTATAATAGTTATAAAATACGCGATGGACTAAAGTTTCAATAAAATACTCGAAATATTATTTGTGAGTGTGCGAAAATCAATGGCCGATCAACATTTTGACGTATGCGTAATATTTGTGTATTGGTTTAACAACTTCTCGAAGACTATGGGAGATATCAGCTGTTTGGGAGGACGATTCCTGCTTTGACCCACTTTATTGCAAATTGAATTTGCTGTGCCACGTCCTTTGCCACTTTGTCAATAATTTTTTTAAGTTTCTAAACTGCCGCAACATTGACAATCTAAGCTGGACACACATATGTAAGTGTGAATACAGGGTTAGTTTCGATATTGCGTCTGGTCTCCGATAAAATAAGTACTCCAAATATAGAATTGAATTGAAGTGAATTTTCTTTGCAAGTTGCAATTTAATTTCCGAAAAATTTAAGAATTAAATTCACTTGCAATGCAACCAAAAAGTATGGGATATTTAAATCCATTAAAACAGTTAAAAAAAAGTGCATTTATTCTAGAAACACTTTATGTGTGTGTGTAAACAGTGAACACACACAACACTTGATTTTTTCAACGGTGAATCTATTTGAATAAATCAATTTTCATAAAAAAGATAAACACAAGGAGTAAATTTTGCATTCATAAAGTTTAACAAAAGTTTAAAAATATGCCAAAGTTGTTAGTAATACGTTTTATATTGACCTTAAATAAACATCAATTTATTTTGCATAAATATAAACTTTGAAACTGAATATCATAGCCCACTGTGTATTTATGTGCTGATATTGTATTTGCTTCATGATAAATGTTTAATATTTAATTTAATGAGCCACAAAAACAATGCAAAGATTTTATTCAGTCCTAAAAGTGGCATACGAATAAGATTCTTTAATAAACCCAAGTATTTTTAATATTTTATATTAATTTTGCAATTAAATCACTACTTCTAGTAGACTTATCACTACTTTAAAGTAACAAAGAAGTCTAATTTAAGAAACAATAAATTTTTTTGTAATATGGCAATGTTTTATAATTTTTGACTTACTAATACCCCATTTAGTTCATCGAATCATAAATTAATTTATAATATGTTAAATTCAAATATTTTTAAAATTTTAACTATTTGCTTAAGTGAAGCACCCTGTGTTCTAGCAGAGTTAGTTTGGCAAAGCTGCAAATATGAGTATTTTTTCGTAGCCATAAAATGCAGCTGCAACTTTTTCGCCTTCGACGTCGCAATGCAACAAAGAACTTGCAACTATTGTTATTCTTGCACACTTGTTCACTTGGTCGTTGCACTTTGTGTCGCATGCGTGTGTGTGTGTGTGTGAGAGAGTGTGACCTAGTGAACCCACAAATATGCAACACATGCTGACCAAATCGCCATCAACAGAGTGCAGTGTGCAGAACCATCGGCATTGTCCTGCCGCGACGAAGTCCTGTGCATGTCCTCTACCGTATGTTCCACAAATGGCGGGCATCATTTGTCAATGTCGGTCCACACTCTGTCCACACATGCAACCACATTGCAAGTCTTGTGTTGTTCTTGCTACTTCTGCAGTGGCATGTTTGCTGCGCGTAATTCCTCAGCGTCAGCAGGTGCGTTGTTATTGTTGTTGTTATTCTTATTAAAGGTTGTAGTCGGCTTTTCATGGTATTACATAAAAGGTACACACTTTGTGCCCAGGTTACCATATTTCTCTCTCTCTCTCTCTCTCTCTCTCTCTTCTCTAGTTATATGTCTATCTCTATTTCTTACTTTCGCAAACAACCATTTTATAAAGTTGTCTGTACAAAAAGTCATATATGACTATAGTTTTCTCTGTCCTAATTAGTCGACATTTCCATCTAAAAGCAACTTAAAATGCATTCATTATACCCTTGCAGAGGGTATTATAATTTTGTCACGAAATGTGTAACGCATTGAAGGAAGCCTCACAGACCCCATAAAGTATATATATTCTTGATCAGGGCGACGAGCTGAGTCGATATAGCCATGTCCGTCTGTCTGTCCGTCTGTCCGTCTGTCCGTCTGTCCGTCTGTCTGTCCGTCTGTCTGTCCGTCTGTTTCTATGCAAACTAGTCTCTCAGTTTTGAAGCTATCTTGATGAAATTTGGTACAGATCCGTCTTTTTGCTGCACGCAGCACATATGTCGGAGCCGGCCGGATCGGATAACTATATCATATAGCTGCCATAGGAACGATCGGTTGGAAATAAAATTAAGTATGAAAAACTTTTTTGTTTCTCAAGATATCTCAACCAAATATACACATTCTGTATTTGACTAAGTCTTAAACAGGCTGTCCAAATTTGGTGTAAATCGGACTACTATATCATATAGCTGCCATAGGAACGATCGGATCGAAAACAACATTTAGTATGAAAAACTTTTTTGTTTCTCAAAATATCTCAACCAACTATACACATTCTGTATTTGTCTAAGTCTTAAACAGGCTGTCCAAATTTGGTGTAAATCGGACTACTATATCATATATCTGCCATAGGATCGATCGGTTCAAAATCAGCAAATTTTGTAAAATGTCTGACGGCTTACACAGGGCACTGCAAGGGTATCCAAACTTTGGCGCGCCAAAGTTAGCTTGCGCTATATTTTTAGTCTCTCTTTGCTCTTCTTAGTGAGCAACTTAACAAAATTTGAATTGAATTGAATTTCACATAATTGCTCGCATTTGTCAAACTATGTATAAGCGACTTTTGTTGAAATAAGAAAAAGATAGCTCGAAATTGTACATTTTTGAATTTGTTTCTTCTATGTTTCTACTTTTAGCACCTATTAATCGTTCCCAAAATTTTCCCAACTTACGAAGATAACACTTTTTTACTTAAAAGATAATTCTTCAAATAATATAGTTAATATATTTTCATTAAGTATTTGAATCTCATTGCCCAGTCCTTAAGGTTAATTTGAGTTTTAAGTGATATATGTTTTAGTTTAACATTATTTTCTATTCATCTTAAGTAATTATGGAATTCGAGAAATAGTACGGCTAGAAATCGCATTTAATATGAATAATAGTATTTCTAATTTGAAGTCTACAATCCTATTCTAGCTTTGACATTATATTTTAACCAATCTAATAAAAATGATTATTGGATTTAAATTCATCAGCTCAATATTCTTAGTTTTATATTGTATTCTTTACAACATGCTCGTACTATTCTCTAAATTAAATAAATTTAATATTAAAATGCTTCTAGTCAAACTTCCAGAAATTTCAACCTTTGTAGTTTAAGGTCAGACTAACGAAACAATATATAAAACTTGCAGGCAAAGTCAACTTGTTTTTCTTTCCCTCTGCTTGTCTAACAGTCTGTCATTGTGTCACCTTGTCATGCAAAGCAACCACAGCCGCAAAAGGCCAAGCTAAACTCTGTGGCAACAAAGTGCTACACAGCACAAATATGCTAATGCTCATTAAAAAACTTGTCCAAAAAGCAACACAATAAAAAGTGTGCACACAAAAAATGAAGAATAGAAATGCCATTCTAATTGCACGGAAAAGCCACAGCCACAAAAACCAGACGCGTGCGTCGCTGAAAAGGCAAATGAACCCAATGCGAGGAGGGATACGGGATATGGGAAGGAGGATACCATAAAGCGCTCAATTATAATGCCTTGGAGCGGACAAGGCTCAGAAAAAGTCGTTATCCGAAATATTTGACATGTGTCTGTCGTTGGGCGTTTCTAGTTGGGCGGGTCATGACAACATGGCCCAAACCTTGATCTTAAACAGGGCCTGAGACTGGGACTGGGACTGGGAATGGAAGTGGAATCTAGGTGCTTGAGTTACGCTTGGCTAAGCATTCGCATTAGGAGCAATTAACAATCTGCTGCCAGCTCATAAAATGTATACGAAAAGCGTTGAGAGAGACTGCCCACAAAAGTTCAAGGTTCAATGGCGTACACGGCGTATGCGTGATTTCATTTCATAGCCCAAAAGTATGTAGTGCAAAGTATGGAAAAGCTTTGGCATGCAATAAACAAAACTGATTTAAAAACTTTGAGAATGCACCGAAACTTGCATGCTCTATAAATATCTGAAAATAATATTTCGCTTTACGATTAGATTTAGTTAATAAAACTTACACAACACACATATATCGTTTTTTTTATATGTAAAATTGTATTAGGTGTAGAACCTTAACAACACATATAAAGCGTATAGAATATGACGACATATCATATAATATTATTGTATAGTTTAGGTTCTATTAAATTTTAGATATTTATTATCCAGTAATGGAAGCTTAAAATATAAGAATTATATTCTAATTTAAAAGTTGAATTGCAAGACAGAATTAAAACTAAAATGAAAGCCAAATATTTATTTATTCAATATGGTTTGATTTCTAGCACTAGTCCCTATGAATAAACAAATATTTCATCATACCCCAAATCCATATATATTAAAGGATAAATTAATTAAAAGATAGTTTGAAAACTAATATTTACATTTATGTTTTTATATGGGTTTTATTAAAACCTCAAAAATTTCTGTGTAGTTATAAATTTATTTTAATTTTGATTTTAAATTTATATTTATTCTTATATCATCCTAGCGCTAAGACACATGAAATATTTTGAGTTAAGGCACAATTCACAACACGAATTTCAAGAATGACCTATGAATAATAAATAACTACGATATGCAGAAAGTACAAATGAATCTGCAATTACTTAGAAATGTGGAAACCGGAAAGCACTCTCAAACTTATGTATATATGTATACATACAATTGTTGATAAGTTCTTAAAAAACCGTAACTAAAGTAAGAAACTGCAACTTCAAGACATTGCCAACTGGAACTAATGCTTAAAGAAAAGAGAAATCGTACTTTCACTCATACGCTGTGATAAGAGAGCGCTACAAACTTTAACTTGACACGAAATTATGAAAAAGTTTCGTTCTACACTCATATCTGCCCCCCCCCCTTTTCAAAACCACACTCACACACACAAAACAAATGAATTTTTAAGTGCACGCCAGTTATGTTGGGGTTTTGGGGTTTAGGTGACAACTCTGTTACAATTGTTGGGGCCACAGGGTTCAACTGCAACGCTTGGCATTTTTCAAGAGTGTTGGCGGACAATTTATGTCATGCAGGAGAAGTTGAGGTTAATATAAAAGTCAAGTAGAGATAGAAAGAAAAACTTCCTGTAGAGTATGTAGTTTTTAAATGTGATTTTGATATTGCGTTCTGTGGAGTAGAGTGCGACTGTAGTTAAATTTGAGAAAAAATCAGTTCTTAATATAAGGAGAAGTATTAGAAGTAACTTTTCTACTTGATAACGTTTACTTATCAATACACAAGTGGCGTTTTGAGTAATTTGAAACAAATACCTCAAATACTAGAGTATAATCTGCTTAACACGCTCAACTTGCTACTTATGCAATCGAACAAGCAATCAGTTTCAATTCCCATTCCCATTCCAACATAGGAAATTGTGCAGAAGCTGCAGTAGTTATCGCTTCAAGTGGAACAGTATTCTACTCAATCGGAAGAATTGTCTGGGAACCAGCTACTTTCCTTAAGCTTAATATAAAAGGCAGGCCAATGACACTGTCATTCACGCTCTGTTTGCTTAAAGATATGTGAAATAAAATAAATATTGACAAGTGAGTTTTTGGTGATTTATGTAGCATGACTCATCATTTTGGAGCTTGATGAATTTATACTAGTCGTATATGGAGATTGAGAGCAAGAGCTAGGGGAATGCTAGACCGACCTCAATGCAAACAAGAATTGAATATTTGCTCAATGTGGGGACACAGCCCACATATCCACATATCCACAGGCACTTAAATAAAAACGCAAAGTGCTGGGACAGTCGGGTCACTAGACCTGACCACACCACACCACATACAGAACCACTCTCCACTCTACACTCTATAATACGGATCTGAGAACAGAGGCAGTCCAATGAACCGCCCCCAAAAGACGCAAGTGAGATGAATATGAACGGGTAAATGCAAATCACTTGACGTGCTCTACTCTATGGTTGCCGGGTGGGCGGGCTTGGCTATGGTTACACACCCTCCTCTTTACCCTTCCTTTCCCTCTGCCTCATATAGTCGCATTTCGGTCAACATTCATTTGGCAGCACAAGAGACGCATTCACTTGTGCATGTCAATCACTTTTGACAGCCAACGGCACAGGCTGAATACACACATCCATCTCAGATTCAAACTCATACTCGTACTCATATTCAGACTCATGTCGCACTCGTGTGCTGCAGTTGCATTCGCAGCTGCAGCTAGTGACGATGAGACAACATCACGCATTTTGGATTGACAAACCAACAGACTCAGCCACCGAACCACCCAACCACTAAAACTCTTGGTGTGGTTCATATTTTTATCACACTCGACATTCAATTACGCCCTTTACGCCCAATTAATTATTTATTTATTTATTTATTATTTAGCACAATTTCCGAAATTCATAAAATGCACACAACTCAATTATTAACTGTCGACATAAATGTCGAGTGGTCCACTAAACACCTACTAAATATACACGATACGACATGCATTTTTCATGTCGGGCCAACTATTAATTAATGTAAGAGTGCGAGTAAAATTTATAATTAAGAATTTTCACTCATAAATTATAGTAATCTTTTTTGTACATTTATATTTTGGGAATATATGCGATCATTTATGTATTATTTTAAATAGGACACTTTGGCTGAGGGTATTAGAACTATTTAATCAGGATGTTATGAGAAAGTTGTACCGAACTCAATAAAATACTTAAGCTATTAGTCCCTATCACTTTTATAATGATCAATGGGAAACAATCGTTAAGAATAACCAAAATATGAGAAGGTGAAACTATTTAAAACAATAAAGAATAAATGTAATAAACAACATACTAAATAGTAAAATTAACAAAGCATTAAAATTTAAATTTAAATAAAAATTAAGAAAGTTCGATAGGTTTAACACAGATTAAGTAAAATACACATATCAAGGCATGTTTCAATTAGAATCCGAGGTACTTATCGTCATCCATCCCCAAAATAACCATGTTGTCAGAAGCCTAAAAGAAAATTACATGTTTGGATGGAATTGTTGTAGGAAACACATATCTAATTTTGCAATTATCTCAGACAATCTTCGCAATATAGTCTGAACAACTTGTACTACACTAATGCATTCGATACAGTGAAAAAGAGTATTCAGTCTTCTTCATGCCAAACTCTGCATATTCTCTGTTGTTTTTATAGCCAATAGGCGGAACGTACATTTTTCATTTGGACAGCGACAGCAGAGCGTGTAAAAATAATTAAAATCTGGCATAAATACATATACTACAGTTTGCAGTCGCCACATTAATAATTTTTTCAGCATAATCGTTTAAGTTCTATTCCGTCCGAGAGCATTATTTAGTATTATTTAATTTACATGTTTTTGTAAGGCCATTAAAAGGCCCAAAATCAGTAGGCTAACTCTTAATTAGCTGGTCAGTCGAATGCAATTATAATTGGGGAGGAGTGGGCGACGAATGAATGATCAATCTGTAATTTTCATTTGGAAAGCAAGTTATTAGAATGTTATCCAAATGTAATTTAGAGGTAATTATTTTGCAGTCATATTTATGCAAGGTAAATGCAAATATCTAAAACGACCAGTTTTTCGTGGGGGCTTGGCCAAACAGTTTGTAAAGTGAATTTGTCAGAAAAGTTTTTGTAAACTTTGTTAGAAATGCCACGACACATCTAGCTGAAACCTCAAGAAAAACTGTATCTCATATGTCTTAGCTGGTGACGTCTCTGAAAATCCCTTGTCTGCCATTCCAGACGCCTCAAAAACCACGCAAAACTTTTGCAAATTATCAACAACTTTCTCGAGTCAACCAAATTTTCCATTTACCTAGTCTTCATTCTACTTTCGTCTATTGTGTTCTCTCACTCCTTCTCGCTCTGTTTTGAGCAGGCATTTTGAATAATTTAAGTAAAGTTTAAGTGTAATTTAATGTTAAACAAGCGATGAGTATTTCCTTTATCTTCATTTTGCTTCCGAATTTAGGAAAAGTTGTGTAAACATTTCAAAGAACGTTTGATAAAGAACAAGAAAATCAACCACCATTGTTATTTAATGCATTACTAAGTATTATCTCTCACAACATAAATGTATCCATTAATCCAAATTGAAAAGTTTAAGTTTGTAGCGAATTCAATAAAAGAAATTTAGAAAATGTAGAAACAAATGAAATCAATTTAAATTTCATTTGCCTTGAAAACAGTTGCCAAACCACTTGCATCGGTTATTCAATTAAAGTTTCTAATTTTGCTGGAACGTGGCCAAAACGGGACAAGAACGGCAGGGTTAAGTCAAGCCCCAGGCTTTTTGTTCGATCCTTTGGAGTAAACACAACAAACAGCTCAGAGTTCGTTGAGCGTTGAGTTGGCAGTGCAGTTTAAGCACTTTTCAGTGTCAGTGTTAAAGGCTTTCGGAATAGTAATACCCAGTACAAGCCAAAATTAAAAAAAAAAAAAAAAAAAAAAAAAAATACAAGAAAATCTAAAAGGAGAATAACAAATATACCAAGCTGCTAGCAAGCAAAAAGTGGCGGAAGTTCAAGCAGAAGGATTAAAAGTTTTCCTCAAAGGGCGAACTAAGGCGTAACTCAAAGGACAGTTGCCATATTTTCACTTCTTTTTCTCTCCATCTCTTCCTTTCTCCATGGTAGTTGTTGTTTGAATATCAGCATTACTCTGGGAGTTCTTGTGCTCTGGTTTTCCTCTGTCCAAGTCTAACTTTTAGCGCAATGAAAGAAAAAGTCTTTAACACAAAGAAATTATCGCAATTTGCCGCTAGAAAAAATTGCATATTTTTAATGGCTTTGTAAAAAAATTCTTAGAATGTTCTTTTTGTTACCAAAAGATTTATCTTAATTAAACAAGAAACTTATTAAATATGTAAAGCTTAAGCTATGAATAGATTTGGTTTAAAAGTAATTAAATTATTTGCCATAATCCAACTGGTGACAAAATTTCTGTTCCTAATCCCATATATATATATTAGTATTAATATTAATATTGTTTTACATAGAATATGCGTATATTTAATATGAACTCCAATCAGACTAATAAGTCCCCAATCAATTCATGCAAATATATATTTTAATCTAATCTGCAGTGTGCAATCAACAAATGGCCAACAAAACTAACAGTGCTGCAGTTGACGGTTTACAGGTCACTGTTAAGTTTAACATCAAGAGTCAAACTGCTAGCGAAAGTGAAAGTTTGCCGGCAAATTGTGCTTATATGTATAAGAAGTAAATGAGTATAAGAGAGCGATAAGTAAGAGAGCGGCTAGCATATGACTACACTGAGGAAATAAGCTAATAAATAAAATACAAATAAATTATAAGATAGGCAATCAGTGCATCGACGCTATGTTGGATCGCACATCTAAAAACAGCTGAAATGTTTAGATTCTAAACTTTAGAATGTTTCTTGGTTATTTCTCTCAGTGAAATTGCAATGCATGCCATGCAAGCAAAGCAATAACACAATTACACACACACACTCACAGCCAATTTACCGAGAAAGACCGAAGTTACCTCGGGTCAGCACAGCTCTGCATTCGTGGGCGTCACATGCACCACAACAACATTCGCCGGCAACTGCGGCGCGCAGTATGCAAAACAAAGCTGAAACGTGCAGTTGGCGTTGGCAGCATCGCAGCATCGTAGCATCGCAGAATTAATCCATCCGAACGTAACGGTTCCACAAAAGCAACAACACGACACTTACGACGACTGCCGATTGCTGACTGCGACGCTGGCAGCGCGTAATACAAATTAGCAAAACGCAGCGCAAATAAACAAATAATTTTGCAGGCAGCAACACAAATAATTTAGACAGTGAAAAATAACAGAGAAAATTTGGTAAACTTAAGAAATCTTAGAAAAAATCTAAATCGTTTGCCAAATATTTAGAGAACCTCGAAAAAAAAAGTGCGTGCCATTTGTGAATTGTTTAGATGCCAATCGCATCCTAAGAAGGTGATGGGTTCTCTGCCAAAGAGGAAACTGTTGTCGCCTAAGAATGGTAAGTATTGGATACATTTATGTCCTTTGGCAGATGGATTGGCTTCAAGATACAAATGACACTTTGAAAATGTCCTCTTCATTGGAATTTATCATTTGGCAACAATTTGTACGAGGAGCCATTTATAACTGTTGCACGTGAAGGGGAAAAAGAAAAGTTATCTCCGGGTTAAGTTGAATCTAAGAAAGCAACAATTAGAGCAGAATGAATTGAATTCGAGTCAATGGACTCTTGAATTGTACAAATTTCTTCTCGTTTTGTGGAGAATCCTTGGCAACCAGTATATCCTTGCACTTTTTCCGACACTCTGACTGACTTTGGCTGATGACTGTTCTGTTGAAATGGGGGAAAGTATCAAAAAAGCGGTCCAGAACCAAAGAAAGCAATCAGCAGCTGTTACGCATGTAATTTGTCAGACAGATTTCTTTCAACGTCAGGCAGGATCTCCGCTCAGTCGAGTCGACCCTCAGCAACCCCCATTGTTTTTATTTTTTGCCGCCAAACTGTTTCCTTCCTGTACGGCTGACTGGTTGCCATTCGTTTACGCTCTTTGAGCCCGGACCCGACACAAAAAGCAAATAACTTTGACATTTCAGTGTAAATGAAGTGATAAAAAGTAAAAGACACAAACAAAATCGGCGCCAGCTCGAAAAACAAAAGCCAAAAACCTACAAAAAAAACATCTTTTCTCTGCCGAATTCTCAGTACTCTTCCATACTTTTTATACAGCAGCTTAAAATTGAAACTTCAATTGGGTGAATAAATTTAAACGCAGTACCTTGATTCCATTAAATATCTTTAGATTGACACTAACTTTTATCCTTTTAGTATCGCTAACTTATACATATTTAAACAAAACGAAAATACTACTTTCATTTCATGTCTTCGTAAAAAATTCAAAATAAACGAAAATCATATAAATTATATTTATTCAAATTATCCCAAGCTTTATTCAAGTTTTCCGAATTTTACTAATGTTTTTCCTTGAAGTAATGCATTACTTTAAATATTCCTAGAGCTAATTTGGCAGAAATAAAAGCAAGTTAACAATTTTAAGGGCAAAGTACTTTTCTATTATTATATCCTAACATTTCATACATAGTTAACATATACATACATTACGAATGAAAATAATCACAAGGTTTTGCTGAAAATTATTCGGAATGTGTTGGTCATATTACATCATAATGCATTTATAAAATATTCAAAACAATTATAGAAAAGTTTCTACTAATATTTTTTGTGCTATACAAATTTGATTCTGGGCGTTTCGTCAGGCCACAAGAGATACAAAAAATATTGTTTTTATAAATATACTGATCAAATATGTTTGTACCAGTCTTTTCGGTGGTCCAGGAGCGTGGTAAATAAGTTCGTGTTTCATATGAAAGTTAGCATTTTGTCTGAGGAGCTGTTATCTAGGGAAAGTAAATTTTAGAATATAAATATTTGTAAAACTTTTTTTATTCATTTCAATTGTTGAATTCATTAACTTAAATTTGTTAAACAGTTCTTATTCCTTTTAACAATATCTTATCTGAAGTATCTCGGTGATGTTCATGTTCATGGCTTTGATTGGCCTGGTGATCTTTTTGTGGAAAACAGTGGCAAGGGTGCGTCGCAACAAGCAGTTTATTATGACTAGCGGAATCGAGTTAGACTACTTTACTATTGTATTTGTTATTAAATTTACTTTTTTAAAGCGTAAAAATATTCTCTGTGTATGTTTAATTGACTTATTTTCTGTTTTGGGTATTGACTTATTTTCTGACTTGAGTACTGACTTATTTGCTGACTTGTTTTCTTTTTATTTGCCTTATAACCAGGTAAATGCATTTTTACGTGCCTCTTATGATTCGAAGTATATTTAAAGCTTTTGGGACAATATTTACACTGATAGGGCCGTTCGCCAGTATGAACTCGAACGTGCTCCATCCATAGGTACTTCTTGCTAAAGACCTTGTCGCAGGTCTTGCATATATGAACCTTCTTCGGTTTTAGCTTCTTAGGTACTTCCTCGTCAGCAGATGTACCTTCACTTTCAATTGGTACATTTTCTGGCCCACTCTCTGAATCGTTCTCTGCACTTTCGCTCTCATCGGTTATTTCTCCTAAAACTGGATTGTCTCTCTTTGGGCTGTCTTCGTTAAGGTTCTCTTCGCTTAGGCTCTCGCATGCTCTCTCACGCTCGATCTCATGCTTCTTCGAATTCGTTCTCTTTGGTTTCGTTAATTCTTTGTGTCGTTCCTTAGGAACAAGCGCTCTCTTAATTTTTATTTTAGGCACACACTTAATGATGTTCTGCTGATCCAAGGGCTCGTTTAAATCCGACATATTGTTCAATTGCTTACGAGTCTGCTCGAAGTTTTGTTTAAATCTGAACGCTGCATGCACATCGGATAAGCAAATTTGGCATAAGTGCTTTGGAAGTTCATCTTCGAGATTTACTTTTGTATCGACACACTCATTTAACATGTGCTCCAGGCTGGGATGTTTATCTGCCTCTGCTTTAAATATATTCACCAAGACCCCAGAGCTGGTCAAACAAACGCGGCAAGTCGGATACATGTGTTACTCGTTTGGCTTTCCGTTCAATACTGTCTCAAGAGTGTGCGGCAATCTCTCATTTATTACGATTCTCTTAATACTCTTGATAACTTTTCTACCCTTAGTAGGTACAAGTAACCCCAAATGTACCTGCGCCTTAATTAAAGTACCTACCTAGGTACACAAAATATTCGCGATTTCCGTACCTAAAAATAAGCCGGGCAGTTTCTTTTCTTAAGATTAGGAAAACGTATTAGTATGGCAAAAATTGTCATAATTGTTGATTACTGCCTCAAGAGTGTGCGGCAATTTCCCGTTTATTGCGTTTCTGCCCATAATTAGGTACAATTAATCCCAATTGTACCTCCTAGGTACAGAAAGTATTACCAATTTCTGTACTTAAATAATTTAGGCCTGTCTCTTTTCTTAAGATTAGGAAAACATATTAGTAAGCCAAAAATGGTGAAAATCTAATAAGATATTAATTAGTAATTTTTTAAATTGAAGTTGTTAATTATAATTTTATTTTAAGCTTATATTTTTGCGTCGACTTAATTTAATAATAACTAAACCGTAAAATAAACTGAATAAAATTAAAATATTTTATTAATATTTGAACCCTTAAAATCAGATGTAATCAGTGAACTAAAGGATAGCTGAAAAGCTTATGACAGACAAATAGTATGAGCAAATGCACGACTTAGCCTGAATCCACACAATCGTAAAGCAGACAGTAGTCAAACAATCAAGGATAAGAAAAAATAAAGTTAAGTAAAAATTTCCTTTTCATGTCAAAGAAACAGATTGGTAAAAGGGTTGGGATGGGTTCCATTGGAAATACCGAAAGAAATGTCAAACAGTTGTTACCTTTGAAAACAGGTTTAAAGGCTTAGAAGTAAAGAAATGTTATACTAAAGAAATGTTTTCCAGATTAATCAATATTATTGTATACAATACGGAAAATTCTTTAAAGGTATTTCCATTCGAGCAGTCTGTCGATATTTGGACTAGAAAAAATACATCCGTGCATCGCAAACAGATGAATAAAATTCTTTTATTGGTGAATAAAATTAAAGGATAATAATGAAAACTATTTAAGTGCTTATTCGTGATAATTGGCAAATCAGAACTTTGGGTCGTCATCACTTATTTAACGGCTGCTCTCTTTAAGCACTTAATAAGATATCAAAAGCTGCTGTAAACTTTCAACAATTTTCCCCATAGTACAAAACTTTTGCAATTAATTACTAGGAGAACCTTTAAACCGAGATATAAACAAGAGACTCAAAACGGGGCAAGAGCAAGTATCAAGTGGTAGGTAAAAGTTGGTAGTTGGCATTGCCAATGATACTCTACTTCAGTTAAGATAAGCGTTTGAGTTGCTTTCAATTAGTTTTGAGCTGCGAATTGGAATTGAATTTCAGCCACTGCTAGACGGAATACTTAAATAAATGATGAAAGGATGCAGAAATAAAGAGAATTGAGATTCACTGTGCATAATGAATTACAGTCGTGAACTTTCATGGCCGACTTTAGTTGGCCTACTTATCGAGCATAAAACTAATGAGGGAATGAATCATCCAGTCTGCAAGACTCCCACATGATGATAGACGATGTACAAGCAATCAGAAATAATGGAAAGTAATGAGAACTCAGCACCCACCCAACCAAACTGATTGCAGGACCGTCAATTAATAACAAACTGGTAGGTTATAACAGAAGAGGGAACTGAAGAAGAAATGACAGCAGGTGTTAGATAGCCGCTGTGTGTTGCCAAAGTGCTAATAAACTGTCCATAAAGTCCACAGTTTAAGAAATATAATAAGAGCATACAAACTTGGCTTAAAAGTTCCAAGAGAAAATATGTTCAGAGAATGCAACAAAGAAGAGAAAGTTAATGCAAAAGAAATTGCATGTCTAAATATGTAGTAACAAGTTTTAAAATGTAAAACAAAATTTTAAAAAATGTTTTCTTACTTTTGGGAGAGCTGCTTAGTAAATTTAATAAATTCAAAAAAATATTAAGCTTAATGTTGACGTTTTAATGCGCATTTGTTACAAAAGTTTTAGGTTCGCTTTTTCATGGTCCAAATAAGTTTTATCTGCTGAACATTTTTGACTTTTCCCTTTTTTACATTTTTACATTTTATGTAAAAATATCATTGACATATTGATATTATACCTTAAATAGTATACGACTCTACTGGAAGAGTTTATCAACATTTGTTTTAGATAGGTTTAGCCCCAGAAATTTCCTGTTATATCAGCTAGTATAAAGCATGTTCTTCTTTAATATAAAATGTATTTCTCCTAACCCTCCTTTTGTGTTCAAAAACAAGTTTGACTATGCTTTTGTTTCTTATCCTCAAAACTTGCCACAACTTTTTATCAAGTTGTCGCCAGGCATTTAGACTCACCCATTGTTGCACATTGCATCTGTATCCATCACCATGATTAATGTCCAAATTAAACAACGCCAGGCTGACGTTAATGACGACAAAAGAGAAGCAACGACAACAATGGAATAAGCAACAAAAAAAGCCAACTATAGTGTTAGTCACAAAACAAAATTGCAAAATATATTAACAAGAACAACAAAGGACAACAGCAACATGATAATAAATTGCAAATAGTTTGTGGGCATATTGTAGTAATCATAATCTATCTATTGAAAATATCTGAAAGTGAACTATTTTAGTATTAATTATTATAATTATTATTATTATAGTTAGCAAAATGGGGTTTGGGTGGTCTTAGGGAATACAATAGTATCAATATCATTAAAACAAATAAATAAAGGAGAGCTCACGATATTCAAAAGCCCATCATACAAATACCTGTGTACTTTTAATGTTGAGATTAAGAATTGTGTTGTAGCTCAAAATATTAGTACACAACTTAGTTAGAACAGTCACTTTCCCACAATTCGTTTGCATTTTGGGATAAATCTCTGATTTCTTTGGGTCTTCTAAATGATATAACTTTAAGTTTTGTGAATTAAATTAGGAGAATCTCGAAACAACTGTTGAACTGCCAAAATATTTTTTCATTTTCCTCGAATAACAGTGAATCTAATTGACGCTCGAAAAATATTTATTTTTATCGTTAGAAGTCAACAAAAATATAAATGTTTTAAGACCTTCAGACAAGACTACTACAGAATTTTCAGCTACCCTTTACGATATGGTCTCTGTGTTGATTTTCAATCACTCAGCAATTCAATCTGTATATCGACTTTTAATTATATAAAATATTTATTAAACGGAGTACAAATTAGCTAATCAATCAAGTCAAAGGCCAGATTAAACAACTACTAAACAATTATAGAGTATTCGATTCAACAAATACGCCCACAGAACGCGAACTCGATTAATTACCATATGAAATATTCTGGATAGACCCTCTCCAGCCTTTTTCCTATGAGTCATGAGATCAATTTCGTTATGCTTCCACTTCCATTTCGCAATTCAATTAGCGACCCAATGACGAAATGAATGATTGCCCAATGAAACAAACTGATGTGACAAGAGCACCCCTCAAAAAGTAACTGAAACCCTGAAACAACAACCCCAACTTAGAGATTATTGATTTGACGTTCTGCATGCAACACAAGAGAAGGAAAAGGTAGAAACTGAAATGATTGACTATGAAATACCCCGCACACAAATATCCTCTTAATATATATATATTAAAGCAAATGATAATCATTTAAAGTACAACGTCCACATTCTTTTATTATACTTTGTTATACCCGCTGCCTTCTTAAGTATATAATGGGTATCGAAAGAGTAATACACTGTTATATGCAGCTGATATGATAAAGTAAATTGGGCTGCACACAAAAAATATCAATTAATTAACGGCATGATTTAGTGTTAATTGAGCGTCAATACATCATTGATAAGTACTTACATGGATACGTACAATGGCGTCAGAGCTTCCCTGGGGATTGTCTGGCCTGGTTTAGTGCCTGTCCCTGTCCTGACTCATCTCCATCTTAGCCAACTTTCACTTTGCTCTTCACTCTTCTACTCCACTGAAGAGCAATCAATTTAAATTGGCAATGTATGAGTACATGATATTTTCATTGCTTCTGCTTAAATGAACTTATGTTATAAATGGAACAACAAATATGAAAGGAAGGAGGGTCATGGCTACAAATATTGAAAATACTTCAATGAGCAATGCAATAAACACACAATTGAATAACAATAACAAAGAACTGCAACAGCAAAAGAATTAATTAAAATTGTGAAACATTCATTGATTGGAAAAACATCCTGATGAAAAACATTGATGAGACTAGTCATCAAAAGCAAATGTGTATAACAGGATATCTATTGTTATTTATGGTATGTAAAACATTAGTCAAATTTGGCATCAGACCCCATGTGGATGAGATGCACGTTATCATTGAAGAGTCTATTTTAGGTAAAGGTTAAGTTAAGCTTAAGAGTCTTTAGATACTTTAAGACTCACTCCTTTTGTGCAATTGTTGTCAGTTTTCAGTATATAATATACTGTATATTTATAAGCAGGGAATGAAATCGAAACGCATTTCGGTTCCGGTTACGGTTACGGTACTACAATTGAAACGGTTAATTTCGGTTAACGGTTCCGGTTCCGGTTTTATTCCCTGTTTAGAAGTACATATATACATTCTTGACTTTCCACTAATGATACTGCGGACACTTTAAGACCTATACTTATAATAAACTATTATCAGAACCATCTCCTTCTGGCCAAATTGATTATTGTCGGGTATATAGATATAACACAGATGGCTGCATGCAAACATTGACGATCAAGTGCCATTGAACAACAACAACAGAAACAAAAATAACAACAACTGTTTAATAATTATTAATTGGCCATTCACGTTGCTAATTGCATTTAAAGCGAAGCAGCAGCAAACGACTTTCGACTTTCAAACTGGACCATTTGCTTTTGCCTGCCGCATGATTTGCTTTCCATTTTCCTCTCTGTTTTGTTTATTTATCTTTATGCTTGTTGAATCAGCTGTAAATATCCACAAAGAGCAACTGATTGAAGTGATTGACAGTCTGACTGACTGACTGGCTCACCAACTTGCTTGTCAACGCATCAGAGCACGTGGCGCCACGTTCTGGCAAATTTTTTTCCTACTTAAACTTCCCTTGCTGATAATTAAACCTAAAGCGTTATATATGCGCAGGTGAATGGGAACTAAGCGAAAAAAAATCAAGTTCCATTGAAACGGAAAGAAAAGCCAGTCTTTTCAGAGGGCTGCAAAGAGGAGAGTAAAGGATAGACAAATCAGTTCAGTTGAAGTGGCCACAGGGCGTATGATTCTTGTAGAGCAATTCAATACGTCAATACCAAAAAAACAAGTTTCATTGAATCGAATACTAAAGCAAAGTCAGCAGTGGAAGTGAAAGACGGAGTGACGGACACTGAGATCAGAACAATTCCTTTGAGCTTTTTTGTTTTTTACCCTCCGATCGAAGGAGCATATTTATGCCTGTATGAAGAAACGTACATCAAATTAGATTTCAAATAAGTTTAGTTATATTTAAACCCTATTATGAAAAAACATAAATTGCTTTACAAATCTCTAGCAACCCAAAAAGTAACATAAAATCAATATTAAGTGATCCTAAAATCCGTCTTAAATAAAATAAGAAGGGCGTATATTATATTTTTAAGCAATTTTGCTTTTTAATATAGCGTTTGTTAAACATTAATTTTGTAAAATTAAAAACAAATAATAATTATTTTAATTTTAACTATGTTGATTACATTTAGAGATTATAAGAAACTGTCAGATCTTTTTGGATTAGTTTTTATTTTTAATTTGCAAAAGATAAGTTCCATTAATTTAAGTCTATCAAATAGTTTTTACCTAAAGGAACAATTCTTTGCCTTGAGTTAAGTTTTAATTTTGGCATGCACGGTCCTCACGTGACGGAGAAGGTTGTGCTTTTGGAAAAATTCCTTTGGGCAATATGTACACTGGTAATCGCGTTTCCCCGTGTGAATGCGTAGATGTGTATCAAGATTCGTTTTCTGTACAAATGTTTTCTCACAGTGCGGACACTTGTAAGGTCGTACTTTATTGTGAATAAGTAGATGTTTTCTTAGATTTGCTAACTGTGTGAAGGCTGCCTGACACTGTGGACAACTGTAAGGTCGTTCACCGGTATGAACTCGTGAGTGTATGTTTAATTTCTCCCTCCTATCAAATGTTTTGTCGCAAAGGTCACAGGTGTGTATCTTCTCTTTCGTAACAGCTTTCTCGGCTTCTGTGGAATCTTCATCAGTTGTATGTGGTTCCTTTGACTTTGTACTTGTTTCATTTTGACGATCGCTTTCTTGGGTCGTATCACCACCTAAAACTGCTTTCTTTTTGTTAGGTTTCTTCGAACAGACGGTGTGAAGGCGCAGGTGCCTGTCAAGATTCGACTTCCAGCCAAATTTTCTAAGGCAATATTCGCATTGAAAGGAACGTCCACCCGTATGAACTTGGGCATGCCGCTTCCAGACTGCCTTCTTCTCAAAGACTCTATCGCAAATATTGCAAATATAATCCGTCTTCGGAGTTTCTTCTTCGCCAACGGATATTTCTTCGCTAAGTGACTGATCTTCTGATACATTTGCACTACCGCTCTCTTCAGTTGTCTCTTCCAAATCTGGTTTATCTACATTTAGACTCTCTTTGTTTTGGTGCTCTGCTTTCAGTCTGTCTGCATGCTTGCTCTCTTCCTTCTTCTCATCAGAGGGATGAACTCTCTTGTTCTTTTTTTAAATTGCTTAAGAGTCAATTCATAGTTTCGTTTTAATCTAAATGCGGAATGCGCATCTGATACACAAGTTCGACATATCTGCTTCGAGAATTTATCTCCACGTGTTACTTTTACTTCGACGCAATCATTTATCATGAGCTCCAGGCTGGGATATTGTTCTCTCACTGTAGTGAATATATCCACCAAGTTCTCTGAGCTGGTCATACAAACGCGACAAATCGGATCCATGTGCTATCTGTTCGACTGCCCGCTGAATACTGCCGCAAGAGAGTGCGGCAATCGACAATTTATTGTTATTCTCTTAATGCTCTTGATGATGTTTTTACTCGCAGCCATATTCAGGTACCAATTTTCCGCTAAAGTATACTGTGCTTTTTCTGTACCCAAATAATAACATGTGTTGGCTTACAATTGATAAATGTACGCAATAATTTTTTTAAACGACTTTGCTTTTGGTCTGCTAAATATTTGCCTTCGTCGATCAGCTGTTGCATACAAATTATGTTGTGTTCCTCAGATCGAATTTCGGAAAACATTTCAACACTAGAAGTTCCAACAAAATCCGACAACAACAAAATACGAGTTTTGATTCTTTCAATATTTTAAAATATTGATTATGCTTAAAGAATGCAAACTGAAAGACGCTTTTAGATTATGATCCTTATTATTGATTAGCAAAGATTCATTCTATGATTTAATAACGATAAAATAGTTTTGGTCGTTTCAGCACGTCTTTTTTGCTCTATCTTATCAAAATCGCTCACTAGTTCCCAATTTCCTGCTACAAGACTATCACTAAAATCCTTTCGTTATCTCTTAGCTTTATATTCTGATCGTATCGATAAACTGCTCGCACATCTGAAATACACCATTCACATACATACATACTTTATTTTGGGGTGTTTCTCATCTTTATTTGCTTGAAAGTTGAAGCATTCCTTTATTATATCTACCAAACGGAGTTCCGACGCAGTCAGTCTCTCAGTAAACATATTCGTCAAGGTAACGAAGCTGCTCATGCAAACACTGCAAAACTGGTTTCATTTCATTCAATGTGACTGTGTGTTGCAACCACCAAATTATTAAGACTCACAGATGTTTCCAACTATTCAATGCATAAGATGATTAGGTAAAAATATAGATTACCTGTGCTTGCTAATTTTTGCAATACCCTCTATGATTTATTATGTAGGGTTTCTCTGTTTTTCTTCACCAGCAGAACACCTTTTTTCGTACATCCATATAGTTCATGCGTAAAAGTACTGGTTTCAATATTCAAATACATATTTTAGCTTTTTCAAATTATAACCCCGGAAACACTAGTACTGTTCCTGCAACTGCTTTGATTTTGATTAGCTCGACTTGATTTCATTAAATCAAAAAATGCCGGAAACGACCCGTTTAGCACACTGATTTGATTTAGCTTCAAATGCAAAATAATTAATTAAATGTGGCAAATTTTTCAAGAATATATTACCCTTCTTCGATTTCGTTTTTAACTTTTTATACCTTAGTAGATTTATTTGTCTCGAAATGTATAACGCATTGAAGTAGGCGTTTCCGTCTGCTGTTTTCGGTTTTGTGTCGTTTTATGTTTTCGATTCTTCTTCGTCAACAAATTAGGCGCAATTACTGATTTATTGGCGCAATTACTGATTCCTTCTTTTTATATTCGCTCTTACAAAAAAGTTCTCTTTTAATTTAGTTCATCTTTGTTCCGATACTCTTCATTTCGGTACTCTGCCTTAACGCTCTAATCGTAATCGCCTTCTTTTTTGTTCGGCCTTTTTTATTCATCTCTTTCGTCAACAATATTTTGCGTCATATTCAGTGATGCAAATTTGGCCATTTTTGGATAGATTTGTCCTATTTATAGCTGCTTCAGCCGTGAAAAATTTCAAACATCCTCTTTCCGAAAATCTGACCTCTTTTAGATGCGGGCTCTACGATCCAAAAATGATTTTATACAGCCAATTTTTGAACCTTTCGAAATTGGTAATGATAAAAGGATATGAAAAAAAGGATTGGAATTGATAAAATGGAAGAACGTTGAAAATACGTCAAAGTTTTGGTCTAAAATATATAATAAGACTCTCCAGGCAATAAGCAGTTGGCATCACTGGATCTATTCGTAATCGCTACCTTTCTTGTTTGGCCTTTTATTCGTCTCTTTCGTCAACAACTATTTGCGTCATATTATGAAATTCAGCGCTCTTTTCTCTTCAGTTGTATCCGGTTTTTTTTTATCGTGTTTACAGTTTGTCACATGTTAAGCATTGCTCTTCCGATCAGAGTGATGTTAGAAATCTACTCTCTTGTCCTCTCTTACATCCCATTACTTGTTGAACTGCTTAAGAGTCAGCTCGCGGTTTCATTTAAATCTAACTCATCCAATAAAATCCTTAAACTGGTCATGCAAATGCAACAATTTAGATTTGTGTGTTTGCTTGTTGAGATTTCCGTTTATTATGTTTTTAGCCGCATTTAGGTACACGTCCACATCAACGGTACGTGTGCTTAATGTAAGGTACTTATTTAGGAATGGGAATGTATTCATACCCAAATAATCATCTGATCTGGCTTACAATATCATAAGTTCTGCTATTAGAGGTGTCGTAAAATTTGCAAAACTATAACTTCAATCGAATATAGCGCAACTAACTTTGGCGCGCCAAAGTTTGGATACCCTTGCAGTGCCCCGTGTCAGCCGCCAGATTTCTTACAAAATTTGTTAAATGTTGATTTGGAACCGATCGATCCTATGGCAGCTATATGATATAGTAGTCCGATTTACACCAAATTTGGTATCGATGTAAAAACTATACCAAACACACAATCTGTGAGTTTGGTTGAGATATCTTAAGAAAGAAGAACAAAAAAGTTTTTCATACTTAATGTTGATTTTAAACCGATCGTTCCTATGACAGCTATATGATATAGTTGTCCGATTTGAGCCAGATTTGGTAGAGATGTATGAAACTGTGTCAAACACACAATCTGTAAGTTTGATTGAGATATATTGAGAAACAAAAAAGTTTTTCATACTAAATGTTGATTCCGAACCGATCGTTCCTATAGCAGCTATATGATATAGTGATCCGATCCGGCCGGTTCCGACATATGTACTGCTTGCAGTAAAAAGACGGACGTGTACCAAGTTTCCTCAAGATAGCTTCAAAACTGAGAGACTAGTTTGCATAGAAACAGACAGACAGACGGACAGACAGACGGACATGGCTATATCGACTCAGCTTATCGCCCTGATCAAGAATATATATACTTTATGGGGTCTGACACGCCTCCTTCAATGCGTTACAAACTTCGAAGAACTTGGAAGAAAATTTATTTTTTTTTTTTAAGAAATAGAAAACGTGTTTTTTGAAGAAGTAGAAAAAAGAGGTAATTTTAATATTCTTAGCAACTCGGATAATGTGGTGTAAATATTCACAAGTTAGTTAAGATTTTACTTGTTTTTAAAGCCTCGGATACAAAATTAGCACAAATAGGGACCCTCTCATATATCCGATTTCGATTTTCGATAAATATTTCACTTGTTATTAATTTACATTTACATACATAAATTATATATATTTTATTCAATTCTTTTTATACGGCTGTGATGTAGCCCAAATAAATACATACATTTAAATTATTGACAATTTAAAAAGCAAATAATACACAAATGGAATAATTATTAATACTAATTTGACAAAAGAGCCAATGTCAATAATAAAAACCAAATATTCGAATCTGACCAAAAATTATGCATCTCAATAATCCTACAATGAAAACTCAAAATATGCGAATGACAAAATCGTTTGCATTGTGGTAACAATTGCACGCAATGCATACGCCCCTAGTGCCGTGCCACGCCCACACACATGGTGGATTTGCAACTGCAACATATGTATGTATGAAAGGAATGCGCATAGTTCAATTATTCCAAATAGTACCTAAAATTGTGCTACAATTTTTGAGTTAAACTATCGATGCGTACAATGCTCCCACTTAACAATCTCATCCCTTCCCCTAATGAGCCTCGTCCGAGGGCGCACAATAAACATAACTAACAGACAGGAGGGGGGCGTTTTGGCGGAATGGGCGTGGCAATATATTGGTGCTAATTTATGCAAATTGCGTCATGTAAACGCATACACAGCGAGCAGTCCATAAATTGCACTACAGGAGGGACGTGTTGCACTAACTCCCTTAAACAATGCCACGAAATTTGAGCTTAAATCACGTTATTGTTGTTAATACTACTCTTGATAATAAGCTTGTAATTGAGCTCTGCTAAAGCTACTTACTTAGGTTACTCTGTTTATAAATCTTTTTAAGTTGTCTAAGGGGCGTTTTGCATGAAGGATTCAGAAATTTAAAAGCAACCTTAAGAAGTTGTCTTCTGCGTTGTCTTCAGTTTTTATGTAAGTTGGAAGAAATTAAGAAAGTCATTTTATCAAAAATAGTATGGTACGCTTTTAAAATTAATTGATATATTTAAATTTAAAGATAATTTTCCAAAAAAAGAAGAACACATGATATTATAGCCTTCCAGAGCCTTTTATTTAACTTTCAATTAATAACAGTTTTATTACATAGTACTCTTATTGTATCTTTTTATCTCTTATTATAAGTAAAAACCAAAATCACAATGTGTTTCTCTCGAGTAAAAAAGTTTTCCGTTGATTTTTGACTCTTGCTAAATTTATCTGCTTAGATTCACTGTTTATAGTTATTTAAGTTCAATACAATGCCTTACGTTCTGACTACTCTGTCAATCCGAGAACCAAATCCAAACTTCCATTTATGTATGTATACGTATCTACTTTTAAATTGATGCTAAGCATGTGAGTAACAGGCTGTCAGGGGAATGGTGTTAAAGCCATGTCAGAACGCAGTGAATCCAAAACGGTTTTTAAAAATATTTAAAGACAAGGCAGTTCCTTCGAATAAAAAATGGGTGGAAATGAACCCATGGAACAATAAACAGAGCCAGAAGTTAATGGGATATTGGACATAGGACTAATACCTGCTGTTGAAGCCACAAAACCAACAATAGCAACAACAATGGAACCACATCAAAGTGTGGCTCTCCTATGGCCAAATTTGGGCTACATTTCAGTTGGCAGACAAAAGGTGCAAATGCGTCTGTTAAAAGCCAAATTCCACTGTCTATGATAAATGGTCGAAGGGAAAAAGGGACATGGGGGTAATCGCTGCGGTACCTTTGGATTGTGTTGAGGGGCAACATAAATAAAATGAGCAGACCGGCAGAGTAATGGTCATGGAACCGCAGTAGTTTCTCAATTTGGAGCACTCTGCACTTGGTTAACAATGCGAGAAAGTCGACACACACAAACTCATACACAGACGTGCACACATAATTGAGCTGACAGGATGAGCAACTAACCAGTGTCCTGAACAGTGAGTAAAGTCAACATGTGGCTTATTGGAATACCTTATACGAAGAGACCTACAAGATTCAAAATTAATACATACTGATTGCTGGATTCTAATTTCTAAATTTAACTTTTTTTAAATGGCAATAAAACGATAAAAACTATATTTCACTTTAAATTTTATTGTGGGGATTCAAAACTAACCAAAGACCTGGTTAAGTACAGTAAACGAATTACACGAAATAAAATATACAGGCATCTTTTGCCGACAATTGCTTTTGGAAACAACTGTTCTAAATGTTGGTGCTCCTAAAAAGTTAGAGATGTTAATCTTTCGAACAGTTTCTTAAACTAACAATACAAAAATCTGCTGCTGATTATTAATTTCGAGTTTCTACAAAATAATTTATTATTGCTGTCTTTAATAAAATTTATAAATTAATTTAAAATGTGTTCCACAACTAATTAATTAAAGTTAATTTACTAAACTAAAAGTTTTATCAAATGTCTCAATTTTATTTTTTTGGCATTTGAAAGCACCGGTTGCTTGTTTTGAGGAATACTAAAAATTGCTTTGGAGCTGCTTTTGGGTTGCTACAGTTTTGTAGAACTTGCCTGATAATCAATTAAATATGTAGCTTCGATCAAATCCTTTTCTCTGTTGAGAGTTTTTCTAAGAGATTCAAATATCTTAAACACTTAAAGTTCTTTGAAAGACTTGTCAACTTTTAGAAACGACTGCAGGTCAATATGCTGTAATATTAAAGATGTTATAAAGTTTGAAATTGTAACCCATTGTTGGAGATGAAAATTAAACAGTTGAAAAGATAAAAAGAAATCCAATTAAACTAGAATATGTGTATTTTCGATAACGTGAAAATACACATACTTTTGACACACACTGTTTACCAGCACGCTT
The DNA here is from genome assembly GCA_035043265.1 of Drosophila testacea. Classification (NCBI taxonomy): domain Eukaryota; kingdom Metazoa; phylum Arthropoda; class Insecta; order Diptera; family Drosophilidae; genus Drosophila; species Drosophila testacea. The sequence continues at coordinate 609,629 of JAWNND010000378.1, read as the reverse complement.
GTTATCGGGCTAAACAATTGCTTTGTGATCAAAAGGTTTTAATTTTCAGTATAGAGTCCTTTACAACTGGTTGTTACATTCATGTTTTTTATCAAAGCCCCAGCTGAGTGGCTACCTGTGGTGGGCACACGACCCGACCCAAAAGTGTCCCAAAGATTAAGTGCGGTCAACATTTGGCAAACAGCGACACGGAGAACGACAGAGAGGGAAAGAGAGAGAGGGAGAGAGAGAGAGAGAGGGAAATGGCCATTGTTTATGTTGCACTTTACACTGGGCCGCACACACTTCATAAACACGGCCCACTCCAAGTGCACTTGACAGGAGGCGCAGTCTGTTGACTTGGCGAGGATTGTTGGTTAAGAGGCAAGGTTGAAGGTTTCCATGCAAATTTGCTAGCCATATTTGCATGCTCTCCCACTGTGTTTGTGTATGTGTATGTGCATGTTGATGTTGCTGTTGTACTTGTTGTTTATCCAAAAATTATGCTCCTCGCATGCCGCAACATTGTCTAATCCAGGCAGCAGAAGGCAGCTAAGCAATTGCCAAGCTGTTGCCTGCCACGATATCCATCCTTTCCCTTCTTCATTCTCTTTTCCTTCGCCATCACTTCTTCTTTTTGCCATTTCAAGTCTTGTTTTTGCTTGCCCTGCGCCTTCTTGTATGCAATATATTTTGCCACACTGTTTAACTTACTCTGCGGACTCTACTGTAAATTTGTGGCATTATCCGCAAGCGTGCAACAACAACGACAACTTGTAAGTTTCAAGTATGTGCCAATGATGCTTTCCTTGGATCTTGGCTAAACAGCTGTCGGTTGGTCTTGAAGTAGTAATGGCAAAGTTTTACACAAAACTTTTAATTAATTACGCACACACTTTGAGGTTCCCTTGCTTGTGGTCCATAAATCAAATCAATCAAGTGTTAAGAAATTAAAGCAACTTTCAATGTGCTCCGATTAGGAACTAAATCAAAGATACTTCAATTACTGAGAGTAGTTTCCCACTGTTTCTATTCTGGCAATAAATCAACTCTTACACAGACAAAAAATATCGTTTTAAAATTAAAGTTGAATATTCTCGATATTAGCTTGAATTTCTTAAGCATGCTTTCAGGATAAATTTGTAAAGTTAAGACTATTCGGATTAAATGTGAATGACTCAAATATGAAAATATGGCTAAAATACTTATTTCAAGTACTTACTCAAGTATTCAAGATACATTTTTCCTGAATGTAAGCGGAAAACAGAACTTAAATCAAGAATTTCGAACTCGGCTTAAGAAGATCACCCAACTTTTGACATTGTTTAGATTCATTTTATCCTGGATATCCCAAATTTTTTTCTGTGTACTCTACTTTAGTTTAAGGATTCACGAATGAATGAATTTCGATTCATTGAATTTTGTGACATTTTGAGAATCGTAGTGGGGAACAATTTTTAACTTAAGAATTCAGTAATGGTCCATATAAAAGTAGAATATGATAGGCATGGGTATCGATATTATACATTTTTTTAATATTTTTCATTATTTAACGTCGACAAAAAGCATTTGACAAAAAACTAAGTTTACAATAGATTTAAAATAAGACAACATAATAAAATAAATTAAATAGCATATAGTTTTTTATAAATATTAATTTTCTCCGTCGACATAAAAATTATATAATATAAGTATGAAACATAAAGTAAAGGGTCTAAAAATGTTATAAATAGCGATACCCATTCCTAGTATGGGGTCGTTGCTCCTATCAATATAGTTCAAGAATCGAAATGTCTCTAAAGCTGACACTTTCAGCGATGTTAAGTCCAGAATACAACACAAAATTTCACAGCTTTTGTTTGATTTTTTTTGCTGCTTTGTTGCAAATTCACACACGCTCTAAACAGCTGCTTTATAGCCTCTTTGCACATCATCATCAGGAGTAGGGGTTTCAGCCATGTCCGGCCACAAACTGCACATCATCCAACCCAAAGACAGGCTTAACCCAAGGGGAAAAGAGGAAGAGGGAAAGTAAGCAGGACAGAGCTGTGGCAAAGTCTCATAAACTGCATAAATTTTTAATAAGCGCCGCACACAAAATGCAGCCAAGGGACAAAACTGATGACAACAACGTTGACAGCATTAGAGGATAGCTGGCAAGAAGGGGAAATAAGGGGGTCAACTGCACCTTCCGTTGCTCTCTGACCGCAGTTGTCAGTTGTCTGTCTCTGTCTCTGCGTCAGCAACCAAAAATTGCCACTTGAAGTTGCCGCTCAAGAACTGCAGCATTCATTTCTGCAACACATGTGCCATTTGCCTCTCAAATGGCAATCAATGTTCAGCATGCAGTGGACAGTGCACTCCTCTCACCCTTTCACCCTTGCCCCTGCCTTACCCTTGGTGTTGACTGTTGCAATTTGCGCCTGAATTGTGGTCGCAGATAAGAACAATTACAGCAACAACGACAACTGCAAAGGGAGGAACAGCAGCTCTGCACTTTGCCATTTGATAGCACAATAAAAGCCAAAAAGCATTCAACAGATACGAAAACGATAGCAGTCAAAACAACAGCAGCAACAATGGGAAGACAGGTGTAAAACTAAAGCCGTTAAGGCCCTGTCACAAACCTGTCGAAACCAATAACAATCATACGACACACATAACAACACTGGAATGTAGCCAAAAGTGCATATACAGCTTTCTAAATACTCTGCATATTGTATTATATAAGACATATATATAAGAAATATAGTCAAGCAGAAATCTAGTCCGCAAATTTAACAAAAATTTTCTTTTCTTTGTAAATTTAGAATTCTTGTCTTAAAAGTTATTGTAATTCGATTTTTAATTGATTCTTAAGAAATGTCATTTCATTAAAATTTAAACTTGACTAATTGAATTATATAATAAACAATTGTCAGTCAAGCTCCGCATTTCGTAGAATTTTATAATTTCTCTTCTTAGAAATTCAAAACTAAATTAAAACAACAGAGAATATGTTACATATGTATGTACATATAAAAGCACATTAACAGTACTCGTCTCTATTACATCTCTTTCTGTCATTCATCTAAAAATATATTAAATCTCGATTGTTAAATATAAATTCATATTTCTTACAAAAACTTCAGCTTAACTTCATGTCCTGTCCGCAAAAGTCCAAATTGATTGCACAATCAGAAGCCATATCCCATCCAAATCAAAATACACGGCCTTCCCTTTCCACACATGTCAATTCTATTGAATTCTTGTTTTCGTCCTCAAATTTCTCGTTAATTGCAACTATCATTGATTGAAGGCGATTTGCTGCTCAGATTTCTTTATGTAACTGTATTTGACAAAAGGAATACCCTATCAAGGATAGATCAGTGCTTACACTCAGATCAAGTCTTCAGTACATTGTAAATTGAAACAACTAAATTTCAGCACAATTCCATTCATAATAATAAATATTTTCTTGTTTGTTAATTTTAGACCCAGTACTTTAAAAAGTACAAATGGGTCTATTACGTTTGCAAAAAAAATGTGCGTAACAGGCAGAAGGAGGCGTGGCAGACCTCATAAAGTATATATATTCTTCATCAGCATCAACAACCGAGTCGATATAGCCATGTCTGTCTAAAGGTCTGTCCGTCTGTCAATCTGTCACTTTTATGAGTTCCTAGATCGAGGGAGTATAAGAGCCAGAGACACCAAATTTGGCATGTAGATTCATCTATATCTTGCATTGATCAAGCTTGTTTAGATTTTTGCCACTCTCCCTCGTCGCCGGAAATCGAAATACAAAATTCAGTCGAATTACAAGAGCCCTTTAATGCTAGCGACTTGATTATTGGTACATATAACATACAGTGTGGTCCAAACCTGTCCAGAAAATTTCAGTCCAGTCGGATGATAAACACGGAAGTTATTCAACAAACAATGTTACGGGCATAAGTACGACGAGAGACGCTAGCGACTCATGTATAAGTAGCGTCATCTGTTGTATGGTATGCAACATTGAGAACAATCTTTAGTAAACGCTTTCAAAAAGTACTAGGTCTCCTACTGTCGAGCATACTCTACTGAACATTACTGCATTTTAAACTAAGGTAAGAAAATATCTCTATGTACAACTTTCAATCTAAAAGTATAGCTATGTAACTAAGAATGGTTTACTACGATATCATTTATAGCCAATCGAGGAAGTTGCAAACAGCAGAAATTTTTTCGAATACACCATTTAAACACTCTACTCCCATCGTCAAACGAAAAAAACCATTCAGCTCTCTAGCTTTTAATGTCGCAAGGAGTGTCAATTAGTCAGTCAGCTTAAGCAAGACTTAGATATACAAAAATACATTTAGTAGTAATTGTTATATTTATTTTGAAAGCTTGGATTTGAAACTTTTGAACAATCTGAATTTACCTGTTATTTATAACAATTACAATCTAAATTCGGTTTAACTGAATGGACATGGAATATTTATAGGAAGTATCCTAAATTACAAAGGACATTTTAGAGATTGCCAACACTTTTGTTAGCTTAGCAATTTACTGAAATTTATGTGTCTGCCATCTTTTTTTAGGCCATCTTTACTTGACCCAACTGGCTATAATAGGAACATATTCATAAGCTTGAGGCTAAAGTGCAATATATATGCATTGCGAAATATACTGCAAATTAATTTGTCAGGCAAACAAGTAAGGCTTGTACTGAACATATTTAGACTGAGGCGATTTGCAAAAGAAATTGAGCAGAATACGAGAAAATATGAGAAAAACTCAAGGCCTTTTCGAGCTGTGTTGCTGTTGCATTTGTCCAATGCAACACTAAGCGACTTATCCATCTGCAACTTATATAAGCATAACTGCATACGTATTTGTATGTAGATATTGTACAAATATTGCGCTCGACACGTGCCACAAGCACAAATTGTTGTTTGTATTGACGCCTTTTGAGGCATGCACAGAAAATACATATTTATACTAGTTATTTGCATAATTTCTGCGTTGTTCTTATGCAAAGATACGCAGATACTCGTGCAAAGATACATTTTATATAAGCTGGTTACATTTTGTTTCGTGCTAAAAAGTCTTTTCCGACAAATTTATGTGTAATTTAATTTTAATTTAAATGGTAATTACAATTTTCACAAAATCACAATATTCTCACAATTTTCCATTTCTTTGATTGTGATTTTGTATGTTTGCGTCAAGTTAATTGTGCGTATTATTTGTGCAATCGACTTTCAAGTACGATTTATATTTAAATTTCTTTCAAAAAAAAGTTGAGGACGAGAAACCAAAGTTTGATTTGGGCATTTTAAGAAGTCAATTCCCTATCAGTCAAATAAAAACGCTTATTAGGGCATGAATAATTTGTTAACGAGCTGGGGCTCAAGAAGTTGAATATAAAATTATAAGAACCTAGCACCCTAGGCAATAGGGATGGGTATCGATACTTTAACATTGATTTTATATTTTTGTTTATTTAATGTTGAATGAAATCTGTCCACATTAGATTTAAATTAAATTAGCCATGCATACAAGTTCAAGATGAAATAGTTTATCTTTATTTATGTGTATAACAGGAATTATAAATTGAATATTACTTTATCTAAAATCTTATTTTAAAATTTACAATTTAAAAAAATTTACTCTTGACTGCTTTTTGCTGGCGTAAAAAATCAATGAAATAAAAAGAAAATTTTCACACCTGTCAATCAATAAAAGCAAGCGAGCTGATTTACATATGGTATGTAGAAACTTAAGTTGACATAAATTCATTTGTATTTCATGGCTTTAGAGATAAGAATCAAAAGTCACTTAATTAAATCTGTGTGTGCTTCCGCAAAAACATCATACTTAAACATAATGTTAATTTAGCAATTTACTATTATTTTGCAGACCAAAACTCAGACCAAATGCTGACCACGAGTTCGACAAAGTGAAAACAACAGAACACAAAGATTTAGGACCGCAAAAACATTTCTATGTCAGGAGAGAAGGAGAGACCTATATAAATAAGAGACAGATTGCGGAAGTTAACTAACAAATCAACATGTGGTTACTAAGTCTGGGACTGAATTTGGCCACTGGCAGCCCAACGGAGTCGCAATTGGATTTGGGACTTAGCAATAGCACAAATGCATACTATCCCAATGATACCCTGTATAGCACACAGTCGGGAGAGTATTTTACTGCCACAGGCAGCTCGATGCATGCCACAGATCTGCCCACGTATCAACATTGCATTGCAACTCGTAATTCTTTTGCGGATCTGTTGACATTGGTGCTTTATGGCCTCGTTTGTATAGTAGGTCTATTCGGGAATACCCTTGTCATCTATGTGGTTCTAAGGTTCTCCAAGATGCAGACGGTTACCAACATCTATATACTCAATCTGGCTATTGCGGATGAATGCTTTCTGATTGGCATTCCATTTTTGCTATACACAATGCGCATTTGCAGCTGGAGATTTGGGGAGGTCATGTGCAAGGCTTATATGGTGAGCACCTCGATAACATCCTTTACATCTTCCATCTTTCTGTTGATAATGTCGGCGGATCGATATATAGCCGTCTGTCATCCGATATCCTCCCCACGTTATCGTACTTTGCACATTGCCAAGTTGGTCTCGGCCTTGGCATGGAGCACCTCGGCGGTGTTAATGCTTCCAGTTATGCTTTATGCTAGCACTGTAGAGCAGGAGGATGGCATCAACTATTCATGCAACATTATGTGGCCGGATGCGTATAAGAAACACTCGGGCACCACCTTCATTCTATACACTTTCTTTTTGGGCTTTGCGACGCCTTTGTGTTTCATCCTTAGCTTCTACTATTTGGTCATCAGGAAACTCCGATCGGTGGGACCCAAGCACACGACCAAGTCAAAGGAGAAAAAGCGAGCCCATCGAAAGGTTACACGTCTAGTGTTGACCGTTATCACGGTCTACATTTGCTGCTGGCTACCACACTGGATGTCACAGCTGGCGTTGATCAACTCCAATCCGGCACAGCGTGATCTTTCCCGTCTCGAGATACTCATATTCCTACTGCTCGGTGCTCTTGTCTATTCCAACTCGGCAGTGAACCCGATACTCTATGCTTTCCTCAGTGAAAACTTTCGGAAGAGCTTCTTCAAGGCCTTCACCTGCATGAACCAGCAGGATATCAATGCCCAGTTGCAGAATGAACCGAGTGTCTTTACTAAACAGGGCAGTCGTCGTCGTGGTGGCTCAAAACGTCTCTTGGCTACAAATCCACAGCAGCAACAACAGCCGCCTCTATTGGCCATCCACATGGGTAACAATAACTCATCGACCACGACTTCCTCGACGACAACGGCTGAAAAAACGGGATCAACAAATGCTCCCAAATCTTGCAGTTCCAATGGCAAGTTAACTGTGCCAGGAGCTGAGAATCTCATAATTTGTCTGAGTGACCAGCAGGAAGCTTTTTGCACGACAGCTCGACGGGGATCGAATTTGATAGAGCAAACAGATTTGTAAAATTAGATCAGAAATATTCATTAATATACATATATGTATGTAAGTTTCGATTTTATGTGTGCTTAAGGTTAAGATGTTTGGCATTTAAATATAGGGTAACATTTTCTACGTCTATGTAAGTGTGTGTGTATTAAAAACTAGTCAATTTCTTCTAAGCAGTATTATTATATTATCTTATAAACAGCCACATTGTGTTTTATACCGAATTTATACCCTCTGAAGTCCTGACTAGACTAGTCCATTCGTATTCAGCCGGATAATTTCCCAAGATTCCAAAATTATTTCTTAACTAATGATAGATTTACAGTATATACCTATTGTTAAGATTTTTCTGCAATTAATACATACATTTTTAACTGTCAGCTATCCAGTAATTTTATAAGAAGTCGCTCAAATTTAGAAGAAAGCATTGAGAAGAGACCTCAGCTTCTTCAGCCAAGTAAAAATTTATGTTAGATTTAAGATAATTCATTTATGTAAATGTGCTTCTTAATGGATCAATAAATCTAATTTAAAATTTACCACAGCAATTAAACTAACTTTAAAAGAATTATTAAAAAATACACAGAGTAAGTAAAGCGAGAAAGGTAGACATATAGTATTACATTGAAGTAAATGAAAATATTTTATTGACTTACAGGAATGTAAACTTAATCAACGTTTGAAGACTTTATTGAACATTCCAAGCTTGGTTTCTGTAGCTCTTATACTCTGTGATTGACATTCAAAGAAACAGACGCACACACAGCAGAAAGACAGGAATTAATCGAATATATTTTTACATTTATTTATCAGAAATGAAGTTGAATTCTTTTGAACTCTTTTTAACCTCCTTTTCAATGTGTAGTTGAAGAAAATGATGCTGGTAACGTTAAAAACAGAAGACACTTTTTAAGAAGAAGAAATAAAAAAGGCTTGTCCTTGCTGCCTGGGTGGACAGCGTAATGCATTAACAGCGTAATCCAATCAGGCGTAATAATGAAATGCTCAGAGCCAGAGACATTCCCAGTGGGGAACAGGACAGCATGCAGACATTTCAGGCGCCAAATACGCAGCCGAAATGCAACAGACAGCGGGACATGCACTGTGAGGCAATTGTACCTACCCTGTCCACCCATCCTTTCAGTTTTCCTTAACAAAGAGGGATCCTTTATAGGGACATGCAATGGTCACGTTTTGTATTCCACGGCATTTACACATTTGTCGCAGGTTCGCATTGCAGTCCTATAGTAAAACTCGATATGATGTTGCGAGAATATTAACAGCTCACGTTTCATATTGGGCCATGTATTGTGTATGGATTCTATACTTAACGATTCTGTTTGCTTTAATTGTGGAGTACCACATTCACATAGCTTATTGCGGTTGATGTGGTTAGTAACATTGAGATCTTAAATTTTAATTTGGCGCTGTCGGATAGATTTTGCGGAATGTCCGTTACACATCTTGAAGTGTCTGCATTGGACATGGCAAAAGGACACTTGGCAAAATCAATTTCTCAGCTGCCCCAACCACAAATTAAACTCACCTTGCGGTCAGTCAACAGGCCAAGAAATGAAACCATCTGCAGTCCGCAATGTCAATCACAGGTGTAATTTAATTTTGTCCATTTTCACCACAAACAAATTAAGGAAAACTAAAGGAAGTATGTGACACGGGAATACCCGAACTCAGAAATTAAAACGGACTTAAAAGATGCTAAATCTTACAAAAGACATCAAAATCAAAGAAAAAGAGAAAAGCTTCCACTGTTATTATCTATTGAAATTGGCAAATACAAAATGTATCTATGCATGTTATATTTTAATACAAATTGTTAAGTGATATTAATAAAAGGTCTGAAATTGTTTATTTTTATGACCTCTATTCTTGTGATTATTTTGAAATTTTTATATTACTTTTCTAAAACTGATGTAAATTAAAGTTTAGTTTGGATTTTACTTTTCTAAAACTAATTTAAACTGAAGCTTCATAACAATTAACTCAATTGTCGTATTGCCATTATTATAAAGATATATTAAACTTTCATCTGTGCATTTCATTGTTATTTGTTAGGGAATTGATTTATATGGTCAAATGTGGACTCAAAGCAAAGCATTAAATTTAAGCCGATCCAAAAATTTAAAGATAGATAAGTATGTTTTAAAGATGAATAATACATAAAATTAAAAAAAAAAAAAAAACACTGTATGTGGAAACCTTGCCCAATATACCCCATTAGTACAGTTATAAGTCGGCAATCGACTAATTAAAATGCCGCAATGCAGAGACATGAAAGAGCAACGTTTCGAGTGCGGGCAAACAAATTATAGTTAATTTATTTTCAGAGTCCAAATATTTCTCACCGAAACAGTTGTCAAGCCGGCAATCCGCCATAAATCAAAGCCAAAGTATTGCAGTGTATAAATCTTTTTATTCCTTTTTAATAAATCCCACTAAACCCGTTAATCCACAGTCCAGAAGCCAGAGATGTGCAAGGGGTAAGAGCCAAAGTGCCAGTGCATTCAAGAGTCAGAAAGTAATAATAAAGCTGAAGTGCATAAAAAAGAGAGAAAGGGACCAGAAAGAAGAGAGAAGAGACTGAAAAGGGTAAATAGCTGGCGGAAACAGAAAACAAACCAAGCAACAGGAATGAATCTTTACAAATTTGCACTCCAAAAAGTTACACAATTTTCCCCACTTTCCTCCATCTTTTTTCCCCTGACGAGGGGTACACATGCCAGCAATACACTGCAGCTCAATATGGGGCTTTGTCGTTTTAGCGACTTATTCTTTAAGTAAAGATGTTTCCCCATATTTAAAGTAACATTCATTTTGGCTCCTACCGTCAGGTGGTTGTAAAGCATGAACCACAGTAGGAATGGGAATACGGAGGGAAAAGGAAAACACTGCAGTCTTCATGTTGGCATGCTGGAACGCATAAATCAATGGCAGCATTGGCAAAAGGCTGAGAGCCAAGTTTCTAAAGTTGATTTAATGCCGGTGCGCAGAGTTTAAGCTAAAAAATACTAGCATACTTATGGGGGAATATATATAATACAAGTTCAGTACGTTGTTCGCAATATATTGACAGGTTGACTTGAAAAACGCCGTCTTAAGAGCATTTGCCTGACTTGTAAGCTATCAATATATCAATGGAATGTTTATACATTTCGTTTTCCTGCTTTACTTGAAAGAGATGTGCAAAGAATGAGACAGACGGCTGTACTCTTTGAGCTGACAGTCCAAATCGAGCTGATTTTTATATATAGACATCCCCAATGAGTACAAATATTTGGAAACATTTTCGTCTTCATCCAATTTTAATCTCAATTCAAAAAATCTCAATTCAAACAGTTTTCAGTTTAAAAATAAATCATTTCTAACTTAAATCCAATTGTCTTTCAAATCTATATAAGGATTTCTGAGTAAATAGTTGAGTACTAAAATAAAATGGTGTCATGTTTTTAATGAAATATGTTTTACTCCAAAGTCCTCTTTGTAGAGCAGGTCGTCGTTTGCTATAATATTATTGTTAAAAAAAAGAGCAATTTAAAAAACACTTGCATAGACATTTCCAATTTTCAAGAAATATAAAATATACAACAGCTTGGTCAATTAAAATTTCGCAACTCACATCTTATTATTGCACAGAGCTCGGAGAAGAGTTTTTCAATTGACACGAGACCCACAGGTGCGTATCCATCAGTCTAGTTATACATGATAACTTTTGTATTGTTTAACAGTGTGCGCTTCTGCTGTCAATCTGTTCCGCACACACCTTTCTCTCTCTCACACACACACATCTCACATACACACCACTCTCGTATACACACATCTAGTATGTTCCGCGACCCAAAGAACAACAAAAAGCCAAAGTGAAAAACAGCTATATGTCATGCCGAGAGTGAGATATGTATGTACAAGCAAAACTTTTTTTGCCAGCTTTCCAGATGCCTCCTGTTTTACCTTCACTACAGTTTTCCTTTGAGAATCACCATATTTCTGGGAAAATTGTTCTTTTGTAGCCTTTTCACCTCAATTTCCATGCCAAAAGCATCAAAATATTTGCGTAGCAGAAAAGTCAGAAGAAAAGTGCATGGAATAACAATAAGAGAATTTGTTGATGGCAATAGAAAAATGAATTTAGAATGTAATGGAATTAGAACTTTAGCTGCATCTTTTGGGTGGCCATCAATTGCCGGAAACATTTTGTCCAAGTTATGAGACCGTGTCCATAGAACCAGCTAAATGCCAATTTAAGTTGCCAGCTTTTACTTTGGCTCTGACTCTGGCTGAGACCAAGACTGAGTCAGAGAGGCCGAGTCTGTGACTGAGACTGTGGTTGTGGTTGCTGGCCATAACCGGGGATCTGTGTGCGGTTGCAATTTTCTATGCAATTACAGCAACACGACGACTAACGAAACTTGTGTAATTGATATATGTGGTTGCAGCAAGTTGCAGTTGCAACTTTCTAATGGAGCTGCCAGCATCATCAACTGCTAGCTGCAACGAAAAGTTGGACAGCGCCACAAAGTCTGTGGTTACGGCAAGTGTGTGTGAGTATTCGGTGCCAAAATTGTTGGTCACGTGGTCCCAGTGATTGAATCCTGACATATTTTTGACTGCCAGCTAATTGATTTTGTAATCCTTTCTCCAATCACAATAATAATTGCCACGAATTAAGATGAACTACAACATTTTGTCCTTTATAAGGTATTCTACATCTATTTCTATTAGTTATGTGTTTAAATTTTATGAAATTATTGTTAATTTGATTTCGTCTGGTTTACTCCCATTGTATGCGTCGCGCTTTAAATGCATTCCATTATTCGCTTTGACATTCTCAAAACATTTAAACGCAGTTTCAATTATGCGCTTTACGGTCTGTGTGATCCCCAATTCTCATTCCCTAAAGAGGAAAACAGTGAAAGGCTGAGAGGGGGAGGCATGGCTTCCGGTTCGTTAGGAAAGTTCACGCACAAATTAACACGCAGCAAGTGCAACTTTCCGCGTTATGGCTGCCACCCAAGCTCAAAGTACAAAGGTTTCTCCCTGCGCATAAAAACCAAACATCATTGCAATTTTAATGAGCCCATCGAGTGGGAAGCAGATCCTCGCTTTTCCCTTTTCAGACACAACTTGCACAAATATATGCAGAAAAAATGCTTACTAAACATCGAGAGATATATTCATTAACAATGACCAAGCCAAATTGCAATGTCATTGGTGGAGTGAGAGGGAGATAAAAACAAGGGGAAAAATGCACTCAATGCTCAGAGAACTTTTCATTGCATACGTGAGGGCACGGTAAGCTAGAGCTTTTCTGAATAAGGCCAAAACTCTGAAAGCCTTGCCTTGGCTTACCAATTGGAAAGCCTTCTGAATAGGCCGGGTTCATTGGCTTACAACTGCCACTATTTAGCGGGCATTTTATACACCCTGTAAAAAGGTTATTGGCGTTAAACTGCTTTATCTAGCAAGGCTTGTGCACAAACTGTTAACTGAAGAACTAATTAAAAAAGGCATTAAGATAAGCTGAATCCATTGGCTTGCAATTACCTTTATGAAAGTCTTTGTGTACCTTGGAAATTGTTGAAATTCTGACTGGAAAGGCTGAATTAATTAGCTAGCAATTGACACCACTTCAGATGGTTCTACAATACCCTATGCTGTGAATTGGACTTAATTGAGCCATTGGCTTTTAGCTGGTATTTTATTATCTTATAGAGTCTTTACTTTGCCTTTAAAATGGAAACATATTTAAAAAGACGGTTTAAATTGATTTGCAATCCATCAGTATTAACGACTTTCTTCCTGAGCAAGTTAAGATATGATACATTCTTCAGAGGGCTACTTTTCATTCGGACAATCATTCCATCTATTTACAGAGCATCTTCCAGTTAAGATATTTCAAATCAAGCAAGCTTAAGTGCATTTCGCCTCTTCTTTTGTGCATGGCTGCCAACCACTTTGAAACTCGTAGAAACATAAAAATGTTTATAATCAACATTATTTCTTTAATTTGCACACCCGCAATCCAAAAGCTTTTTGGCTTCAAATGTTAATTGGACGCTGAAATGTTAAATTACTCCAAAGCTTGGGGTAAAAAAAATACATAAAATATTAAAAATCAGATCTCACGTAAATAGCAGTCGACAGCTGACTGGGTCACGCCTAGGCAAAAGTTCCGCAACGACTCCCCCATACCCCAACCCCTACGTCTCATCGTCGAATACCCTGAAAAAAGTTGGTTGGCTGGAAGCCAGCCCTGAGACAGGTTTCCGGCAGAAACTGACGCCGAGGGCCACACATCCACAATATTCACTCTGATACCCTGTAAGCATTTAAAATAGGTACGAAAAAGGCATGATACGATTTCGATAAGATGTGAATATTATTTTCAACCACAAAAAACCTATCGCTTTTTACCTGTCCATCTAAATGTCTAGAATCTGTAACGACCTCATACTCAGCCTTTAACTTTGTTATAATGAAGAATCATAGGCGTATTTAGTTCACAATATATATTTTGTTATCCATCTATTTATCTAACGCATATCGTGTATCGTATATTTATGCATACCCTGCAGTTTTGAGCTAGCTTTAAACTAGCTGTAAATGGTTGCACAACAAGTTGGCTTTTTATCCCAATCCTAGATCTAGTACGTTTGCGACCAATCATATTCACGTTTCTTTTTAACTAGTCCTAGAACAATTTGTTTTTTACACTATGAGCCTTATTACTAGTCATAAAACTAGTTGTTAAGATACATACTATACTAGTTGTTTCCATACTATTCATAAAACTAGTTAACGATACTAGCTGATACATACTAAGTATAGAACTATTTTTACACTATTTGATACATACTAGCTATAGAAATATTTTTTCTTAACCAAATTGACTACATCCCTGTACAAAGATTGCTTGTATTTTGTGTTGACCTGCATTTCAACTTGTACGCATGTGAAATAAGTATTGCAGAGTATCTCATACTCCAACTTATTCACACTGCAACGTTTTTGCTTGTTTTATTATGCATAAATTATAACGCGCAAAATGTATAAAAAAGAAGTTTATGCCAGTCATTTTATGCTGCCCTGTTGGCTGGATTTTAAACTGGTCTGAGTTCCTACATTTTCATATCCATATGCAGACCACACCCAGATTGCCACCCAGAAACTGGTAAAAATTGTATTAAGCCATTAACGAGTCTTTGTTTTAAAATCGGCTTTGGTTGATTCTTTAATAATCATTTATAATTGCACTAAGCGCTTTTAATTAAGGGTTAAAATGGTGCTCCTTCCTGTTTTCTCAACTATTATCTCATATATCTAATTAATTACAGATAAGTCATTAGGATAGGGATTCTTAAATTTTGCAAATTCATTTCCACCTCTCATCTCACATATCCAATTAATTGCAATTAATGTATGCACAAATCGTCCATTTTAATTGGAATTCTAATTAGAGTTGAACATAAAATGAATTGTTTTTATTTTGCATTTAATCGCTTTCTCGGACACACCCAACAAATTGGCCAAAATCCCAAGAGGCAGCTCTCGGTTAAATTAAATCGAGTCACGTGTCAGAGGCAACCATATAAATGAGTAGCTCGATGAAAGCCAAGTTGCCGCAAATGTTTGACGAGAACACGGTTTGAACATTATATTACAGAGCCGAAAGAAGAAGTCGAAATGCACAACATCTGCTGTGTGATTTTTATGTGCTTAAATAGGAACTCATCTCAGTTAAAGAATGTTCAGAACAAAAGACGACGAAGCTCTAGACGATGGTAAACAGAAAAACTACTATCTAGTCCTCCAGTGCGATCCCGAACCCGACCACTTTCATAATAAGAAGATTCAGTGCCGAATATAAAACAATAAGTTAATTTAAATTTGAAATGGAAAAAATAATGAAATATTAATTAATTTTAAAAGGGAAAAGTAATGATTGTATCTTATTCTTTAAAGAGATAAAAACTATGGTTTAGAGATCCTCTGGTCTAAGATTCAACCCATCAAACCTAACCTTGTCCAATATTTTGCTTTGGAGCCTCCATTAACATAAAACAGTAAATCTTAATCTTGCAACTCAATGATTCTTAGCAATAAATTACATTTCAATACAACAGCTTAACGATTTAAACGAAATTTAAGAATTAAAAAGCAGAGTAGGAGGAAAAAAACATTTCCGAATTTTACAGGGGACTTACAGTTCAATAATGAAAGTAAAAATAGAATAGCTAAAGGAGCAATATACATAGGGGTTAGAGAAGTTCAGGAGAAACATTTTCCAATCAAATAATATGCAAATAAAATCCGATTCGTTTTCTATTACTTTTTGTTGCTCAATTGCAGAAGACATGAAGAAAATGGTAAATGAATTTTTCGACTGATCGGATTTCAAATTTAATGAGAATAAGGAAGGCTGCGTTGATGATAATTAAGAACTGGCCGAAGATGCTAGGAGTATAAAGACTGCCAAGGATAAAGGATTAGTGTTTGCTGCTTAAAGAAATGCATTTTCATCATCGACTCACTCAGAGAAAGAAGTGGGGAAATCGGATGCTCTAAAAAGGCGCAAAGGTGAGCTAAAAATGTTAAGCAAAAGAAAAGCAGCTTAAGATAAAGTAATCAAAGAATTTTTTACATCTTAAGCAGCTAAATGAAAGCTTAGCGGAATTGCAAAGAGCTGGAAAAAGCTGAGCAATGTGCAAATTTAGAGAGGCAGAACAAACAAGTACATAACTTTTAAATTGCATTTCAAAATTTAAATAAAACACTAAATTGATTTTAGAATTTAAATTGAAGAGATACACATCTTAAAACATACGTAACATTACCATAACTTATTTGCAACAATGAAGTTTTGTAAGAATCTGCAACGCGACTAGAAGATACCAAGCATGCAGAATTGCATAAACTTAAATTTCTTTCTAACAGGCTAAAGACAAATATATCAAGAAAATATACTTTTGAGGCGGTCTGCGAACAAATTAGATTTAACTGTTGACGGGGTTGACCAAACTTACCCTGAAGGGGGAAATCAGGGGTCAATTAAAATTTATTGCTACAGGGTATAACAAGCAAGCACTAAATTGCCAGCTGGCTGGCAAATGCTCTTGTGGAATATTCTTCTTTAAACTAAGGTGAAGAAAGCTTAATATGGTCAACAGGAAACAGACAACAGATATGCCAATCGAACAAGTATGAAATGCATTTCAATTAAATGCAATCAATTTAATTGCCACATACACTCACACACTTGCCACAATTTGCATCGACCTCCAAATGTTGCATGAATAATGAGCTGATTGCATGCTTAGGAGAGAGGTCAGCGGAAAGAATCATTCAATGCAAGTTGGAAGTCTGGCAAATTATGCGGAAGATTAGCGCGAAAACAACAAAGTAGAAAATAAAAAAATGCAAAGAAAATGGAGAAAAACTCTGAGGAAAAAACTTAAAACTCTTGCAAAGTTTTATTCAAAATTATGAATAACATTTGTGTTTCCTTTTGAAATCTGCTGAAAAGGCAACTTAATGTGGCATAATCACATCGTTTTTTTTTCTTTGCTGAAATGCAAAATGTCTCTTTGAATTTGCATTTAACAGATTGTGCGACAGTTGCAACACATTCATGACTATATCTCTGTGAATATTTAGGAGCTCTGTCAACCTAATGATATCATCGCAGCAGCTGTCAAACGAGCTGAGATGAATGAGTCAATCTTTGACTGCGACATCATGTTCTAAAGCATTTTAATTGCAGTCAACAGCTTTGCTGTACTTCAATATACCCCGTCATTGCATCACTACTAGAGGACTTATAGTACTATAGGGTATTTGTTAAACGAGTATGCTCAATTGCAGTTACTCTTGCTTACATTGACTTTGCCTTTGACTGAGTTGCATAGAAAAAAGGGCGCAAATGTGTTGACCTTGCACTTATTCAGCTAGAAAGTGAAAGCAAAATTTGCATAATTTGCATGCAACACAAAGCGAGAGAGAGAATGGGAGAGACTGTGGGATAGAGAGGGAAACATGGAGAAAGGTATAGAATTTAGTTGTTAACTTGGGCAAAGCGTACTGACAAATTGCGGCCCTGGCGAATGTCAACACCTCCACAACTTGCCCCACGGGTTGCATGCTATTCACAGTACTTACCTCAGTCTGTGGCACGTCTGTAGATTGCTTGAATTACGCATGCAAACGACCAAGACGACGACAACGACGACTACGACGACGACGGCGTCGATGCCGTTGACGACTTTTGCCATTGAGACAGCCAAAGTTTTCTTTTATGGCAAGTTCTTGGCCAGACGGCTAGGGAATGGTTGCCGCTTTTCCTTATCTTATGCTGCTTTCTCCGCCATCTTGTTAACTGCAATTTTAGGTGTAGTTTTTGTTGCTTGAATATCAAATTTAACAAAAACTGCAGCAGTAATAAGTTTTCCATTCGTTACCCACGTAGGCTCCAGCTGCCGAGTAGAAAAGTGGAAAAGTTGTTACAGCATTAAGTTAAACTGGCAGAAGAACTATTTTAAGCTGGAGTAGGAAGTTAGGTATAAATTTCCTAATTGAGTTTTCCTTTAATGCAATTTAAATGTTGTCTAGCTGCCTTTTGACCAAGTTATTTAAATGAAAAAATTGGAATAAGTTTTCTCCGTTTCTAGCCACAACTGACCAGTAGTCAACAAGGTGTCAAACTGGCTCCTTCAGTTCGCCCTTTAAACTGATACCAGGAAAATAAGGAGAAAAGGATATAAAACCGAGCAAAAGCACCAAATGTCAACACATTGAGGGGATGATAGAAAAAATAGGACAGGAAGAAAAAAGACCTATGAAAATATTGTATTTGCTGTCTTTCTTTTTACTGCAGCTTGTAACAGGAAGAGTTGCCCACCTGGTTGCATGCCCCATTTTCCCCTCCTCTGCTCCTAAGTCGATCATATGACCCACAGACGAGCTCTTAAGCAGCTTGTGCAAATACATTGCCCGTCACAAAAACCAGATATAGTGATAAAAAGTGCTTAAAAAGAAAGTCCGATAGAGATGAACCAAGCTGGATTATACACTTTATGATGGAGCACTAGCTCCGTCTGTTGTCCTGTGGCTGTGGTCTTTCTACTCCTTCAATCCAACATCTATGTTTATGTTGCTGTGATTCATATTCTATTTGATTGCTCAACTGTTGGCAGATGGCATTGGGTTGCACAGCGAACTAGTAAATAGCAAATAACGCTTTCACACTTAGCTCTGATTTGATTTTGAGCGAGTTGATGCCACAGGGCACAGGACACAGGGCGTCACGATTGAGTTGCACGAGCACAGTTGCACAGTTGAAAGGCAAACAATTGTTGGCACTTTACTTTTGTGGCAGCCAAAAGACTTCGGGTCCTTTGAAAGTTTACTGTCTGTTTAGACTGTCAGAGGGTTTTATAGTTTTGTCACGAAATGTGTGCCAGTCCTTAAAAATATATGTATATTCTTGTTCAAATTAATGGGCTCACTTGATATGCCAGCTACGTTCCAAGATTTTCAGTTTTATGGTACAGTTTCTTGATTTATACTAACCGGTACCGATACTAACCGGATGGAAAAAATCACAGTACAATTTTCACTGTGGAAGGCAATCCATGCTAGTGACGAAGCATTCCGAAAGTTGCACAGCCGAAATACAAAATATACAGTTAAAGTGGAATGGAATCGAGTTATAGACCGATCAAAAGACTTATAGTAACCACCTGGTTGGCAGTTTAAGATTAATAGATTGCAGATAATGGGCTATTTGGTGCTTATATATAAATTTAATGCACTTTCCCACAGAAGAAGCAGATATATCATTGGAAAGGTATGTTTAAGAGCTTTTAGCTTTAACATTTCAAAATTTTTGACACATAAAAATACCGGTAAGCCAAATAATTATTTTAATAAAATATCTTTCTTCACAAAATTTGATATAAACAATTTTGGACCTTGAATATGTTTTTAACACCAGACTTTATACAGTAGTTTCACATTTATTCTATTCTTCATTTAAATACTACAATTAACTTATTTATTTTCCACACATTTAGCATATAAATATTAAATTCGATGCCCGACAGATTCTGACATCGTTTTATTTAAGTCGGAAGAATATTTCTTATTTAACGGATGGAAGGTTGATGTTAAAAGCTTTAACGAAGAATTTTTGTTTCAATTTGACATAAAAACAATTGCTGGAAAATGAAAAAAGGGTATTTAATTTTCTGCAAGTTAAAGCTGGCTATTCTTCACATATTTCCTCTTTCTATTTATTTAAAAGATTACTTTGCTGCAGTCAGTCCGTTGGTCAGTTGGCCAGTTAGTCAACCGTTAGAATAGTTGGCGACTGCTTTTTGCCTTTCTGCATTTGACAGCTGGCAGGCGCCTATGGGCCACGCCCCTCCGCCTGCCACTACACTGCTTTAATTAACTTTGCGCCCAATGTTCTCTCCTCTTCGCTGCTTTTGTTTACTCCAACAGTCGGTTGCCAAAAATGTTTGCATAAATAAAAGTGCACAGGGAAAATTTACAGCTCATACTCAACGAATGTTGAATGCACTAATAGATACACTTCCAAATCATTTATAAGTATTATTTAAGTTGGCAGTAAAATACAGACTGTTTTTTTATTAGTTAATTGTTGAACAACAGGATAGAAAAAGTATAATGAAATAATAGAATTTATTCAAATTAGAATACCTTCCAGCTAAACCCAATGCGAGCCTTACGATGTTGTGCTCCAAATCTTAGCTAATTTGTGAATGTATTAATTTAAAGAACACTGCTTTAAATGCAAACCCTGTCAAATTTTAAATACGCTCAAACAAATTCTCAAAATGATAATTTCCAAAGTTTCAAAGTTCAAAATATTTTTAAAAATCCTTACCAACACACTAAATTATTAAACAAAATTTATCTTTATAAGTTTATTGTACTTGTTACATTCTAAATATTCAAATAAAAGAAATAGTTAAAAACTGAAGAAAAAGTTGAGATTGGTAGACCATGGACTGCCTCTTATGTTGACTTAACTATTGAAACTCTGTGGTAGGGTGTACAATCAAATTCAGACAATTCAAATTAAGCAGTAAAGTAAGCAGAGGGAGTATGTGGGAGGAAGAGAGAGAAAAACAAGCACAAATAATCATTGCAAGTTGCAGCTTTAAGTGCTCTCTAATTGCCTTTGTTAATTTTCAAGTATATTTTACTCTTGTCGAGCTGCCTTTAAAAGCAGAGTGATAGGGACAGAAATTCAGTGAGTGAGGGACAAAGATAGAGCGATCAAAGCCACAGACATACAATGGAGCGTAAAAAACGGAAAAGGAAATTAAGTGACTGCAGTATGTCCTTAACATTCCTCTTTGCTTCTGCTTCTCGTTGTCTCCCTCTCTGACTCCACATTAAAAATAATTCCCTGGAGAACGTTGCACACGGCCATTGTCACATCGCTTGCCACAAGCTGGCTATTGTCCACTTTGTTAGCGTGCCACAACAACGACAACAATTGACGGTGGGAAAATGGAAAGGCTTAAGAAAGGCGGATGCCGTTGGTGGTTTGCTGAAATGGCTGCCACATCCTTCTGCCAATTTTTAACGGCATTTTAAAGCTAGCTTAGATTTATAGCGTTAACCCTTTTAGCCAACTCTAAAATGACCTGCTGTATCATCTGCAGCTGTCGAGCCCGCCAAAATTCAAGGATTACAGGTCATAAAGCTGGATGGAAAACCCTAAATTGCAGCTGTTGTTGCAACAGCTGCACTTGCCTACCTGTAGTAGGATGAACTCAAAAAAGAGCCTACCTGTAAGCTGCTCCGTAGATATATATATAGTCCAGTGTCCAGAGGGCATAACACATCAGTTAGCAAACCAATCCTGTCCTAACCACAATACACCACAACATTCCAATCGAATTCTGACATCATGTACGACGAAGAGCCAATTTCAAGCTTTGTATTCAGCAGCGTGGGAACTCAACAAACGTTCCACCATCAGTGGTATGTGGAGGGGCAGTTGCATGAGTGCAGCACTTGCTTCAGCAGCATCGATGCAGATGAGCCCCCAAGCCAACATTGGCTTCAAAGGGGTGAGGAGCAGAGGCCGCAGTTAAGCAAACAACAGCAGGCGGTGCTCGACATTATCGAAGCTCGCCAAATCGAAACCTTCTTCATTTGCGACGAGAGCGCCAAGGATAAACTAGAGCATTTTATGGCAGAGACTTGTGCCAGAGCGGTTCCAGAATTGCTTCGCTGGATGTTCCACAATGGCACACATCGGGTGGAGTTTAATTTGGCGTGCTATGTGAATGTGCTTAATCAGGTGCACATCTTTCAGAGCGGCACACTGAGCGTTCAACATCATTATGATATTGAGGAATGTGTCAGCGTCATCTATGAGATGATTACACAGCGCATTGAGAACTATCTTGCCAGCAGCCATGATGTAGGTCTCGACGAATGCAGCATCACCAGGATGCGAATTCAGATCAAACGTATACGTGATGACAATGAATCAGAGAGTTCCTCCTTAGTTCTGCCCCTGCCACTACAGTTGCGGCATGAGGCAGCATCTGGTAGCAGCAAGACCAGCGAGTCAGAGTTGGCCAGTCTGAGAGCAGCGTATGTGAAGCATCAAAGGGAATGCCATGGTTACTTTCCCTCCAACATGCGGGTTAATCTCTACGGCCTCCAGCAATGTCAGACAACCAAGGAGCTCTATGTAGTGCCCTATCACATCAGTGAGACTCTACAACAGCAGCCCAACAAGAACTTTCTTATATTGAACAACATCATGGGACAGTTCCAGCGACTCCATGAACTACAGACTCCAATTGCATCCAACAATAGTTCTAATCGATCCCGATCACGTCCATTGCAGTGTCGTCGTTGTCGTGCTCAGTTCAAGTGCCGCAGTCGGTTGCACATCCATCAGCAATTACGTTGTGGCCAGGACTTTAGTGTGGACAGTATTCATCCGGATATTGTTGAGATCTACGAACAGTGTCTGCCCATTTCCCGTAGCGTCTTCCAATATGCCTGCTATGGCATTACCAAACTCAAAACAGTCATGAGGAAGGGTCAATTTGTCCCCATCGAATGTGATTGGCGCAGCAAGAGCTCCGTTCAGGTGCAACATGGTCCCTGTGTGGTCATCAGCAATTCTCAGCTCAGTAGTCCCTGTAAATTTAGTTAAGATTTATTAATAAAAGCAATCACTTTAAGCAAAACATTTCTGGGTCCTTTATTTTCAAATTTGAATTGGAATTTCTTTTGGTAATTAAAAATTGCTCTTAATGATAGCAAAACTTTTTTAAAGTTGCATAATAATTGTATTATTCCTGAAAAAGCACCTCCTTTGATAAAAGTCAAAAGTTAAACCCGATTCAATATGTGTTCGCGATTTTCTCCCTCTCCTTTCACTTTTCACAGCTCTTAAAAAAATGTGAGCCAGTTGGAACAAGTAAAACCAAAGGAAATGTGCAACGCCACAACGGAAAATAATCCAAAATTGTGTAAATAAGTATTCGGTTGAAAAATACCCCTTAACATAAGTACAGTTAATACGGTATTAAAAAAAAATTTACAAAATCGCAAAATACTGACAATTATTAACATCAAGGAGTTCCGGTAGGCTATCCAAAAGCTTTTGTTGTTTTCTGTATGTACAAAATTGTATTTAGCTATATGTTGAAAAATATCTCGAAACTTAAGTAAGGTTTGTCAAGATATCATATCTCAAGAAACGGCAATTCTAGAAAAGTGCATTTCAAAACCAATTCACAGTAAAAAGAAGTATTCATTCGGCTATATCAGGAAGAGATATAGATTAGAATTTTAAAAACATTTCTGCATTATTATCTCAAATATCGTGGGTTTTGAATGTTTAGGTAAGTGAGAGATATGTACAAAGTACAATACAATACATTAAATATACTCAACATTTTGAAATTTCGAAAATTGTAATGCACCGGTACGTACTTGAACTTGGACCTTCTACTGAAATAATCTTTTTGAACCCAACCTGAAAATTAAAAATGTTTTGGTTTAAATCACTGAATAAAGTCTAAAGTTTAAGTACTGTAGAAATTACACAAATAAAGTCTTATTAACAATAAAATATTGTTCCATATTTGCACATTATTCACATCGATAACATTTAATATCGTTTGTATTTTATTCGCACCGTACAGGCGTACAGGGTATTGTATTAACGGTATATGGAACCTATAGTGGACTATGTAGCATAGCAACAACATGACAATCAGAGACACAAAACAATTGGTTGGTATTGTCCTTTTATTTCAGTTTTTGCTCTTTGTCGTCCGCAAACGACAGTCGAAAGCTTCATTGGGAAATTTCCATTATCCTGTTCCACTTTTTTATTTGTGTCTTGCGAGCAGCTGCTAATTATGTGACGGAACGGGAAATATGTTATTGAAAACTGTCAATCGAGCATATTTGATTCAATTGATATTTATGAAATGGACAACTTTTAATTGTGGAATTGCTTTTATGTTCACTAAAGATCTTTACACAGCTTTGACATTTAACTGAAGCGTTCAGTTAAAGGTCAAGCTCTCAACGGGAATTGGAATCACTGAGACGTGAGAGGAGCCTTTGGAAAAGTGTCAATCAAAGCGAAAAATCGAATGATTAAATCGATGCAATCAACTGCGCAATCCTGAATCGCGCGGTCCATAAAATGACCAAAGATACATTTGACAGAGACCATATACCTCTGAATATTGACAGAAGTGAATTGTGTGCCACCAATAGCTTATATACTCGGAATTTACAATTTGCAAAGCTACAGGGTATTGCGTCGAAAGGCATTAAACGTAATGCGAGCCGATAACGACGGCTCGACGATAACCTAGACGAACCACCAGACTCTGGCCATTGTTTTAATAGCCATTGTGACGGACGACAAGGACAACAAGTGCTAAATATGAGAGCCCATCAATTCTGGCTTAAAAAGCACAGAAAAAGTACAAATCGATTTTTATTTGGCTTTCTACCCTGTATAACAGGGAGGATAAGTGGACAGAAGCTCAAATCGTAATCAAAGTTTTACAAGTTTCTTTACAACTTAATGCGGAGCTGTAACTGAGTTTGTAAAAGACAGGGTATAGTATCAGAGTTTATCTGAGAAATGTATGAATGAAAAGAAAGTACCCGACAAGCATCACAGTTGATAATTTAGAAAACAGGGCAACTCTTAGCACATCAGACTCGTTGCTGACATTTTTGTTGTTTTGCTTGTTTTGAAATTTTGTAGATTATAAATTGCAAAACGAAATCACATGTCATCCCACGTCAAAATCATCGTACTGGAAGTTGTTTCATAAAATCATGTGGAATTTACGCGCCAGAACTTTTACACTGGCAACCATACGTATATGCACAGCAAGCTCTGGACGAGCACCTCCTACGACTCAACATAACTCTGTGTTATAATACATAATTCAAATGTGACGCTGGACACATTAGTTCCGCCGTTTTGAGCACTCGCCTCGGCATCTGTGATAAATGGAAGTCCAACAGGTTTACCGGCCCCAGGGTCTCTGGACCAACAGTTTAAGTAGATTTTGTGGTCTGGGCGCGCTAACAATTTGTAAGCAGTTCATAAAAGCGTGTGCCAAAAAAAAATAATAATGACAAGCTGAGGCGCGAGCTGTCGAGGAAAGTGTTTGACATGGATATACCCTGCAATTAAATCAGACAGAAGTTCACTTACAAACACATTAAAAAGCATACACTTGAGATTTAAACCAATGCAAAGTAAGCAAAACTAAATGGCGTCCTTGGTCTTCTTCCTAAAGTTGAATTATAAATGGCTTCTTAAATAATTTCTGTATTTTAATCCAATCGAAATTTAAATATTTAATTAACTAAAGAGAGAGTTTATATACCATACTTAAAATTGGATATCAATTTGTGGTGGGGGATCAAATTTGTAATTTAAATATAATCTGCGCATGGTATTTGAAAGCTTTCATACCAAATAATGAGTAATTAGCTTTATTAACCGATGCGACTGATACAATTATAAAGACTGATGGACAGTCAAGCAAAAATACTGTTGAGTAAATAATCATAGCTTGGATAAAGTGACTCGACTGTTCATAAACAATTATGTAGTATATACGATAAAGAATATGTATTCACTTAAAGGTGTCAAAAAAGCATCAATCTATCATCTTTTGTTTATTGCACTTTCACATAGTTAGGCTACCCATTTTCTTTTAGGGAAATCCCTGGGTATAGAAGACTAGAGACAAATTAAAGACGCGTTTCACTTGAAATGCTGCGACTGCCATCGATGATTGATAGTCGAGCGCGTTAAATGACAAGAGTAGAACTTGCCACATGGGCCATAAAACGTTTTCAGCAAATGCTCATCAAGTAGCCATACAATAAATAAAAGAAAAGTCGATGTTTGGAATGGGGATGGGATATTGGGGATGGGGCATATGGACAGTGTGTAGTAGGGGAGAGCCATAAAAATGCAACGCCCAGTCAAAGACCGAAACTCATTCAAATTGTAGCCATGTACACATAAAGAGCAGACAAAAGACATAAAGTAAATGAAGCGCCGCACATAATGTCCCAAAAAAATACACACACAGAGAGGGTGTGGAGGAGAGGGATATGACGGGGTATTTCCAATTCTATTCTATTTCCATTTTCATTTGCCATTTTCTATTGTCGTAACTCAATGCTATTTAAAGCCAAGTCAAGCCAAGTCGAAATCAAAATCAATTGTTACACCCACACACATATACACACGTGGAGTGAAGAAAAACAGTTTTTCCTTCAATCGAAAAGATTTCTCGACTACATCAGGAATCATACAATACTTTTGCTGCTTTAAGAGAAAGATAATCATTTAAGTAAGCAAAGCAGAGAGCTCAGACAGCTATTAAACTAACATATTGTAAATGCAACGATAGAAAAACATGTGAGATTGAGTAACTGCCACATGTTGTGGCAGCCACCAAACTTGCCACATGCAACTGCAGCTTTTAAGAAATAAACTTCACCTGCTACTTACGACTGAAGCTGATGCAAATCTGCAAAATAATAAATTTTATTACACAGATGCAGCAATTCCTCGTATACTTTATTTTTCTACCCCTCCTTTTCCTTTTCCTTCTCCATCTGCCCCAACTCTTCTTTATCTTATTGCCACGACAACAAATTGCGTCAGCGGTACAGAGAAAATGTAAAAAAAGAAAAGCAATGATAAACAAAATTTAATTGGCATGCGTCAGAAAGAAATAATAAAAAACCGAAATACTCGCACATAAAAGAGTAAGTAAAAAGTGATTGAGTTTCAAGTGAACAACTAAGAAGTACCCTGTAGGGTACCCTGTAAATGGTTTTTCATGTTGTAATGAGATTAGGAAAATTTACTTTCTATTGTTGTTAAATCACTGTGGCCGACTTTCCAAACTAGTGACGAAGCAGCACGAAGGGTTCGAAAGGATACTAGCAAAAATAACATACTGAAAGAATGAAAAATAACCAGTTATGGTCGGGCAACAGTTTTCCACTTCGTATAAAAGTTATATCCAAACTACCATTTATTTACTTCGAAGTACCCTGTATTAAGCTTTGAAGTATTACACTCTTTTCCTCTCTGTTACAAAGTTGAAAATAGATTCTTGATCAAGCAACAATGTTAATGATATAAGTAAATAGCTAAGACATGCCCTGTCTTCCTTTCACTAGATTAAATAGTTCTTCGCATCTTAAAAAAATAATATTTTGGATGCCTATCAGGATGATCATCTATTGTGCGTCGGCACCTGCTTGCATACCTTTAAAGGTAGTTTAAAGTTACAGGGTATATAAAAGCAAATTATACGTACTCGCATATAAAAATAGCTCAAAGAAAGCGCTCGCACACGGCATCCACTCGAAGTTGTCTCTTTGATGGGTTCAGGCATCTGTCAAGCAAAAGAAAAGCCAAATTAATAACGTATTGAGGTTTTTGGAAATAATGAAATTATAATATCTTGAATTTACGTTTGTCTAATCAGCTGACTACGTTGTCTAGCCGCATATGAAAACAAAGAAGGACATTGTACTCTGATATCATATGAGATTATCTGCCAGGGGGCAAACACACACACTGGCCAGACCAAACACCTACGTCATGTTATTTGTTTATTGAAGAGGAATTGATTCGAATGAAATTGAGAGATTGCCAAAGGGAAAGTGAGGCAGACTGGTAGACTGACAGACTTGGTCAATGGTCAGGACCAGCAGCTGTGACACAGACTCTAGGCGAATAAATATCCATTGAACAGAACATATACTGCCCGAAGCTGTAAATTTGCAATTCGAATAGGTTTAAATGTCCCGCCATTATAAATCAGACACCAGACTGAGTGACTGCCTGACTAAATAACTGGATGATTACAAACTCAATGTATAGACGAAATTATGCTAGGTGGCTCAATTAAGATTTAAAAGGGATTTTTAAAAATGCTAATCGCATGTGGAAAAGCTTCCTTCATCTTTTTCATT
Source organism: Drosophila testacea (assembly GCA_035043265.1). Lineage (NCBI taxonomy): Eukaryota > Metazoa > Arthropoda > Insecta > Diptera > Drosophilidae > Drosophila > Drosophila testacea. The sequence continues at coordinate 581,608 of JAWNND010000378.1, read as the reverse complement.
TCAGTTCAAAGTCATTTTCAGTAATATTTAACAAAAATACAAAGATGTTTGATCGTTAATTCAAAAGCAAATGAGGAAAATAAGAGGGAATTATTGGCGTACATAACATTTAAATAAATATATTTCACATGTTTCAGTAAATGCCTCTTGCGTGGAAATTGACAATTTCATGCCAATTAATCCTTGTCTATGACGAATCAATGCTAAACACTTTACACACAGTAATCACCAGTTCAAAGAATATATGAACAAAGCAAATTCAAATTCTATTTAGCTCGAAATTTGAATCAGACCCAAAAGCTAGCAAAATGAGATTCTGTTTAGGAAGTCTGATCTGTTTACTTCTCTTACACATTGGCAACTGCCTTAAGAGCCAGGCAAAAGATTATGCCATGTCCGTGGCAGGTTTGAAGGGACTGCTCGATCTGGAAACATCATTTATTAACGAACTAGAAGGCTATACACAAGCTTTGCTGTTGAAGATTAATACAATTGAAAGGTAAACAATATAAATTGGCAAATAATAAAGAATATTACTCATTTGTCATTAAAGTTATTGAAAGGTAAACAATATAAATTGGCAAATAATAAAGAATATTACTCATTTGTCATCAAAGTTTTCTGAATGAAGTGCAATCCAAGATGGCAGAACAAGAGCAAAATCCGGAAGAATATGTGGCCCATCCTTTAAACAGTTTTTCGCTTATCCGGCGATTGCATGAGGATTGGAGTTTCTTTGAGCTGTACATGTCTAAACCAGTGGGTGAAGTTCATGTCGAGAATATCAGGAGACTTGTTAAGGAAGAGGCACCTCAAGAGGTTGATGTTAAGGACGCTATGAACGCTTTTGTGCGTATATGTGGGTACTACGGCTTAACTGCGGGCAATCTAACCAAAGGCCTAATCGATGGCAGGCAATACAAGTAAATATAAAATAAAGCCAATACCTTGTCATTATCTATATAGAATCTATCCTCAACAGTTCCCAACTAACTGTCCTGGAAACCGTTCGTTTGGCCAAATTTGGCAACGAAATGAATCAGGACGCATTCGCTGTGGATTGGTATAAAGCACTATTTGACCAAATAATATATGAGGATGAAGATGAAGTTGAACTATACGAAAAAGTTTACAGCACAACATTCTCCAAGCTATACATAGATTATACGCAATTTCTTTTTTACAGAGGTAATTTAAATCCAATGAAAGTCTCAAAGAGTATATTTTTATATATTTTTAATATTTTAACAGGATATTACCTGGATATCTTAAATTTACTTAACAAAGTTTCTGACTTGAATGCTGACCTCTGGACGCGCCGGCGATTTGTAGAAGAGTCGGTTTTGTACTATAAAGATACTCCCCAGGTAATATATCTGAATTTGTCGACTTTCATGTCAAACAAAATATTTCTCTCTCCCTGTAGTTTATTAAGAGTCCTCGCAGTAGCGTTGAAATTGGTTGCTCTGGTCAGTTTCCAACTTCAACGCGATTGACTTGTCATTTCCTTCACCATCCTTCACATTTTCTAACACTGGCGCCATTTAAAGTGGAGACACTTAGTCTGGATCCCTACATGGTTCTATTTCACGATGTTATCTACGAAACGGAAATCGAAGAACTGAAATCCGTAAATCCATCTAGTTTAAAACACGATCGATCCGGTTCTTTCAGGAGTTCCATAAAGTTTACAACTTTGGAAAAGAAAGTGAATGATGTGCTTAGTTATCGGATTAGGGACATGACGGGCATGCAAATATGCAATAACAAAAATTTTATGCTTATCAACTATGGTCTGGGAGGACATATAGGATTGCCTGATGATGAGGAAGAGGTAAGTTGCCAAATCAGAAAGGAGATCTAAAGAAAAATCATTGATTCTTTCAGTTAGAGCCGAGTAATCACTTCGCAACCATAATCTTTTTCGTAAGTACTTAATAACTTTTGTATATTATAACCTAAATAACTGCTCTTTAGCTGAGTGATGTACCTCAAGGTGGAGCCACAGTATTTACCAAACTGGAAATCACCGTTAAACCGATTAAGGGCGCCGCTCTAATGTGGCACAATGTGAATAATCTGGACCCCAAATTTAATCAGCGAAATTTTAAACATCTCACAGAGGATCTATCCTGCCCAGTTATGGTAGGATCCAAGTGGAGTAAGTTCTTGACTTTACATCCACATTTGCGAAACTTTATATTAATTATGTTATTTTACGTTTAGCCCTAGTTAAGCGGCTTCATGAAAGAACCCAAATGTGTCCTGAAGCCGGTTCCAAGTAACAACAACTCTAACCTTAAAAAAAAATGAAATTAAATACAAACTTTCCAGCTAACGCCCTTTGTTTTAGGAGCAGTTAGACTTTGCAAAATGTTAATATTTTTGGACTTTATATATTTCTACAAAAGTGGTTGCACTAATAAAACTACGCAGAAAATCTATATTTAATCCTTTATGTCAAAAGGAAATTTTTAAAACATCTCTTCGGTCTTTTTAATTGATTCTAACATTTAATCATATGTTATATACAAACTCTGATTCATTGATTCACTCATCATCGTGGAGCCGAGATGGTAAGAGCTACGAGGATGAAGTTTTTACAAAACATTATTAAGAAATAATTATTGTGCGGCGTTTAGAATCAAAAAAGCTTTTCATACTAAATGTTGATTCCGAACCGATCGTTCCTATGGCAACTATATGATATAGTGATCCGATCCGGCCGGTTCCGACATATGTACTGCGTGCCAAGTTTCATCATGATAGCTTCAAAACTGAGAGACTAGTTTGCATAGAAACAGACGGACAGACGGACAGACAGACGGACATGGCTATATCGACTCAGCTCGTCGCCCTGATCAAGAATATATACACTTTATGGGGTCTGTAAGGCTTCCTTCAATGCGTTACACATTTCGTGACAAAATTATAATACCCTCTGCAAGGGTATAAAAAGTTTGTTTTTTGAGCTATCGGAACCAAACTCACAAATGGGGTCAAGATCGGTTGACTATACCATAGGAACAATCGAATGCAAGTTAACCTTTAGTACGAAGAGCTTTGTTGTTTTTAAAGCTATTTAAACCTAACTCACAGATTATGAATTTAATACTACTTATATATGAAATGCTGAGGAGGTTAGGTTAAGATCGGGTGACTAAATCTAATAGCTACCATAAAAGCAATTGGTTGCAAATTTAACTTTAGTGTGAAGAACTATGAAGCGAAGCCCTTAAGTAAAAATGTTTCCAAAGCCTAAATTTCTCCACACATTTCATTAAAATACCCAATGTGAGAAATTTCTTATCATTTATTTTGCTACACATCCTTTTACACTGTCAAACCTTTGGATGTATTCAAAGCTGAACAATTTTGATGTTTTAACTTTTGGACAATATGAATTTGTGAAGTTATTACCTTATTTAAGAGAAGTTGCAATATTTTACACTTCTGATAATTAAATGAAGCGTTAAAGATTCAGCGTAGTTAATTTAATTTAAATTATACTCGTAGATTTTCTGTCTAACTAAGAACATTTCCAGTTTATAATCAAGTGGGAACACAAGTGTCTGAAATGAAGTTCCACCTGGTTTTTATTAGTTTACTTTTCCTAGCCTATGGCAACCAAACTACTGCCAATCATACCGATATTGAGTTCTATAGCAGCTCCATTACGGGATTTCTAAAACTTTTAGAACTGGAGAAACAATTCATGATACACGTAAAGGGATATGGAGATGCTTTACAGGAAAAACTGGACACGCTTAAATTGTGAGTTGAAGCTGTAGTCAAATAGGTCAAAGCTGTACGTATACAAAAATTGTTTTTAGACATTTGAAAACAATAGATCGCAAATCAATTTCAACCAAAGCAGGACGTGACAAGTATCTTTCGAATCCTTTGAAAGCATTTAGCCTTCTGCGTCGTCTACGAGAAGATTGGATCAGATTGCAGATTTACACAAAAACCAAACCGGGCAAAGGTAATACTAAAAGAAAATTTCCTACTTTGTTTATATAACAATTTGGTTCTCAGATGAATTGGATGCCATGAAGAAACTCTTGGGAAAAAAGCCCACATTGGAGGACTTGAAAGAAGGACTTCGGGGTCTCAGTCGCATAGAGGAGACTTTTGACCTGAAAGCCGTTGACATATACGAGGGTCGACTGCAGGGCAAACAATTCAAGTGAGTGTCTATAGAGTGAGTTATTATTTAGACTTCTATATTATTATTATCATTAAATTTGCCAGCAAAAAACTTTCCAAGCGTGACTGCTTGGCTATAGCCAATCACAAATATCAAATCGGAGACTATACCAGGGCAGCCATTTGGTATCGTCAAGCCATAAAGCACAAGGACGAAACCAATTCCGAAATATACGATAAGGCACTCGGAAAGCCAGCTGCAGGAATACGTCGCAAGTTCGCCATGGCGTGTTTAATGCATGGTAAGCATATTTAAGTATACTTAATTTAAATGAAAAAACAGGGCAAAGGCTCTATTGGTTTGACACAGAAATCCTCCCTGAATCGGCAAACCAAGTATCGATTATCTATTAACTTGTAATAGACTTGAATTTTAACTATTAAAGTAGAATAAGAACTTGAATTGAAGTGATACAAACATAACAATATCTTATAATCCTCAAATTTCCCTAATTTACCTAGCATCACACATTCGTAACCCTTTTCTCAGTCATAAGGAACGCCAATCAGATGTTGATAACATACTAAGTAAAACGAGCTCAATCGATATCGAATAGTTCGTAAGGCAGTTGCTTGACAAGGATGTAGAGAAATTCATAGAGGAAGCGGAAAAGGTGAAGCCACCAACAACTGGTCATGACTTGGGCTGTCAGGGTCACTTTAAAAAGAGAACCAACCTCAGTTGTCGCTACAACTTTACAACCACTCCCTTCCTCCGCTTGGCTCCGCTTAAAATGGAAGAAATCAACCATGATCCATATATAGTCATGTACCACAATGTGATATCCGATCGTGAGATTGAGGAAATGAAGCGTCTGTCGGTGAACATGTCTAATGGTTACTCAGGTGTAAAAGGCGAAAATCAAACTGAGCCTGTCGAGATTGTGGCACGCGTGTCATGGTTGGTCGAGTGGACTCCCTTTATGGAGCGCATAAATAATCGGATTATGGACATGACAGGCTTGGATGTCATCGATTTTCCTGCTCTTCAGGTGGCAAGCTTTGGCCTGGGCAACTATTTTAAGCCACACTATGATTATATGGATGGGAATCGAATTCACGCTGATGACGTTGCTGAATTAGGTGATCGCCTAGCTAGCCTCATATTTTATGTAAGTTTAAGATAGTACTAACTAGCAAATATTTATATACATATATCCTTTTTTTATTTATATCAAATATTTACATCGTTTATAGGCTAGCGATGTGCCACAAGGTGGCATGACAGTCTTTCCTGAAGCTAAGGTTGCAGTAACACCGCAAAAGGGCAACAGTTTGTTCTGGTACAATATATTTGATGATGGCACCCCGGATCCGCGGACCATACACTCTGTCTGTCCTGTTGTCGTGGGTTCCCGATGGAGTAAGTCTACATAACCAAGTATTTTAAAGTTCCATCATAGCTGATGATATTTGGAATTCTTTTAGCTCTCACCAAATGGCTGCACATGGCATCTCAGATTTTCATCAAGCCCTGCACCTCCAAGTCAATAATTAACAAAACTATTTAAGGAATTTTAAATTATTTTCAGTTCTTTAACATTATTCTAAAATCAACTTGCATATCTGTATAGATACTTATATTTTGTGTATGTATAAATTCATGTTTAATAAATACAGCCTTGAACATATTCGTTATGGTATTGGAACAAATGCTTTTCAGATTATTTCAACGGTCTATGCAATGGTCACGCTAGTACTTATCGCGCTTAGTAGAAAAAAAAGAAAACTCGACTAGGAAATGTCCCGTATCACACATAATAATAAATAAATATTACCGTAATATCTATTTCTTAATCGAAATGTAAGAGTTTACTAAGAATACAACCTTAATATTTCCAAAAGCAATTATAACTAGATTTTACTAAGAAAAAAACTTAGGAGATACTGAACTGGTCAAGAATATTTACATAGTACAAGATAATAGAAAATAGACTAGATGTCGACATTGGTCTGTAAAAAGGTTTATACAAAGTTATAATACCCATTTCCAAACTGAACAGGGTATTAGCCGTCGCGACGTTCCATGTTGGACCATGAAAATCAAATTATATATATATATATGCACCCTTCCATCTAAAGTTCTTTAATGTTTAAATTTTTAGGCTATCCCATATGAAATATTTAGTATCCATAGAACTTGACTGAAAATATGACGTGTCTTTTATTTTTATTAAAAGTTTTCTTCATATTTCACTCAGCCTTCAGCATAGAGATCAATGAGGAAATGAAAAGCCCAAGTTATCTTTACAGCAGCTCAGTTATAGGCATGACGAAGTTGCTGCAAATGGAAAATGAGCTGTTGGGTTATTTAAAGGACTATGCGAAGGAAATGCAACAGAAGTTGGATATGATAGAGCTGTAAGTGAAGCTGGAAAAGTTTCTTGGTAAATAGTTATTCTGATTCAATCATTTTAAGATATCAGCAAATGTTAAAACGCCCTGATATGCACGATCCTGAAGTTCAAGAGGAATATATGGCAAATCCGATAAATGCATTCGCTTTAATTCGACGATTACAACAGGATTGGCCCAAGTGGTTGGTATATCTAGATGGTGGTGCAACGCGAGAGAAGATGGAACAGATGCAGTTAAAGCTGGAGAAAGCACCGAGTGAGAAGGATTTACAATTGGCAACGAAAGGATTGCTTCGCATCGAAAGTTACTACGATCTGGAGGCATCTCACATGGCCAAGGGATTGCTTCTAGGTAACCAATATGAGTGAGTAAAAAGTTAGATTGTTGTGCAGTTGAAATAGATTCTTTCTACTCCCTCCCTCTGTAGTTCTCATCTGGACTCGGCGGATTGCATGGCGCTGGGAAGCCATCTCTTTAACCAAACAAAGTACTCGGAATCTTGTCATTGGTTCCGAAATGCACTACGACTATACAAGCGGCCGTATGGGAAGATATTTGGTCAAGTGCTGGGATTAAAACGCAAGAAACTGTACCGAGCGTATGCTTTGGCAATTGCCAGAGAGAGTAAGAAAGCATAACACAATATGTAATACCATATACCCTATAGAATATATTTATTCACACAGCTCATAAATCCGAGGAGCCACCTAAGCATACAACACCAACGGAATGGAAGGAAATGGCTGACAAAATGCTCAATGAGCTCGTCCTTAAAGCTAGCAATGCTGACATCAAGAAACTTATTAATGAGTATCTCGCCGGAGACGAAAAGATTTTCATTAAGGAACGAGCCAAACTCAAAATTAAGCCCACGTCTGTGCAACGTGGATGTCGTGGACTGTGGCCAAAGCGTGAATCTCAACAATTGATCTGTCGTTATGAACGAGACATCACAGCTTTCCTTCGACTAGCACCACTGAAAATGGAAATGCTAAACGAGGATCCACCCATAATGCTCTACCATCAAGTGTTGCCTGGCAGCGAATTCAAATCCTTGAATAAGGCATCAAAAAATACGACACCCAAGGTAAAGGAAACTGCGAAATTGTTTTCACTGGAAGCAAATCAGATAAGATTAGAGCTTCTATATCACCTATCTGATGTATTGGGGATGGATATAACCCATCAGACTCTGCATTTGTATAACTATGGACTCGGTGGTTACTTACCCAGAAATTCCAATTCGAGTTGTCGTAGTATCAATTTGAAAACTAAACCAAAGTCTTCTTCCGGCACAGTTCAGATAAATTTCCAAGAACGTTGTCATAGCAAACGCATTGGCACATTGCTTTTCTATGTAAGTGTATTGATTGGTTTGTTAGGACACTTCTAAATCCATAATTATTCTCCGAAAACAGGCAAGTGATGTGCCGCTAGGTGGCGCCACTGTATTTCCCAATCTAAAGCTTGTTGTTCAGCCAAAAAGAGGAAACGCCTTGTTTTGGTTGAATCGCAATAAAGAGAAGCAACCGGATAAACTGGCCGAACATGCAGTCTGTCCTGTTGTAATGGGTTCCAGATGGGGTGAGTTTCATATATAATACATGCAATTATAGAAAATAATTAATTTTTTAATTACTTTTTCAGTTATCTCAAATTGCATAGATGACGCACAGAAATTGCAAGAGCAGCACTGTCTGGCCTAAACCTTATTATAAACAAAAAAAACAGTGCTAATAAACAGTGCCTACAAAAAGTGGTACACTGCCATTACAGGACCCTTCTCTCTTATTGTTTGCCATAGAAATTGCAAGCATCACTAAATTTAAAGCCCGGTTAGGGGGAAATGGGGAAAAATGGGCGATGCTATCTGGTCCATATCGTAAGCTTATGTGCTTGCCCCAAATACCATTTAGCGGAAGTGCACACTTCAATAATGGAAGCTGGGCGACGCCAAGTGGCACCAAAGTGCGGAGGGACACAAGGACCCTATGTGAAAGGCGCATTGACAATGGCGCTCGTACTTAAAGGAAACAACGTTCATTTTTCAACCCGACAAACAGACAGATAGATAGATAGATGGACGGACATCGCAGACACATAAAGGATGCGAGATGAAAGTTGATAGCAACTGTTGCCCGGCCATGGCAACTTCTTTTCATGAATATTTTAAGCAATTGCATAATTTACACAAGCAACGAAATTTTCCGAGTCGGCAAACTAATTGTCGAGATTACGACAAACTAAATGCAATATTCAGAGAAGGAGGTTGCAAAATTGCAACACTAATTAGAAAATGTTCCATTGCATTTTCCGGCAGTGTGGCCTTTTAAATAGTGCTAATACTTGGTTAAGTTGTTTGGCCGCCACCGACACTAAAAGTTGGCATAGAGGGGTATCCGGGGCTTGGTCTTGGAAAAGGCAACTAAGTTGTCGGCTGTGAGTGTTGCGGGAAATGAAATCAGCATGAAAGCAATTGTGAAATTCACTCAGCAGTGTCCCCGAGGCTAAAGCAACATGGAGCACAACAGACATTGTTCGTGCCATAGCCAGTTGCAGTTGCAGTTGTCGCTGCTGTCAAGGGTAACAAACTTAGGGCCAACTGCTTTTGAAGTGGGTTTATCAGGAAAAGAGGTCTTCTGTTGTCAGCTGCCAGCTCCCGGCTACAGGTTGTATATATTCTAGGCAGCAATGAATAATATTGCAAGTAAAACGACCAGTGTACAATTTTTTGAAGAAAAGCTGCCGGCAACAGGTCAAGTCGCAGTTCAGTAACAGAAGAGTAAGTTGTTGTATCCGAAACTGGGAATACCTGTAAAAGAGAATTTGAGGTATACTATGAAGATTTAAAGGTCAAAGGAACAATCAAACAAAGTTTTATTTTACCTTTTTTTTGATCCAGCTATTTCGGCTATTTTAAAAAGTTTTTATAAAAGTCAACAACATTTTTCATTTGTTCAGAAACCAAAGTTCAGTTTTCCATAACATTGTCCATTCTATCACAATGTTATTTCTATTGCAGCATCAATTAACTAACCAAAAGAAATAGAAAACATTTCATTTCTTTTAGCAATTAAATCCACAGAAAATTGACGTATCATAATAATGATATAATAATGATAATATATAACAAAAAACGTCAATACTTACAGCAATGCAGCCGTTGCGTCCTGATCAGAAACCAAACACCAATCGTCAGAATTAAGAAGGATACATTTCGCCGATGGACTGTCACGTTATGTTGCACAAACTTCTTAATTAGCAATGTAATGTATAAAGTTCAAAAGAAAATTATTTGATTGGGTTCGATTAAGATGTACTGCGTAGGAACGTACTCTTAACACAGTCCAACTAATCTGAATCATCTGCAGAGTTTGTCTACAGAATACTGAGTGCATTTCACCATCTAATAAAGTTCTTCCAGTCTTCCAACTGCATAAAAGTCGATCTGTTCATTCGTCTGCTTGGATATGTTCTGCATAATAAAATCCAATGAATAATGATGTCAAAATGCATGCTCATATGTGTAGAAGGCACATTCATACTTACATCTTGATATACTCATATTATTGTAGTTGCAAGTACATATATTCGATAATGTCAACGGACAACTCCTTGAGCAAATTGTTGGCTAAAGCAGCAAAAGACACTCCACGGCCTCAGTTGCAGTTATAGCAGCAGTAGGAAATCGATTGAATGGCTCTGCAAACTGTTGAGTCAAGTGAAAACTTCAGCAAAAAAAACGAAAAAAAAATCAAAATAAATCGAAGCAGATGGCATCTAAAAAGCGTACTCTACAAGGAGTTGTGGTGCCAGATAACCAGTTGGACTCGTGGGAGAAATTGTAAGGCGATTTGAACTTTTAAGTGATTGAATTGTTATCAGCGACATGGACATTTGTTCAACGATTTGCATGATGATGGCGCTCTGGGCATGAAGTTGAATGCAGACACTACAATAATGAAAGGAAGGAGAATAAGTTCAGTGAAAACACTTTGCGTTCCCTTAACTCATTTCGATCAACTTCGGTAGCAAATTCCCAGCCAGTGGACTCCATGATTGAATGCCACTCCCGAGCAGCTGGATGCTGAGTGCCACAAATTGGAGGCAGAGTACCTTTTTATTTTTGGTTTACACACTGCAAGAAAGGAGAAAAGGTTAAAGGAGTTAACTCAGTGCAGCACTAACAACATTTCACTTACTTAGCGTTGAGTCATGGCTGTTGCAAGCTCCTTTGACTCCTTTTCCTGCCGCATATGTCACATGCCACATGCGTTGCCAGCGCTGTGGCAAGCTGCTTTCTTCCTTACTTCCAGCTTATGTGGAACTTTTGTGCAAGCTGTTGACGACATTGAGCACTTCATAAATGTCACGTTTGAACGGTGTGCAGATTCCCAGCCAAGTGTGTGCCTTGGTTATCTGACAACTGATGGCTTGTTATATTGATTTAAGCCATGACAATCTTTGTCAGCCTGTGATCTTAATACACACGCATAAAGGAGAAGTACAATTTATGGTTAGTGCATGACGTTATTATTACATTTAACTCGTTAATTATAATACTGAAAATACATATGAAATGTACGACCTTAACCTATTTAGTCTATAAGGAGTATCAAACTCGATTAAATTTAAATGCCATCACAGCCGCCTGGTAGTTGAGCCTCTTCAATTTTCCGAACTTGCTCCCAACTAAGTGGCGCCTCCATCACGCTTGACGTGGGTGAATAGCAGTATGGACAATTGCAAAAGTCCATTAGAAAGATATCCTACATGGAATGGTGTGAATCATCAAATTTAAGTTCATTGTTATATTCTATGGTAGGGATGGGAATCGATATCTTAAAATTTTGTTAGTTATTTAACGACGAAACAAAACAAACGACCAAAAGTGAAATTTAAATAAACAGGATTTAGATAAGCTTTTCTATTAATTTAAATGATCGGCTAATCTAAAATCTTAGTTATTATTATTATTAATATTTTTATTCATTTGCAATTTGAATCTTTGTCGACTGCTTTTATTTGATGTTAAATAGACAAAAATATAAACCAAAAATATTCAAATAAAGATACCCATCCCTATTCTATGGTCACTTACCGATGGATGCACCTTGCAAGGCACACGAATCCTGCCATGAAAATAATGATGACAACGTCCGCACTCGAACACCTTTTGAGGTCGATCACAAATACATTTGTGAATCTCGTACTTGTAATCAGATGGAAGCTCATATTTTAGCTTCTGGTTCTCCTTGTCTTCTTTATTGTTCTTTATTTCGATGCGATTATTATGATTATGGTTGTTGTTATTTTGATCGGCAACTTTGTTATTGCCATTCTTCGTCTCTGTTTTGGTGCTGGAATTTGCTGATGCTGACAACACACATGCATACATACATACATATATATTTGGCGGGGACTTTAGCAAATGCTTTATAATTACCCATTGTTATTGTTTGGTTTTCCTTCGTTAAAGTTTTTTTCCGCCGCTTGATTATTAGCTCAAGTTTCAAACTAGAAGTTCACAAACTAGAAGAACACAAAACACACACTTTTCAAATTACAATGATATTTGTTACAGTCAAATTGTCAAATGTATGAACATACACACAGCTTCCTATTATTGTGTTTGTTTTTTGAAATCACTAAACGTGTTATTGTTGCAGCAATTTGATATTAATTATAATAAATAACGCTTACCTTGCTAGGAAAATGTTTGGTAATGTCTTAATTTAATTGTAACTTTGTAGAGTAATTCTAGAACCACGCAGCGGCATCGCAGATCAGAGTTGCCAGAGTTTGCTTAAAACAAAACAGACAAAATTAAAATCTTACAGAATTCTTTAACTAAAAACAAGCTAATACTTACAATAATATTAAATCATTATAAGATTGACAATATCCAAATTTTTGTGCTAAACAGTTGCGCAGTTAAAAAACAAACTGAAAGTATGCTGTGTCGCCGTCTACAGAATAATTTTAAAGTAACGGTGCTTCTTGCGCTCTCAACGAATGTGGCAAAGCAAACATCACAATAATACACGCAATAATAATAACGCATGTATCATTGTTTACAAAGAACTAGGACTTGGATTTATTTCACACATGATAAGTATCACAATCGCGACATTATTTATCTTGGGAAAAAAAACTAAGCAATCCATTTGAACTGAGTTTTTTGGGGCATTTAAGTCTAGCTTATTTGTCATTCTAGCCTATTCTTACTGTCAAGTTCTGGCAACACTGATACACATATACAATTGTATGTATGGATAAGAAAATAAAACCACAACTGTTTTGAGTATTTATGTGTATATGTTACATACACATCTCCTATGCATTTAATTTGTAGAATTTCTTTGTTTTCACAATGTATGATATTCGATGAAATATCAGTGTACTTATATGGGCTTTTGTCGTCAACAACATATTAGAGAATCCTGTTTCAAACCTGATCCATTTGCAGATTTTGTGAAGGAGCTCCACAAAAGGCGCAGTTACGAGCGTCCATTAGATATGCAATCTGATTTAACATAAGAATAATTTGGTTAAGTACTTAGATGATTTTTTAATTGAAAGTACATTACTTCTGGATGAACTGGACAGCGAGCCCCAATGCGACCCATGAATGATTTCTGGCAATTGTTGCAATTTATTAATCCTCGCTTGCGATTACAAATGCAGTCATTAACAAAAGTCTCCTCCGTGTTTTTATAGGCTAAAGTTGTTTCCAACCAGGAGTATTTTGATTTTTTCTTGCTTTGAATTTCCATTTTGTTTATGGATGATATTCGCTTTTCGATTTTTAGTTTTGACGCGGCTTCTTTATTAGTATTGGAGAATATTGCCAGACTTTAATAGTCTAGAATCTAGTTCTAGAAGTAAACAACATGACAACTGGCGGCGCTAACAAAGAAAAAACGTCTCCAACTACCGTTTTGAGACGCGGCAACCTTGGATCCCAAAAATTAATAATTTTCAGAACAGTCTGATCAAAAAGTTTGTGATGAAATATTTAAAGCATTTTCTCAATTTCATGCATATTCTTAGAATTTATGTGAGTGGCGAACGAGTGGAAAACAAAACAAGTATTAAAGGAATCGGCTTTAGTTTATTTAATTTAAAATTATAAAAGAAGTCCGTTTGTTAATTTAAGACATGGTCTCGCGTAAGTGTTTATGTTTCTCAAAGGTGCCAACAGATTGGGAGAGGTTTTTATGTGATGGTTTGCAAAACGTCCAAGATTGTTTTCAAAAATAGATCGGACGAAATTAACTATATTTTCAAGAATGTATTAAAGTTCAGAATTTTCTTCATTATTTATTTAGAATTTATTTATACAAGTTGGACCCCTGTGGGGTTACGAACATCAAACGTTAATGATCTTTATTTAATCGAGTGTAATAATAAAACAACGGTGTATCTGATTACATCTCATTCATTGCATTGCCTTTTATTAACATGCTTCTTAACTCAATTCTTATTCGATTTATTTTTTTCGTTTGAAGATTTCTTATTATCAGTTTCCGCCTTCTGTTTAGGCTTACATTTGTCTACCAAGTTCTTCTGAATTAGCATCTGCTCTTCTTTTTGAAAATTTTTAGGAGGCTGTTGTTTAGCTACTTCCTTTTCTAGTTCTTTCTTTTCAGCGCTCTTCTCACACTCGGCATTGATCAGAGCAAGAATCCCATTGTACATCTCCGTGATGGCCTCGTATTCTGTGAGTCCCATACGCCGTTGATTGGAGATGTCATAGACACCGCCCTCGGCTTCGGTATGCTCCCCCCGGGTTCCTCTGACCTGGAGATTGTATTTCTTGGCAATTTCTTCGAGCGTGGTCCGATCATTGCCAACACTGGGCAGCTTCATGTGGACGGAGGCGCGAATGGAAGTTCCCAGATTTGTGGGACAGAAGGTGAGATATCCCAGGCGATGATCATGATCGAAATTGATTTGATGGGCAAGGGATTCGACACCAACAATCATACGCTCATAGACTCTTCCCAAATTACCACCCTTCTCCATGGATATAACCCTTATGTGATCCTCTTCATTTACCCAGACCAAAAAGGTCCTGGCATTGTTGATGAATATGCCGCGACCCAATGGCCAGAAGCGTAAGGCCTGTGCCTCATCCAAAAAGGGGTCATCCTCCTTGAACAAATAATGATTTTCAATCAACTTTTTCTTGATATCCTCTTTCATCTGGCAGAGTGGAAAATATTTCCCAGAGTGTTCGCCACACAGATTTCCCAGCGCCTTGGAGATCTCGGACTGCAATTGGGCGTAATCGCATTGTGTTAGACATGGATTAAATGGAAAGTTCTTAATGGATCTGCCGCATCGGACACGCGTCGAAATAATATATTTCCTTTCAGGATCGAGATCGGGAAAATCTGCACCGTAGCCGAAACAACTAGCGGGATGTTTGTCTGTTTTTTGGAAACCGTGATATTCCTCGATAATGGGATCAAAAATATCAGCAAACGTGGTATACGCCTCCGGATCGGGCGCATATATGCCCACATTGGAGTTGAAGTTATAAAGCCCGGATCTTATGCAGTCCAGCAATGTGGAATTATATGTGGGCGTTCCCTTTGTCTTTAGATTGTCAAATATATCCCTGGTCAAATACTTTTTCAACAACGATCTGGAGTCTGAGTAACATAGATTTAGAAATCCCGTTTCCATTTCTTCCATAACTTCCTCGGGAATTTCTGAACTTCCTCCAGTACCCTTCTTCTTGCTGTAGCATCTTGAAGGAACAAGCTTCGGCAAGAGACGGCGCATTCGTAGCGATAGCATGTTGAGATTATAAACTAACTGCCATTTGAATTTTAAAAATAAAAATTTTTGAATTTATGAATTTTGCATGACGGCCAAAACAAAACTAATCTAACAAGTAATTTAAATAAACGGAATATGTCAGTACGTAATTTCAAATACTATTTTGAATGTTAATAAATGGATTAGAAAAAGAAAAAAAAAAGATGACAACAAGACCCAGCAGACGACAGACGCCACACAGCAGAGTTGCCAATACCACGACAAAATTGTAGTTCTAAAAAAGAAGCGCTAGCAAACAAGAGGTGGCGACAAAATTGACCCCGAAATTTTTTCGATTGGACACTCAAGAAATTCACTCAAAAATAAAAATCATTGAAATTTTGCATAAATTTTTCGTAGAATTTTCTCTACCTTTCCTGAAATTTCCAGATGTTTTGGGACTCATTTGAAGGAACTAGGCCCCCGGAAGGGCTACAAAGACGAAAGATATGTCAAAAAAATCCTCTTGAATTTATCTAATTTCGAATTTCAATATTGTTGCAAAACAAATCGGTTCTTACTTAAAAAATAGTTTTCTGTTTTATTTTTAAATAAGCGTGCGTTGCCACTTGCCCACCTCCTATAAATATTAAATAATTATGTAAATTTTATCTAATGTGTTTTCAAATATGTTTTTGTTTATTTAAATTATTTGAATTGCGCGCCACCTATTGGCTGTTGGCGACGATAGCAACAGAAATATCCTAGAACGGCATCGCATAGGAAAAATATTTCAACAAATATCCCATCATCTTTTGGGAAATTTATTTCATCAAATATCCCAAAGCGCCATCCGTCGAGTACATTTGCTACTACGAAGTATACTATCGTCATCTCTTTTTCACACTTTCGCGCCATCTCTGTCTGAGATATTTTCAAATGATGCCAACACAGCAACATGAAATATACAATATGGCGGTCCACCTTCAACTGGCTCGTTGGTCTAGGGGTATGATTCTCGCTTCGGGTGCGAGAGGTCCCGGGTTCAATTCCCGGACGAGCCCAAGCTGTTAAAAATAAATTTTTTTACATTTTCATGTTACCTTTGTCTTTTTTTTAATAATTGCTGATTGTGATTAATTCATTCTGCAGTTGTGACAAAAATTAACCGACACCGCTCTATAAACAAACAAATAGATACTATTGACATCGGTGACGGTTTTATCAGTAAGTTTCCCTTTGTTTTTTTTCCGCGAGAGAAGAGCAAAACTTTTTTTAGGTGTTTTTTTTTGCTTTGTTTTGCTTTTTGTTGCTATGCATAATTTTTGTTTGTTTTGTTTGATTTTTCGTTTTACATACATAAGCATTTCTTTTAGTTTAGCATTCGTTTAGTTTGTAGCATTATGTGCTGGAAATACTTAAGAACATTGTATGGATTTATTAATTAAGTTTAAGATTTGAAAGCGCTGCCGCGTCCTTGTCTGCTTTTGTATTTCTTTTTGTTTTTGTAATTGTAATTATATTTGTATTTGCATTTCTATGTTTCTATATGTTTGTGTATGTGTGTGTGTATGCTACATGCATTTGTGTGTGTGAGAGAGGAGGATGGAAAGAGGGGGATACAGTCTCTACAGTCACTGTGTGTCCGCTTTCGCCTTTAGCTGCCATTTCACTCGTATTCCAGCACGTTCTTATGATAGAATAATAAATAACTGTAAAGAAAACACACGCAGATAAGTAATGTAAATACAAGTCAAAAAAAGAGAGTGTTAGTTTATATATATGTATGATTTTCTCTTTTTTTGTATTTTGTTTGCTCTCGCTCTCTCATGCGCCAACTCACCCTCACTATCGAGCACCTGTTTGAGCGACGCCATTGTTATCACATGATCATCGCACTTGACCCACGTATCCTTCTGATGACGCACATAGGCGGTGTAGTGTCCAGTATCTATAGTCCCCACATGATTGACCACCGCATAGAGAGAGAATCGAAAGTCGCCATAGGCATTCTTTTTCTCCGACATAAAGGGTGTCATGTCGAACTCGACGGGAAACTGAATGAACGAGGAGATTTTCCGATCGATTAACGCCGAGTGTTCAAACCTCTTCAGGTGAAAGGATACAACGCTGGGCAGGGTGCGAAGACTGAATTGTTTGGTGGACTCTTGATACGATTTGCAGGTGGAGCATTTGATTTTGGCCGCCGAACCGAGATGCTCGGCCCGTGTATATCGCTCGAGGCAATCTATAAGCGTTTTTGGCGTAACGCCGCCATGTGTTGTGGTCTCCCCGAGATCCAGTGAGATGTCCCAGAAGGGATCGAATGTGGTCGAAACGCCATTGCAGGCCTGGCACACCACATCGCTCTGCAGCATGCCCGTAAAGATTTGATCGATTATGCAGTTGCATTGGCCATAACAATGTGTGGCCGTTGAATTGGCACTGGAACTTGAATTCCCACCCGATGCACTCGAACTGTTGCTCTTGCTCTCGTGCTCCGCTTTGGCCTTGACACAGTGCCGATGCAGCACATCCAATGTTGCAATAAAAAACTCGTGCGCATCCTGCTGCTCATATCCTGCCAAATGCTTTGCATGATTCCAGATTAAATGCAGCAAACGGTGCAGCGACAACGGCGAACGTGAGCCCGAATAGAACTCCTGCAAAAATCCATTACCAATTAGTTATACTCTCTCTCCCTCACTCTCTCTCTCTGTTAAGTTGGCCATCTCTGGAAGTGGGGACCAATGCGCATGCGCTTACCTGGAAGAGACGCGACACCTCGCACACCAAACACTTGTGCGAGGATTTGCTGCCACAGTCATGCCGATCCGACATGAAATAGTCGCTCAGCAGCGGAGTGTGTACCAAAGCCTGCAAATGATCGTAAATTTACATATTATCGATATGAACTATCGAAAATACCGCTAATTTCTGGCTGATATCAAATCAGACTATGAAATTCTGCTCCAATAATAAATAAATTTATTTTTTTTAGCTTGTGTTACCATTGTACCAAGAGATATTATGGTGTTATTCGTTAAGTATAGTCGTATCTATTTACATAAAAATTTAAAAGTCGTAGCTCCAAAGATTAGTACATAAATAAATTTAAATTGAGCTGAGTGGCAAAAATGTACCATTCTCTATAAGAGGGGTTTTTTGTACAGGAAAGGTTATTTTTAAAAACCATCGACTGAAAAATGTACCATTTTCTATCAAAATGTATCAGCTTTTATCTTCATATAAAAAGTATACACATTAAACAAAAGTCGAATCGAATAAAATCAGTAGGTCTTCCATTTTCGATAAAAGTTTATCAACTCTCGTTTTCTTTATGTAAGAAATGTACCATTTTTAGTGGTCCAGAGAATAAAACTCTCTATAATTCTCAAATAAATGTGTACCAACTTTTGCTTTCTTTTAAATAGAAGTTGAGTTAATAAATTATTCATAGTGTAAAGATTATTAGTTTATAAATAAATGATAACTCCTGATATAAAGAATACCACTTTGATGGGGAAATGTACCAGTGTACACTACTTGCACACATGAAACTGATGAAATCGATATTGAAACTTACCTGTACAATGCAGTTCATGAAGCATGTGGCGCCCAGATTGAGCAGACCCCGTAATCCGATTGTTTGATTGGGCCGGACGAGACGACGACGAGCATTGGCCAGCAATAGATTCGTTTCCTTGGCTGTGGGAATCCAGGGCTGCCAGCCGAGACTCTTTTGCAGATCCTTCGCCTCCAGTTTGCGGTTAATCAAAGAGTAATCGCGACTTCGGGCATCATAGATGAAATCCCGACAGGCATAACAATACAGGGTGCCATGTGACAACTCCAGTGCAACATTGTGTTTCTTGGAACGCAGATGACTCGTGATGTGGGCACCACGACAGCCAAAGTAGATGCAATGAAGGCAGGCGTACAATTGAATTCCATAGCTGCCGCACTCAAAGCAATTGCAGTGTATGGCCTAAGGGGCAAAGACAAAGACGTAGCGAAGGGGGTTAAATGATGAGCAGGGGTATGATAATTTAATGCTTACCTTTTTCTCACGCGCATCTTTGTTGACGCAGGCAGCGAAGTAGGCATCGATGACCCGAAATGTATCGTAACTGTGCTCCTTTACGTAGGTCTGATAATGCCGACAGCCCGTTTCCGACATGACGTTGACGTCGACGTCAACGCTGTTGGCAACTCTGCTCGCGTTGACGTTGGCGTTAACGTTGGCGGCGTCAAGCTGTAGCTCAAGCTCAACCGCAAGCTTTTGCACAGTGCGCAAACAGACGGAGACTGATAAATGCGTTGCATTCAGTTTGCCCTTTGTTAGCTGTGCGCTTTCAATAACCCCCCCGCCGCCCCGCCCACAACTAGCAACAGTTTCGTTTTCGGCCGGACACCGGCCGGCAGCTGCCTGTCTTGTTGTTGTAACTGTTGTATTTGATGTTGTTGTTGCTGCTGCGGCTGCTGCTGAGGCGGCTCGTGTAGTTGTAGTTGTAGTTTTAGGGGGTACACGGGGTCCAGGTACAGGTACAACGTCGGCCGCTCCCCGGCCCACCGACGCGTATACACGCTTGTTGTTGTTGTTATTAGTGCTGGTTGTGCTGCCGGCGCCGCTGCTGCTGCCACTGCCACTGCTTAAAATGCTTGTTGTACTATCAACACTGTTCTCTTTTGTTTTCGTTCGTTTTGCAGACGGCTGTGGCACGTTGGTTTTATCACACTTGCGCTGTTTTCGCCGAATTTTGGCCACTTTTATAATGAACACGAGCACGTATTGTGTAAAATAGGAACTTTGTTATTGGGCCGTCGATGAATTTTCTGTTTTTTCAAAGACTGTGATTTTGCACACGCACACACACACACACAAGTATCCCAGCGCACACACGCACAAAACACACACACAACAGGCATGCAAGCGGACACAAACATACGAGAATTGAGCAGCAAAGCAGAGAGCAGAGCAGCGCACACAGCTGAAGTCAACTCCGGGATTGTTGATATTATATCGATAAGTTATATTTTTTCTTTTCTCGTTTTCAGCAACTTTATAGCACACTATCGATATACGACAGACAGAACAATCGATAAGAGATGAGAATTAAATACCAAACAACTTTAAAGAAATGTAATATCGATATTAGCAGCAATTAAAATAAATGAAGAACGTTATACGTAACGTAAAACGTTTTGCAAACCAGATAAACACCTTACATTTTTGAATGTAGTTGACTTTTCGATTTATTGTATTTTAGTATGGTTTTATTCAATTCGGTATCAACTATAACGAGGCAACCTTGGTTTTAAGGAAAAGGTACATTCCAAAACAGATAATTTCTTTGGCCGATCTTTTTTATTTTCTCCGATTTGCTTCCAATTTATTTTGTAGAAATAATTAGAATTTTCATCAATTTATTTGTGTTATAAAAAGTTTGTATAACGTTGACAGAAAAATGTCCCTCTTTATTTAATCAAAATTCGACTTGAATTGGCTAATTAAAATATAACAAATATAATTTATCTTATTCAACAAAAAATAAATAGTTTTAAATTTATTTAAATTGCGCGCAGTAACGTTTGAACTTTTACCAAAATGCCAAAAAAAAAATACTGATTGGTATAAAAATACTAAGAGTATACAACTGAATAATTAAAGAACTATCGCAAGCTCAGTTTTCGAATAATTTGTTTGTTTACAAAAGGCAAAGCTAAGAATGGAACAAGTTTGTCGCACTTGCAGGGATGGCAATGCAACATTAGTGGATATATTTGCTGACCGGTACGAAAGTGACGACGAGCCCACTCTGGCGGAGATGCTAACAAACTGTACAAGTTGCGAAGTAATCCGCGATGATCCATTGCCTCAGAAAATGTGTATGTCTTGCGTCCTTGCTGCCCAACATTTTTTTAGATTCAAGCGTAAATGTGAGGAAAGTCGTCAGTACTTTTGGCAACTGTTAAATACCAGTGAAATGTTGCAAACCAATGATTGGCAAGTTGCCCAAAGGGCCAAGAACGTGACATCAATGCAGGATGTAAAAGAGGAGGGGAGCGAAGAGAACTGGCCGGAAAATCTGCCCAAAATGTCGAACATCTGTGAATACAAAGACACAGAGGTAATAATAACAGATACTTGGAATTCACAATGTTTTCCTGTCCGGGAATCCAGCTCCGAACCTGTGAAGTTTGAAATAAGCAGCAGAAGCTCCTCCAGCAGCAAGGACAACGATTCCAAGGACAGCAGTTCACATATATGTTTCACTTGCGACAAGAAATTCATTAGCAAAAGAAAACTGAACTTGCACATGCGAGTTCATGGACGTAAAAGGAAGCACAAATGTCCGCAATGTGAGAAGGAATTTGTCAATTCTGGCAATCTTGCGGATCACATACGTGCGCACACCGGCGAGAGACCTTATAAATGTCCACACTGCATCAAAGCATTTACCCAGCGTGGCCGTCTCAATGAGCACATTCGGACACACACCGGAGAGCGTCCTTTCAAGTGTCTGTATTGCCCGAAAACCTTTGCCAGCTCTGGAAATCTGACAGCCCACAGCAGGACACATACCGGGGAGAAACCGTACAAGTGTGAACAGTGTCATTCAGCATATATCCAACCTGGAGCTCTTCA
This sequence comes from Drosophila testacea, assembly GCA_035043265.1. Classification (NCBI taxonomy): domain Eukaryota; kingdom Metazoa; phylum Arthropoda; class Insecta; order Diptera; family Drosophilidae; genus Drosophila; species Drosophila testacea. The sequence goes on along the minus strand of JAWNND010000378.1, from coordinate 559,623 downwards.
GCGGCACATACGAGTCCACTCTGGGTATCGGCCATTCAAGTGTGATTTGTGTTTAATGGCTTTTACAAAGATATCATATCTGAAAAGACACATGAACTCCCATCCACAAGCGGGTTCTCCTGATGAAAAGTGAATCGAACATGAATGAAATTTAACCTGGAAACATGATTAAAAGCTCACTGTAGAGGTAACCTCACAGTCTGAACGAAAAGCTTAAAATCAGTATTTTTGATTGCCACAAAAGAAGTCAGAGGCTATATGTATACATATTCCCCCAGCCGATCAAGGCTGTTTATTTGTTTATTAAATAGGAAAATGTTACTTATTTTCAAAGAATACTGTTTACTTAATGTAGTTCATTTTATAAAACAACATATCACAAAAAATAAAGCAGAAACATATCTATATACACTTATATATATGTACATATGTATGTATATGTAAAACACATTGTACATTTACATTTTAAATAAATATATACTTTTAGTAATACCTTAAATCAAATGACCAGAAGTGTTCCGTTGGGCCCTCATCATCATGAAGCTAGACCTACTTCCCCTTCAAATAAGATTGCGCCTCCTTGGCCTAAATGGAAGAGTCTTAACTGTAAGGAATAATCCTATTTAAAGAAGTATACTTACACATTTGAACCAAGGTGCCGATGGTTTGAAGCGATATGCATCAATATGTGATTCCACCAATGACCGTGGGGCAATTCCATGCAAATGTAGATGCTTCACTGAGATAAATGGCGGCATGTGAAATCCGAATAGTGAATTTTTAGTGCTAATACCTTTCGACTTAAAGAAATCTTTCATTGTTTCCTCCATACGTAAAACTGGAAAGTACAAATGTATATTATATACATCATTTAATTGATAACCCTTATCTACTAACCCATTTTACAGTGTGATTTGTCCAGAGCCATTAGACTCTCAATATGTTGTTTTGTCACAATCAGATAATGATGTTTAGATGCCGGCCGTATGTCTTTAAATATAACAAATTCATCTGTCTCCACTTCCAGAATTGTCGCGCTTTTGCCACTTGAAATATCACAGAAAATACAATTAGTTTGGGACATTGTCCAATAAAATTTTGAAATAATAAAATCAGCTGGTAAGAAAACGATGATCAGTAAATATATATTAATATCGATGTGCAGTTTCTGTTTACACCCGATGTTGTCACGAATCCCACTTTGGGCGTTTTAATACAATTTATCGCCAATTCAGCATATCGATATAGTCTTCGATTAATTAATTTGTTTAAAATACACATTGGGTCAATTTTGCCGCGCTTGCGAGAGCCAACCTACTTTGCATTTTTTGTATTTTTTTTGACGATTTTTATCAGCAGAAGTTTACCCCGGCTGAGATGCTTATCGAATTAATCATCATACATCTTCAAATGATGCTCCACCCTTAACTCAAATAACAACTCTCGCATTTGCCAGACCATTAGTACAAAACTCGAAACTGGAACTCTAGCGGGACCGGTGATTAAAGTTAGGGATAACATTCCTTCCGTAGTACCAATAGAATTTTGAGTGGAAAAGATGTTGAAACGAGACTGATGATTCAATGGATAACAAGGTTTATCTTCTGAAGTTTCTAAAGTTTACCTGCTTCTCACCAATAATAAAGCAAAACCATATTTATTGTTCAAATAAGTTGGTACTTTTATTGTTAGCTTACAGCATTTGGCCTTGAAAATTCATTGGAATAAACTTCATCATAATTTGGAGATAAAACTATTTCCCATTCAAATATGCTTGCGCCTCCTTGGCCTTGGAAAAAATCTTAAGCATAATGAATTATACTTTTAGAGGCAATATACTTACACATTTGAACCACGGTGCCGACGGCTGGAAGATTACACGAGATATGAATCCCATCTCTGAACGTGGCGAAATTCCATGTAAATGCAGATGCTTAACGGAAATGAATGGCGGCATATGGAATCCGAAAAGTGCATCCGATGTGCTTATATCTTTAGATTTAAAGAATTCTTTTAGCGTTTCCTCCATACGTACAACTGAAAAGTATACATATATACTATATGCATGATTTAATTGATAATCGTTATCTACGGACCCATTTTTTCATGCGATTTGTCCAGAACCTTTAGGCTATCATAATGGTCTTTTGTTACAATTAGATAATGATGTTTGGATGCCGGCCGTATGTCTTTAAATATAACAAATTCATCTGTCTCCAATTCCAGATTCGTCTCGCTTTTGCCACTTGAAATATCACAGAAAGTACAATTTGTTGAGGACATTGTGGATTAAATTTAGAAATAATAACAAAGCATCAGCTGGCAGACATTCGATGCTCAGTATCGATAAGAATCGATGAAGGCTGCAGCCGATATTTTAACTTATCGTAAGTATCGTTAGTGTGATATGATACAATTCATCGCCTACTCAGATTGCTTATCGAGACTTGCTCGCAGTAAATCGATACATTTATTTGTTTACAATACACAAAAGAGACCATGGAACAAATTTGCCGCGCTTGCAGAGAGAGTATAGCTCCTCTTGTGGATATTTTTGACGATGTATACCAACAAAAGACGGATGAGCCCAGCCTGGCTGAGATGCTTAGCGAATTGGCAGCATGCGAAGTAAGACGCGGTGATCCGTTGCCACAGCAAATGTGCCTCCCCTGCGTTCTTGCTGCCCAAAATGCCTTCAGATTCAAGCGGAAATGTGAACAAAGCCATCGGCATTTTTGGGATCTACTGAGCGGCAATATAAAATTGGAGGAAAATCTAGCTGAATTGCCGGACAACTGTGCACCGCCGAATGATGCGCTGGCCACTCGTATCACAGCTGAATCCATCCCTTGTCCGGAGGACAACTCTCATACATGTCAGACCTGCGGCAAGGGATTTGATACCAAAAGAAAGCTCGCCCTGCATCAGAGTTTCCATGACCGCAAACACGCCGGAGAACGATCATACAAATGCTCCCATTGTGAGAAGAATTTTTACGGAAATTGGTGGCTTCAAAGGCATCTTCGCACCCACACGGAAGATCGACCATATAAGTGCTCTCATTGTGAGAAGGCATTTAAGGACAGTTGGAGTTTGCGAAGACACATGCGCACCCATCACGACGAAACCAGTTTCAAATGTATTTATTGTCCCAAGACCTTCTCCAGCGCACACAGACAAAGGATTCATATTTGCACTCACACTGGCGATTATCCATACAAGTGCACTCAGTGTCCATCGTCATACACTCACCCAGGAAGCCTCAAAAGACACATGCGCGTCCATACGGAAGAAATATCGACTTGAAGGTGCTTTCCGTACTTTACTATAGCAAAAGGAATGTTATTATTACATAAGCCGCACGAGGATCAGTGACCAAATGCATGATGAATTACTATGCACAGATATGTAGCCAAATTACTAAAGGTGAGCCAATGTTTTCTAATGATAGCCTTAAAAACAACTAACTTTCCTATTTTTCTACTCTAGGAAATCAGTAGAAGGAGCACCTTTTTCAACTGGGAATAAAATTCAAAACGGGTTCTGAAAGTGGTCAAAACATTTAAAAGCAACAGCATGAAAAAACCTTTAAAAGAAAAATAATAAAAGCTGGTATAAATTTGTAAAAACAATAATATAATCTATTATTTATAAAAACTTTATGTTTCATTTACTATAATCGTCCCCATATGTTTCTTTACAAATAGTTTATGAACTTATTGAGACAAAAAAAACAAAAAAAATCTAGTTTTTACTGTTAATCAAATGCTGGTGGCCAAATAAGTATGTATAAATCAACAAGACTTTAAATTCGATTTTAAAGAGTTTTATTTTTTGAAATAGATCAAAAATTTCAAAAAATTCCAAGTGGTCCTCATATATTTTTCCCAAAATTTTAAGAAGAAATAATTTTTGAAATAATAATAATAATAATTTAGAACAAGTAGTATTTTTATAGTTAAAACTCAAAATTTTCAAAATTTTGAAAAAATGTTTGTTTTCAATTGAATTATTTAAAATATACAATCACTCAAACTAGCATAAAATAGCATACTGTTTTAAATATTAAGTAAAATAATGTGAGCCATTATTAATCATCAATCGTTTATTGCGAGTCACCCTGTATAAAGTTGATCAACTGCAAACAATTTAAGCTCTAACAACAGCTGAGCTGCCTCTCTTAACTGTCAACTGCTCTCTCTCTCTCTCCCGCTCTTGCTTTTCATGTTCTGCGCTCTGGGCTTTTTTTGTAAGCCGCTTAAGCAGCAGCTGTGCTGCTTTCGCATTGAGTCTGGTTTGCTTTGTATTTGCTTTTGTTTTTGTGACTTTGCGTTTTGCTTTTGCTGCTCACTTTGGCTGCTTGGCCGCCTGCCTTGCCGTGTGACCGTTCACAGTCTCAATTTGGTACGTTGCGCGTTCGCCACGCGCGCGTTTTATTTTCTGGCCCGTTTGCCCCGTCTTAAATGAACATACATGTGCATGTTTCACTCAAAGAGTTTATTTCGTGTACTTTGCGGCTAATTAACGAATTAAATCAGTGAGAAATGCGTAAAACTAATGCCAATCGAAATAATTGAGCAAAAAATTAAGCAAATGTAAGAAAAGTGTTTCAACTGTGATTATCGTTCAATCATTTGATGACGATAAATAATCGAAGTATTCGTTAAGTGAACAAATTAAACACTTTAAAATATTTGACACTGCAGTAAATAAATTAATTATGGTCTGCATTCTAGAGTGACACTACAGTAAATAAATTAAATACCAACTGTACATTCTAGAGTGCAATTGTTAAACGTTTATTGTTAACATGCCAGCCCATCTAATATTGTTTATAGCAGCAGCCCAATCAACTTCAGTCTCTTTCAAACTGGCTAACCAAAAATTGCCAACTTCCTGCGACTCTTGTCTGTCTGTCTTTCGAATGGGGCGCCGAGTCATTAGCTCCTCGTCATGCCCACTCAGAGTACCGCTATGCGCCGGCTAGCCGTCTCTTGTATAGACAAGTAGTTTTTGTTTTTTTTTATTTTTCGCCAACATTAGCCAGCCACACACACCACACATACTCCACACACACTCCACAAACACACACACATACGGTCGCACACTGGGCAGAGATCTTGGATCCCGGCTGCTGGGGCCCCTTCACTTTTTTCTTCTTTCTGCTCAGTGAAAAAGTTGGCGAGGCAAGTGCATTTCGTATTCGCATTCCGCTGGCCGAAAGTCTCTCTAAGTTTTGCATCTCTGCGTCTGCGTCGCTTAACTGTAAATTGAGGCAGGCTCCTTCCCCTTTTGGTTCCCTCGCTCTCTCCTTTGCTCATGCGCTGCATTTCTTTTGTCGTCAAGTTCAATGTGCGTTGACAATTTTCCATTTTCGAAATGGGCTGGCAGCGTTTTTCCACTTTGATTTGTTTTTCACTGCGTACTTTCACACACACAAAGACAGACTCGTACAACTTCCATTGTATTTGGGCATCTGTGCGTGTATTTTAATTTATTTTAAATCGATCGGTAAATCGCGAGGTCTAATAATGTGACTTTGTCATTCAACCCGGAACTGTGTACCGAGAGTCTCTTGAAACTATCAAATGGGTGCTAAAGATACAAATGTATCTCGCGGATGCTTAAATCATATGGCAAATCATGAATCTGCAATCTAGTATGTGCAATCTTTTTGTGAAAGCGCAAGTCGTTTCTTGTCTAGTGTAATTTTTACACTTTTACTGCACACACATTACACACATCCATCCACCACACATATCCAAAGTTAGATACGTACGTGGATACTTTCGTAAGCATCTTTTCACTACTATGTATTACCATCGCATTTTGCCGTGTTAAAGCCGCTTAATTGAAAGTCTTGACTTATGACTTGAGCATTTGTGTGTAAAAAGTGTAAAAAGTCGAATGGAAAATTCATTTTCCAGCTGTGCACTCATGAAAATATCATATCATTAAAGAGTTTCCCAATAAAGTAAAATCTAATATGCATTTAATATTGACAGATTGACTACAAATCGACAAAAAAGTATCTCCTAATTTGTTAAAATATTATATTATATCATTGTTAATAAAGCAAAACTAAAGAAATACAAAAAAATTGAATGAATAATAAGTGAATAAACAATAACAAAAGTTTTAATAATCAAAAGCATCAATTTTATGGTTATCATTTTGATTTCATTGTGAATGTGAAAGTGGTGAAAAATCACAACCAGAAGCAGACGGATTGACGGAGAATCACAAGAGAAGAGAGAGAGAGAGAAGCAGAAAAAGAAGTAGAAAGAAAAGGTAAAGCACACAACATATTAATATAAAACAACTACAAATAAATTATAAGTAAACTTTGGAAACGAACTGAGATTAGATCGCAAATCTCACAGATATTCTTTACCTTGTTATATCTATTAAGTATCGGGAGCTAAAGACTGTGAGCTCATCTTGTCGGAACGACAGCTTCCAAGACCAGAAATAAACTTGTTCAGATGCCTAAACAATGAGCTACAGTGACTCACAACTCACAACACATATCGACCGTTTTTGGCATTGTTCCCATTAACTGTTCCTAGCGTTCTTAACGTTATTAACGTTTTTGTTTATCATTTTTCATGTTTTGCATATTTTTGTATGCAGTTTTGGCCATTTTCAAATTGTTTTTTCAGTTAAAGACACGTTTTGCTGACTCTAATCAAATATTTTATATCTAAATCGTTATATTTAACGCGCTTCACTCAACGCTTGTATGTGGGTTGTTTACACCCTGGATTTACAGCTTGCCGGGTATATCAAATTAAAATTATCTTACTGTTTTATTTAAATCTGTTTTGAAAATTTCTTCGATTGTTTGTTTTTGATCTTTAAAGTTTGACTTGTAAAGGGGTATCTTTTAGTCGATCAGCCTTTGATATTTGAATTTCTTTCCACACGGCTGCACATCTTTTACGCAACTTGTCAGCGCTCAATGTCAAGGTTGTTGTTGGATTTTTGATATTTGTTTATATACTTAAACAGTCCCGACTTTACCTGTCTGTCTGTCCGTCTGTCCGTCTGTCTGTCTCTGAGCTGAGCTGACTGCGAGACAGCTCCGGCCTAACTTGGCTAATTGCGGCTCAACGCTTCTCGAGTGGAACGCCCCAGTCGTCAATTTGGCATTTTGTAATTGCTTCATTTTGGCAAACTGTTTGCGGGGCAATTAATTGGAGCTCGCGCTTTAATTGTAAATTTAAGCAGATCAAGATATTTGGGATGGTCTTTAAGAAACGACAAACAAAGTTTAAGGTCAGGTGTGCCAAATTCGCAAGAAATGGCGTAGTTAGGATCAACTTATATGATAATTTGTCATAAAATTTATAATTTATAATTTATATACAGCTATTTATAACTCAGCGCTATTATGGAAATCTTAATTAAAAATGATAGCGTCATTTCAGGGCTGTTATTAGCTATCGATAATTGTGTCATCGCTAAATGAAAAACGCATCTATCATTGATCTTCGCCAACTTTTCAACATATTATTAACGACATTATCAAAATGGTTTATTAATTATTAAATCATTAGACCAAAAAAACAATCGTTTTTCCCCTAGGGCCACGCACATTTGTCGATACCGTTCGAAAGATTCTTCCGTCTCCCGGCGTAGAACCCGTTACTAGATTTCACCTAGAGCGCAAAAGCGAGCCAAACTCGTCTCTTGTTCTGGTATAACTATCATAAATTTGACTTTTTAATGACAATGAAGCATTTTTTATGCGTCTTTTATGTGTGAAAATGAAGCAGAAAGCATAAAAGAGATCGCACAGTAGAAGTAACAGTCAAAAGGGCATGAAAACAAGAAACAACAGCTATATAAGGGGTAGTCGAATTTTAAAATACTCTAACCAACCAGATATGTGCTTTAAATAACAAATCTCATCAGTAGACTTGTAGGAAAACGCATTGTTACAAGTTAATTTAGACACAGCTGATAATATAGTAAACATACCCACTGTTAGAGTATATCAGAAAGAAGACATTACGTACAGTTAAGCAGCAAGTGTAAATGCTCAGGAAAATAACAACAAACAACGCAGCAAAGTCATAAAGTTAATATAATACGTAATTATAAGCGAAGCCAAGCCCCAAAGCACATAGTATGATAGATAGTACCTACCATTGCATTCAGTTTTCAGGGCTTTGAGATGGTAGTTAGTACGAGCAGTTTGGATCATGACTTAGAGAAATGCGGATGACACCGTGTAAATAGCCAACGGGGTGTTAAAAGAATCCAAACTACTGAACAACAAGTGTAGACCATCAGCGGAACACACACTACACACAATAGAAAAGCTGGACAGTAGCTGGGGAGGTCACTGAACTTGCCTCTTAGACTGTACCACAACAGATTGATGATGTTTGGTTAGCACTAAATGTGTCATACCTTTCGGTTAGATACATCCAAACTTACTACAAGTCGGCGTGAGTAATTACCTAAGCAGATTGTATAACTAATTAAGGTTTGTTTATTTGTTTTTCTAATTTTTCGCACATATATTTTTGTTGAAATAAAAAATATTTAAAGAGAATATAACAGTAGATACACTGCAAAAGATTATCTCATTGTTTTTATTAAGTAGTCTTTTTGTTTAATTTAAATTTTTATGCTTACCATTACAATATTAGCATGCAAGATACTAAATTGAGCATTAGAAAGAATATTAGAATAGAAGGTTTGTTTAAATGTTCAGATTTTACAATTTGATATTGCAACATCACAAATATAACAAAGCTTTTAAAAGATTTTCTTGTCATATTTATTTTGAACCCAAGCTATAGCTTATTATTTAAGCGACAAGTAGAAAGTATATTAACTATTGTTTTCACATTAATGGTTATTTTGTTATATTATCTTCAAAATTAGTCAAACCTTTTTAGTTCTATGGATATATATTAAACCTTTTTAGTTCAAGAGACGTAATAAACTTGCTACAGGTGTTTGTTATATGCAATGAATGTAACTACAGTTTTAAGTATAGTTTTAGCAACATTTTGAAATCAATACTAAGTAGTTGCACTTTGGCAAAAAAGAGTTACCAACGACACGTATGCAAAAATTTCAAGCTCCCATTGATTTGAGGCCTGTGGCAAACTCTGTGCAATCGGCCAAAAACGGTGTTAATAACGCAAAACAGTTGCGTTTTAACATACTTGTACTCGTCGTACTTTATGGCTAAGATACCAACAGCAGCTCAGTGGCAGCAGGCTGTGCAATCAGTTTAAACGCAAACTGCAACTTCAGACGGCAACCGGCAACACTAACAACAACAACAACAACAACACTAAAAGCATACAACAACAGCAAACACACTCTAAAGGCGACCGCCCGTTGGTCGGTTGTCTAACTATTTTAACCCAGTTTTGTGCTATGGCCACATTCTTGTAGGAGCACAAACCATAAACAAGTTTCAGCCAAGCACAAAAAATGCTGGCAAATAAGAAGTTAAAAAAAAGCAGCAAAAACAACAACAACAACAGCTAGCAAAATGTGTGCAAATTGAAATTGCAGCTAATGAAAAGGCCAATTGCATGTGCGCAACACTGCAAAAAGGCTCAAAAGAGTAACATAAAAAATAAAAAATTAAGTGTCTGTTGCAAATCGAAGTGACAAGTACGAGACTTGGCTTAAAGTGTTTGTTAGATACCCTCGTAAAAGTTGCCCTTTTTTAACAGGTCAATAGGGATTTACGGTTAGGCATGCGGCCTTTTCAACGCTTAAGTATCTGCGGAAACACGCTGCTCGATAATGGGAGCGCCAACCGATTAGTCTCCCCAGTCTATATACTAAGTATACATGAATGAACACTTTGAGTGGGTCAGCAAACAGCACAAGTACAATGAGCATCAACTATAACAACAACAATGGTTATGGGAAATGCGAATGGGAACAACAATGAGCCACAGTCTAAAGCTTGCCAACAGTTATGGCCATCAACAGCTGGCCTGGTCTGACTCTGGGACTCTATTGTACTCACTTGCAACTAATTTAGCTTGTCCAATCGGTAGCTGTAGTAATAGATTCTGACCAGAACCATTGAGGACAATGACGAGCAAAATGCACACTTTTAACTGTATTAAGATTATGAGAAAATTGAAATGTCCTCCATGGTCTTTCAAAAGAAGCTAATTTAACGGGACAACTAAAAGATTAGTAGAACAGTGAATTCAAGCTTTCAATTGAGTGTGTAAAATGTTTAAAGTGAATGGAAATTGGATGTCCTTCATGGTCACTTACAAAATCATAGTTGCAGCATGAATAAATGGAGAAAAATATTATATTATGAGAATACTTAACATAATTTGAATGTATAAATTGCCCAGCTTTAATATGTTTCAAGAGATAATTCAATTAAATTTATTGAGCTGAAATCTTAATACAAAAAATAGTGTTCTTTTCGTCAATTAACTCATTTAAATTTCCTCCATTAAAGGCTATACTGTTATTTTCACTGGTGTTCAATAAATACTCACATCTTGTGAAAATAGTCTTCAGGCACATATTTAAGTTAATTATTATGTATAACAAAAATATTGGAAATATATTGGAAATTATTCTTGTTCTATTGGAAAGTAAATTGTTTAAGCAATTTAAAATGATTTTATTTGTTAAAATAAGCACATTAGCAGGAATGCAGTTTTCTTTAGATATCTTTATTTCTGTTAAGGTATACTTATAAAATGGAGAGTGTGTTTTAACAAATTATGCACAAAATCTCGCTTGCAACATCAACATGTTTATCAAGAAATGCGTCTGCAAGGGTATAAAAATTGAGAAAATATTTTTAAATTCCATAACACGGAAAAAGCACTTATAATACAGCACATAATTAATTAAGGATTGGCCGATTTACTTAATTTTTCATTGTTGCAAGTCCAAGTCCAAGAACTAGAAGTGTGTTTAGAAGATAAAAAAAGAATTATTTTAAAATTTGACATTTCTCTTGTTATTTGTTACATTTTGTCGTTATATTTCTACGAAACAAGGTTGTGGAAATATTGATTAAATGTGGATTAAAGTCTAAACTAAAATGACATAAATACATATACAAGTATTGTATTCTCTTTTCTTAATCCTTTTTTTTTCTTATTTTTGGTAGTACCCAGTGTTAAAATATTGTCAAAAATTGTAAATTTGTTTAGTTTAAGTTATAACTAAGATTTCAGTGGTTTCCATTGACTGTGCTGTCCACCTTGGTGGTTTCACTTGCGCAAAATCTGTTGAGAAGCCCTACAAGAAACCAACCGAAACTTGTCTTGTGTATGGTCAGTAACCAGCAGCGAGTGTTTATACTCATATTGGCACTCGTAATCGTATATCGTTGGATCGTTACTGAGGGCTACTTGGTATGCCCGGTGCGAGACTCGACGCTCAATTTCAATTGGTTTGGTGGCTTATTAATTACCTCACCACACAATTGCGTGTGGAGCATATAAAGCGCCCACCACACCATACAAAAGACAACAACATTCAATGGACAAACGGACTACGGACGTCGGACATCAGACAAAACAAACCGGGCCAAATAGAACCCACAAAAGGCGTTGAACGTTGCGTCGGGTAATACGAGCTGCCGTTGCCCCGTAAATGGAGCGTCGTTGTTGATGTCAATGCGCTTCATAGTCCAGTCCAAAGCCAAAAGCGTTAAACAGTTACACAGTTTGTTGAATACCCTGTATTTATAATATGTGCCCTGGCAAGTTCCCACGCAGCAAACTTAATTAATAATTTGTAATTGTTTCGAAAAATTTAAAATATTGAATTACAGCGGTTATTTATACCCTGCACCTTTTGATAATATGTTTTTGATGAGATTTTTAATACCTTCCAGCAATTTTCATAACTTTCAAACGGAAATGTTCTTTAGTTATAATCAGTGTAGAAGAAAGTTAATTGAATATACATACTACATCCGCATTGATTTAAGTTTACTCTCCACTTTTGCTTGAATTACAGGGTACTTCCTAGTGAGGCTTTCTCAAGAGCTCCTACCTGTTTTACAGTTTCTTTCGGTGCAGTTTTGCGAGCATAAACAAATGAAGAGTTAAAAAAAATGAGAGTGATTTTCTGTTACTTTTTTATTACTTATTTTTCTCATTTGGGAAACTAGTTTTAGTTTTATTACGTTTCTTTTTCTATTTTTGTATTTTTTCAATTTGCTATTTCTACTTTTCGTTTTGCATATTTATCTTCAAGTGTCATTCGCTGTTGTTACTCATGTTATTGCTGTTGTTGTTGTACGCTGCTTACTTTCAAATGTCAAAAGGAGTTGAAGGTGGCCCAGTCTGCATAGAAATACATATATAGACAAAGATATTTTTATATGATTTATATTGAGTCATGTTATTTTTTTTTGCTTTTAAAACGAATGACTTGAGCAACGAACTTGACTCTGGTATTTTATGTGTAGTTCGACTGGACTTTGACTGCGTCTTGAGTTGTTGAAGGTGTGAGAATTGTGTTATGTTAAAGAAAACCAGTTGAGGGAATCGCAAAAGCTACAAGAATTCAAGATCTATAATCTAAGCTTTTACCTATATAAAATTGATAAAGACAACAATTTGATTTGAGTTAATGTCGTCAAGACACGCACAAAAGTCTTTAAATGCTAAGCATTTAACAAATCAGCACTCACAATTTAATTAAATTCAATGCACGTTGCTCAGAAAGCTCATTAAGAAATGGCAAACAACTCCATAAACAATTTTCGTGTCATAAGCAAAATCGTGCCATACTCAAAATAACTGCTGAAAATGCCAGTTGAAGTGAAACTTAATGAAGCCTGAGAAAGTTGCGAGTTACTGTGAATTGTTGTTGTACATTTTGTTGTAGTTGTAGTTGTAGTTGCCGCCTGATGAGCACTGAGCCCAGCTGAGTACAGCTTAAGTGACAATCAAAACTAAAAAAAAAACAAAACAAAGCAAAATAAAACAAAACAACAAATAATAAATTGCAAACAGCAACAAAAATGCGATAATTACTAACAAATTTGTACGACAACGAAGCATGCAACAACAACAACAACAGCAGCAACAACTTTTCAGATACGACCTTAATATGTGTCCATCTCTGCTCGTCTTCTTGTCCATCTTCGATTAAACAACTGTAGACACAATCGCATCTTCCACTTGTTCTTAAGCTGCATCTCCGTTGCAGCTGACCCAGTTTTGATGCAAGTGGAACACACACTCAACTTACATACACACATACTATACAACACACACACATACTGCAGCAAGGTGTACGGCCATAAATAGCCAGGCGCTGATTTCTAGACACCAGACTTTTTACCCCCTCGAAAAGGCGAAATCTTCACTCAATGAAGACTCAAGTTACAGGTTTGTTGCTTAAGTCTTTCTCAATGGGCGATCCAGCGCTCAAGTTTGTTGCCTAAGTCTTTCGTTCTGAAAGAGAAACGACAGCTTCAACTTCAACTCCAGACTTCAGACTCCAAGAGTATGACTCTCTCAAAATAAAAGCAAAAACGAGTTTTTGTTGTAGTTCTTGTAATTCTTCTTGTTGTTGTTATGTTTTTTTTTGTTTTTTGTTTTGCTTTTGACTTTGGTTTTTGTCTTTGTCTTTGTCTTTGTGTTTGGTTTTTGGGATGCTGCAGAACTTTCTTTCATTGATTCTAGCGGAACGCATATAAATAATAAATTAAGACTTTCTTTCTTTCTTTCGGTTGTTCGTTCTGCAAAACAACACCAACCACCTGACCCCGACTATCTTCCCATTCATCTGTCCGTCTGCGGTTTTGTGTCATCATCTATTGAATTTATTATTTATTTAGAAGCAGCTCTCTCGCCTCGTTCCTAACCCAAATACACAAATGTCTTTCACCTGGTCGCACCAACCATACATATGTTTGTATGTATGTATGTGGACCTTGTGTCATTTGTTGTGTTGTGGGTTCGGTTTCGGTTTTCGGCTACAGTCGTTGTTGGTACAACAAGCAAAGATTATCGATAGCTTCTTAACCAAACCCAGCACAACTTACACAGCATTTTCCCTAGTGATTCAATCTGGGGAGGTCTTTATTTTCTTCTTCTTCGATTATGCGCCTTTATCTGTGTCTTCATTAGTTTGACCCAATTTCATCTTGTTGCTTGGCCTGCACTGCTTCTGCGTTCTTTTTACTTTCTATTTTCTCTTAACGATCTTCAGAATTTCGATAGCCAAATCAACCCAAGCCGGCTTGTTAGCATTTTGATTTTGTTTTCTTATTTTTTTTTTGGGCGTCTTAAGTCAATTTACTTTCATTTGCCTGACAGCTGATTTTTTATTGTTTCCGATTTAAAGATAGATTTTATTTTACTCTTTTCATGATTTGTTTGGGGCGTTGCCATTGTCGCTTCCGTTTTGCGTGGAAAGCTCTAGTTGTGTTTTAATGAAAGAGTTCCAGTTGTGAATTTATTACATGCATACCTGTACATGCATACATGGTACATATTATAAATAGACTACTGAGTTATTAGTTTATCATATCATATGGCATAAGAAGAGTGTATAGAGTGCTGAAATTATTTTTATAGCTTGTTTTATTTATTATTAATTACAAAATAATTATAGTTCAATAGATACTTTATTGCATTAAAATATATATCTATATAAATTATAATACGATAAATTATATACTTGAATTATATTTTATTTTACTTTAATACAAATCTAATTTTGATTGATTTGATTGATATATTATAAATATATGTCCCTCTTTGCAAGTGATTTCCTTAGGGATTCTATCAATTCGATAAAAAAAATATGTAGCAAAGATGGCCAAGAAAAATGTATTAATAAAAAGTACAAAATAACGGTTGCTATGGAATGAATTACCATTTCTATGTTAAGAGCAATGACAGTTTGATTAGCAAACTTATTTAAGCTTATTTAATGACAGATCGAACTAACTTCACATCGATTAAAAGACTATTAAAAGTAAGAAATTGGCCGGAATAATAAAGCACAGTAATTTTTTCATTGAATTATTTTTGAATCATTTTTCATTTTTAAGTCTAGCTTCTCTTAAGCTGCCAGAGGACAACACTAATTGACACATTAGGAAATCAACCCTTTATATTTAATTATGAGTGAATAAACTTTACTTATAGCCGAAAGCCTTTAAAGCTAGCGCTATATATATTTGCTTATTGTTGGTTTTATTTTTTAAAGGCTTAACTATTAATGTTTATAAATAAAAATAAAAAAAACTTCACTTAATTTGAAGTCATAAAATTCTGACTACAACTCGAGTCAATTACCTTTACATGATCATCTTATTTATATTTCTTTCATTATAAGAAATAATCCATTTTGTGGTTTATTCTTTTGTAGATTCCAATTGCATGGTACACCTAATGATCATTACACGTGTCTAACCCTGTCTTAATAAGTAGTCTTCCTTCTCTCTAGTTCCCACATTTTGAGGTCAGCATTTTGGTTAGATATCGAAATGAAGTTTATTTAGTGGGTCAAACACCTTTTAGCCAAATTGGCAATAAAGTTATAAATCTTTCGAGTGATTTCATAGTGAACATATTTTTATGAGTGCCCAAACAAATTGATGGCCAAAATGCTTTAGAATAGAAAGCAGCGAAAACTATTAACATAAATTTTGATATAAACTGAACTGAAACCACTTGGAGCTGTCAACAGATCTGAGGGATCTTCTAAGGCGGCTTTTTCGGATTTTGTTTGTCCGTTAGCATATCAACGGATTAATTGACAAATGAGATCAGGCATTTTTTTTTTATGCAGTGCGATTTGGGTCAAGTGATGTCTTAGGGCCTTTACAGTGGGGCAAAATGTTGTTTTTGCAAATTATGCAAAAATTTAAGCTGATAAAAATGTTGATTGTCAGTTTAACAGCATCATTAGGTTTTAATGAATTTAAATGGTTTGGGTTAAAACAATTCCAGACATGGCTGGTTGGCCTATAAGAACCGTTAAGGTCTCCCCATTCTCAGACAGTTGTGTTTAATCTCGCGGTTCGTGCGGTTCTCGAAATGAAATCTATATCCAGCAAATTGTTTTGTCTGGGCTTCATTTGTAGTCTGGCTTGTTCTGGAGTTAGCTACGAGCATAAGGCTCCATTTGGTGGTTACTATTATCCAAAGCCAGCAAGATTGCCGCTTCTGCCAGAGAGCTTCAGTACCTCATCGACCTGCTCCACCTCCGGGTGTGCAATCGGATTACATTGATGATCTGATCGAGGGACATAAGCAACAAATCTTGTCAAATGTGCTGGGCGTCTCCTCCTCGTCTTCCCCATCTTCTTCGCCACCACTATCGCCCTTTGAGAGCAACGATGCGAAGGCGTTTCGCGTCAATCGCTGCGCCAGCTGCAGTGAGTATCTATTGGGGAGAAGCAGCTCTAGAGGAAGATTAGTCTACCTTTTGAATCCTTGCAGCCTGCGGCGTTCCAAACTCCAATCGCATTGTGGGCGGCACTCAGGTGCGTTCCAACAAATATCCGTGGATTGCACAAATGATACGCGGATCGTTTCTCTTCTGCGGCGGCACTTTGATCAACGATCGCTACGTTCTGACCGCCGCACACTGTGTCCATGAGATGGACATGTCCACAGTATCAGTGCGTTTGCTCCAGCTCGATCGTAGCTCCCAGCATCAGGGAATAACACGGGCTGTGGCCTTTGCACATGCCCATGCGGGATACGATCCTGTCAGTTTGGTAAATGACATTGCCCTGCTGCGCTTGGATCAGCCTGTGCCTTTGGTGAAGTCGATGAGACCCGTCTGTCTGCCTAGCAGTCCATTGCAACAGTTTGATTTCCAAAAGGCAATCGTTGCGGGCTGGGGACTGAGCCACGAGGGTGGATCCACTTCTAGTGTGCTGCAGGAAACTATTGTACCGATCATCACTAATGCCCAGTGTCGTGCCACCTCCTACAAATCCATGATTGTCGACACTATGCTCTGTGCTGGTTATGTTCAAACAGGAGGAATGGATGCCTGCCAGGTGGGTGTCCAGTTAGCAGTTGATTGAATCTCTGCCTCAATCAGGCATATATCTTTTCTACAGGGCGATAGTGGTGGTCCTCTTATCGTTCCGGATCGCATCTTTCGTCTGGCCGGTGTTGTCTCCTTTGGTTATGGATGTGCCAAGCCCAATGCTCCGGGTGTATATACCAGAGTCAGCAGATACTTGGACTGGATTGCGGCCAACACAAGAGACGCCTGCTATTGCGTTCAGTAATTAACGATTGGAGTTGGTTTTCTTACAGGGAATTTGGAACATTAAATGGCAAATGAAGATGGGAGTCATTTGCAGGGAACAGTTTGGTGTCTGTATTTCCTATGTCTTTTAGTTATTATTATTCCTATTAGGAATTCTATTCCTATAAGAAAATTTCACGTTTTCAAATGCTATTTATTTATATTATACATCGTTTTGAATATATTTTGAAAAATATATTTAAGTCAAATTCTTCTTAAATGATACTCTGTCTTTAAGATTTAACTATGTCTATTGGGATACGTTGAACGTTGATTCAATGAAAGCTATTTACTCAAGATAGCAAAACTTTGGTTTTAAACCATTATTTTATTAAAATATTGAAAACAAAGATGCTAAATATATATAACGCATATCGAAACTAATTTATTTTCTTACTCGATTGCTCGATAGAGTTATCTTACAAGCTTAATGTATGAGTAGTATATGTAATTTTTCGTTGTTCATATGAAAGCTTTACTTGGTTATCTGATTCTATAGATCCTAAATTCATATACATATTAATTAAATTCTTTTAGAAATGCGTGTGCTTTAATTGAATCGTCTCTGAACAAACAATAATAATTTATTTATGTATAAATATCTTTTATCACGTTTGATGAGTCTATAAAGTTTCTTTGATCCTTGGTAGAGTCACATTTGAGGAAAATTTCAATTATGCATATGTATGTACATCTCAGCTGGCCAGTTTAACACTTAACACATTTTTCTACGCAAAATTTTGATTAGTTATTTTCTTTTATATTTTTTTTGCACTCGACACCCGCAACCACTGACTGAAAATACTTTCATAAAGCAATTTTTTTGTGCAAATATTTGTGGAAACAGGTTATTGGCTGGGTTCGACAAGTCAAAGAGGAAAAATGAAATAAAAAAAAAACAATAAACATTGCTGGCCTTTCACTTTTTTGTACACATGTTGAAAAATCAATACAAAAAAAAAAAAATGGAAAAAGAGAAGAGATTTACATTTGGAGGCAGGCAAAATCAGCGAACCCGTCACGGTCCATTTTTGGCGACGTCATCGAATCCAAGGACGTTGCCGTCGCGATGGTACGGAATCGCTGACACATTGTTATCACTTGTCAACGCAGGTTTCATTCGCTTTTTTCTGCACTCCCCTTCGACCTCCCTGCCTGCCCTTCCTTATGTTCCCCTTGTTGGCTCTCTCATGCCAGTGGCGAGTTGACAAAAGTTTATCTTTATCCCTATGGCAGAGTTGCGGCCATGTCACAATTTAATGGATTTTCAAGTTATTTCTGGTATTTTGTTGTAGTTGCCGCAGCTCAGCTCACCTCACACAACTTGCAACTGCAACTGCAACAACGAGGCAACAAACAAAGATATCTCGCAAACTCGTTTCTTGCCTCAGGCCCCAAAGAAAATGCCGCATAATTGCCGCCGTCGCGTCGGTTTTGCGAGACACGCGGCTGCTCGGAATCGAGGGAATGTTGGCCAAATCGACAATGTTGTCAATGCTGCCGCTTTGGCATTTGATTTTATTTTTAAACTAGACTGCAAATGATGCCCGGCATTGCAAGGGTCTTAGCACCAGCAATTAACATTGTTATCTGTTACAAAAAAATAAGATAAAACAAATTATGAAAGTTGTCAGCTTATTTAACCGTATTTGGTAACAAAATCTGCTCGTGTCTTAGATATGTTAGAGTATTGCCGTTTACATTAATCACAGTATTACAACAAATGGTTAAAATTTTTGAATATTTTCTGACAAATGAAGTAGGTGCATTATACAGGAATCCAACGTCTTTTATGTGAACTTTCAAAAACTTTTCGCGTGCTTACACTAGTTGCATCATTGATTTTTTCCGTTATAGCACGCTTACACTGATCTCATCATTCATTATTTCCGTTAAAAAGAAAGAAGCTTCCACATTTTTTTCCATCTTTCACAATGATGCGGTCAGTCTAAATCTGGTATTAGGTTTTTAAAACTGATAAACTGCTTCTTATAAATTTACTAACTTAACAGCAATCTGTTATTAAACAAGTCATAGAAATAGTTGATAAAACAATTCATTTTTCTAGAATGGTGCACGGTTTCAAAAAAGTACCTAACCTGCTAACATATTAATAAGGTCCCTTTAAGCTAACTCTTTGCTCTTTGTTCATTTAGAATAAAATTCATTCATGTATAAATTTATAACACTAATCTGTTGACGAAATCTTATATAAATTCTTATTTAAACCTTCTTCTGTTAATGTGATATTTTTTATGTGGATGTTCAGTTGTAACTTTCCAAATTATCAACCTGATTGTAACTTACGGACCACTTTTGACATTGTATTCATATGAATTATTTTAAAAAGCAATTACAAGCAATGTGAAAAGACACAGGAAGATACAGATAAAAGTACTAGACAGAGATACGCAGTCACAGCATCACATTAGGCTATTTATAGCTTCAATCGAGACTGCGGCATGGACAGTTCACGTCTCTCTTCTTCGGGTTAATGCCGTCTATGAAAAGGGATAACACACATTATAAGAGTTTGTAACAAGTGACTTAATTCTCAACTTTGAACTTATCACCTCATCCCCTCACACATTGCGTCTTCTCTGTTGAGCCCACTTCAATCGTTCAATGGATCTGATCACAGATTGTAGCTCCCGCTGAACATTAACGCATTCCACAATCTGGTCCACACAGCGTTCCCATTTGCGACATGCCAGGCGTAAGCTGTACGGCACTAGGCTGCCAAATATGTGAGTTACTGGTTCCAAAAAGCCCCTAGATGTGTCTACGTCAAAACGGAGCAGCTTTAGGGTGTTGCCCCAGGAAACGCCTTGTTCGGTAAGCCGAATCAATGCTCGGTAAGGCGTGAAGCCGGGCAAATAAGTAGTGGCTGTTGTCCTAAAGGTTCCTTGCTGAAGGCGGGTTCTGGCTAGGATTAGACGGGCTCTGGATGTGTGTGTCTCTAGTGCATGGTTCTGTCCAATCTGTTCCTCAATTAGTTGCAGCATATGCAGATGAAGGGCATCAATTAAGCAGCTGGTTACTTCCTGTGTCTCCTTTGTCTCTATATCTTCTGTGCTTGACTCGTCTTCCTTTTTCTTATCAATTTGATTGTGCTCTATTACCATTCCTGTGAATTCATTTGGGGATTCCGCATGGTCTGAACTGAGTTCTACTATCGAAATATCGGCCTCTATGCTCATCACGTTAAAAAGCTATAATATTTTTATTCGCTAAAAATTACAGATTTTTTTTCAGTAATACCAGTTAAATTTTTGAGTAAAAGATCAAGGCATAAGAAATTTATTTGATACTGAACTTTGTTTTATATTCTTTACAAAAATATAGAAATTAGTATTGGTGTTAAAGAAGATACAAAAGACTGGTTTTTCTAGAAGACTACACTTGAAGTGCACTGCACAAGACAATTATCGATTTACTTGGAAAAGGATCCTAGACTTAGAAAATCACTTTCTGAAACTAAGTCATTTATGATAAAGATGTTTCATTATTGGTTTTAACCTTTTGCAATCTACTTTGTATCAATTTCAAGCAGTGAGTATTAAAATAATCATTGTTAATCTAATTGATGCTGTGTACTCAATTTGATTCATTTATTTCTTTTAAATTTCAAAACAGTGGATCAAATTTATGAATATGAAAATATCTAGATTCAAACTAAAAATTCGTATATCAAAACGAAACCCAAAACTTATGTTAAACTGGTTCTTTTGTTTCCATTTCAAGTGGCTCTCATCTGTTGCAAATTTGTTGCTTGTGGTTTCATCTCAAACAGTTTTGTTTTTGGAGTGGAGGAGTATGAGAAGAAGAGCGTCCGAGGGGGAGGAGTAGTTAACGCTTCGTTTGATAGTTTAGCATATTTCTCACATAAATCGCCAGCGACTTGGGTAGAGAAATTTTCACGCCTCGCTGACCAATGACGCCAAGACGCAAAGGCTGAAACTGAGGCTTGCTCTTTAATCAAAATTGTGTACAAACTTATGCCAAAATACTTAGTAGTAAACAAAGTGCCCCTCTCCCTCTCTCTCTCTCTTTTTGCTATAAAAACTGTTGCTGGCGAGGCCGCAAACATTTTAATAAATTGCCAGTTATTAGTTGACGGCAGTAGGAAAAAGTGCAATTAAAATGCATTCGACTTGCAAGATGCTTAAGTAGAGGAGGAGGAAGGAAGTTGACGCAAAAGAAATTAGCATAAGCATTGACGGGAGTAACAGACGAGAGAGAGAGAGAGCGTTACAATAGAAAGAGATAGATAGAAAGCAAAAAATAGCGAGATAGTTTCCCATAATTTGCGTAGCGCAGCAAACATAATGAGCTCAAGAGCAGATGGAAAGAGACATGAGGAGAGGTGGAGAGAATAAGAGGGAGATGTGAGGAAGTCAGGTAGGGGTACTGCGGTCAGTCCCATTGAAAATGGTGTGAAATTTTCACAAAGCTTCGTGGAAGTAGTGGAGGGAGGGGGTGAAGGGGCAGTAACAGCTGCCTGTGCTGCATTGTTTGCAACCGCACTTAGTTTTTGCTATTATTATTATTGCTGTTGTTTGAAATTAGCATAAATGTTTTTAATTAAAGCATTTAAAGCATATTTTGTTAAGTGGCTTTTGCTTAGTTTGTGCGAGCATTGTAAATGTTCATAGAAATTGAAAGGTAACTCATATGTAAACAGTAAACATGTACGCAAATATAATTACAACTAGTATAAGTATAGGAAAGATATTGAAAGTACTACTAACAACGAGAAAGGGAGAGTCGAAACACATAATTTATACTTTGCTATCTTTGTTATTATTGTTTTACAATTTCATTTTTTTTTAAAAAGAAGGTTCTGCTTTTATCATGATAAAAAGAGAAAGCCTTTGTAAGATAAAGCGTGTAAATAAAGCAGTATTGTTGCTAAGATAAGAATGTAATTTATTCTTAAAAAGAAATGAGAAACAGAGAGTAAAAGTTAGCAAAGTATATAAAAAAGGCACTTAAATTATTAATGTATTCTTAAATAATTATTATTAAAAACAATCTATTACTTAACGTACTTAAACTAATTACTAACACTATGTGAAAAAAAAAGAACAAGCTAAGATTAGATATTGTGGAAAATAATAATACTTATTATTAGCAGGGTCGATTTCACAATATTCAAATAAGTTCGATATTTGTAAGATTGTTATTGAAAAATCGATCTTAAGTATCTTACTGAAAATATCCAAAATTCACAGATAAATATTTTAGAATAAAAAAGATTAAAGCGTATTACTTATGACGAAAAAGAAAATACTGAAAGAAAGAGAGCCCAGATTAAGAACAGACTTAGTATAACTACTTAGTATTTATTTAATGTTTAAGCTATACATAATGGAACTGCACATGTTCTATAAGATTGGAAGAGAGTCTATGTTAAGAATTTATATTTTGCATAATTATTAATCTTGTTATAATTATTATTAATTATCATAAACGTATAAAAAGAAGCAAAATTATACAGAGAGTCGAGGAGTATTAATATTATCTATAAAACAATGCTCATAAAAGTATATTAAACTGTAGTTTGTTCAAACTTAAATCACGGCTGCCTGTAACAAAATTCCTTTTCAATTGGGAAAAGTCTTTGTTTCTTTTGCCAAATGGAATGGGGAATGATAATAATTTATTAAAAACTGTTTAGACAAAGAAATTTGCCAGGTTTCTTTTTCTGTTCTGTTCTGTTGCTCATCTAACTAATGGAGTCCCATTGCAAAGCTTGCAATAGTGTAGCAATTTTCTTCTTCGTCTTCTGCTGTCTTTCTTTGTGTTGCACTGTCAACAGAGCTGAAAAATTTTTATTTATGCGCTTTTGTAGCGCCAAAATTCTCGACGGCAGCCGTCAGTCAACACTGGCATAGATAGCCAAAGAGGTGGACAGAGAAGGAAAGAGATGGAGATGGAGAAAGAGACAGATGAACTGGGATACGGACAGTCAACTTGCAACATCGTGGAGGCCGTTGGAACGATGGAAAGCAAACAAACTGTAAACTGGGGAACGCCACTCAAAGTCGCGTCGGCTGGCTTCCTGGCTGACACACTTTATGCCCCTTCCAAAGAGACGCCACTTGTCACTTGGCTAGAGTTGGCTCAAATGGGTTGGTTGGTCGGGGATAGAGTGTGATGTGATGGCAAGACCGTGTATCGGAAGCCTTTTTGGTTGCCAGTCTAATTGAAGTCGAGTGCATAGCTAGCAGCTATTTTATCAGGCAGCTACAGAAACTAACTTTGACATTATGCGCCACAAATTGTGGCAATTTAAAGCCAATTTAATTTAGCTGCAACACAAAATATTTCACAGCTCAAGATGCCAAATGCGAAAAAAAAACCCGTTCAATGAGGCGAATCAGATCCGTTTCCCCTTCCTTCTTTTTCTTTTTCTCCTTCTCTCCTTCTCTCACTCTCTGACTCTTCTCTCCCTCTTTTTAATCCCCCCGTTGCAACTGAATGTCTGCCACATCGTCTAAAGGTAACAATTTATATAATGAAACTGATTTCAAATTTGTGATGTGCAGGCCGCAAGCGCGAACCGAACTTGGTAATTACCCCGGCCACTGCCCCAGCTCCAACTTTACCTCCAGCTCCAGTATCAGACCCCGTTGCCAGTCAAAAACAACAGTTATAAAAGAGGCGTCCAGAAAACTCCGAAAAAGACGACATGACATAAAAGCGAAGCTTTTATACTCTAGAAAATACTAAAGATAACCTAAGATAACCACTCTCAGATACTCTTAATTTCTTAATTCAAAAATGACTGATCATGTAGGGTAGTAGTGTTAGTACATTAAATTCTTTCAAATATTAAATTAGTTGTACTATTTAAGTCGACAAAGACGACAATATACGTACAAATCGGATCAAGTACCACAAATCCATTTCATTCTAAAGATTAGAATGATCAGACAAGTCACATTTAAAATTCGAATTATTCACTCATATGGAATATTATTGTAGCAACATATAGACAATTCTATTTGATTACTTTCCCAAACTTACACATTTCTTCAAAAGTTGTTCTATTGCAATGCACAGTTTTTCAAAAATAATGGAATGCGGACTACTTCTCATTGTTTCCGATATCAGGAACTCAACCTTATTTCCTTTCAACAAGAAATATCACTGAGCTGCACTGTCCTCTTCTATAGTGTATCTTGAATTGAACAGAAATTAAAACAAGTTTAAGAACTCAACTGACTAGTGTTGGACACATTGCCATTGGTCACCTGTTTGGCCGGCTCGATGGGATGCGTTGTTTTTAAGGTTGTTTTTTTTTGTCTTCGATAACCATTCCGAAAATGTATTTGTGCCGGAGCCGAAGAAGAAGAACCGCAACATGATTTGGCAACTTGGTAACTTTCTTGCAGCTTGTTGCAGCCAGTGCCAAAGACAGAGAAAAACCCGTTGCTAAATCATCTGTTGAATCTTACAACTCGCATCTCTCCTGGTCGAAAACCCAACCCACCTGACTAGGCAACTTTTCGTGTGGGAGTCGTTTGCCAGATTTTTGCGGTTACTTTGAAAAATCTTTGGAATTTGTTGTACACTTCTTTTTTCCTTAATTCTTTCTTTTTGTTTGATAAAAAAGAAAGTTGACATAAATTGTTAGCCCGAAGTTTTTGTTTCTTTTGCCCATTTATAGTTGCGGTAGCTAAAAAGTTGCCAGTTATTGTTGTTGTCTTATGTCGTGCGCAGGAAGGAAATAACTTGTGTTGGGAGAAGGGAAAAGATGAGGGGGTATTGTGGATAGTTTTTGGCAAGTTTGTGTGGGATTTTGGTGATGAAATGAAATGCATTTGAAAGTTCCGTAAAACAAGTTAATCGCCTTTGTCTGCGCTGCTTTATAGCTTGATGAATGGTATAGATGAACAGATAAGTCAAGCGCCAAAAGCGTGCTGAATTGGATGATTGCAATTTAAATGATTATGCAGTGTGAATAATGATAAAACTGTAGAGTAATTTGAATTATTCATTATTTAATCATGTGTAAATTATGTTATGTTTATACGCATTTCTTTTAATACATATTTACTCATTTAATATTATTTCTGCTTTTTGTTACAGCACAAAAATCAAACGTAGTCAAACTTAGCCAAGGCAACTACCCATCCCAAGCAG
The DNA here is from genome assembly GCA_035043265.1 of Drosophila testacea. Lineage (NCBI taxonomy): Eukaryota > Metazoa > Arthropoda > Insecta > Diptera > Drosophilidae > Drosophila > Drosophila testacea. Next base: position 534,207 of record JAWNND010000378.1, on the reverse strand, counting down.
AGGAATCGGTAAAGTTGTAGCTTATGCACAAACCAAACCGCAAGCAGCGCATAAACCCGCTATACGACTTAGCGCGTGTTCAAACCCACAAACGATCAACAACGTCACATGCTTGAAGCTTTTCAACAACACACAAAATGGACTCAACAACAGCAGCAGCAGCAATAACTGCTAACGGTTCAGCGATGGACGATGACTACATAACCGTTGTTGAAGTCGACGATCCAACATCGTCCACCAAAGACACAAACCATTTGAAAAAGCTAGTCAAACGGCAAAGTTCTGTAGCCGAAGACTCCTCATTTATCACAGTGCTGACCATCAACGAGCAGCAGCAGCTCCTCCAGCAACAACAACAACAACAGGAACAAAAACAAGTAGAGCCGGAGGATACGGAGCATGTTACGGTTTACCGATTGCCGGGTGAACGTTTAGGCTTCGGCTTGAGGTTCCAGGGCGGAACCCGCAATACAGAACTAGTTCAAAGGTTGTACATACAATCCTGCGCGAATGACAGTCCCGCCTCGAAAGTGGCCACCAGTTGGGGTCACTTGCGTGAAGGTGACGAGATCCTGAGTATTGATGAGCAACAGGTTTCTCAGATGACGCGCATTGATTGTGTTCGTTGTCTCAAGGATAATGTGGCAATTAAGCTGATTGTACGTAATGGACACGGACAGAAGCCGCCCAGTGAGGAGGAGCAGCAGGTTGAGGTATTCCTCTCTTTAAATGCACAACCACCGCCACCGCCGCCAGTGCCACCACGCAAGCTGGTGAAGCGACAAAACTCCAAAGAGGGTTCATCCACAGTGCAACTTGTCATAGAGAAACCTCTGACGCCTCCGCCCGATGCCGAGTACTACATAAATCTGTTTGCCGAATCCCTGAAGGCAGGCTCCGAGTCAGATGACACAGCGAGCACAATTTCCACAGTCATAGATAAGCTCTCAATGGGCTCAAATTACTCCTCCGATGCGGAGTTGACCAGCAGCCTCAACGGTCAAGAGTTGGCCAAGCTGGTGAAACCTTTCACCCTGTTGGAGCAGGAGTTTCAACTGGAACAGCCAATGGGACAGCCCAAGTTAATTATACCAGGAAACAACTATGAGAACGTCGAGTTTAAGACGGAGAAAGTTAATGTCTATGAAAATGTAGAGCTGAAGAGTCCGTTGGGAACTCCAACGCCTAAGCCACGGGTAATGCTGGCCACCGTAGAGCCCAAGAAGCGTTCCATAATTCCGATGCCACGGAAGATTGCCACACCCAGTAAGCTGCCCATTGAAGTGGCACCTCCTCGAGTTCCCATGGATTCACCCACAACGCCCACTAATGAGACTGTCACACCAGAGTCACCCAAAACGCCTACAAATGAGTCTATAAAGGAGTTTAAGGAGGCGAAGGAAGTTCGGGAAATAAAAGAGTTTAGCACAAAAATACCCAAAGCCAAGGTCACAGTCAGTCCGGGCTTTTCACGCGCCAAAACTGAAGGCGAGATTAAGCTGCATCTTCAGCCCATCAAGCAACAGTCACCGCAGTTAAAATCTCGCATTCCCATTGTAACTACTCCAGTTCAGAAATCTCCTGCTCCTGCCAAGTCAACAATAGCTTCCTCTCCGCCGCCAACCAGCTCCAACATTCCTCGCCTGCTGCAGAAGCAAAAGTCTGAAACGGATCTAAAGTTGGGCCTCTATCGCAGCAAATCCAAGGAGTCTAGTCCCAGTCCTGGACATCTAAGACCGCTGTTGCAGCGCGCCAACTCAGCGGAAGCTCCAGCCAGGACTCCCGAACGTACATTCATCCCTGTGCTTCTCAATAACAACTCCAGGAGCAACTCCAACTCTACCGAGTCACTTAATTCCATTTGCAGCAATGGCAGCAATATACGTTCTCCTAAGGGACCCAAGCCGAAGCCTCCGGAGCGTGTTCAGTCCCTCCAAAAGACACAAATTCCCAAATTGCAAATGCTGCCAACAACACCTCCGCAGCAGCAACCCAAGCTAAGCATGCAGACCTTTAAACAGGTTAATAATAATACTCCTCCATCAACGCCCAGGACAACCCCAGTGAACACTCCATCACCAACCAGTAATCGGGAAATACGCTTCAAGATCCAGACCTACGAGAACAAGGCGCAGGATGAAGACAAGTTACCTAGTCTATTCGATCTGGTGCACAAACAGGATACAACGGAAAAGCAGGAGAGCTCTCCCAAACCGCAACGCGATATAACCGCTCTATTAGCAGCAGCAGCTGCTGAAGCTGCGGACCTTTCTAGGGAGTCCCCTCCGCCCTTAGTTGTGGGCAAGTGCATGAAGGTCGCGGATGATAATCAGAACACCACCTGCTATTCTAGCTCCAGTAGCGATGAAGATGATGCTGAACAGGATGATGTAGATGCTGCCGAAAGGGAGTACATCTGTGAGGATGGCGAGAAGCTGGGACCGCCAGAGTTAATCAATGGTCCGGGTCCCTCGGAGGCCTACTTCAATATGTATTGGCATTCGAATTTGCTGCCCACCATTGGAGAGGTTGAAGAAGAGTTCTCCTCGCTGGAACCGCAATCTTTGACCAATGGGTGAGTTAAAAGAAGCCGAACTGAATTAAAGATTGTGCAGAAAGAAAGCAATAACTGACAAAAATAGAAAATACTGGATACTTTGATTAGCTTAAGATTAGTTCAAGGATGGAAGATTTACTGGTAAATGTATATCAAGTGAAAAATGAATTATGACGTTTGTTGAGTTAAAAATAGTGTAGATTGTGTGGAGCTGGATAAAGATGAAAGACCCCACAGATTGTTTGATATAGAGATGCCGATGCCAGCGATCGATTGGAAAATACCAAGAACTAGCTCAGATTAGATAAGCTATTGAGAGATTTAGATAACAGTTCAGACAGTTTGATTTGTCGTTAGTGCAAATCAAAGTATAGGGATTAGTTCATAGTACAACTAAACATATTTCGATCAGTATAAATAGATTCTTATGCAATGCATCATTAGCAGGTGAACTATTTTTCGGGTCTGATACGGCTTGGCCAAGTTCCCAGTCATTTCATTTCATCGGCTAATATATTTTTTGCAAAAAGTCGGCTTAATGGTAAGGGGTTACCCCCTTTCCGTTTATAGACCTGATAAGGCCAAATGCCGGTGTGTTTACTAACACCGCCAAGCGGACTGATAATGACTGTAATTTTGTATGTGCAGCGGTTAGAGCTGATAAGAACTAATGGAAAAAGGCATACGAGTTACGTTTTGGGCCAATTAGTGCTATTTTGGAGGCGAAAGGCAAAAGGTTTCGGATCGATTTCCAGTTAAATTTTGTGTTGCTCAGCGAAATTCCGTTTACTGTTGCGACAGGTGCGAAGGCGACGAGCCAATTAACATATCATAATTGATAAGAGTCAATCATTGTAATTACTCAATGTTATATTCTCTCTCTTCCTGACATGTCCCCCTCAGTGCGATTGTGGAGGAGTTGAAGAAGTTGCCTCAGTACGTGCAACCGCCAAAAGTACCAGCAAGCACAGTCAAAATGGAAGTTAACGCAGATACGGTTGAGTTGAAATTGAAGAGTGACGATAAGATAGTTGTCCATGACGCAGCTGACCAAACAGCTGACCCAATAGTCGAAAGTAGTACCGCTAACACCACAACGGATCACAGCGAAACGACCAGCACAAAGGAAACCAGCCAAGAGACCAGCCAGAGTTCTACGAAAACACAACGTACGATAACCACAAAGGTTACCACAACCAAGACAAGTAGTAGCAGTAGCAGCAGCAGTAGCTCCTCCTCAATCTTCAAAAGTCCCACAGCGGACATTGCCTTCAAGCTGCAGCCCTATGAGGATAGGGAGGATCGTGAAGAACAGACGACACCTACAGCAACTACAACGACCATACACGAGGAGCGTCGTGTAGTTAGCGAGCAGCAGGTTCTTAGTGAATTACGGACCAAAGATGCCCTGACCGGGGAGGAGCAACTGCTGACCAGCGCCGAGTCCAAGTCAAGCAGTGCACGCTTCAAGAAAATTAGCAGCAACGACAATCTGCTCGACCTGGACGATGTCGAGCAGCTGCAGCCGTTGACTGCCACCGTCTCGGCGGAGACGCGTCTAACGGAGCGCCTGGACAATCCACAGGATAAACAGAGTATTGAAACGGGTATTTTGACCTTATCCGAATGTGGCAAACAGCTGCAGCTGTCCGAGAACGGCGGAATCAGCTACACGGAATGCGAATCAACCGAACAACAGTCTTATCTACAGGGACAGCAGATCCTTAATGATCAACCCATCGATGTCAATGCTGAGCCTACCTTGGAGCGGGAACTTAGCGAGACCCTTACGGTTAGTAAGGATGGAGAGAAGCAGGTGACCAAACGGCTAGAGCAGAGCAAGGAGTCGCCCAACAACAAGAAAGGTCCTAAACTTCTTAAGAAGACAGATGAGGAGCGTCGTCTCGAACTGGAGGCCCAGAAACTCATCGAGAGCTATCAGAAGGTCAAGAAAGAGGCGGAGAAACTTTACAATCTGGAAATGGCCGACGATGAGCAGGGCTTTGATCTAAGTGCCTTTGAGCAGGTTGAAAGCCATGCCCAGCAGAAGGTCGAAGCTAGAGTAGAGCAACAACTGAAGGAAGTTCCGGCTAAGGAAATTGTGGAGGAGCTAAAGGTGGAAGAGAAAGCCATAAAATTAGTAAATGAAATTGTGGAGGAGGTGCAGAAAGTGATTACCTTGCCTGCTGTGGAGGATGATTTGGGTTATGTGCTACACAAGAACATCATTGATGCACCCAAGCTAGAGGAAGTCATCCCAAAGTCGGAGGTGACTAAAGCTAAGCCTCCAGTGCCCAGCAATAAGCCCAAAATGTCGCCAGCTGTTATAAAACCCAAGTCAGCTCCTCCCCAGTGCCGAGCAAACGCAGTGAACTGGGATTGGGTGCAAAGCCGACTCCTTCACAAAGACGCAGCAGCTTGGAGCTGACTCCTCCAAAGCCACTAGAGCGTATTATTGTTGGAGTAGAGCAAACTGAGTCAAGTCCAATTATTACCTTGGCCAGTGTCGATCTGCCCAATGTGATTTCAGCTGCTCCTGCTTCTACTGCATCCATCAAATCAAATCCCGATGACAATCTTGTCGCCCAAGCTGTGGACCTGCTTCAGGATGAGCTTCACTTTGAGAGCCATCAGTTGCCGAATGCTGAAAAACAACGTCAAGTGGAGGGTGAGGTGGGCATAGGGCAGGAGGAGCATGAAAAGAGTCAGGAACAAGTCAATGGTGGTATATTGAGCGCCAGCTCATCTATGACATCAACAGCTTCGTCATCGTCAGCAACGACGCCCATAACAACGCCAATTTTGGTATCAGCAACGTCATCACTAGATTCGGTCAAAAGCGTCATCGAGGTCATCAATGGTCATGCCACTGACAGCATCGAGAATCACCACGGCAACAACAACAACAACAGTAACGATAACAACAACTGCATCCTGAATGAAGGAGGCGTCACAGTTGTAGAGACACCTAACAAGGAGGCGGACGATGTGCAGGATGTGTCAACAGTGGCGTTTGCTAGAGAACACGAAACAGGTGAGTACATGTCATGTCATTTGTTGGGCGTGACCAGATCTGTCTTATGTCAAGTGCATTGACGGCACATTTGGAAAAAAGACAATTTTCCTTTGTTAGTCAAATTGGGCTATGGCTTAAAAAAACCCGTATTTATTTTTCATTTACAATCAAAATTTAAAGTGTTATTAAGTTGCTCAAAATTTTTAAAATATGAATACAATTCCATCAATTGATATGAATTTAATGATCATTATAAATTTCCATTTTCTTTAACTTTATAAAATATTCTATTAATAATTATGATTATCAAAACATCCAAATACCGAACATACTTATGTATATTAAGATGTCTAGAGAGCTGATTCTTTTTTAAAATAACTCACCTATGGTCATTTTAATAGTAAGAGCTTAAAAATCGAACTCTACTATTTATATCTTGTCCAGTTTCTATGATAAGATTGTAATCAGCAACCCAACTTCTTCTAAGCTCTCTAAGCAGCTGGTTCTTTTAAATCGCTATCAATATATGAAAACATTAATAGTAATATATCCAAGCTTAAATCAGATATTCAAAATTTGTTCACTTTAATACTTAAGTTAATTCTCAGATCCCCAAAAAAACAACTAAAACAAAAACTAATAATATTCAGAGACTTTATTATTTGAAATACAACTACTATTTAAAATACTCTTCTTGTCCCAGACGTGGAGTCGGAATTCTTATGTATTTAGTTAATTTAAATGTGTTGTTTGTATTTAAATTTAAAAGCTTAACTATTGTCCGTTTGCAATATCTTGTCCTATTAAATACTTCAGGCTTAAACTTGAAACCCAAACTGACAATTAATATTTGGTCACTCTAAATGAAAACACTTGACAAACCCTCGTTTTGATTAATACTTCAGCATTTGTGTCAGTAAACTAAATTGAATGCAGAACATAAGCAGAAATGGAGCGAGTTCAACTCCAGAGGCCCATTCCAATTTTCGATAATATTATTTAGTAATTTTTGGGGCAGTTTTCTGTTTATGGTCTGGAGATATTTCCCCACGGTTTGGCATCCAATTCAAAATATACCGCAAATGCGCAGTACTGTTACTGACAGGAAGGAGGAAGTGAAAGAGGTTTTTGTTTGCCGAATGCACTCAATGGGCTGGTATTGGACTCGAATTGGAGGACGGCACTGGAAAGTACCGTGCTGTGGTTAGAATGGGAATCCCCTTGGGGCCGCTTACTAAGTTGAATATTGACAACTTTCGTCTCTAAACTGTCAGCCAGTTCAGTGTAGAAGCATCCAATTATTGGTCACTATTCGAGTTTCTCTCTCTCTCTCGTGCTCTAGCCACTAACATAGTGACCGCAATTTTGAGCTGCAAACTCGTACTTCCCCAATACTCTCCCGTCCCTATTTTGTTTGCCTTTTACCCTTATGCAAAATGCCACTAATGGACTTTATAGACTTGACCAAACTGAAAATGAAGCGCTGTCCCGACTTTGGACAACAGTTTTGTTTGGTCAGTGAGTTCTTGTTATTAGTGGTCAACTTTTGGCAAGTGTGAATGCAATTTTGGCAATGACTGTATGAGCTGACCCTACATATTTGAGGAGGAATGTTATGGATTCAATTAAACGGATGTGCGTTATTTTATCAAGATATTTAGGGTCTACTAAGATAATTTCATGCTACTACTCACTTTCTTATTATATGGTATTTATATTGTTCTTGATCATTCTTTTTGCTGTTTAAAATGTATCCTCTATCTGATGAACTGGCACTTCCAACGATACAATAAACAGAGAAATTCGTATTGAGTGTTTCTTAAATTATTTCCTTAATTTTTATAAATCTATTCTAAATATAATAATTTGAATCCCTATCATCTGTTCTGTAACCTCTCAGACTCTAACAGCTTCATCAATAATTTATTAAATTATTAAGAATATTTTATTTTTATATAATCTATTCAAAGTAAGTCTCTAAATTGCTTTCTTTTATACGTTTAATAATCTGAACCATCATTTCTCGAACAGATTCTCCCTTAAATTTTTAGAGAATTTTGCATTTTTGCATAAACATTTTTCAAAGTCTCTACTTTCAATCGATTCCCTGCATGTAGAAATAATTGATTGAAAGTATCTTTTTTACTTTGTTAAATTCATATTTTATTTGCCCAATGGCCGATAAATGTTACAATTGCTAGTTTTTAGAATTCATTAGTACGAGACTCATATTAGGAATACAATATTGCCAAGCGTAAAATATGAATTTTACATTTAATTTCGCATGTATGTGTATCGTAATGGATGAAATATGGTCAGGTTGCCATCGAGAATGCTGTGAATTATATTCTTAAATATGCCAAAATTTTATTTTACCATATAGAACAAATTATTTTCATTTAACTTGCGGACAATATAAACAAAAAGCCCTTACAAAAAATTTAAAACCAAAATGCAAATTTTGGCATGAATGTGGGAAAACAAGAGAAAATAATAACATTTTATTGCGTATACGACGCGTATGCACACACACATGCATCAGAATATCTATCTCGCTCTAGTATAATTGTTTGGCTTAAATATTTCATGTGCATTGGATTTGCGTTACCTGTGCAATCGAGTCATTTGCATTTTGGTTACAAAACAAAAACAAACAAAATTGAATGCAACCACATATAGTGGTGGTGCTGTAAGGGAGCATTGTTGGGATCACATATAAAATATTGGCAAAATGTTTTAATTAAACAAAAAACTGACAAATATTGGCACCTGACTGGGCCAAAATAGGTGTGAGTGTGGCATGCAGCAATGGAATTTGCATACCAAAATGCATTTCGTTCCAGCCAAATTGGTTCTCCTCGTCGAAATATTAATGCAATTTTGCTGGACACTGGATTGCAATTTACATAGTGGTACAGTGGGACACTCCTAACTGAAAGGCCAAATAATTTTATTACCTGATTGATATAATTAGTGAAATATGATATCTAATCAATGGCTGATAATCAATTTAAACTTTTATTTCTTTGTATATTGTCATAAATACAATATTTTATCACGTAATTAATTGAATCGGAAGCCATTTCAGAGCTCTTATCCATTTTATTGATAAGAGTGGAATTTCAGTTATTTTATTAAGGTATTTATCGTTTATTGTCAAATACTTATAGTCAGGGGAGGGGTAGAGGGCAAGCTTGCTCCGAGCAGCAATTTTTATTAAGATTTATTTTTGTCAATTTAAATAACCGCATAAATAACTTTAACCCGTTAAAAATGTTTGTGTTGTTTCCCTCAGTTGGATTGAAACTTAACAAATTGACAATTTATTTAAACATTCTGCGGGTTTTTATCTTCTACTTTTAAATATTCATTGGCTTTGTTATTGTTTTTCCACACAAAAATGCAATTAAAGCAGCGCTTTTTGGTATTGCGTGATCATAAAAGGATTTATTATCACGTTACGTGGACTTTATAATTACAATCTTTTGTCGTTCGGTCACTGTTATATTCTCTCTCTTCTGTGTTTAGTGATAATTATTTTCATAACCAAAATGCATTGATATCGATTGTGCCTTTATTATCAGCTGTCAATAAATTTGTTTTTGCTTTATGATTTGGCTTTTCTGTCCATATGGCGATTGTCTAGATACCGAATTTCCAAGATAACACCTTATCATCCTGACCAAAGTTATTCGTGTTGTGCGCATTTCCAACCAACTACATTAAAGGTATCTGTTGATCTCGCTAATCCGTAGTTACAACTCACCCGCACCAACTGAGCCAACACCCAGAAGCGAGTTTTAGTTAACCCTGTTTGCCTTCAGCTGCCTTCGTTGTCCGTGTCATGGCCAGTGCCCGTTGCTTTTCTCCTGGTGCTTCCCGTTCAATGCTCAGTCACTGCACTCAACACTTTGAAATTGGATTTCGAGCCATAATGGCCAACGGACTGAATGCATGGCGAGCTGTGGTTGTCCCCTTTCCCCTGATGTATTTGACCCCAGTCAAAGCTCGGCATAATTGCTTTTAGACACATGGCACCCACTTAGGCGTCTGCGGCTCTCTCTGCAACTCGAAGGGAACCAACCCTTTATTCTCCACTGGGGTAATGAAAGTGCATGACATGTTGTTAGGGTATTGCTGTCCTGCATGCGAGTAACAAACACTTTCCACGAGGCTGCTTTTTTTTTTCAACTAAAAAAATCTTGCGGTAATTAGTTTGAATAAGTTTAAATCTTGTTTAGCAAATTTTACTCAAGGAAAAACAAAATCAAACTAACAAAATTATAGTTCCAAAAAAGCGGCGCTAGCAAACATTAGATAGCTCTAGTTGGAAAACATGACAGCCCTAATGTCCCAGTTTAGCTTGCACACTCGCCGGATTCACTCGAGTGTGAGACATCAATAAAAAAATGTTGAAACTCTGCATGCATTTTTTTTTTTTTTACTAATTTTCTAAATGTTTTCAGAATTTTCCAGATTTTTTATAATTTGTTTTTGAAGGAACTAGGCTTCCAGAAAGGCTACAAAGACAATACATATTTTCAAAGAATCCGCTTGAATTTATCTAATTTATAATTTAATCGATTTGTTAAAAAAAATCGTTTTGTTTCTAAAAAAGAATATTTTTATTTAATTTTTCAAATTTAAATAAACTCGCGTGAATTTAGCAGAAAAACTTTTTTGGTGCATACTTCTAGGCTTTTTTGATTTTCCTAGCTTGAATCTAAAGTGAGATACCCAGAGCTGTCGCGATTCACGGTAATCACGCTAGCAGCGCTTTTTAGGAACTACATTTTTACCGTTGCGGAGAGTCATTAAAGTGAAAGAAAAATAAATTTAAAGATGCAAATTTGCGAGAAACTCGAGGATGTTCCATTTATATTTAATTGCGGCATTATCAAAATGCGACGCATGCAAGAAAATGGATAAATACTTTGGAAGTGTTTGTATTGCCATCATAGATTAAATAGCAACATTAAAAGAACGAGCAATTTTCGTCAGAAAATCAGGGTAAATATCTGTTGATAAATGTGTGTGTGTGTTTAAGGAATGTTTTATTTATTTTACTTAATTTTTTTAACTGTCAGCGAATGCATAACCATTTGCTGCCTTTGCTGGACGAGGCGAAGCCATAAAAAGGTACCAGCAAAAAAAAGGAAAAAAGATATGACGAAAGGATAATAAGGAGGAAGTAAGATGAAGATAGGAGACAATGATGATGTTTATGAAGGTTTTTCAATCGATAGCGATGTAAGCCAAGAAACCTTTTATCCCCTCACGTTATCTATCAGTTTATAATTTGTATCAATTGATCCCTTTTAGAGTGAAGAAGAAAAAGAAAGCGGTTAAATTCACTTTGCCTCCTTACCAGGCAGCGCAGCAAAATTCGCTTAATTAATTGCACAACGAAATGAAAAAAAGAGCAAATAACAAGGCTTTTCTAATTTTACTTAAAAATTTTAAATCACTGCCCATCTTTTGTAATATGTATCAATCTTTCGTCTTAGTATAAGAAAGTTTTACTGCATTAAGATGAACAAATTCTATATATGCGAATATTTGTATTTTGATATTTGGATTATTATTACCCGTCATTATTTATTTTTATGTTTATTAATATACTTATTTATATATTATATTTTAACCCCTTGAAAAACTTAATGAGAGCTGAAAATATTGCATGAATAAAAACAATAGTTTTGTTTTTGCAATTTTTATTTTTAATGAAATCGCTTTTATTTGTTATATTATTAGATATTACATATATGTATATGGTTTTATCATATATATCGGCTTGCCATAAACGTGTGTTTTATGTGTTTGTTCTTTTCTGCTTTGAGTACGTGTACCTTTTGTTGTTAAATTTTTCAATATTTTAGAAAGACCCCTGACCACTCCCCCTGAATTGCCGCTATACCTTTTCTGTTCTTCTGGTCCGTTCGTCCACCTGTTGGGCACATCCGCTCTGGCTTTACCTACCATTTCCACCTGCCTCAAAAATTTTGTTGGATTGGTGACTTTCACCATTTAGCTTTTTACCACTTTTTGCTCTTTTCCATAAGTACAGGGTCTCCTACTGCAGAGCTTGCTCCACTGTAGCTTACTGCATTTTTTTTACTTTTAATTTGTTTAATGCACTCCACTTTTTCATAAGGGACTAACAATAGTTAATCAAGTGTTATTATAAATTATTTTACAATTCAATTGTGAATGTACTAATACCAAATACCCGTTGTTATTCTGAAATCTAGTTCTTTTACGAGTTGAATGGGAAGGTTAATCCTCTCGTTCCGGAGATACCACGGTGTCCCAGTGATGCTTTTCGGGAGTTTAGACAGCTTGTTGTATAATGTCGATGTTGCTTCTGCTTGCAGAAAGTTTTCTGCACGGAGTTGTGTAAGAGGACTTTGTAGTGTGCGTTTATAAGCCAGTTGAGGCTACTTGGCTCAAGTTGCAGGTATGTCTTCTTAGTTCCTATGTGCTTACGGAAGGTAAGCCGCCTGTCCAGATGAACGCCCAAGTACGTCACTTCGTCGGCTTGTGGGATGCGTAAACTACAACTTTAACTTTAACTTTAACTTTAATTGCAAGAGCATTTGTTATTCGTCTTTGCATTTTCTCTTCTATATTCTTGTGTGCTTTATTTTTACTGTGGCTTACAATTTTCTATTGACAGCCTTGTCTGTTTATTTGATTACAAGTGTTGTAGACATTTGCAGGTCGCCCTTACCACCCGCCATCCCTTTACCTGATTTTGTGTGTGTCACGAGCATTGCGCAAAATTTATCGCTTTTGTGAATTCGAAATTAATTTGAAATTAATTTTCAATTCGATTTTCGGGGCTACCTTCTAGTTAGATGTGTGTGTGTGTATATTTTTTGTTGTTGCAGTTGGTTTCCATGTAATTACATGTCGATCTGGTTGACTGTTGTTGTTGTTATTGTTGTTGTTGTATTTGTTGGCGCCTCGGGGTCTTTTGATTAGATTTTGTAGCTAATTTTGTTGTTTGCGGTTTTCTCGTTTGAATTTGTTTGGTAAATAAAAAGTGTGGAGTGTTGACTTTGGTTGATGGTTGGGGTTGTTGCTGTCAGCGGGGGGTGTTGCTGCTGTGGTTACGGTATTTAAATTGTATATATTATAATATAAGCTAGATCATAATATTTGAATTGATTGTATTAGATAGCTTTAGTATTTCATTTGATTTGTCAAAGTTAACCTTTAATAACAATGTAACAAAATATCTATCAAAGGGCTATCAATCGAGTAAATTAATAGTAATCAATGTGAAGCCGTTAACATAACCACAATGCAACGGTTTAGCAGTAACTCGAATTGTTGGCCACAGACCGATTGGTACCACAAAATGCTGTCAAATTTCCAGTTGATTTGATTGATTTTAAATGGCATTTAATTTGACAATCGATGAGCCAGAAAATGCAGCACTCTGAACACTTTGAGAGGCGTTCGACCGTAGGTCAAAGGGCAAACTGATTGACTGATTCAATTCGCTGCTATACGACTCGATGCGATTGGATATCGATTCAATTTGATTTGTTGCAGCTGCCATAAAGCATTTCTCGTCTGCTATATAAATATGCAAAATAATCTTGCAACTGGGAAAGTAATTGCAATCTGGCAACAGTTGAAAAGAGAAAAGAAAGATGATATAGCAAAGGTCAAATGATGGAATTGCTCATTGACTTCTTCCTTTTTTCCTGCAACTGAATATCATCCAAAGTCGTTTACTGTCCACTCAAGCAATTCACTTGTGAAATATGAATTCAGTTCTCTCTCCAACGAGCATTCTTTGTACCTTTTCTCTGGCTTTTGCGATATGTGAGTCGAGTTATAAATATATTGGCTTCAGATACAATACAAACAGTCGGCGAAATAACATAAAGATGAACAGGCATCAGTCATTTCACATTGAGCATTGGGTCAATATTGTCAAGGATCTTAAATGGATGACCGTTGGATTGGTTAACAACCCAGTTTGTAACTTTGTAAGAGACTCAAAAGTATGAAAGGAAGTATTTAAAATGGTTTTCAATCGATTACCCTTGAAATATAACTTGAACTTAAAAAAAAGATGTAGAAAAGTTAATTTGTTAACCTTTATGTAGAAATTATGAAGATTAAAAATTAAAAGAATTAATGCACCTGTGTAGAACACAGACAATTCAAGCTTATACGGGTGTAGTATTAGTACACAGAAAAAAGAATCAGAGATTTCGGGCTAGAAGTAACCAAAGACAGTGTTAAATATAGCGCAAGCTAACTTTGGCGCGCCAAAGTTTGGATACCCTGCAGTGCCCGGTGTAAGCCGTCAGATTTTTTACAAAATTTGTTAAATGTTGATTTTGAACCGATCGATCCTATGGCAGCTATATGATATAAAAAATTTGGTCAGCGTGTTTAGAACTTAGTCAAACACACAATGTGTATTTTTGGTTGAGATATTTTGAGAAACAAAAAAGTTTTTCATACTAAATGTTGTTTTCGAACCGATCGTTCCTATGGCAGCTATATGATATAGTAGTCCGATTTACACCAAATTTGGTCAGCCTGTTTAAAACTTAATCAAACACACAATGTGTATATTTGGTTGAGATATCTTGAGAAACTAAAAAGTTTTTCATACTAAATGTTTATTTCCAACCGATCGTTCCTATGGCAGCTATATGATATAGTTATCCGATCCGCCGGTTTCGACATATGCACTGCGTGCAGCAAAAAGACGGACCTGTACCAAGTTTCATCAAGATAGCTTCAAAACTGAGAGACTAGTTTGCATAGAAACAGACGGACAGACGGACAGACAGACGGACAGACGGACATGGCTATATCGACTCAGCTCGTCGCCCTGATCAAGAATATATATACTTTATGGGGTCTGTGAGGCTTCCTTCAATGCGTTACACATTTCGTGACAAAATTATAATACCCTCTGCAAGGGTATAAATATATTCTGAATCTGAGGAAAAAAAATAGTAAATATGAGTAGAAGCTATTCATTCAATTTATCGATGGGATGAATAAACTTAGCTAGTAACTTAATCCTTGCTATAAGTCACCTAAGATTCTTGCTATAAGTTTATGCTTAGATAAATATAGAATATGATTAGTATGTATAATATTAGACCGCATTCCCTAGGTTGCGAAGTATTAAAAGCGACAATTAACTGACTTGCTCAAAGTTCAAGGCGTGAAGGAAAATAAAAAATGTTTAGCTAATTATTTAACACTTGCTGCATGTCCAATTTGGTGCGCAAGTCAAGCAAAGCAAAGCAAAGCAAAGCAAAGCAAGAGAAAAGCTATTGGGAAGTCAAGACATGACTTCATTTTCATTGTTTTATCGCACAGAAATCACAAACGTTGAGACTCACACATGGACAGCGCACACATCATAAATGTCAACCTGGCGAGAATTATGACACACAAGGTGGAAAGAAAAAAAAAGTTGAATGAGAAAAGAACAAGAAAAACAAATAGAAGGGTGGTGGGGACAGGAAGGATTGGGACTCTGACTGTGACTGAGACTGAGATTGTGATGAAGTCATAGACTGCAGTGCGGTTTCGCTTGGGTTCTACTTATGACTGTGTTTTGGGTTCTCCTATCTGAAAGTTAAGATTTCGTGGTCCGTGACCATTTGGCAATGTGATAATTGCAGCTGCAGAACCTAGTGTCGAGTACCTCGTACCCAGAAGCAGATCTTTGTAATGAGGCATAACCATGAGGTTGACTTGGGCCTCAGCTTGAGCTTCAACTACAGCTTCGGGTTGGGATTCGAGTTCGGGGTTCGGCTTGGTTGCGTTTGACACTAAAGTGCAGCTGGGCTTGGCTCTTAATAGCATTCTTTCTCTCTCTCTCTCTGACTCTTCTTATCTATATATATTTTTCTCTCTTTAGCTACTGTTGCACATTTTCGCTTTGTTTCGCATTTAATGTGACAATGTCACTTTGTCGTTGCAGTTGCCTTTTGCTGTTGCTGTTGTTGTTTATCTGTCTGTTAATTTGCAACGCGTTGCAAGTTCACACTCTTAATTGGATTTGAAAGTGCAGTCAGCAGGCAAACAGTTGATAGTCCCCAATTTCCTCCTCTCTCAATTCAGTTACTTTCCCCCACCAAACAGTTAAGAAGTTTTAGACATGACAACTGATTAGTTTGGGTTTGTTTTGGCCAACCTTAGAGCCTGTGAATGAGGTTAACCCCACAATTGTGGCAGCTGTTAATGAGTTGAACTTAATGATAATGCTTTGAGTTGCAGTTGTAATCGTGCAACTTGTAGCAGAAAGAACCGTAACATTAACCTCTGATAGTTATTGGATTGACTTGAATCCTCTGAATTAAACCCACACTAGTTAGTGCAGTTGACTCATATAGATTACAATTGAAAAAGTTGGGTTGTCCTTTACCACATGTATTGCTAATAAAAATATTTGATGCATCGATTAATACATTTTTACATAGTCGATCTTTGAGTATTTTTCTTTCGTTGATAAATCGGTTAAATTAACCACATTTTAATGGAAAGTCAAGAAAAACACTAGAGTCCGCTAGTATTATTTGCATTAAAAAAAACTTTGCATATGTTAAAATATTAGGTTTAAACAATACATAAATGTAAATAAACGTATGTATCAGAGATCGGAATAGTGGCACAATTGATACAAAAACGAAGCCAAGATTCTAATGAGTCCTAAAAATTACATTAAATAATATCCGTAAATAACCTGAAATACTTACTAAGAACCATTTTTTATTTTCAATCTTCAAATTTCCGATATTTTAATCAATCGAAATTGCCATTGACAATTTTTAAAGCGATGTTCAGTTTGGATTTACAATCGCTCTTTTGTCTGATAATAAAAAGCGCACCCAAAAAACACTTCCCAGCCTTTCCGGCCAGAACGTGCCACGCAAAGCTGAAGAAGAACTCGAAATTAATAAAGATGCAACACGTTGCAACGATGCAGTAACACATTAACACCTCTGCAGAGGATCTCGGTCTCAACGTGCGGCTTAAATTAACAAAATTTAACGCATCGCAAAATTTTAGTAACTCGGTTTTTTTTTGTCAACGTGGGCAGTGGGTCGACTGCGAGTCTGTTGCAACAACGTTGAGAATGAAGACAGGCAGCCGAATGAGACAGGAGAATTTGTTGGGAAGAAAGGGGTGAAGGGGAGGGAGGGTTTAAGGGTGTTGCCATGACGACGTGGCGCGGACAGGCAAAGCGAAAAGCGCAAACCAAGCTGAAAATTGCTTAATCCTGCTGACAAGACAGCCTAGCGCTAAAAACGAGAATGGTCCAAGAGAGCCGCCGAGGAAGGATACGAGAACCTAAACCCAAGCAGCAGCCGAGAGGGAAGTTGGGGAGGTGCTGAGGAGGAGCAGACCTGCTGACTGGGCAGTCGTCGTTGAAGCCGCTGACAGAGGGCGTTGCAGTGCATAATTATGCATATTGCAGTCTGTGGAAACCAGACTCTGTAGCCAACATCCAGACGAAGGAGCTGGGAGATGAAGGAGCCAGAAGGAGAAGGAGCTGGAGGAACGAGGAGATGAAGGAGTTAGAGGAAACTGAGACCTCGCCTCACTTTTTGCGGTAATAAAGCAATGCATCACTCGACGGTGCGTCGTCACTGCCTCTTTCCCGATTCCCCTCTCTCTCTCCATCTCGATCTTCCTCTATCTCCTCTTCCCTTCGCCCATCTCTTTCTAGTGCTCAAAAATGTTGACGCATCGTAACTTAGCTTATTTGTGGCCTTGAGCATCAAATGTTGTAATTGAGTTTTGTGTTTTATGATTATGCGAGTATCTTCACTGCACTCAAGGTAGGAGTTTTATTAGCCCTTCCCCCACCACCCACTTTTCCCTTATCCATCATGTCTTTCCTTAACCATATGTAGTGTGTGGGCGTTTAACGCAATCCTCACTCTTAACATGGCACTTAAACTGGCCAATAGACGTTTGCAGCTAAATTGAATTAACCACACGTCCGCTGAGTGAGTTATTTAGCCTGGCCTGCAGCTGAAAACTCTTCTTCCTGGTTCTCTAAGACGGAACCACATATAGAAACATTTACGATGTGGGTCCTCCATCAGCAGCATTGACAACTTTCACAGGAATTTACAAAAATTAAAAAGGGAGTGATATTCAGTGCAGATCGAGTAAGGATTGTATTGCCTTCATAATATAGAAATTTTATACATTAAACTCTAGCTGAGGGTAAAATAATTGCATCAGGAATGTCTATATCATTAAAGGAGTTTAAAGGAGTACCAAAAGTGCATGGAGTTTAGTCTCTCAAATTGAAAGTTAATATAATGCATTGACTTAGTGACTTTAAATTTCTTAATTCTTGTTTTATCGAACATTATTGCAAAAAACTTGAAAAAATAATTAATACAACACTGCATACAACAAAAAGTCGGAATGGGTTACTTTATTTCTGCCAAACCCTTAATAAAACATAATAAATCCCTATATTCCACACCTCCTGTTTATTATCTAATAGATCTGTCATACTTACATAGAAAGAATTGCTCGAGGATAAGTGAATTAGGAAACCAATTCTTTTAGACAGTCCAAAAGAACATTTCTTTTATTATACATTATAGATAAATTTAAATTATCAGTCAATATATCTTTAGTATACAAATAACTTCCACTTCCTAAAATTTTGAGCAAGATTAGATTAAATCTCAGTTCTACATATTATGTGTATTCGGACACTTTGTTTATCACATTGCTGTCATAGAATGGAATAAATTTTCTAGCAAAATATCATCTCAAAATGAATCTTAATTAACTGTAAAATATCTGCTTAAGAGAAAATTAGAGAGTGTATTTAAGATTCAGCATCTCAAAAATTCAACTAGCCTTGCTGGTCTCGTTTTCCTTTTCCTTTTGCCAACCCATTGATGATCTCTTTTCGCATTTACACGTTTTTGACTCATATCTGGAACTGCAAACTCCATCTGTGGTTTTTATGCTCATGTTTATGGCCAACTCTTTTGCACTGATTTGCGCAATCATCTTGACCTTTTGTCACCTCAACTGAAGACTCATCGCAACCACAAAATAATCAACAATCAAAAGAAAAAAGAGAAAAATAAAAAATAAAAACTCAGCCATGCCAATTCGACAATTTGCCTGTTGAAGTTGCAGTTTCAGCTTCTCAATCCTGGCCCAGTTTCACATATCGCATTACATTTCGGGCATTATTTGATGGCGGCAGCTGCTGTGTTACCCCTGCGCCTCACTTCGATACCCTCCCCTTACCCTTTACCACGCTCTCCCTCCACCCCCACTGACAACTGTCAGTCTAGGCCATGCGATGCTGCCAGTTGCCAAACTGTAAACTGCAAAGTAAAAATTAAATTCGTGCTGCGCTTTTGGTGGCAGCTTTTCAACCCCCTCTCTGCCTCTCTCCATCACCCTCTCTCTCTGTGTGGTTGACCACACCCCCCTTGCTGTCCCCTCTGTGTCGGGGCAACTTCAGCGGTTCCGACTGGCGTTAATATTAAAAATAATTTGCGTGCGAAATTATTCATGTTGCACAAGGCAAATCTTGTGGCAATTATCGCAGCACGTCGCGTCTGCCTTCAGGTTGCAAGCAGTCTCTGTCGACGTGCTTGTTGTTGTAGTTCTCTTTGTTGTTGTTGTTTCTGCTGTTGTTGTTGCTGTTGTTGTTGCTGTGGTGGCGGCAATTGCAAACAGAAAATCGGTTTAAACCGCAGCGTCAAAAGGACAGCGCTCGCATCGCTGGACTCGCATCATAACGCCGCATTGGATGATGATGCATGCAGCATGCGCCAAATGCGCGGGGCAATGTCAGCAATGTTGCCCCAAGGCCCCAACATTGCCTGCGTGCCCCACAGTGCAGTGTTGTTGTTTGTGTAGTGGCAGTCACATCCTGAACAGACTCTCTGTGCATTGCCAATCATCAGCATTTGGCACATGCAGCGAAGCACACACATACACATAAACATACATTCTCACATTCACAGACGCTTTCACATACGCATAATACACATTCCCCCGTATTGACATTGACAGTTATGGCCGGGAGTGTATTTGCGTCAAACAATACGGAGACAGATATCTATAGATACAAATACAGCAGCGGATCCAGATGTGGAAACATATACGGATACGTATTAATATAACTATGATTAAATACATATAATAGAATAGAATAGGATGTAGGAATATTTGTTATCCTTCATTTCGATTGTTAGACTCAGTCAAATGTTTATTTTATTCATATAGATGTTAGGGACGTAAAGTAATTGCCGTATAGACTGAGAAAATGTAGAGCTTTAAGCAACTTAGTTGGAATGTAAAAGCTTTAATGAGCTTCGTTTGAAGACAAGATTTCTTTAGCACCCATAAAAAGTCTCAGTCGCTTAAAAAAACTTTAATAATAAACAAAAAAGGCCCCCAAAATACCAATAAAAGTCTCTTTTGTTATATAATATCTAGTTTGTTGTTGTATTCAAAAGAAAACATAAAGTTCATAAAACACCATATTCAGGTGCTCTTCACATTGAGCGAAAAATATATTTTTATATTAATTTTTATGCAAAATTTAAAAAGGAAATGTATTTTATTATTAAGAGTAAAAATAAGAATTAGAACAAATGTTTATGATAACAATCCTGATTTCAGTATTCAGCACATGAGATGTGATTTAATACAGTTGGTTTTTTTTCGGTTAAATGGGAGAACTTAGTGTCTTGATAACTAAGCCCAGCCAAGCTTTATTCACAATTAACTCTTCTCTAATGTAGGGAAAGAAGAGAACAGATAGCATAGAAGATAGGTAGTGAATTTATAAGCTCAAAGTTTCAAGTTAGAAACTTTAATGAGCTTTGATTGAAATTGTCATGTCAAATACTAAAAGCGCCATCTATCGCACGGGAATGTTAGTTATTTTCCCCGCAGCATACTTAAAAGCATATTATGTACTAACTGAAAACGTTTTAAGGCCTAATGTTTCACACCTCACGCCAACATGCTAATCGATTCAACAGTGCGACCCCCATTCCCCTCTTGTCTATCTGTCTCTCGCTCTTTCTCCTTCTCTGCGACTTCCTCTCTCTCGTTGTCCATTAGGAGGAACCGAGGAAAGAACGGACTACCCACAGCATACTCTCAGGCCTTCTATCACGCACAAAATTGCCCGAAAACAATTTTCCACTCAAGCGACGCAGGCAACCAGCTAGAAAAATGCCTGAACCGTGGGCATTGTGGCAACAACATGCCATCAAAGTGGCCCATAAGCGAAACGCATCTTCAGGCAAAGAAGAAGATGCAAATGTATCTATTAAACAGAAATCAGGCATCGCCCCTAGCTCCTAGCCATCTAGCCCAGAGTCCAGAACCGAGACCGAGACCGAGACCGAGAGCTCTTAAAGCCCGCAGGCATCAGTCTAAAGTCGTAAGCCTTAAGCCTTAGCCTTAAGCCATCCAGATGCATTCGAGTCTGTGACCATTGCTAAGCACTTCACACCAAAGTGTCAATTGCATTTTTGTGGTTGGTCGCAAGAGGCATGCAACCAACCAACTCCTCCTCTGCTCCTTCTGTTGATGTTGCTGTGTGCTGTGGCATCGGGCACTTAATGCAACAATAAAACAATCAAAGTGTCTAGAAAATCGATGGAAATCAAGGGAACAGCCAAACGACGCGAGGCAGCTACAACTTCAAATCCAACTTGCAACTGCAACTGCAACAACAGCCTCTCCAGCTTCAACTCCGACTCCAGCTCCAGCTCCAGCTGCAAGTAGCTTGGCCACTTTGAGCTCTGTTGGCTGGGCAACAAATGGAAATTCAATGTGAAGTGTGCGTATCAGCGACTGTCGCTCTCCAGTGCATCCGAAGACCACACACTTGACGTGACTGTGGCAACAACAGCAGCAGCAGTGGCACCAGCAGCAGCAGTAGTTGCAGTTGCAGCAGTGGCAGCAACAGGGGGGCAAGAGCAATGCCACTGGAGGAGCTGAGCTGAACTGAGCTTGGCTTTTCGTTGCCAGCCACTTGACGATTAAATTGGAGATGAGACGTTGCAACGAAATGATGCAAAAGAATGTAAAATATAAAGAACCAGAAGATATTTTGGGAGTCACGTTTAAGGGATTGTTTAAGATACTCTTGATCACCAATGATTGTAGATACAGCATTCATCTCGAATCCTTAGACTGCGTTTCTTTGTCACTTAAAATTAACAGATATTAAAGTATCGATAATTATTAATACGGCTAACTCTTATGCCAATTAAGCTTGTCTTAAATTATTTAAAAGATATGTTTAGTATTTAAATAATCTTAGATTTCTTTTAAAAATAATCTTTATAGTTTTACTTATTTTCTTTTTAATACTTTTTTTATTTTACTGTCAAGTCTGTTGACTTTTAAGGGTCGAGTTTTGGCATCAGTAATATTTAAAATCAATCTAAATTATTATTTATCATTGATAAGACATCAATAATCCTAAAATGATACTTAAGAAAGTAAAATAAAAATCTAAAATAATTACATATATAGTACAAGCTAAAATATTTTTGATTTCTTATAATTATCAATTCAATTTTCAATTATGCAAAAGAAAGTATAAAAGAAACCGTTACACATTAAGGTTACTTTTTAAAAGGTGTATAAGGTTTCAAATAACTATCCGAATGATAAACTGACGTAATATGTATAAAAACTGATGTCAAATTCAAAGATATCTACCAAAAAAAGCTTCTATGAAGACTGGGCCCAATACACTTTGGCCTTTTGGAATAGTTTAACTAACACTTAGTGATACTTATCGATATCGCATTATCACGCTGTCATCTCGAATCCTAAATAAATATTTAAAACTCAAGCAACATTGTTACATGTAAATGGATGTCTAGTCAGCTGCCCTTTTCACACCTACTCCTACAGAAACCTGGCTACTGGATGGAGAATGCTCCTTACCTTCTCTCTCTCATTCTCTCTATCTCTATCTGTATCTCTCTCTATTTCTCTTGTTGTAACTATCTTCTCTCCCTTATTTCACGTGGGTGTTAATTACCCGTGTCCGGATCTGTGCATCAAACTGAAAGCGAATAACAACAACGCCAACTTTTGTCAACGAGACGCAGTTTTTTGTTGTTGTTGCTGTTGTGCAAAGTGCAATCAACTCTGCAATGAGCTCTGCCCATAAAAGTTGCGCCCTGGACATTTGAACAGACATTTTGGACAGTTTGGGACATTTGTACAAGTTGCAAGTTGCAAGTTGAGGCGGCATCGTTTGCAAAAAGCAGCAGCCAGCTTGCCACAGTCCGTGACTTGATGGACGGGGCGTGCAGCGTCGGCTCCGTCGCAGTTAAGGGACATCAAACAAAACTTGAAGGGATTTGCGCCCCAAAATGGCAACGGATGGAACCAACTGGCAACTGGCAACTGGGCATAAAGGCAACAAAGCAAAAGAAGCTACGGATTGAGCTTGGGTTTGGGTTTCACTGCTTTTCGGCATTTTAGCTTTTTGATCATTTTTCAAATGTTTGGGCCATGCCGTGGCAGGTAGAAAGATTGTGCACCAAGTAAAGGAAGGCAGGAAGAAAGGAAGGAAGAATGAAGAGAGGAGAAGCAAGTGATGCAGCCATTCGCAATGACAAATTGTTGGCGAGGCTCCTTCTCCCTCTCGGATAATTTATGGTGTAAAACCGCAAAACTAATAGTGCAGATGCTTAAGATAAAGCAACAGTTCTAACTTGGCTTAAAGCGTGAAGAATCTACTTACCGATCAGCTTTGTCAATGTATCTAAAGATAGTTAAATCTGTCTGCAGCACTGTTTAAGAATTTACAAATATACTTGACATCTGGTGTGATTAGGCTTTCAAATATGAATCTTAAAACCTGGAAAGTTCTTAAGTTTTAGACACTATATATATGTTTGTAGATATTAAAATGTGTAAATCCAAAACACTGTCTAATTATATATGTAAAGATATCTTACGTATAATTTCTGAAGGCTTATACTTAATACTTATAACACCTTTAATCTCTTTAACTAGCTTAATTAACTTTCTAAATATATAAGGATAGTTATGTCTATCAGTCGAACAACTTAAAGTTCTATTATATTATAATATTTAATGTACTATCCTTAAATTTGTACTATCTAAGAATAAATCTATCTAGTTACATTATTCTTCTTTCGAAAGATAGATTATAATTTGTGATTAGATTATACATAGATGGGACTGTTTAGAGAGTCAATCGTTTGGTGCGTTCACTTTGAATGATACTCAAGAACGTTCAAGTCTTCCGATTGAATGCACTCAAAGTCTGAATCCGTTGAGCCAGGAAATTGCCACTCAGAATTGCCACGCGCATTTCCGTCAGAATCAGAATCCGAATCAAAATCCGAATCATAGAAGCCACAACTTGAATTAGAGTGTCAGACAGGCAGGTGAACACAGTAGAATGCAGTTGAAATGGTCTCTAATAGACCATGGTATGAAACCAAAGCTAAACATCATTTCCCTTTCAGCGAACGTTGCAGAAATTGAAATGAAAATTGCGAAATCGAAAAGGCAACAGTCCAGAACCGAGTCCAGAACCAAGTTAAGAACCTGAGTCCAGAATCTGAGTCTAGTGTCGGGGAGTGTAAGACAATTTACCAACTAAACAACTTCATCTGTCCGTTGTATTAAATGTGTTTATATATAGCGAAAAAGGGGGAATTGAGAGGGGAGTGAATGGGCTTCTGGGCAGAATCTTCTTTCCTCTTTCACCGTCTAAGGCCCCCACGGGGCAATGTGCTGGAAGATTGACACAAACCAATTAACATTTGTGCCTTTTATTTCCATGTCAGTTGGGGGTTTTTTGGTCTATGCTTTTGAATTTATCGCACGTTTGACTGCGTTTACCAGTCAGATCTTGACTTTAACTACGTTTTGCGCTTAGTTCAACTGAGATACTATAGATAGAAGAAGGCAGGGGATATACCTCTCTTCCAGTTTCAGTCTCAGTCTCAGTCTAGGCAATAATTTTTCCAAATGTTCAGTAGAAAAGAAAAAAAAAAGAACACTACTTTGTTGCCCGTCAAAGGCTCCCTGACTCCCTGAGTCCGAGCTAATCCATTTATCTATGCCCATAACTCTTAAAATAGCCTGGAAAATTGTGCAGGGCCAAACGGCCAACTGGCCAAATACTAAAAGACGTTTAAAATGCACTAATTACCCATGCCGAGGCAAGAATGAAATCTTTTTATGCAGATTACAAGCCAAGAACTGAGCCAGCTTCAGTTCCATTCGCGTCCCATGGTCGGTACTAGCCGACACTTTGCTGTCCATTTGGAAATTTGCGCGCTTATCTGGCGGTCAGGCGGCTGCCAAGACGCCCAACACAGGATAGGACACGAGCGGACAGGAACGGACAGGAACGGACAGGACTGGACAGGCACAGAACGGAACGGTACAGGGACAGGCAAACGAAAAGAAATTGAGCGTAAGGCAGGCAGCCAACAGTTGGATACAGGCCCAGAAGATAAGCATGTAGCAGCTGGATAGAGGGACAGACTGACGGGTTATGGGGGTCTCTCGGCACACACAGTTGGCTAATTAAAATTAAAAAACTATGCAAACTTTTGTAAGCAAAAGTTGCAAAATTGTTGCAGAAAATGTTAAGTAGACAAAGTGCTGCAGACATAATGAACGAGCAGATAGCTAAGAGGCTGAGATTCGAGAGGATGCGATTGAGAGATTGAGTGCTTAAGAACTCTAACTGAAAGAAGATTACAACGCTTTTGAGCTATTAATTGAATAATAAAACATAACAGACTTAATGGGAAAAATGAGGGTACGCATTTTCAGAATAATGTAAGCATTGTTTGCCATTTGCTCAGGGAGTAATCAAAAAGGTAACATATAAATATAGTTAAATGATAAATTTTTAAAGCCCTTTGTTTTTACATAAAACCAAAGTATAACGAGCCAATCAAAAAGCGACTCAAACTAGCTTTAGGTGACACAGACCCAGTCCGAGCTGTTTTAAATTTCAAAATATTTGTTAAGGGATATAAATAGTTTTAGTTTATTTCACAAAATTAATTGGATTTTAAAAAAAATTAGAAATGAAATTATTTTGATTTTGGGTAAATATAAACAACTAATTAAGACGTTTTGTAAAATTTAATTTAATTTGATGGACAAAAAAGAATATTTTTCAAAGTTTTGTGTCTCCTTCTGTTTGGCATAAAAGTTTTTGAAAGCAGATCGAGTTCTATTACTAGTTGTGTTTTAATTTTTAGGAGTCTATCCTTAATTAACTAAGCCATATTTATTTCAAGACAATTTACTACTTTTGTTTTAATGTTATATTTATACTCATTATGATTACTAATTTCAATATTTACTTCTTTATATTTTCAGGTAAGACAAGAAAGGAATTCAATCCATCTTTCATTTTAAGCTGTAAGTTAAATAAAAATTTATTGAAATACTTTAAGCTTTAACAATCATCCGCCCCTTAAATAGTCCAAATGCGTTTTGGCAAAATTGTAGAAAATGTTCTGTATCTTACAGATGCTTTGCGCTAAGTGCATTCAAAATTATTGTAAACTGAAAATTAGGTTTTCGCTTTAGTTGCATTTTATGTTTACGCTGCTGGCATTTATTATGCATAAGCAATTTGCATATTTATAGTTGCAAAGGGTAAAAAGGGGTAAATGTTAACAGCTATGGCAGGACAGCTACCGACCCTATATAGAGCCATAACTGAATAATTTCATTAAAGCGAAAATCTAATATTGCCATATAGTAAAACATTAAACTCAATTCTCCGCCCACTCGAGTGCAGCTTTCAATTGCTCTTCCCTTCCTCAACATTCGCTCTGTAAGTTGTCTTTACTACATTTTTTTGTATTTGCTTCCTTTTGCTACTTGTAAATTATGCAAAAGGCTTCGCAAAATTGCTGGCAGCTGCCTTTGCTGCGCTTTTTATTTTTTTTTTCTTTCTTCCGCCATCTGGGAAGGATGCGCCAGAGCTCTCTCTGTGGGCCAGCCCAAGTCCAACCCAGCCCATTTAATTAGCCATTAAGTTTTATTGCTCGCAATTTTGTTTAATTTGCTTTAAATACAGCAGAGCAAAAAGCGAGCTAACATTCAACTAGCTGGCAAAAAAAATACTAGTAGCTAGCAAAATGAAGAGGGCCAAGAAAAAATAGTGCAGTAACTGGTTAGGTGGGTGGATGCTTCGCCTCGGGCTGATGGCCTGACTTGGCTCTCTTTCTGGTCAAATGGCCAGGCGCCGTTGGCAATTCATAGAGCAAAAAACTGGATCAAACGGAAAAAACTAGAAAAGTTGTGTAATTTTAAATGTAGAACTATGTTAAGTGTTTCTTTTATGGCTGTATCTGCGAATTAGCTGCAGTTTTTTCTGCTTGTACGTATATAAGGGATTGATTAGCAATGTAATCTAGTTTCGAAATGTTGCAAAAAAACTTTTAAAATAATTGAATTTGCTATGGAAATGTATTTTACATAGAAATAAAACTTATACAAGACTCACTAAATTGAGTTTCCGTTTAAAATTAAAATTAATGTTTAAATATGCTGAATGAGTTCATGAGTGTTTGAAGTTTAATTTAAAAAGCTGTTTATTTATTAACAGGTTGAAAGAGCATCTTATTAAACGTAGTTTATCAATTAACTAACACTTAAAGCGGTTCGCTACTTAGCAGATATTAAACATTGTTGGTCCATGAATAATGTTTGTTTGTTAATAGAATATAACAAATTATTATTCTGGAATGATTCACAACTTTCTATCAACCCAAAAGCAACATAACATCAATTGTCTTTAAAAATTATTGAAACTGTTTTAGCTTCACTTTAAGCTACTATTAATAAATAAACAACTCTAAGCACTATTTTATGTTTTCTGCAGCTCAGCTAAGTTTGGCTATTAAATTGAATATGCTTTTATTCAAAAAGTACTTCTTTATGCTTGTTGGCTTAGATATTGGAAAGTTTCAATAATTCGCTTTTAACGCCAAAACGAAAATCAAACCTTTGCAATTCCCAATGCAAATAACTATTTTCAATTTGTATTTCAAGTTAAACAGCATCTCGTAACCCTAAAACCCTCAGTAACACAACAAGCCCAGGGAAATGCTCCAAAAAAAAAGGGAAAACTAGCGAGCATTGAAAAGAAAATTCCACAACAAGTAGTAGTGTGTGTGTGTGTGTGTGGGAAAATTGGATTTGCACGCGCACATTTTGCAATAAGCCATAAAATTTAATTTGATTATAAAAGTTTATACAACACGCCAGGCAAAAATGGGAAGCAACTGCCACAGAATCCGGAACGAACTATAGTAATACCATGGAATTGCGGTGCTACGAGTAATCGTATATACTCATATGTATTTAGGCAGAGGGAGAGAATTCATGTAGGGGAAGAACCTATTGCATATGCTGACTGACATGCGGCGGCAATTTGAATGCAAAATGCGCATTTTAGCCCAAAGGCGGCAGCAGCAGCAGGAAGTGCAGCTAAAGGTATTCCCAACAACAGCAACAACAACAACAACAATAACAACAACAACAACAAAAACTGGTACAAATTGAAAAAGAGCAAAATGGCCTTAACTAAAATGCAAAAGGACATTGCCAGCAACGGGAATAGCATATTGAAAATGCGCATTGCAATGGCCAGCAACATAGAGAGAGCGGAAGGAAGGGGAAAAGAGAAAGGGAAAACGGAAGCTGAATGTGAAAAGAGAGCAGAAAGTAAAGGGGAAGTAGAAAGAAAAACGAGAACGAAATCAAAGGCCAACAGGATCTCTTGACATCCAACTAACTTAAGGGATTTTAATTGTATTTATGTGACTCGAAGCTACTTACTTTTTGTGGGCACTGTGCTTCAGTTGCAGAACATTTTAAGCACCCTTTTTTGACATTAAGTCTAACATATCTGAAAAACGTTCAACAGTGATAAAGAAATCGATTCTAAATGAAAGCAGATTATGCAACTAGGGTACAAATTAAATTCATTTTATTAAATACATTTAATATTATGAAAACTTAACAACACTAAACAAAAACTCCCGAGTACAAACTATTTTATTGAAATTATTATTCAATTTATGATTAATTTTAGTATGTATTTAAAAATTTTGTGCTGAATACATTCCTAAAAAATTTTTGCTTAAATCAAGAATTTAAACATAAAATTTGAAATTGTACTGTAAAGCTAATATTGTAAATTTATGAATTGAAGAGCTTACGTCTTTTTCAATTTTCATAAACAAGTTTAACTGTAGTTCTGTAATCCTATTCTTTATATTACAGTCCCATTCAATTCGGAATTCTTAGTTATGTTTAGATATTCACATTACAATTCGTATGTCTAGTCACCCATTAAGTATACGCCCTGTGCGCTGTGGTTGCAAATGCTTACAGTTCATTTACCTGTGGCCCAAACCAAATGATAAATATCAACAAGCAGCCAAAGACAAAAGTGGCCCTAAAAACGAACCAAAAATGGGAAAGAAAAACCTTTTGGGCATTAGAACTACAGAAAGCAGACAGTAGTTGTAAGTTTCAGCTAAAGTCAGAGTCGAGGAGAGAATGGCAACTGTTGCCCAAGAGACGACGACAACAATGAGTTTGTTTTTGGCCTCGTCGCCTCACATGCTTATGAGCATTTAATTAAATGCAAGAACAAGGAGACATTGTTGTGGCAGCAACAGCAACAACAGAACGAAACTGCATACTTAATGAAAAGCAGCTGCCTTTTGGGCTGCCCCAAGAGTACCCAAAAGTTGCTAATTAAAAAGGCAAACAGCAACTGCAACTGCAACAACAACAAGAACAACAACAACAGCAGCAGCATCAGGAAGCAACAAACAACATCAAGATGCCGCACGAACCGAAACGTAGTCCAAGGCGAATGTTGTTAACCTTTTCTGCAGTAGCTACAACTACAAGGAGCTGTTGCAGTTGCAGTTGCAAGTTGCTGCTCGTCTTTGACAAGCCAAGGAGCAAACGCTATCACCAGGGACCAAAAAAAAAAAAACAGCAGCCGCCTAACGATCAATAGAACAGAAGCGGGCTGAGACCTCAGAAAGAGGATGAGGCAATTGCCTGCAGCAGCAGCAACAGCAATAGCAGCAACAACAACAACTGTTGCTGCAACATTTTCGTGCAGTTGACATTCGTGCCAAGTGGCAGCAGAAGCAGCAACATCAACGGCAGCAGCAGCAGCAGTCGGCAACTGTTGCAAGTTCTTAGAACGCGCCACATGCTGCGCCACGTTCCGCTGTTGCCATCATCGTCATCAGCAGCAGCAGCAACATCATTGTTGTTGTCGTTGTCGTTGTCGCTTTAGCTATTGAACTTGAATTTTAAGTGCCACTGCGGCATGCAGCATGGCGAGAACAAGCTTTTAAAGTTTAGGGTTAGATTTAAAGTCAGCTACCGTTGACCAAAAATTGATAAAACACAACCTACGTCTAACTTTTTCCTAACAGTTGTTTTACAGAGGTTTAGTAGCACATTAAGCACTGCTCATCAAACTGTAAAGGCTCTTAGCTGCACTAAAGATGGCCAACAATTGACACTTGGCAACAAAGACGCTAAATGAAAGGGATGCAGGAGTCAAGGGATCGACTAGCAGATACCTCTCAAACCTTAAAAGCGTCCTGCACTCTCGGGAACTGGCAACAATTGACACTTGGCAACAATGCAGAAAAAGAAGTCAAACAGGGGTAAAATGATCGACTAGCAAATACTCTGTACCCACTTGTAGAGTAGAAATCTTTAGTTATGAGAGCGGTAAAAGGCCAAAAGTGTTAAATTGAGCGTCTAGCAGATACCCTGCACATGTATGTATATGTGCGGGTAATCTCGACTTGACAATTGATGTGACTTTATGTGTAATTGGAAGGCAATGATTAAATTTAATCTTTATTGGTTGAGCAGGATTGAAAGCGAGTAGCAGATACCCTATTTGTATAGTTAGTTGCTTATAAAATATACTTTATAAATAACGATATCGCTATTGGGATGGAATATTAATAGAAAGCTATACAAAATTTAATTTAACTTAATGACTTTTTTAGTCGACTTTTTTAAATTGATGTTAAATAAACAAGTATAAAAAATAACATATTCAAATATCGTTACCCATTGCTGACTCTTTCTGACTGTTCCAAATAGTTGCCCAATTTAATCAAACCCTTTCGAAAACATTTTGAGGTTACAGGGTACAAAGACGAATCATAGAAATGCAAGTACAACTATTTAATGTCACTTTGGCACTTCCTTAAAAGTCCAGAAAGCATCGCCATCGTCTCCTGTCGCCATTCAGGCAACAAAAATATTTTTCCAGCCTCTTTTTGTGCGCTAAGAATTTCTAATTAGTGGCGCCATATTGTAGAACCCCAATGGGTGTCGTCGTTGTTGCTGTTGTGGCTGTTGCTGTTGTTGTTGCTGTTGTCGTTGTCGTCTGGTGACGCCAATCACAGGCTGTTGCTTGCATCTCTAACTGCATCTCTTACTGTTGTTGTTGTTGCCGTTTGCTACAAAAGGCAGCATGTTGCAAGCCCCAAGTTGCTTTTGTTGTTGTTGGTGCACAGTCTCTGGTCCCGGTTTCAGTGCCGAGTCGGGAGCTTGTTTGCTGCCTTAATTCGACGCAAATATTTTACCGGCTGCTGCTGCTGCTGCTGCTTCCCTCAGCTAATTACGTTAAACATATTGCGTGACACGCCTCTCAACGCCTCCACCGTGCTGGCAGCTGCCTTCGTACTGTGAAATCAGTTAGTTTTTGGTGTTAATTACATGGCATTTTAAGCAAATGGTGCTGTTAGCACACAGTGCATTTCAAACTGTTAAGCAAATAACAGATAAGAGGCTTCCGGCAACTTCAAACTATAGTATTTTATTGCCACATCAAGAGGTACTCATATCGCTCAACAATCAAAGTTTTTATTAACTTTTCTTTTTCCTGCCGAATTCATCTCAAAGTCTCAGCTCATAAATCTCGCGTGCTGCAAATCTCAGCTCAATTTCTTTCATTTAATTTCATTTGATTTCATTTTGTAGTTGTTGTAGTTTTTTTGTATGTCCATTGTTGCTATAAAGCTGTTAAGACAGCCAAAGACTTTTGGAGTCTCTGCCTATCAAGTGCCGCGCATCGGCAAGTTGAAGACCAAGTCAACAAAGTAAAACGAAACGAAACGAAAATGAAAAGGAAACCTTTTGCATTTGAATCTCAATCTCAATTCCAATCCCAATCCCAATCGCAATCCCTTAAACCTTTCGCTTGATGTTTTGACCCTTTTCAAGATGTTGTCTTCATTGCGTGTCTGGACGGGCTTAGAAGTGTATAAGGAAGCAATGGAGAAGCCTCTTTCAAAATGCCAGAGTCTCAGAGTCTTTTGAAAACTTGACGAAAAAATCGCGATAATAATATTTTTTGCTGTTTCTTTTCTCTTTCTCCCTCTCCCCTTTCTCAATATCGTTTGCTGCTCTCCCTCTCTCTTTCTTACCATCCGAGGGCGCTAAGCGTGCCTCATAATTTATTTTCGGTTTTTATAGGGCAATTTAATAAAACAATCTTATCATTGCATGGCAAACTAGGGATGGTGATCGACTTTTTAAACATTGATTATTGAAAAATTGAGAAAATATATAATATTTGATAAGAAAACTATAAGATCCTTAAATTACTTTAGTAACTACTTCGAAGTTTAACATTTTAAAATAACATATTTAAAATTTCAATTATATGGCGAAAATCTTAAAATGTCGTTGCCCATCCCTACGGTGAACTGTAAATTGTACAGTTTGGTTAACACTTACTTTAACAGTATCTGTTAGGCCAGCAGCTGTAACAATTGATCTGCTGCAGTTTGACAAGCAGCTTTCTCACACTTATAGCTTCTCCAGACCAATAGAAACATAATCAACCGCTAAAATACCACAACGTAATTAACATTACACTCAATTAACATTTTCTGTTGGCAAACTGTTTACTGTTAAACGCTATTGTCGCCTTATGTCGCATGCCACATGCAGTGTTGCCAGAATTTTACTTGCTAAAATAGCTAAAGTCAAGAAATATATATATATATATATACATATATATAAAATATATATTTAAAAAAATGGTAAGCTAAAATTGCTAATTTAATGCAGATTAAACAAAAGAAAATTTAATTAAAATGTTTATTAAAAGACATTAAATTTAACAATTTACAAGACAATAAAACAATGTGTAGTCGGATAAAAAAGGCCACTTTTGCAATTCTTGAAAATAGAAAAACTAAACAAATAAATAGCTAAAATGACAACACTGTCCTCATGTTAAGCCGCAGTTGGAGGCTCCTCTTTTCTAGGCTCGTTTGCTGCCCACACAGCAGCTGCTCCTTGGCAGCAACAGCCAAGTCAATAAACGCGTTTATTGTCTTACCCAACACCCAATCCCTCGACCCCCTCTCTCTGCGGACATTGCCTCAACCCTCAACCCCAGCTTACTTCCTTCCACTCCAGAGCATCTTGTGTACATTGTCTGTGTTGGTGCCAAGAAAAATGTTGCTGTCGCGCCAACGTTTGCCATTGTCGTCGTCGTCGTTGCTGTTGTTGTTGTTGTTGGCGTCGTCTCAGTTCTTCCCTCTCCTGTGATCATAGTTCTATTCGTAGTTCTTGTGCCAACTTTTGTCCATTTTAAGGCAGCTGGAATGTTGCTTTCTTGTAAATTGTTTAAATAAAAGACACAACAGCAGCAAACAGCAGCCGAGCTGAGGAGAGCTCTTCCTTCTGCTCACTGGCTACTGTTTGAATCCCCCTCCAAGAAGCTCCTTCCCTCTCTTTCCACCCGCCTTGACTGCCTTTGCTCAATGAGCTCTTGTTTGACTTTGTTTTGTTTGCCACTTTTCAAATAGCAAAAACTATTTGTTTTGCGCCTTATTTAGTTTTTTGTGCCATCCACATGCACCTGCTGCTGATGCTGCTGCTGCAGCAACAGCAACAGCAACTACATCTACAACAGCACTAACAGCAGCAACAGCATTAACAGCAGATTTCGCATTAACATTAACAGCATGTGGGCTGTGATTCTTGATCTGAGGTCGCTAGATATGCTTAATTGTCATTTAATTGAAGTTTTGACTAGATCGAACTATGAGTGCGCTTAAAGAAAAACCATTTTACAATATGCAATTCTAATAATAAATAACAAGACTGCAGACCTTTAAGAAAGCGAGGTTCCATAGATTTCGCTACGGTTCGTGAATCGGTTTGTAAAACCTTTAGACCCAAGGTTTTAGCTCTAACTCTTCAGAGCTCTGGTTTAATGTACTCGTAGTACAGTAAAGTTACTTTATTTTCTCAATTAATCGCAAAGAAACATGTAATTATGTACTTAAAATGATAGTAATGTTAATAATATATGTATGTATTTACCTTATTACAAATTGTCTAAAATCTATAGTAACAATATAAATAAATAAATTAATCGTTACATAGAAGCTTAGTAAGCTAAACCGAGTTATAAATAAGGATAAAGTTGACAAACCGCCTGACTTAGTCATCATGCCTCAAAAACCCAACAAGTAGAGCTGTTAAAAGTAGTTGTAGGTCTAGTTAGAGACGTCAGTCCCTGGGCACGTGCTTCAGATTCTAATGCAATTGCAACAAGGTATAGAGAAAAAGGTTGAAAACTGAAACTGGCAGCCAATCAGAGATCAAGTCGTTTTAATTAGAATTCTAAATGTTTCAGAGGAAGTTGGCGCTTGTACAAGTATCTATCTTCTAGCAGCTTATTAATATTTATGTCCAGGGATGAGGAACATTCTGGACTGCGTGATGAGGTGACTTTATAACTAGACATCATCTCAGT
Organism: Drosophila testacea; assembly: GCA_035043265.1. Lineage (NCBI taxonomy): Eukaryota > Metazoa > Arthropoda > Insecta > Diptera > Drosophilidae > Drosophila > Drosophila testacea. The sequence continues at coordinate 499,749 of JAWNND010000378.1, read as the reverse complement.
TCCATCCATACATATGTCTATATGCCCCGGACTTTTGCCACACTTTGAGCGCCCGTCACACGCAATCCCAGAGGTCAGGTCTGTGCATTTCCAGTATTATCAGAGTCCAACATCTTAAGTTGCCTGCTGCAGTTGTCTTGCCGTATCTGATGATCATCATCGTCATCTAATGATGATGGGAGCCACAGCCACAGCGCTGTTGTTTTCCGCATAAAAACCATACTAATACCCAGGGCAAACCTATAATTTATGTGCTTCAAATTCAATTTTCATTCAGCAAAAATTGCAAACACACAAAAAATGCCGGTGGTCTTTTTATATACATGTGGGAAAAGGAGCAGACGATGAAGTTTTTAGTCCGAACTCAAACCGAAAAGTGCTGCCAAGAACTACAGCAAACGGCGCCCTTCGACTTGTTGTTATTATTATTTTTTTTCTTTTCATTTTTATTTTTTGTTGTGAATGAGTCACGCGTAAAAAGATCCTGAAATGGCTAATCTTTTAGTGTGGCACAGTGGAAGCTGCCTAAAGGAGAAAAGTTTTCTAGTAATAGGAGATATAAATTATTTTTTAATAAAATCATATATTTCAATGTTTCTTTTTAACACTTGCTTTTAAATTATTATTATTTTTTCAAACATTTTTTGAATTTACCAAGCTTTAAGCTGGTAAAGTTTCATGAAAATTCTTTTTCCATCTTTTGTAAAATAAATATACAATTTAAACTGCTTTTAAATATTTGCTTTATTGTTAAAATTTGTTTTGTAAGTGCTACGTAATTTCTTTAATCATTTTTTAAATTATCAATTAGGTAAATTAAGTTTTTAAATTTTAGCCCTTTTATTTTATCATTTATTCAAGTTAGTTTCCTCAAAACCGAATCTACTGTAGTTTATTGTGAGCAGTTTGTACACCAAAATAGACCTCACACGAAGCATAGCGGCTGTCAGTCTGCCATTCTGACAGTCTTTCAGTTAGTCACCTTTTAACTGACTCCGTCAGTTTGCCATTCCGCCAGTCACTCATAAATATCAGAGGGCGCCCATTTCAGCTGCTCTTCTTGGTTTTTTTGGCCAACATCGCCTGATGTTTCTGTGCGTGAGTTTCACACCTTTTTGGCCAACTGAGAAATTTCAATAAAATGCAGAGCCGAGTTGGGTATGACTAATGCCAAGTGCAAGCCGAAAATGGCTTCCCCCATGGGCTTAGGAGTTGCATTTTAATGTCGCTAGCGTTACGCTTTTGCCTCTTGGCTGATTTCTGGGCATTATTTATGGCCATTATGGTTGGCCTATGAGGCTCGTTTTGTTTGCTTTATGAGCTGAGGTCTCGAATCAGTCAACTTGTAGAGCTTTTGTGTTTCTGTTTCTTTCGCTGTTGCGAATGCAGTTCCAGTTCTGAGAATCTCACAGAGAGAACCCCCGAACCCCGAATCCCGGAGTCTAGACTGGCAACGTCGTGCGACACTTTGTCGCCGTCAGGCTTCAGGTCCCTCAGCCCCTTTTCCAACCCTCTAGCTCCCCCTCGAGCTCGACTGATCAACACTTTTGTGAACCCAATAGAAGTTTCGGCTGAGACTGGACCAGCATACTGTGCTCAGGTTTCAGGTTTAGTTTAGGTTTTTATAGCCTGCAATACGTTTTTCGCTTCGTTCTTTATTTAATTTTTTTATTTCCATTTTTATTCTCTTACTTATTTCGCTCAACTCTTTATTGCCTCTTTTGCCTTGGCTTTTCGTCTTTTGTTGTGTTTAGCACGAAATGCAGGCCAAGGGATCCCTTTAAGATATCGGGACACTTGCGGGGGTGTAGATTTGTAGAATAGGTACCCCGTCTTCTCCGATCTCCACTCTTTAACCTCCACTCTCATCTGCTGTCGATCTCGCTTCTCATTTTCATTTTAAATGAAGTGTCAAAGACTTTAAATGGCTTTTTATGCTACTGCGAATGAAGCTGTTTTTCATTCCTATGTTTCGTATCGTATTGCATGTTGTTGTTAGCTTTATTGTTGTTGCTGCTGCTGCTGTTGTTGTTGTAGTTGTTGTGGTTGTTGTTGTTAAGCTGTTGTTGACTGCTCATTATGTTTATCAGTCGTTGTTGCTGTTGTGGCTGTTGCATTTGGTCTAGAGTCGCCTAGAGTTTATGTGAGGGCAAATGCAATTAAACAGCGTCAAAGTCAAGTTTACATGCCGACATATGGAGCTGAAAGAGACTGAAAGAGAAAGAGAGAGAGAGGGAGTAGAAAAAAAGAGGGAGATGGAGAGAGAAAGAGAATGATATGGGGACAGATTGCTTGTGATTGTGGTTATAGGTAAGATTAATATAGGTACCTTTGACAAAACTTACTCTCGATATTATATGATCAATTAAAAATCGTTATCGTTTATCGTTATATATGTCGACAAATAGAGCATTTATATTTTATATATGTACATGTATTGTATTAACACCTACATGTGAAGAAGTATTGTTGACTGATAAAAATAACATTTTAACAAACATTTCAAAATCAAAGCAAATAAAAAATCGCATAATTAGACTATTCGAAATGATTGACATAAGTATACCGTTAGTACGATATATGCCGTTCTGTGTATGTAACAATTTAAAAAGAAGGATTTGATTCAGCTCCAACATAAGGATATTTAAAATTAACTACCTTTATAATTGAATGATAAAATTGTTGTAGATTAATAATTAATTTAAGTAATCCTGCATATTAATATAATAATTGCTTAGTTTATCGTATCTTGTATAGGGTACCAGATTTGTATTTCTGAGAAAATTCCCAGGGTTTAACGCGTAATTCACTTGTTCGTCTTTTGTTGATGCCGATTGTTTTTCAACAAATATTTTGCGATAATGTGCATTAAGAGGGGGTGAAGAAGAGAAAGAGAGACCTGACAGATCGTTTGGTTCGCTGACTGTTGATGGGTTGTTCAAGAGGGAGCTTTGCATTGTTATTGTTATTGTTATTGTAATTGTTGTTATTGTTATTGTTGTACTGGAGCCACTTGAAACCGGCAGCTGTCGCACTTCACTTCACTTTGCAATCTGAATGTTTTTAATGCCTCACAAAAATTCTTTTAAAAAAATGACATATAAGTGAGGAGAGTATAAAAAGCTTCCGTATAGCCTTTTAGCAAATATTTACAGTTTGTTTTTATTTAATTACGAGTACGCGAAAACTGACAAGCAGCAACAAGAAGGGACAACAACAACAAGGGGAGACTATAAAATCAAAATGTAAACTGATATTCAGTTGAGAAGCAGCTGAAGGGCATGTTAAGCTGACAGTGCCTCTCAAACTATGCTCAAGCGTCAGCCAGGTTGATTGTCTCTTGTTGTTGTTGCTGTTGTTCTTGTTTTTGTTGTTGCTCTTGCTGTTGCTGACACTGCGGTAGGTTGTTTGGTTTTCGGATTTTTGTTGTTTATTTCTGTTTTTGGGTAGAGACAGCGTGCTTAAGTGGCTTTAGTTGCCTGGTTGAGTTTTGCAAAGAGTTGATAGGTTGGATAAGGGTGAGGGGTCAACAGCGTGTGATAAAGTTGAGTATTAGTTAAGCCAGACAAAATACCATAACTAGATTGCTAGTTAGATAGCAAAACAGCAAATAACTGAATTAAATGAAGAATTTTTTATTCTCCTCATTCTTATTATTAAATACTTTTTGGAAGTTCAGTTCAGCTTTATACTCCGATAACAAAACTAGGCAGTTTTCAATCTAAGAATTATGGTTTGAAAAATACTTTAAAAAACCAAACACTTTTTGATTGCTAGAACACTTCAAATAAGACCAAATTCCTGTTAATAAGATCCAAAATTATTTTTTTATTAGTACGATTGTAAGAAAAAGTGATCTTATGTATAGGCATTCAAAAACATACAAATCTTATAGTTCTTAACTATTTAAAGAGATGCCAGAATCCATCATTAGTCTGTCATGAACCAATTTAGAGCGAAGTAAGAAATGTAGGGAACAAAACTGGTAAAAATATTTTGCAACAAAGCTATAAAATAAATGATTAAACTTTTCAGCTCATTGACTCAAATTATGTTAGCTAGCTCTTAAATATATGGAGGATTTCATATATGAGGACATACACTCTTAACACCTGCAAAAATATGGCCAAAGCAAATCATTCAAAAACAATCGAGAAAATTCAAAACGTTTGAACAAAAAAAAGTTAAGAAAAAAAAAACAGGAAAAGTACGCCTTTAAGTTTACAAATCAACGAGAAGCCAGCATTAAAATACGATCGGATTAGACAAGCAACACATAACAAGCTTGATATATGAAATAAAAAATATATTGAAAAAGAGCAATTTGTCAATTTGTCAAAATAAGAAAAACAACCATGAAAAATAAAACCTTTGAACAAAAAAAAATGAAGAAAAAAGAAACCAGGAGAACTTGGCCGGGCACTCTCTTTTCAGCTCATTGACTTATATTATATTAGTTAGCTCTTGAATATATGAAGGATCGCATATATGAGGATATACACTCTTAACACCTGCAAAAATATGGCCAAAGCAAATCATTCAAAAACAATCGAGAAAATTCAAAACGTTTGAACAAAAAAAAGTTAAGAAAAAAAAAACAGGAAAAGTACGCCTTTAAGTTTACAAATCAACGAGAAGCCAGCATTAAAATACGATCGGATTAGACAAGCAATACATAACAAGCTTGATATATGAAATAAAAAATATATTGAAAAAGAGCAATTTGTCAATTTGTCAAAATAAGAAAAACAACCATGAAAAATAAAACCTTTGAACAAAAAAAAAATAAAGAAAAAAGAATCCAGGAGAACTTGGCCGGGCACCCTCTTTTCAGCTCATTGACTTATATTATATTAGTTAGCTCTTGAATATATGAAGGATCGCATATATGAGGACATACACTCTTAACACCTGCAAAAATATGGCCAAAGCAAAGCATTCAAAAACAATCGAGAAAATTCAAAACGCTTGAACAAAAAAAGTTAAGAAAAAAAAACAGGAAAAGTACGCCTTTAAGTTTACAAATCAACGAGAAGCCAGCATTAAGATACGATCGGATTAGACAAGCAATACATAACAAGCTTGATATATGAAATAAAAATATATTAATAACAGCAATTTGTCAATTTGTCAAAATAAGAAAAACAACCATGAAAAATAAAACCTTTGAACAAAAAAAAATGATGAAAAAAAAGAAACCAGGAAACTTGGCCGGGCACTCTCTAAATGCCGCCGACAAAATCTTTCCGAATGTACATCGTAACTTGCCCAAATCTTAGCTTAAACCGTTTGGGAACTCTAAGTAAAAAAGTATTAAAAAAAAGTGTTTACAAGTATGCAACAAATTTTTCTGTCATATTGTAATTAGACCCAGTACTTTAAAAAGTACAAATGGGTCTATTAAGTTTGTGCAAAAAAAATGTGCGTAACAGGCAGAAGGAGGCGTGGCAGACCCCATAAATTATATATATTATTGATCAGCATCAACAGCCGAGTCGATATAGCCATGTCCGTCTGTCTGTCTGTCCGTCTGTCCGTCTGTCCGTCTGTCTGTCTGTCCCTTTTTTGAGTTCCTAGATCTCAGAGACTATAAGAGCTAGAGACACCAAATTTGGCATGTAGATTTATCTATATCTTGCATTGATCAAGTTTGTTTTAGATTTTTGCCACGCCCACCTCCGCCCCCGGAAATTGAAATACAAAACTTCGAAGTCGAATTACAAGAGCCCCTTTAGTGCTAGCGCCTTTATTTTTGGTACATATAATAAACACTATAGTCCAAACCAGTCCACCAAATTTCATTCAAATCGGATGATAAACGCGAAAGTAATTTAACTAACAATGTTACGGGCAAAAGGAAGAAGAAGAGACGCCAGCGACCTCTATGTTTATGAAGTGGCGCCATCTATTGAATGGTAGGCAACATTGAAAAGCAATCTAGTGAACGCTTTGCACTCAAAAAGTACTGGGTCTCCTACTGTCGAGCTTGCTCCACTGTAGCTTAGTGCATTTCTTTTAAATTAAAAAAGTAATGAAAAGCCAAACCATTTTTAACAGTTAAAAATATTTTTGAGTGAAACGCGGATATTCTTCAAGGCTGCGTACTAAAAATTTCAATAGATGGCGCCACAACCAAGATATCAGCTGATAAACACATTTAACCGATAGTCATCCGCTCTTGACCAAATCTTCGCAGGATGTAAAATTTGACACCAAATACATAATCTAAGAATTAAGGCTCGATATCTTAACCCGTTTCGGCTACATCGTAATCAGTCAGTGAATCACAGTTTTTGGTATGAAAAGCTTTGTTGTTTTTAGCGGTGCGAATATTCTTAATATATTTAGTAATTCCTTCTTAAAATTGTTATATTTTAAGAAACAAATATTTGAGCTAAGTGATCTTGGTGCTGGTCATTTTCTTCAGTGCACTCGTATGAGTGTTAGTAAATAATAAATAAATAAGTAGTAAACAAAAGATCATTAATTGAAATGAATATTATTTTTGTACTTTGGTAAAATGTTTTTGTTAATTATTCTTATCTTATGCCATTGACTTTGTCTTTTGGTTTGCGGTATTATCTTAAGGCACCTTCTTACCAATATTGGCAATTGCTTTGCTTATATTTGACCATTTATCTGGCCAAATACTTAGGCATGGCTCAAGCAAACTTCACGCGCTAATCTTCATCACAAGCACAATCGAAGACCCAGTCCAAGTCCAAATCGAATCCCTATTGGCCTGCCTGGGTGCAGCCCATCATGAGCATTGCCCATTGCCCATTGCCCATTGCCTGTTGGCTGATCAATCGTACAATTGAGTAAAATCCAACTTTATTTGCAGTACTTGCAACAGGGCAACAGGCGACGCTTTTTTTTGTTTTTTGTTTTTATTTTTTTGTTGCCTGCTGCCTCCTGTTGCATGTTGACTGCTTGCAGCTTGCTGCCTGTTGCCTGTTGCCTCGCCTGGGCTTTGGCTTTGTTGTTTTAATGGCTTTCGCTAACATAAAAGCCATTAAGATAACATTTTTATAGGATTTCAATGGCAGTCACGGCAGCAGCAGCAGCACCAGCCTCTGACCAGCTCCAAGGCAACAAAGAAGAAGCTTTGCCCATTTTTTATAGCTACGCGGGAGAAGCCTGAATCGTGGTTGTGGAGAGGGGGGTGGGGACAGTTAGAGCCCTACCACAAACCACGTCCAAATGTCATTGACTATCAATAGAAGATGTGGCCCTGCACTTGGCAACAGGTTGGTAGCTGCCTTTTGTTTCAAACTGTGCCCAGTTAGTTACCGGGCTCAATGTGCGCTTATTAAACGCAATATTTGTGGCAAGTTGCAGCCGTTGCAAAGTTGCAAGGCCCTGGCTTTAGACTCTGACTGTGTGCCCCAGCCCCAGCCTCAGCCTATTGCCCATAAAGTGCGATTTATTTTTGTTGATTTTTTGCGTGCATTGCGCCGTTGGAGTCGCTGCTAGCCCCCAAAAGGGTTTTTCCTTCAGCTTCTTCTTCTTCTACTTTTTCTTCTTCTATGTGCAGGCACTTCCTACTTCCAGGTTGCAGCCTTTATCCCACTGCTGACCACTGGTATGCCCAACCCTTCCCTATGCCATGCTAAGCTACAATCCCCCCCTACAATCGAAGTTGTAGTCACACTTTTTCACTCTGTTACGAGTGCTCAATGTGTGCAATCCCTTTAGCCTCCTCATCCTCCCTCTATCTCTTGATCTTCCCCTCATCCCCATTCCAATCACAATGCCACTCGATGATGCAATGCTCTGACTCTGACCCTGCAACTGCCTCTGGTGGCAAACAGTGTACAATGGTCATTTACTTTGGTTGTGCATCTAATAAAAATACAAAGTTGGACAAAGGAATCGTTTCATATTTTTATTCATTTTATGTAATATTTTTATGTAATAGATTTAAAGGTTAATCATAAATAATTGATTAACCTAAAGCCAAACATTTATATTTGGGACTATGCATTTGTTTATTAGAATATCCCTGAGGCAATAAGTAAATGCGAAACAAAATAAAGTTAAATAAATAATAATTTCTGAATACGAGTTATTTTTAGCAAAGGTTTTCAACAATTTTCAATTTAATATGGAATCTTTATAAATTAAATAATTATTGTCAATCAATCAGTCAGTCAATGAATTTTTATTGTAAGTTAGTCAGTCAATAAGAGGAATACATTGACAGTGAACTCAATGAGTTGAGTATGTGGAAACTTTTTTGTAGATCGTAGTTTATAATAAAGTGCCTTTCAATATTAATATTATGTAAAGAAATTTATAAACATTTTAAATAAGTTTAGATCAAATATTTATCTTTGCTAATTTGTGCAAGTTTATTTAGTTATTGTAAATGTTTATTTATATGTGATAATAATTGATTGAGTTGAGTTTCTGCATTAATATAAATAACAATGAATATTTCTTAATGTTCCGACAAATTTTTGTGGACTTTTGGAGTAACCCTTATCCACTGTGCAGCTTTACCACACTTTCAACAAATCGCTTCACATTCTTTTTTGTTCAGTTTAATGTTTCGGACTTTTTTCGATTCGTTTTTGTTTTTTGTGTTTCATCTTCTATCTCTAATGCCCGACAATTGTTGGCACTTCTTCTTCCTAGTTGGCTTTTGCTTTGTTTTGATTTGCTTTTGTTTTGTTTTGTTTTCATTTCGGGGAGCGTCGTCATCATCGTGTTGAGCTCTTCAGTTTTTCCAGCTTCCAACTTGCAACTAGCAAGTTGCAAGCTCCCCCAGCAACGTCCATTATGCAGCATTATTTGCAGCTCCTCTTGTTGTTGTCCATTGGGGTCCAGCTGCTGATACGGAATCCCAATGCCGGGAGAGACGTTTCCCGACCCCCATCCCGACCCCGACCCTGTCCCTATCCCTATTCCAATCCCTCTGTTGCTGCCCTTTGCATTGACCAGCACAAACACATAAATTGCATTTGTCGGTTTGTTGTCGTTTTCATAAATAAGATAAAGATAAACGACCAAGTTGCATATTATTTGTAATTGCATTTGTTGTTGTTGTTGTTGTTGTTCTGGTTGTTGTCGCTGTTGTTGTTGCTGTTGTTGCTGGTTAGACGGGACTATTGATAGCAGCAATGTTAGCAGCATTTGAATTTATTATTGGCTCAAACGCTTCGCTTCTCTTGTTTATACCAAATGGAGAGCATTGAACGCTAAATGGCCAAAACAAATGTGTAGCAAATTTCTCAGCTGTCTTGTCTAAAAGGGTTTTAATGAGATTCCCGGAAGGGAAACACTTGGCCTAAGCACAATAAAAACTTGCTTATTATTGATATAACATTTGAAAGATTCTAGAAGCTTTGAGAATGACAAATCTGTTCCCTTTTTCATTGCGACTACTTTGAAGGACCGAATTTCCGGCTTGTGTCATAAGCTTGTTTATGGTCTGGCCTTATGTCTTAAGTATGCCAGACGTCATAATCGATTAGTTCATTTGTCTCAAAACTTTAAGCTATATCTTACTTTTGTTTTTCGTATATTTTTTATAAACAATTTTTGAGCACGTTTTAAACTTGGCTCATTTGATGGCAACAAAAACTTATTAAATGTGACAGAGTTGCGCATAACTCTTGGATTTGTTATAATCTTGTCCAAAAGAGTGAGAGAGTTAGGAGGAGGAGGAGGAGGTTAAGGGAAAAACTACAATAATTTATTGTTGCCACATACATAGATGGAGAAGTGGTTGTAGTTGTCGGCTTATATAAATGTGAAATTAATTGCTTAATTTAGTGGAATGGATTGCGAGAGTTTCTCAAAAAGCCACTTTTGCTTTTTCCATGCAACGCGCAACAACTTGAGAGTTGAGCTCGCACAGTTGGCAGTCTTGACAGTTTTATCACATTATTAATAAGAAATAGAGCTGCGGCCTGCCTCAAAATGAAAATAAAAATAAAAACAACAGCAAATAATAAATACCAGGAACACCATTCCATAACATACCATTCCATTCCATTCCGTAGCCAAGCTCTTGAGATCTTTGCGCATCTGTCAAGTTTTCCACGCCCTCGCCTGGTCCAAACTGTCAACGTGGCCATAATTCATAATAAGCGGGCAAAGAACGGCGCCGATTCCATTCTATGTAGCTGGTAGCTGTGCCTCATAGGCTAAAGCCAAAGTGTTCAGTAAAATCAAGCTTCTGTACGACTAGCAGATTCCCTGTAAATGGACGCATAATGATCTGTAATAGTTGCGCATAATGAAAATAACTTTACATACTTTTTATTTCATTGCACTCGTAAATTAACTACGTTTGTTTATTTTTGCAAAAAAGGTTATATTATTTTTGCCAAAACGGTTTATAAATAAACATTTATAGTTATTTACATTACATTAAATAAGGCTACAAATTTAATGTTCATAAATAAACAATTATAGTTATTTGCATTAAATTAAATAAGGCTACACATAATTAAATTAAAAAGTTCGTTTAATGCAACTCGATTAATTGATATTTAATAATATAAAATAGAGTACTTGCTATTTTTAATTTCTTGGGTATCAATTTAGATTCAAAAATAAATTTAAAGCCTACTTAAAATTAAAGTAAGAACATATGCATCTTAAGACTACATTTAATTTAGGATTGTCAATTTATAATGACAAAATGTTAAATATAAGAGTATCTTTCAACAATATCTGTTATAAGGATCAATGCCTTAAATAATGATCTTAAGCTTGTAGCTCTGTGGATCAATTTTGTAGTTTTTAAATTCTCAATTCGTCAGTTAATTAACTACTTTTGTAAATGATATGGTAATAATATTTGTATAAATAGTAAAATAAATAAAATTAATTTATACATTTTAGCTTTAATATTTGTACTTACATTATTTTTTAATTGCATGACACGTTTATTACATTTCTAATTTCTTCCACTTGATTCACAATTTCTACCCTTCATTCCCCTTAACTAAAAAGAAATGTATGAATTTTAGATACATTTTAAGATATTTTTCAAGCTCGTATTTCCATTAAAGTTAGGGTATAGTCACAATGCTTTGTCTGTCATATAAACAGATAGCTAAAGATGGATATACACAGACAGAAGGGGGCGTAACAGGGGGCCAACAACATTTAACAAAAGGCAATCGCAAATATTTTGCAGTGCGCAAAAAGCAAAAACCTAAAAAGCCGGCAAAACGGCAACTGTTTCAGGAAAGGAACAAGGGTGGTGAAAAGGGGGCGGGGGAGGTTCATGACTGCGTTGTTGTAGCTTTATTGTGTACAATGTACGTGTATAAAACTAGGTGTACATAGGTATACACAGATACATTTACATTTATTTGTATCGTTGCCTTTTGTTATCAGAGTGAAGCGTTGAATGCCGCGGGCATTGCGAGTGGGCAAGAGAGGGAAGTGTGGGAGAGAGAGAGAGCGAGTGAGTGAGGGAGGGATAGACAGACAAAGCTATGAACAAATTGTTGACTCAGCGCCGTGCAAATTGTTCAATGCAATTTTTAGTTTAGTTTTGTGCAAAATGTTCGCTGGATGAATAACAGATTTATGGATGCAACAGTTATGCCATGGGGAAAATAGAGGGGCGAAGGGTTAGGGAATGTATGTGGGGAATTGCAAAGCGAATATTTGTATGGTCAGACCAAAAATTTAACTGTTCTAATAGTGAAATAGCGTAAAGAACAATAACAAAACACTGCGAATTGTTTTGGATATCGTAGATACAAGATAATTGAATCTAGTTTATTTTGTAGGTGATAAAGTGTTGTTAGAATAACTGTAATACGCTGTTAACTAGATGAATTAATGTTGTATGAATATAATTTATTTATTTTTGCTTTCATTCTGTTTATTTACAGGTGAGTTTAAGGTTTCCGCTAATAACTCATACGTCATGTTGTTTCGCTGGTAAGTCTCTTGAACTCTGTCTATCATTAGCTCGTTTTGTCAGTGCGTCTCTCTCTGCGTCTCTCTGTTTTATTCACTCTCAAGCTGCGTCTAATTACGCTCATTTCAAATATTAAATGCAATTTCATTCTCATCATTTCCGAGCGGCGTGTTTTGCTGCTTCCCCAAAAACCTAATTGAAATTACGTAACGTTCATTGACTTTAGAAATTTCTTGGCCAACTATTTGCCAAGGCTTTGACTTTGACTTGTTTCTTTCTCTTTCACTCTCTTACATATTTTTTCACTTTTATTATTAGTTGCTTTTGGCCATTCCCAGTCTTGTATTAAGCGGCTCTTTGCCGTAATACTTGAAGCTCTAATGTAATCGCATTAGTGCGCTTTATTGCCATCCCTCTGTCCCTCTCTCTCTCTCTCTTTCTCTTCTTCTTTCACTGGTGGAGGCACAACAAAATAGATTTCATTTAGACACGATCATGCCCCATAATAATAAGCAAACGATCTGACTAATGACGAGCCAAAATGCCAAGTTGCCAAGCTACAAAACATAAGCTGATAAGACTCATGTTGGCAGAACGTGAATCTAGCTGAGACTGAGTCTGGGACTGGGACTGAGACTCGGGCAGCGATCGATAGAAGAAGGAAGTTATACCTGTAGAAGATATAAAAGAGGGGGAACTGATTGTAGTCAAGGAAGATTACATAACATAAGTCGATCTTAGATCTTCTTCTGTCAAAGATATGCAAGCATTCAAATACAGATTCAATTGATTCGTTTTGCATGAATCTGAAGGCTTCAAGGGCGACTTAAAAATCTGCAAATAGCAAAAGTTCTAATTGATCTTTATGTGGCAGCTGCACGATAAATCCCTGCCACGCATAACTCAGCCATAATTAAACTGTTGAACTCGGCGCCGCGTCAAAAACTAGAAAAAAAATCAAGAAAAACAAAATCAAAATCAAAATCATTCCTCAGCGATTGAAGTGAAGTGGCGACGACGAGTTTTTGAAAAGGCGCCCTGAACACAACGAAATCGAATTCAATAATAATCATAATAAATAAAATAATAATGAATACAGTCAAAAATACAACAGATGAAAAAAAATCTCAATGAATGTTGAAGGTCAGAATGCTTAAGCCTTAATCAATATTGAAGACAGTCGACGGCAAGTCGCCAAAATACTCATAATAGTGTATAAAAGAATATATATATCGAATATGAGTACCCGTACAAAAACAAAAATTGAAGTTGTATCGATTGGCGAACGTCGCCAATGAATTCAATGAATTCTTCGAGTCGTCATCACAATTAAATGCCAATTGAAATTTACTCGCATATTTCGTTCTTGTTATTATTTTTCGGTCACTTGTTTTTTTTATTTTGTATTTGGGAAAAATAAATTGATATTAATGATTTGGATTCTTAAATTGTATGTGACAAATTTATGCAGCCTTTTGATTAATTTTCATCTCCAATTGATTTGATATTCGAATTGGAATTTTATTGATTTCCATGCTAATCTCTGTACCATAATTCTTTATTTATAAACGCTGATCTATACGAAATGTTCTTCTCGCGTGACTCTTCTCTTTCTATCTTTCAATCTCCATCTCCCTCTCTTTTGAATGTCTTGTTTCATTCTCTCCTTATGGGTATCCATTACGGGAGCATGCGGTTCAATGATCGCATTTAATGATTTTTGTATGCGAAAATAAGTAGATTTGTAGTTTTGTTGGTTTTTTTTTTTTTGGTCGAGTGTATGGAGTGTATATGGAGTGTGCAAAGTGAGTATCGAGTATGAGTATATGAATAGTATTTTGTCTGTGGATCGTGTGCAAAAAGTTTTGTCTGGACCCGTGCGGAGCTTTCTTTTGTTATTTGTTTAAATCGTGTGGTAAAAATTTCGAATGGTTTTCGTTGGAGGAGTTGACCCTCATTGTTGTTGTGGTCTATACACTTGAGTTGAGCTCAAGAGTTTGAACAGCTTTTGGCACAAGGCTTAAGTTATGCAATAAGGAATGGTGTGCTATCTATAGAAATCGGCTCCCAACTAGCATTACACAATTCAAACCCTGAACTATATATCTTTAGGTAACTTTCTTTATTGATCTGTTTATTACCACCCAAAAAAAATACTTAAATTATATTATCTTTTCACACCTAACACAGTTCGATAACCAAGCTTGTAAAGACTTGACAGTTTTATCACAAAGTTTTGTGTATAAAAAGATATCATCGAAGCTATAAACGGATCCATAAACAATTTGCTGAGGGGCAATTTAACAGAGTCGACAACTTCTGTTTAAGTGCCGGGGCCACCAGGTTTGGTTTTTTTCATTTAACGATGACGACAATTTTATCCAATTATGAGGAGGTTTGACTGTAAAACTTAACACTTAAAAGAAGTTACAAAGATTTTGCATTGGACAAAATCAATAATCAGCTCATCTACAGATTGGCTGTGGCTCGAAGAGGGGGAAAGATTGTTAGGAGCATTGATAAAGAGCAGAACGTGTAAACGAGGCATAAAAATTAACCCACGGAAAGAGCATAAAAAGAGGAGGCCCTTTTTACCATTGGGAGGATCGTAAAACGATCAGACATCAAGAATGTGCCATAAGCCATAAAGCGTATGCAGTTTCGATATTTGATAGCCGTTGACCATAAAACTTGATAGTAGAACTTGAGTTTTAAGTGCCCTTATAATGAGGCACAAAATGGGCAACAATGTTGGAACTACTTTCAGTTGAAGTTATATGTATAGTATGTTAGTTGGAACTGGAGTTAGGGCTGGGCAGAGCACTTGACTTGACAACTCAAGCAAATTCGTAGCCATAAAGCGTGAGAACATATTTATAGATGGAGGTCGATCTTTATCGCAATGAATGAAGGTATGAGTAAATCTTCTTCACGAATACAAATACGAATACGAAGGCGAATACGAATAAATCGCTGGTAACAACGTCTGGCATGTAAATTTTTACGACTATCCCAGAAATATTTTGTCAGTTTCAACTTCAAAAGTGATCTGCAAATTTGTTTATTGTGGTTGTTTTTTTTTTTGTTATTGCTCTCTTTTGTTTATTTTCATCAGCTTTTTCGCTTGTGTGATCAAATAAATTGGCTTGGCCCGCAAACTTTGACCCACTTAGATCAAGATTCCAGCTCATACACCTCATACTCAGGTATATGCACAGTCAGTGTCAGTGTCAGGGTCTCTGATTTTGTATTTCTTTTGATTGTAACAACTTATTCGATCTTTGTAGGTGTAGGAGGAGGTCCAAAACAAATTTATTGGGTTTATTGAACTTGATTAGCCAGCTACTTGGAATTATCTTTATGTCGGTTGTTCAATGTAAACAATAAATTCTTATTTCACGTTCTTTGGCGCTGTGCAAATTGCTCTACATGTGTATGTATGTTAGCCATGTTAGATGCGACGCCTTAGATTATTTCGAGCCAAAAATGCTTTTGGCCCACATTTGACGATCATTATGTCATTATAATAAACTGTTCACAGTTTGTATTTATGTATTGAGCAATTCTTGAATCAATTATTATTTCAAATAGACTTAGAGATTGACAATTAATTATTCATAAGTTGAGTTTTGAAGATCATTTGTCAATATCTTATAATGCATACGTGATCTCCGCTGAACTCACAACTAACTATGAGATAATTAACAGATTGTTAGTTTGAAGCTGTTTATTTTAAACCTGCATAAAAATAAACATTTATTATACAAAAAGATGAAGATCACTTTATTTAGTTTATGAAGGAGATTTTGATAAAGTATTTTGGCTTTTTAGAAGTTAATAAATGCTTAGACTATATTTGTTCTTTAAAGTAGGAAATAATTGTTTAACTTTTGACTGATAACTTGTTTTCTGGGATCTTATTATGAGTATGAGAAATAAATATAACACTTTAAAATAGGGATAGGTTTTAAAGTAATCTTTATTGTACTGATCGATAGTCTAAGCGCATTCCTATATATCCAAGATCTGTAGCTTTTACAATTTGTTGTATTGCACACAACTCAATCTAACTTATGTTTGAGTTACGTTTCTTACTGATTTTGGATAAGATCCCTTCACCCTTAATTTTGTAAATGGTCTCTAAACCCTGCCTAAAAATATATTAAGAAGTCAGTTCCTCAAGTGGAATTTTATAAAAGATAAACGAGAAAAATAAAGCTAAAACTAAAATTAGCAAAACTGCCACTTCCCCTTCCCACATCAAGCTGAACTTCAATTAATTTATAAATGAAGAAACAAAAAGCTGCCGGCCAAGTTCAGTGTCAAAGCGTTGCAGCATTTAGTTGTCACTGTGATCGAACATGCAACATGTTTGATCATGCCACATGCTCTTAGTTCGCTCTCTTAAGATGCCACAAGCTGGCTCTTAACTTGCCACACACACTAACACTCACACACACTCCGGCGGCACATTGTAATGCCGTCCAAGCCCAACTATGGACAATGGAAACAAGTTCTTATTGTGTTCAAGTACTTTTTTTTGCTCTTGCCAATTGCTTGGTGTTGCTGTTGTTTTAAGCGACTTTTGTTTACCTTATGCCTCGTTAAAGATCAGCTCTGTCAGAGCACTCTCTTCGTTTACAGAGAGACAGAATGAGAAAGAGAGAGATTGAGAGAGTTGGCCAGGCCAAACAAGTTGCAGTTGTTGGTTCTGGACAAGACTCCTACACGGGACAGTGGCAATCGCAGTATTATTTTTTTGCTTCTTTTCTTTTCTGCAATGCCAAACAGCAGGAAGTTCAATTTCAGTTCAGTTGAATTTTGCACGTCATCTCAAGCGGTCCTAAAACGTTGTTGCCTCCATTTGAAAATCTCGAGATCGAGTTCGAGTTTTTACTTTTCAAGTTCTTTGCAAAACATTTTTTTGGTCCAACTTTACGTCGATCGTGTGTCGTGGAACTCAAATGGCGCAAGTGTCTCACTCTCAGTCTCAGTCTCAGTGTGAACGAGTACGAGTATATTCATAAATATATCCAAAACTCTTGGTATATTACAATGAACTGTTTTTAGAGTGTGTTTCAAGAAGTGAAATAATTTATATCAATTCGCGCAACTTTGCTCAGTTTCTTCAAACAATTTGATCAAGTGACCAACATCATGTATCGCCTACAAAGACGAGCTGCTTTAATAGCCAAACAAGGTAAAAACCCTACCCCAAATTATGAAGAAACCCAAATAGATAAGCACTACATACAGTTGTAACTGACAATTAATGCATTCCAAACCAAATATTGTCGCAAAAAACAAAAATGAAACAATTCCAAATTGCCTTATTGACTCATTGCTGGGAATTGCGCTGTCATTACTCATACGCCATGTTACCCACACGCCAATATTATATATCATATTTAAATTTTCTGCGGTTTTCTCTATATAATATAAATGCTCTTTGCGGTTAAGCTGTGAACTGGCCAGAGGTGTGGTCAGCTATATGACTGATCTTTGCATAGATGAGGTAATTGCTAGTGCTCTTAAAGCCAACAGCTGTGTTACCCAATTAAAAAACTATTTCACGCTAAATTAAGCTCAAGTTCAGAAGTGAAATATTTTTTAAAATGTCAATTATAGCTGCAGTTCCTTTCTCTTACTGAACAAATCATCTTTATTTACTTTCTTTACCACAACAAAACTAAGAAATACAATTAAGAGCGAAGGGAAAACTTAGAAGCATACAACTGGGTCGTCAAATGACCAAAAATCGACCCCAAACACGATGTGGCAATCATTTTTACTTACTTTTGATTATAAACAAAAGACGCTTCCAACAAACAAACAATCAAAAAAAAAAAAACTTATTTACAAGCTCTAATCGCCGGCTAAAAGACGACCTAGAAACCCGAGCTACAGCATCTTCTCAGAATGCCAAGACCAAAATTTCCACCGCGGGCATCTTTCTATTTCATTTGGCAAGGGATTCAGATTTTTTTAGGTGAAAGAAACCTTCAACTTGTAGACTTGGAATTGTTGTTGACTTCATGTCAATTCAAGATTCGTGCTGGCTGGCATATAATTTCATTTAGTCAGTCAAAGATTCAGTCAGTCAGTCACCGAGTGAGACAATTGTTGTTGTTTTGCATGCCAAAATGCTGGGCCCACAATTGTGTCCTCCTGTCCAGGCCAGGCCAGACCAGACCAGACCAGACCAGACCATGCCAGCTGTGGCTAACCCAATAAAGAAAACCAAATCCAAAACCAAAACTAAATCCAAACCAAGTTCAAAGTCGTGCCAAAGTAAAATCTTTCGTTATTAGCAAAAAGAACTCGCTCTGCTCTCTCAGCTTTGCACATGGCCAAAGAAGGTCATGGACGGATTTAAGGTTTTTCTTTTCTATCTGGTCTCCGTCTAGCCTGTTTCCCCATTCATTCCCCCCATTTCCACAGATTCTTCCACTGTCTGCACTTGGCCAATTGCCAAAGAGATTTATTATTGAAATGCATTAAAATATGGCCATGGCAAGCATTGCGATGCCATTTGCCTATACATTGGCATATATACTTATAAATATTTTATGGATTAGATGACAGCAAAGTAGAAGCTATTTTAAAAGTGCATGGTTGTGTGTGTGTACTTTCTAAACTTAAAGTTTGCGTGAAAATTGCAGCTATTTTAATATTTTATGCCAGCTAACAAGCTCAACAACTGTCATAACTATTATTTAAATAATTCTTTAAGAATTTATTTCTCATTCGTATAAATTGACTAACAATTTATATTTAAGCTATGAAAGCGTATTAAAGACTGTAAGAGACATTAAATTCTTCAAACTAACGCTATATATTTTATTTCGAATTTAAATTCGTTTGCTACAATTTCTTAGTTAGTATTCTATAGAGGAGATAATAACTTTGAAAGTTTAAAAAAAGTACAAAGCAGACTAATTGTCTTAAATTGGTTGTGATGCAGTTTTCTTTCTTCTTATTATTTTCAATGAATTATTTAATGCATTTCAGTTAAACTTTGAAATGTTTCATAATTTCTTAAAAGCTTAGACAGCTCTTTTGAGGAGCGTATTTTATCCTTTCTTACTGAAAGCTATAATGCTTTAATAACTGAACTCACAGCATTAATATGCTTTTATAGCTAGCACTTTATTTGATTTTTGCAAGAGATTTTATTTAAAAGAAATTTAAAATTCAGTATTAGTTATTTCAATTTATTTAACGACAAAAAACCATAGAGTTTTATATGGGTTTTTATACCCTTGCAGAGGGTATTATAATTTTGTCACGAAATGTGTAACGCATTGAAGGAGGCGTGTCAGACCCCATAAAGTATATATATTCTTGATCAGGGCGACGAGCTGAGTCGATATAGCCATGTCCGTCTGTCCGTCTGTCCGTCTGTCCGTCTGTCCGTCTGTCTGTCTGTCTGTTTCTATGCAAACTAGTCTCTCAGTTTTGAAGCTATCTTGATGAAACTTGGTACAGGTCCGTCATTTTGCTGCACGCAGTACATATGTCGGAACCGGCTGGATCGGATAACTATATCATATAGCTGCCATAGGAACGATCGGTTGGAAATAAACATTTAGTATGAAAAACTTTTTTGTTTCTCAAGATATCTCCACCAAACATACACATTATGTGTTTGATTAAGTTTTTTTAAACAGGCTGACCAAATTTGGTGTAAATCGGACTACTATATCATATAGCTGCTATAGGAACGATCGGTTCGAAAACAACATTTAGTATGAAAAACTTTTTTGTTTCTCAAAATATCTCAACCAAATATACACATTGTGTGTTTGATTTAGTTTTAAACAGGCTGACCAAATTTGGTGTAAATCGGACTACTATATCATATAGCTGCCATAGGAACGATCGGTTCGAAAACAACATTTAGTATGAAAAACTTTTTTGTTTCTCAAAATATCTCAACCAAATATACACATTGTGTGTTTGATTTAGTTTTAAACAGGCTGACCAAATTTGGTGTAAATCGGACAACTATATCATATAGCAGCCATAGGAACGATCGGTTCAAAATCAACCTTTAAAAAAATGTTGTAAAAAATCTGACGGCTTACGCAGGGCACTGCAAGGGTATCCAAACTTTGGCGCGCCAAAGTTAGCTTGCGCTATATTTTTATTGTTGTAATCAATAAATTGTGTTAAAATCATATAAGAACTGTTAGCCTAGTTACTTATAGCTTCAAGCTCTGATTACGTCAGAATTCTTTGAACATTAAATAAATTACATAAATTTTCAGTTGCATTTTATATTTTAACATCAAAGCACATGAATTGCTTAATTTAAAGCACTTTAAAAATGAAGTAACCACTGTTTTTATGATTAGCAATGTTATTAGCCATTTCAAATCTTAACTGTTTCCCAAACTTGAAATCCCATTTCTACAATATCATTGTTGAAATATTTCTCGTCTGTTAACGTGGCCCAATACAATGTGGAACAGTATGTTAACCTACTGGAAGCTGGCTTAAAGTTCTTTTCATTAATGTGGCTTGGGACCATATATTTAATTGCACCTTTTTATAGCTCGGCCATGCATGCCCAGTAGTCTCTACTGAGGAGAGGGACTTAGAAATAGAGAGACTACGTCTAACTGTTAAACTTGCAAGTTGGAGTCTTATTTAATGCATTTCCTTAAGACGACTGGCGACTATTTGACTGGACACTGGACACGTTGTCGACGTCGACGTCAGCTAAATTATTGTTGTTGTGGTTGTGGTTGTCGCTCTTTTATGGCCAAGATGCACGCATCAGTCAGACATGGAATGGTTGAGAGACTAACACTGTGGCACCCTCATCCTCCTTCTCCTCCTCCTCCTCCTGCTGAAGAGGATGGTAACACCAACAACAACAACTTGCAACTTGCAGCAAGTTTACTGTGCTGCTATTTTTATGACCTCTGCCAACACCAAAGACGCTCCAAACTTATCTAACTTAACTAACTAACTAAGTATCGAGCAATTCTAATCTAATCACATGAAAGAGAGAGATGAAGAGGAAGAAAGAAAGAGAGAGAGAGAGGGAAAGATAGACACAGATGGAGGGAAGTTACCTGTATTGCCATTTTACCGTAATGTTTGAGTCTCTAACGATGAATGCAACGGTTGTTTTCCCTTTCTGGTCATCCTCAAAGTCGAGATCGTCGTGTGTGCATCCCAAAATAGCCAACAACAACAACAGCAGCAGCAACGACAACAACTCGCTACACGCGTGACTGCACCACGCCCCTCGCCCCATACGCCCCACACCTTAGTTTCCATCCAATCCAAGTTCCAGTCCCGGTCTCCAGCCACAGTCTTCACCTCCATCTCCTTCTCAGTTCTCTTCGCATTACAATCCAAAAGTCTTCCTGTTTCTTGTTCATCTGCATTTTGCCCGTTTACTTCTCTATCTATCTCTATCCCTCTCTCTCTCTTTCTGTTTCTGTCTCTCTCTCAGCACATACGTTGCCTTCTTCGTCTGAGTCTACGTCCTCAGTTTTCTTCGTCTTTTTAAGCCTGTGCAGTTAATCAATTATAACGACTCTTGATTTCCTTCCTGATCTAGATTAAGATTTTTATGTGGGTTCAGGTTCGGGTTCGGGTTCGAGGTTTGGGTTCGCGTGTCTTTTAACTCTGGGTGGGTTGGATTTTGTTTTACTGTTGGCTTCTTTTCTCTGTAACATGTCTTTCTTGAGTGCGATTAAGTCATTGGCTTTCAAGCCACATTCTGATTTGGTGATTCTTTCTTCTTGAGTGCGTGATTTGATGATTGCTCTATCACACTTTTTATAGACACATTGCAGCTGATTTGCCGACTTTAACTGACTTTTATGTGCCGCACTTTGAATATACTTATGTACATATTGCATTTATGGCTAATACAAGGAAATGAAAGGCTTTTTTATTATGACTCAGACCGTGACTTCAGTTTGTTATCAATTATAGCCAAAGTTAATTAGCAATGCTCTTTGTTTGCTTTTCCTATCAGTTTTTCTTGTATTCTTTTGATCTTATCTCGAAGTACATTCACTTGTTGTCTGTTCTCTGGCTGAGTTCCTTGAGTTCCTTTCCACAATTGCCCATTTTGTGGTAGCCTTTCCCTTTAGCATCATTATGCCCATTTAATTATACCTTTTTGCACTCAACAATTTCCAAATAAATCACTCAATCAAAAATGCTAGAGAGACTGTAGTTTTTTTGCTACACATGACAGGATAGTTTCCCACCAATCGCTCACAGCAACAACATCAGCAACATCAGCAACAGCAACAACAACAACAACAACAACCCAACCACATAAATACATCAGATGTCAAAAAATGAACTTGACTTGCGGACCCAAAGCACAGCTTGATAGTAGACCAAAAGACTCAAGACGTAGACTAGCCAGAAGTTTTCAGCTAGAAGAAGGGAGATGAGGATTGGTAGGGAACTTGTCTTGGAGGCTGGCCACATTAAATAGCAAATAATAAATTAATATGCCGTAAGTTAATAATTACAAGTTGAAGATGTAACAGATTGTGCCGAGATTGTGGCTACTGTGCGAACACAACTCTTCGACTATCTTCTACATCTGTTTCTTCCCCTTCTCCCCTCACTCTTCTGGCTGGTAATGCGCTTTGGCGCCCCGCGTTGGGCCCAAAGGAGACTCATTAAAAAAAAAATAACAGGCAAACAGCACGTCCTATGAAGAACTCTGATGACTTTGACCATAATGATCGGGGAACGAAGTTTCAAAGAGGGTCTTAGTCGTTGTGTTTTGAAACTTTGCCAAAAGTGAATCCAAGTTATTTTAGCATTTAAAATTTTCATTAAATTTGATTAGAGTTATCGTAAGCTTAATAGGGGCAGTATTTTTCAACAGTGTTCCGTAAATGTTAGCTCATCTATAATATCATCATCAAGCTGTGTACATTAATTTTCTTTTAGCTACGTGTTAAAAATTGGCTTGTAGAGAATTAAGCTGAAACATGGAATCTATTTCTAAAATGTTCTTAACATGACTTCAGCTTATAAAAGACAGAAATGTAATTATTCCTGTTTTAAGCTATTTAGAAAAAAATGTAGTCAACAGAGTATTTGTGGCGGACTCTTAAAAAGTTGGATAAAACTGATTCTAAATCTTCTTACGTTGAAATATAGAAACCACTTCCGATTACACATTTTTAACTGACTATATTTAAGTATAAGAACTCCGTTTTAATAGAATATCCCAATCGCTAGATCATTCTTTAGTTCAGCAATTGAAACTGTGCTTAAAGTCTTCCCAAGATATTGTAAGCTGAAACAAATGCAAACATTTTGATTACACTTATTGTAAGTTTACAGAATCTTGTTTAGAGTACACGAAATCTCTTCAAAAGTATCATGTTCGTTCTAGTTAACTTTTCACCGAGCTCGTTTCTCAATGAAGCAGAACGAAATTTGCTTTGGCTCAGTTTGTGCGTGGCAAATTAATTGAGCAAAAGTTCACTAAAGTTTACATAACTGCAATGGAAACCGCTATTACAACAACAACTGTAATAACAGCGGCAACAACTTGTTAGACCAGTGAAAAGCAGCTGCAGAACTCAGCACATTTCATCATTTTTATGGCCAACATTGCAGCTTCTTGGCAACATGTTGACAACAACGTCGCGCCCTCAAAGCCAAACAAAAGTCTCTACGGGCAACGCCAAAGTTGACCAATGTTCGAGTCCAGTCACAACTACAACAACAACAACAGCTGCAACAGTCACAGGCAACAACAAACTCCCATTTTCAATTTGCAAAAAATAAAAAAGAAACTGAAAAAGAGTTTTATTTACCAAATGCGTCAAGCATTCCGATTCCTATTCCTATTCCTGCATAGTTGCTGCACCCCAGCAACATCAACCACAACAGCAACTACAACAACAACAACAACAAGAGGCAAATGGTAGAAACCTTGCTGCCATTTGTCAACATTTGGCTGGTATCAAATGTCTGTGGGGGACCGTCCAGTAACCATGACAAATTTGTTGTAATCAGAAAGCACTAACGACAACAACTACAACAACAACAACAACAATCATCATACACAATGATATCCATTGACGCTGCTCTTAGGGCCAAAAAAAGTCCAACTGAGAGCAGACGAAAGAGGAAAACAGGGATAGAGAAGAGTGAAGAAGAGGGGAAATGAGTGAAAACAAATTGCAAACATTCGCACAATTTATAAAAATCACTTTGTGATTTGTATTTAAAGTTAACATTTGTTTAGAGTCATTGTGAATGCCAAATGCATTCACAATAGGTGGCAATATCTTATAAGGTCCAACTGAATAAACACTGTTTATAAATGGGCAAAAATTAAATATAAATAATATACATTCAATTAAAAGGAGTTGCATTGAACTATTAAATCTATTTAATTACAATAAAATTCTGCAAGCACTTATTCATAAATTAATAACAATTTAAATTATATGCAGATTTTTTTAAATTAATTAATTCAATTATTATCACATCTTCAAAAATCTAAAAGTAAATTAAATAATATATGATATGTGATTATTTAAAATTGTGAAAAAGATTTAATAAGCTACGAACACATTAAATTATTCAATATATTTTGTAACAATGAAGTGAAAATACTTCTTCATAAAATCACAGCAAATTTAATTTATTTTTATTGTTGTTCACATTTGTAATTTGCTGTTATAAATGTGTGTACTAAAAATATTTAAAACATTTTTGAAATATATATTCAATTAGTAAAAAACTCTCTTTTGGAAATTTAAAATAAAATATAATAATAATTATTATGTGTACATATTTTTTTATAAATATAACATAAATTCTTATTAATCCAGAAATTGTGAAACAGGTGTGATAAATTAAGATAATACATTGTGAAACAACTTCTTAAAGTACGAACAGCAATTCAAATTCGCAAAGCTTTAATAAATATTTATGTAATTGTATGATATAATATTAAATTTATTTTATACCATTTCCCTTAATCCATTACCATATCAAGTTATTGTCAATTCAAACTTGACTTTGAGCAATCAAATGTTATTTAACTGATTTCGATGTAGCAATTACTTCCGTTTATTGACCCATTTCGTCAGATCCATAAATCAGAAAAGTTTTGCTTCCGATCCTTGACCTGCATCATCATCACCTGCACCTTGAGAAACTCATTAAGATTTCAAGTGGTCCCTGCAAGTGGTGCCGGCACTTTATGACCACATTACAAAACTTCCTTCCTTTTGTCCACATTTCGCAGTGAAAATAAATAAATACATAGAAAAATATTTTTCTGTTTACACAACACACAAATAAAAAGAGGAATAGTTATAGAAAAGGAAGTCAGTGCAAGAAGTATGTGCTATAAATAAGTGCATTTTTTATATTAAGTTAAAAAGAAATAAAAAAACGTTGCACAAACAAACCCACACAGCAAAAAGTCTCAAGACGCAAGCTCCAATCCCCCGGACCCTTCAAAATCCCCATTCTTATGGCCAACTCCGGGATCTGGCTTAGAGTGTAGTCCCGAACCCTGAATGCGCGTCTCTAACGAATGTTTTAGCTTTGCTTCCGGCGACATAAAACTGCCGTTTGCTGTTGTTGTTGTTGCTGCTGCTGCTGTTGTTGCTGCTGTTGCAGTTGCAAGTTGACCAAAAAGCAGCTGCCTATTGGCGTTTACCACAGTTGAGTAATGCGCCTCCGTTTTGCAGTTGGAATCGCAGTTCGACTTGGAGTTGGACTTTTTCTTAGTTCTTGTTGTTATTACGTTTCCTTTATTTGTTGTTTGCTTTTGTTGTTGTTGCTGTTGTTGTTGTTGCTGTTGTTGTTGTTGCAGTTGTTCTTCATCTGGCTTTTGCTTGGGTCAGTTTCAAGTTTTGTGTTTTGTCTGAGCATTGGCAACGGGAACGATATTGGGGCAGATGTTGCCGAGGAGAGTTCAAGTTTTGTTTTGAAAGTAATTCGTCTGAGGCAACTTGTGTTCCTCTCTGTATGTGTGTGTGTGTGTTTGAGTGTGCAACTCTTGCCTATAATTGTGGGGCACACGGACAATGGAGAGGTCCAAGTTCAAGCCACCCACCCACATTTTATTGTTATCGCAACAATGGCAGCACCACAAAAGCGTAGTACAGCTGCCTCTGCCACTGCCTCTGCCTCATCCGATGCGCAAGAGCAATTTTCTGGTTCTGGTTTCTTCAACTTGAGGTCATATTTTAGCCAGCAGCTTATAGGGTTTACCTTGAATTGGTTTTTCGCGTCTAGATTTTAAGATTTCTGCAGCAAATACAACACAGATTAAATTTGATAATTAAAAATATTTAATTTAGTTTTATTTTAATAATGTAGATATGTATATATATAAGCTCTACTACCATATAAAGTATATCTATTTGTCTAGTTAGGAATGTAAGCTCCACTACCATATCAAGTAACTCAGTTACTTATTTATGTGAGAAGCTTGTACAGATAATAAAACAAATAGGTTTAAAAATAAATAATCTACATTATGCTTAATTTATTTTAATATTAAAGATATTCATCCACTTCCCTATAGAGTATCTCAGCCATTCAAAGTTCCTTAGGAACTAAGCGACCCACTCTGCGGAAGTGCATACTAGCCATAGGTAGGGCAGCGTACTCACTCACTTCACAGAGATAAAAGCAAATAAAAAATTGCATAAAATGCCAGCGGCCGAGCAAAATGCATGTAGAGCTACAAACATCGGCGGTGCATTGAACTCCAGTCCATGATCCGCCGTCCACGGTCCATTCCAGACCAGGCCACAAAACTAGAAAACTCTGAGGAACCGAGAGATCCGACTGAACGAACGAAAGAACCGACTGAGAACTCGTATCTGTTCTAAACATGGCCACAGATACTACAAATATACAATGCGAACACATTGGAGAACGGACAAACGGACTGTGGACAGTGGACAAAAAGACAAACGGACGATGGACAACGGACAACGGACAACGGAGCAGAACGACGGACTTTCGCACGAATGCGCAGAGAGTTGAGAGGGTGAGAAAGGGAAACTGGGAACGGTTGAGTCAGCAAGCGATTAGAAGCCTAAAAGGAAGTAATGTTGCAGAAAATGCCAAGAGAGAGACAGGAAAGAGGTAAGGAAGAGAACAAGGGAGAGGGAGAGAAAACGAGAGAGAGAGACAGGGAGAGAATGAAAGATCAGATTGCTGCGTGGACGGACCGGACTCGAGAGTCTGTTTGGTTGTTGGTTTGCTCATTTTTTATGATGGTTAAAATTGAAAAAAAGAAACTAAAGCTTAAGACCCCCTCTACCTCTCCCACTCCCTCTCTCTGTCTTTCTCGCTCTCTCGCTGACTTGCTATTATTATGTGCTTTTTCTTTTGGCGCGGTTTGCGGTCTGAGCCCGAGTTCGAGACCGAGCCCGACTTGGACTTGCTCTTGGTCTTGGTCTCTTGGTCTCTTGGCGTGTGTGTAATTATCCAAGGACGCCGCTGAGTAATGAAACGACCTTGAGTGCAGCACAACACATAGACACACACACACACACATATATACTCACAACAAAAGTTACATATAGAGATACACGTCCAAACGATCTTTTGTGTTTGTTTGGGCGTACATTGTGTTCTCGGACAGTACCGAGCTGTGTCCCGGGTCTCCAGCGGTCAGGGCGTCATTTGTTACACATGGACAAAAAGCTGATATGGTAAACAATTTGTCAGCGTCATAACAAACCCAGCAAGAACCGAGAATGGGCAGCTTTGCACTGCATCTGGGAGCAGACAAATGGCAACGCCTACAAAGCTTTTGGCTTTTGATCAAAGCAAATATAGAAAATCTTTGCTTTGTTTTCCCTTTTCCTGTTCCCTTCTGATCTGATCGAATTGTGGTGGCCAGACATCTAGACAAGCTAATCTTGAGATAGCCATAGATCACTTGGTGTTGCCGTGATATAGTAGGCAGCTTTTGATAGTTTCGGAGACTGGCTTCTAATCTAACGTAATATTGTCGAATCTCAAGCAATTTCTCTAAATTGAGTAGGTATTTTAATATGATGTTGATTTATTGACACTAATTTTTACTTAATCTTTAGCATATTTGTAAAGAGGGTGTTGCTGATTGACTTTGTTAGGTCAATTGATTAGTTTTCATTTTCATTTTATATTTATGTATTATCCGATCTCAAGAGAGTTACATGCGATAATGAGTACAGCCAAATTACAGATTGTGAATCGAAATTCGGTGCAATCTTTCATCAGATAAAATTGTTCAAATCTAAACTTCTTTTTACCTTCTGATATAAAGTTTGTTGATCAATTTTAATTCTATAATTACAGAAATTTATTCTTTTTACAAGTTAAGTATTTCTAATATTTAATAAACTTTACAACTTAACTAATAAACTATTACTTATGTAAAAATGCATTTATTTATGTTGTAAATTAGTCTAAATATTTATTTTCTAAAGAATTCTATAGACTAAGTGCCTTTTTATGTTAATCAGGACATGAACAAGAAGATTATTATCATTGGGTGATAAAAGTAAGCTTCTCTTGATCGTATTTCTTCTAAATCTCTTATTTTGATCCCATCTTGAACTAATTTTCAGTTAATTCAATTCAACATTTCAATTTGCTGATGAATTCTTGTTATAAATTCTTTTCCACAAATTGTTTGGAGCATGTCTGATGTTATGCATTGAGCAGAACAGCAACCACTTTGCATTTTTTCTGTTCGAGTGCAACGAAAGCATTGACCTGTTCATGATATTTTCTACCTCACCACAACCCACTCCCAACCTCCCTCCCTCCCCTTTAAGTAGCCTTGGTATTCAACTAATCAGCCAGAGCACAAAATTATTTGCCATTTTTTACGCGCTGCTTCAAAAGCGGCAACTGGCGGCCATCGACTGCCACACAGTTGTTGTTATTGTTATCTACACTGGCATGCCAACAGGCCCCACCATTAGGCCATAATCATCATCACACACGCCTTAGCCAAGGCTGCATCTCCAATTCCCCCAAGAGAAGGTGAGAGAAAGAAGGAGAGAGAGGAAGAGATAGATATTTCCACTAGAGGTGTGCCAAATGCGCGCGCGCGCAATCGCTCGCTTTTGTCTATGATGGAAGATGAAAGATGGTAAGAGATGGAGCTGAAGATGGAGTTGGAGATGGAGATGAAGATGAGGCTGCTTAGGGGGGAAAACCAAGGGAAGGCAGGTAGGAGGAGGCCAGCTATTTTTAAGTATGGGTTTCGGTTTCATTGTTGCATTTCTTCTGCGTTTATGAAATTAATGAGCAGCCACAACTGACTGCCTACCTGACTGACTGACTAACTGACTAGCTGACGGATTGACGAACTGACTACGGAGGCCACTCACAAGAGATATTTAGCTCTCTGTAAGTTGGTTGCATAATTTGGCATCGCCACATCGCATTTCATTTATTGACCCGCATTTTTTTTTTCGTCTTTCGATTCGATGGATGCGCAATTTGCTTAACCCTGAGGCGCCGACTGTCGCCTTCAACGCCTTCATCCGGCTCCCGACCTTTTACAATTGAAATGTAAATACACTGACACGCCTCCAACCCCTACCCTCTACCCTCTTCCGTGATCTCTCATCAATTTTGGCAGCAGCATTCCAAGTCCATCTTCGTCAGCTCTACACGAAAATCAAAAAATTCATAAATTCAACCTCAAACAGTTTCTGTTTGTTTTTACCTGAGCAAATTCCTCCACTTCTCCTCGACTTCAAGCGGGTGTCAAAAGTCCACTTGTTGTTGTTGTTGTTATTGTTGTTGTCTTTTATCTAACAGTGGATCAACGTAGCAATTCACTTTTGATTTCTTTTGTGAGCTGGCTCCTTTGCTCAGTTATTTATTTATTTGCTTAACAATTATCCCCAAGTACTTTCAGTTTTCATTTTTAGCCAACGAAACAAAAAACAAATAAATAAATTTAAATTTAATGACATATTTTTTAAACAGCTTTTTAATGCTATTCTTCTTTTTATTTGTCTTTACAGGTATGTTAAATTGTATTTAATGAATTCAGTTCAAGGGGGATTTTATTTTTTGGTAAGTAGAACTTTGTACTTTTTAAATAAAAGGTTATTCGGATGGTTATTTTAGCCATTAAATCGAATCGACTTGGGTCACTCCCTGAGCTTATCTATAAGCACATTAAGTATAAAGCTCGCTCAGGCCAGCTTTCATTTCAAGTGCATTAAGCTTAATCTCTGCAACTTTCTAATGCCATTACGGGCCGATCTCTTTGGCAAATATTACACATCATTATACAGAGGCGAGGACCCCACCCAACAAACCATAGTTGCTTCCTGCTTCCAATTTCTATCGGTTTGAGACTAGTCCTCCTCCATATCTATCTTCTCTGCCTCCTTCTTTTCTCTTTGACCATCTCTTTCTATGTCGTAGCATATTGAAATTTATTGTTATTGTTTCTGGCAGCGACTACTGTCCATAATTTTTCAACAAATCGTCGCTCAGCTGTCACACTAATCTTTGAGGCCACCAAGAAACCCAGAGAGCTTCGAGGCAAATTTGCATATGACTCGCTGAGGTCTGGGATTGGTTTGTGAGTTGGCTTTCTGGCCTGGTCAGTGAAGCATATTGTCGAAAGAAATCAAACACACCTACAACAAATACCTATAAAAAAAAATATCAACAATTGTGGGAAATTTGTTTAAAAAATGAAAACATTTTCAGAGGAGTTGGCAAAGCAAAGAGAGGGATGACTGTGTGTGTGTGTGTAGTTTCTGTTTGTATTTTCCGTGTGTATGCCAACGATCACTTATTAACAAGTTTCAAAATTGTTTTTACCACATTTGGTTAATGCCATTTATTGGCTTTACCGGCTGCTGGTGTTGTTGTTAGATGTGTGTGGGCTGGCCTCGACTGTCACGCCCACCAACAGCCACTGCAATTTGACAGCAGTTGTAACAACTGAGGGGAGAATGAAGGGGGAACCTCTCTGGGGCGGTGCGTTGCATCCGAGAACTGGCAGCAGACCAAAAATGGAGCCTACTTCAGCTACAGTTCCCAGTTTCAGTTCCTCAGCTGTGGGTTTGTTTTTTACTCTCATCTAATTCAAATGTCAAGCTTTTTGTTTTCTTTATGTTTGATTCTAATTGTTTTTTTGGGGGTTACTAGGTGAGGTCTCCATCTCCATCTCCATCTCTATCTCTGTCTGTGTTTCTGTTTCTGTCTCGATTTTCTTATTGCGTCGGCAGTTCAACACGAAAGCAATTAATCCCGCTAATTGCTAAAAACGTCAGCCAAGATCTAATGTGCCAGCCCCCATATTAGCTTTAAATGTTTATGTTTATGTTTCAGTTTATGTTTTTCTTTCATTTTTTTCTGCTTTTTGTTAACTGGTCTTAAAAGGTCACAGATGCTGCAGTTAAACGATGCTAATCTTTTTGCAGAGGCGCCACCTATGTTGGCGACTGGGCATTAAGATTAATGATAACTTAAAATAAACATATGATAGGCTCAGTATCTTAAATGGTTCATCATTAACAAATAAAGGTTACCTCTGTATTGGTTAGCTTTAAGCTCTTGCTATTAAGGCATATGGTTATTGAGTACATTTGATTGAGGCGCATGAAAGCTCTAAGATGACCATTTACTGTCTAAGGTGACCATTTTTTACCGCTGTGGCTCCTGAAACGATAATGTTTCTTGTATTATTTGGTTATTTCTATTGTGACCTTAGTTTTGTAATTTTCTATGTGGGGTAACATATTTTAAGCCCATTTTGTGAGTGAAATGAGAACTGTCAACTGTGTATGATTCTTGCTTGGATATGAGCTGAGGTGTCCGCTTTCTGTTTAAGGTGACCATTCTTTCAGCAAGCATGATCCATAAGTTTTTTTTACTGCAGCTGCCATTTATAGGTGCCCGGCAGATATTACTTCTAGGGTGACAGTATTCTGCCGTCTATGTAAACAACAGGTAAAAGGTAAGGTGACCGTTTACTATCACTGACATTATAATAGAGCTGACACGGCTACCTCTGTATTATAGATCTTTAAGCTCTAGTAATGTCAATAATATCTGATTCTATTATTTAGGCATTGTTAAGAAGGAGTTGTACAAAACCCTAACCCCTGCATACTGTCACCACAAAGTACTTGTCTCATTCGCCTTCTTTGTTATACTTAAAATCTTAACTAAGCCAGCCTTGCGATTATAAAGTGCTTTAGGGTGACCTGAAATCAGAGTGACCCATTCACTGAGTGACTGCAACTGTGTCTGTAACGGTAACTGTGACTGTGACTGTGACTGTGACTGTAACTGATACTGTGATTGTGATTTTTCGATTGTTTTTCTTGCCATTCCCTGGACGCGCTTAATTGTTTCCCTAGACCCAAAACGAAGCTGGCTAAATGATGCTTCACAAATTGAACTGTGTGCAATCACTTGGGCTGGTTCCACCCCATGTTCCGGATGTACGCCCACTTGGAAGGCTAGTTGCCCAATCTCGACTTGACTTTAGCAACAACTCAATTTGAAATGGGCCATTAAAACAAATGCACAGCGAACACATCGCAAATCCCAAAACCTCAAAAGACTCGCCCACGTTGCAAACTGCAAGTTGCAAGTTGCAAGTTGTTGTTGCCTGTTCACACACAGAATATCAACATGGCAATATTTATTTATAACATTTGCCCCCCTTTCAATTCCCCTCTTCAATTCGAACATTGTCTGTAAAGACTTTCCACGAAATGTGCAACTAAATTGCACATAAACAAAGTGTCTAGTCCAAATCTGAGGCAGGTCCTTGTCCATGTGCAACCTTTCACTTGGCTCTGAGTTTGACTCTGAGTTTGACTCTACTCCACTCTGGCTGCTGTCTTTCTAAACAATTGCCAAGTATCTTAAGATATATATATATACATATATATATATATAAATGTGTATATGCAATATTTATTTGTATTTGTATCAATAGCAACGTGTTTATAACTTAATAATGGCTCAATAAAAAACCAATGCAACATCCACGATCGAGGCACAAAACTTTCCTTTCCTTTCCTGCAGGGGCTGTACACAGTAGTCACCATCCACGTCTACGTCCCCATCCATATCCCAAGTCATGTCGTATTTCGGACAACTTAAACGTGAGCGCATTTAGGAGCTAACCCAAGCCCCCGAACCGGGCCTCTTGGTGGTTTAGAAAGGCTAATGGGGCGTTTAGTTTTCGACTCTAACTCGGACTCCGACTCTGACTCCGCTCAGGCTATGGCTCTGGGGTCCAACTGGAGTTAATCAAATGAATTATTATTACAATAAATAAGCATATTTTGACAGTGGTTGTTAGCTAAATGGCATATCAACTACTAATGACAACTGCAAATGGCCAAAAAGAGGGTCAGCCAAATGGCCAAATCTGGCAATTTGAGATGCAATAATAAAACTCTCTGGCAATAGAATAATTAGTCAAGTATAAGGATATACAATCCTAACCAATTGACAGATTACAATATAAATGAGATTTATGAGATTAATTACTTTCTGTAAGCCTCTAAACTAAATTGATTAGTAATTGAAAGAATCCATGAATATTCTAAAACTAACGATTCTCTTAGACCGTACGCTTAATTTTATATCTTTAGCCAATAAAATTGCATTAATTACCTGGAAGTCACTAGAATGGAGTCAACTTAGAGTCCATGTTCTTGAGCAACTTGCTCTGAGTTTAAAGACCTAATTAAATGCCTATATGACTAAGCTGAGAATGCTCTTTGAATGCAATCAAGTGTGTACTTTTTTTTACAACAAGGCTTACTCAAAGCTTAAAAAGCATTAAAGAGAAGAATTTATTGAAATTTCATCTTAAAGTGTGACAAATTTCATCTCTAAATACAATTAAACTTTCTTGCTTTCAAGCTCTGTAAAAACTTAAATTTTCAATAATAAATTACTTATTAATTATAATTTTTTAAAGAGTTTTAAGTGAGTTAAATCTTATTGAAAATTACAAAATTATATTTAAAATGCATATGATTTTAAAGTTAACCTAGCTAGGGTAGATTAATAATCAATACAATTCAATTAGAACTCAGATGATTTAAATTAATTTAAGACATTTAAGCATATTTAAAACCTATAAGTTTTTACAGTAAATCCAAATCTGTTAAGAATTATAACAAATATATTAAAGAAATATTAAATTATTATTGTCTATCATTCCCCAAGCTAGTTAAGATATAATATTATCCAATTTGAGCTTATAATTTTAATTGAGATTAATTGAACTCATTCAAGACATTTAAGCATATTTAAAGTCTATAAATTTCTATAGCAGATCTAAATCAGTTAGGAAATTTAAAAAATATATTAAAAAAATATTCAATAATTTTTGTAAGGCATTTCCCAAACCAGTTAACATAGAATATTATCAAATGAGAGCTTAAAGATTTGAGTGAGATTAATTGAATTCATTCAATGCAATTACTCTCACTTTAAACTTGCAAAGCTCTACAAATACTCAAATTGAATGAATGAATTATTGGAAATCGAATATATATTCGACAAATTGATGATTTCCTAAACCAGTAAAACTCATATTTATATCTCTCGCCATCGAATTGTGTTACAATATCAATTTTCCATTTTCCCCGCAGCAAAAGCAGAAACATTATAGTTTTCAGTTAGTCGAAAAAATGTATATTTTAAAGAGCGTGCAATTGGTTCAACAATTTATTTCCGTTAAATTCGAAAAATGCCTAAAACAAGAGTTGAGTTGAATTTTATGGCCATTTCATTTCGTGTTTGGCAAACATTATCAACAGAGCCACAACTGGCACAACAGAAGAATTTAAGAACCATAATTTGCCACTAGCCGCAGGATAAACCACGCAAATTTATCATGAGAAAAAACACCTAACAACAAAAACAAAAATACAAAAAATGCATCACATAAAATGTTTTTCGCGCTTAGTTTTGAGGGAGGAAACTTTTTTTTATGTTGCGATAGGAAGTGAAAACGAAAAGCGTTTGGGGAGGTTGGTGAGAAGTTTTGGGAGGTGAAGCGTTGTAGGGGCATCTGTCTGGTTGGCGAGTCTATAAATTACAGTCGCTAGTCAGTTGCTTTTGGGGCTTATAATCAGAATTTGCGCTTTCACACGCCAACAAATAGGGGAGAGCACGTGGTGGGGTATGAAGTATGAGGGAATGAAGAATCTTGCTGGGAATCTGGACGGGGACAACCGAAGAGTTCCGTTCCCGTTCCATTCTCTGTCATGCCTTGGCCTTATCGCGCTGACACAATCAGCGAGGCCATTGCCAAACAGTTGGCTCAAAACGCTTCTAACTGGGCTCAAAGACTGCCTTGAAGTTTTTGTCGGAGAATTTCAGTTGTTTAACCAAAATATCTGATAAACAATCTGCTCCAAATTCTCGGCTCTTCTCTTCTGTATAGTTTTTTTGCTGCTCTTTTCTTATTCTACTCGTGGCGCTTCCTTCTGCTCAGATTCGCACTGGCAATTTATGTCTTGGCGGGTTTCTTCACAAAGTTTTGTTTGTAATTGTTGGGCATGTCGCTACTTAAGCATACTCGTATCGCTAGAGTTCAATGTTGTACCAGATTCAAAAGAGATAAACTACACTTGGAAAGCTTTAAAGAATCCAAGCTAATCTAATGATGGTATGCTATAGACCACCCACATGCCAAAAGAATTCTTCTCTCTATCTAATTGCCCCACTTTGAATGAATTATGAGCGTTAACCAAAAATAGTCAACGGGGTATGCAAAGTAAAAGTCCAATTTCAATTACAAATACAATTCTAAAGCTGTAGAATAATTATCGAAATGTAAAAGTGCAAATGGAAATGGAAATGGAAATGGTAGAAAATAACACGACACCCACATGAAGCATGGCCGCAATTTAATTAGAAAACAAGACACAAACGCAACGATTAATGGTCAATGCATTTGAAAGGAAGAGTTTCCACAGATCTCTACTACGTATAGAGATCCACATTCGGTTCCAGATCCCCGCTAAAAGCTCACTGGAGAAATGCGAACACATGCGGGGCGCAATAACAGTAAAAAAGTGTAACATATATTTATCACTGAAAAGCGACAGCGGCACAACCGAAAAAAAAACGAGACACCATATACACACACAAGGAAGTCATCTCCTCTTCTGTATCTCCTTCTCTCTTTCTTTTCCTCTGTATCTCTATCTCTTTCGTTGCTCTCAATGTGGGTCATACAAGCGGTCGGCAAACTCTGTTGGAGTGCGCCTGTCCAAACAATGAGCCCCCAGCCAGGTAACCAGGTAACTATCCAAGCATCCAACCAGGCAAACCAATCCATAGCAAAAGCAAACTCAACACGCTTCACATTTTCGATGATGATAAATGAGGCAGATGAATGCGACGATAAAGAGGCACCGAAAGGAGCTGAACTTCTCTCTCTCTATCTTTCTTCCTCTGCCTACTTTTAGCTTGTGACGTGAGTTAAATGTTAACTTAATGGCAGCTGATAATCATTGAATGCTGATAAGATGCCAACAAAAACCAAGTCTGGGGTAACAGTGTCTGTAAATTAAGGGCACAACTTTCAATTAAACAAAAAAGAGATCTCTCATCTGGGCTTGACTTCATAAGTTTAGTTCTTCTGTAGAATTGAACATTCTACAGGAAAAATCAACTTATCTTAGTCAGGTCAAATAGAGGTAAGAAAATATCTATATAGTTATATAGTAGAATTGATCATTATTCAGAAAAAAGAACCTCTGTATTATTCAGGTCAAATAGAGACCTTCATTTAAATTTAGGAAGACATCATCAGATCATTTTTGAAATGGATATTTTGCCTGAATAATTTAGGAGTCGTCCTTTTTTTCTTTATCATTTGGATAGCCTGTATTCTATTCCGGATCACAAATCAGCCATATAAATGTTACCTATAATTTTCAAAGAAATCTTTCCTTGAATTGATCTTTCCTAACAAGAAATCCCGCCTCTATTTTGATCATTAAGAAACTGAGCCACATGAAAGCTAACTTTTAATTAAACGATCTTTCTTCAAAATATTTAATCCTTAGTCAGGAAGTTTTTCTCAGAACATAAGTTTCTTTAAAAAATGTTGTGTTTCATTTTGTACAAGCTAAGTAAGGGTCATGATGTTAGTAAATTAATTAAAACTAATCTACAACATTCTATTTCATACAGGTTCATAGGTTAACAATGGAGTAAAATTCTTTGAAAAAATAGTCCTTGTTTTTTCTGCCCTGAATTTAATAAGGTTTTTGTCCTTCCAAATGAAGAAGTTTATTCTTTACCTTTATTTCTCCCTTCTTTTTGTTAATAAAGGGCTCTAGAAGATTGTTTCATTTCTCAAACTTAAACCGATCTTGTTTCTACCTCAATCTTCCTGAAGTTCCCTTCCTCAACTTTCACTGCAAATCCGTGAATATATTTTGTGCAATTGCTTGACAATTCTAAGACATCAACCGTGCAAAGTCTCTTCAAGCCTTCAGGCGACACTTTCCCATGACCAAAAACATTAGAAGACCTTAACCAACAACAGCAACAACAACGTGAACAAGTCACGCTGTGACTGCACCAATAAAGGCACACAATGAGGACGCTCTAAGCCTGGTCCAGAGCCATAGTCACAGTCACAGCCCGTTTCCGAACCCAATGAAAATTGCCAGCCCTCCGACACGTTCACGATCTCCAGAGTCAAGGTAATTCCCATACAAATTTTTGCATCACCAAAAATTGTATTTCTTTTACCACTTTTTTCTGGTGTCGTTGTTGTTGTTGTTGTTATTGTTGTTGCCATTGTTGGGCTTTCGCTTCTCTCGACGGCTTCTCGCTCCGTCCATGTCGATGTCCATGTCCATGTCGATGTCAGTGTGTGTGCATCCAAATATATTTATTAGGTCATCTAATTGTGTTTTCCATTTCGACGAGATGTGACAGCAACAGCGACGTGTTTTTCCAACGGTTTTCCCACACATACACAGCGCAGTGCAACAGTTATTCCAGTTTTTTTCTTTCTATCCACTTTTGACAGTTAATGTTTTTGGTTTTTCATACGGTTCCGGCTGCCAAATTTTAATGGACTTTTGTCATTGGATGAGTCGTAAATTGAATATTTGCGCAAGGTAAATGGAGTGAAAGAGAAGCCAAGAGGCTTTAAAAATGTCACAATTCTACATTTATAGTAAAATATGGTTTAAAAAGGCAGTTAAAGAGCGATACATTGGGTAATAAATAAATGTAAATAAAAAATCTCGGTATAAATTTTCTTTTATGTTTGACTTTTAATGTCTATCACTCTCAGCTTAGCTTATTTATAGAACTTTAGATAATAACTTGTTTATCGATCTGCTGTCGATAACTTGTTGACTATTTGTTACATTCATTATTGCTTCATTAAGTAGTCCATAACATATTCTTCGCTTTATTATGGCTTTCTTCAATATCTTTTCTGGTTGACTTTATTAGCAAATCAGATAAGTCAATAAAGATAACGAATGAACTGATATATTTTCGATAAGATTTTGGTAAATCGTAGTATTGATTGTGAGTTGGTGGTTTTTCAATATCACGCACGCCGATGGCAATTGTTGTAATCGATTGGTTTGTATCGACTCTTTCTGCCTTATATTGGCTTTTAATAAGAGTTATATAATCAGCAACAGAATTTAAATCTCTGTATATGTCGATATCGGTAGTGTACTTATCGATATGTTCTCAATGATATATCGATATATTATCAAAATTTTGTTGACTGATCGTTGCTTATGATGATTACTTAACATGCCTTCTATTAGAACAATTGTTGACACTGATTAGTCTTTAACGATTCATCCTGCTTATAAACATAGCTAAAGGCTTTAATGGGATCTATATTTTAAGCTTATCTTGTTGATGTCCCTACTTAATGAATTTATTAATTTATTATTAATTATTTCTGATCGTTGCATTCCTTGCTGATTACTCAACCTGCTTTCTTGCTTAAGCCAAGTTATAACGGCCACCAACACGCAACCCAGAAACTTAACCAGCTGCCTCTTCGGTGCCTAAAGGAACCCACATCCAACCAGCTGGTGGCCTTTGAAAGCTGCAAGTATCGCCCCCAAAACGACATAAACAGACAGGGGCTAAGCGAGAAAGTCTTAAATTACATACGCACCCACACACCAAGCCAGACAGAGTGAGAGAGAAAAGGAGTGGAAAGAAAGAGACAGAGACAGCCAAACAAATCAAACCCAAAAGCTGGCAAGGAAACCTTCCTGTCGCTTCTTCCTTTTGCTTTGCCGCTTCTTTTAACCAATTTGGTCAATGAATTAAGTTTGTATTTTTTTTCTGTTTTATTTTTTTTGGGCGCGTTGTTGCGTTGTACGTTGTCGTTGTTTCTGGCCAACACCTCGGGCCATAAGCAATCGCATTCGCATTCGAATTCGGCAAATTACCGAGCACTCAAATTACAGTTCATTGAGCCATTTGGCGAGAGAGTTGAGAGTTCTCCTGCTCCATCCTACAGCGATACTGGCGACACTTGACGGGCTTCCTGTGTGCCTGACCCCATTTCTGGAATGGCCAGCTGCAGAGGCTTGTCTCAAGTTCTCTCTTCTGCACTTCTCAACCTTCCTTTTGGCCCTCTTCTCGCTCTGCTCTTATGATAAATGAACGTTCATTTTGTGGCGTTTACCTTAACCCACCGGGACTGTTTTGCAGTTTCTGGGTTTCGCTTTTGGCAACATTATTATTTAGCCGTTACTCACATTTTGGCCACTGCTGTTTTGACAGTTGCTGGCCAACTGGCCAATGGCCCAATGGACCAACTGGCCAACTGACATGTACACAGGACCCGAACATGATGTCCCATTGTGATTTATGATGCTCAAGCGTTAAAGTGTTTTATATTTTCTTCTTTTGTTTTTGCTTTTTTTCTCGGTGCACTCTCCTTCCTTTGTCTTTCTCTCCATCTCGTTCACACTCCTTTCTCTCTGTCTTCTCGTCATCGGCCCTACCTACTTGTCCGCACTTCGTTGAGAACATTTCACTTTCCCGTGAGCTAATTGCGACTGCGCCTGGGTGTTGCCTCATATCATAAATCTTTAAACACTTTCACATTCATTCATACCCAATATCCAATACCAAGTTCCCAGTTCCGTATTCTCCTTGCCCAATCTCAATTTCATACCCAATTCTCATATCGACTAGTGCATTTACCTTTTGCCAAAAAAATCATTAGCACGTCGCGACATCTTTTAAGTGCTTTTTTCAAGCAGCGTGAAATTCAGGCGCGGTTTCTTACCAGGTAATGCCAGAGAACACCAGGTAGCCGACTCACCTGCTGTTTATTCACATATAATCATATAGTGCACAGATTTTATCTTTTACAATTTGTTACACTTGTCCTGTGAATGACAGCGCCTGCCATAAAGGATAACAACCTAATGGCTTGCACCCAACTGAAAGGGAAACTGAAGGATAATTTCAAGAGAATTTCCAAAGAGTTTTTTAAAAGTTACATAAATTTATTCAGTTTTTACTACTGATTCATTTAGAGGTCAAACCTGAACCAAAAGATATTACTCAATGAAATTTTTTTAACTTTGAAAGATTTAAAAGGTTCTAAATTATAAAAAAAGTGTTTGGTCTAAGAATTTTAAAAAAATTTGGCATTTTTAGGATAATTTAGTTAAAAACTTATGTTAAACAATAATTAGTTTTAAGGACTTTCCCAATAAGTGAAAATAATTGCCAATTAATTTATTTGCTCTTTAATTGATAACACAAATTTTTAAAAAGATGTTCCATGTTGGAATCAATTCAGTTTCTGCGGAATTATAGAAGATTAGAGTTTAGAATTAATACTTATGCTTAAGCTTAAGCTTTAAAAATGTTCTCAAAAAACGACATAAGATTCCGAAGATAAAAAGATTAACTTTAAATATCTGAATAATCAAAGAAAAACAATAACGATAAAAACAGTTTACAAAGTGAGACATTGAGATGATCCGTTACAGCTGGTGGCTTAGTTATGTAATATTAATAATTTCGCAATAATGATTTAATCAATAATTGCCTTGAAATTAAATCGATGGCAAAATAAAATATTTAAATTTAAACCTTTCCTCCGTAATTGATTTAGCTGCCACTTTCTATCTCGATGAACACCAACAAAAATGATTAAATAATTTCTGAATAAATGACCCGCATGATAACCGAATAATAATGATAATCAAAAGTAATCAAATTGAAGACTCCAAAAATGGGCACACTTATAACACGCAGCTGCCTTTTGGGGCAACTTAAGATGAAGGTACAATTTCAGTTTTAAATAAACAACAATTTTTGATAAATCGTGTGCACGTATATCGTATAAGTATATATCGTAAATTGTAAAGTATTTCGTATAGTTGCAGAATTTATTTGCATTTAACCTGCTTTCACTTGAAGTTGTGTTCATGTCATGACACTGACTACGAAAAGTAGTTGCAACTGTTGCAATTGCAACTGACTGAAGAACCAACTGGCGACCATGAATTTTGGTCTTGCCACATTCCCGCATCCCCCTTGCCACATGCCAAATCTAAGCTGACACCGCGAATTGCGCGAGTTCCGTGTGGGTGGGCGAATGTTTGGCTAGGGGGGTTTAGATGAAAGGGGGTATTGCAACTGGAGGACTGCGTTTTAATCTCTCAATTCAAATTCCAGAGCTTCGACTGCTGCTGCTGCTGTTGCTGTGGTCAAACGCCAAGCGGTGAAAATAAGTGGCATGCAACAGTGGCAAGAGGGAAGAGAGAGGGGTAACTGCGCTTATTTTCCACAGCTGTTGTTACATCGTGGCTGGAAAGTAACAACAACAACCGTCAAGCTGACCAGGCTGACCATTTAGGGATTGCACTCACATCAGATTGCAACGAACGCGTTGCCAAATTGGTTGCAATTTCTAAAGGAGTGTGAAAAAGGGAGGTAGAGAAATTGAGGGGGAAGTGAATGTGTTGAAGATTGCCCAACAGAACTTTAAAGTAAACGGAAAATTAAGGAATAGAATAGAATTGGTACTGGAACCGTTAACCGAAATAAACCGCAACTGAAACAAATGAATTTTATAGAGACGAAAGCCGATAAATTTGCAAGTCTGTTTCAGAACATTTTGATTTTAATTGTTGTTATTTTCTTAATATTTGGTTTTGCCTTAAGAACTTAAGGGAAAATTATAGTTGGATAATTATTGTACATAGTTTATTGAAATTCAGCTATTTAGTCGTTTAGCGTATATCCTTGGCCAGTATTATTAATAATTCATAATAATTAATAATTCCAGCTCAATCTGCCCTTATATTCTAAAAATTTATATTTTACAAATACTAATTGCTTGAAGTTTATACCAATATACTTATCTGCTAATAAATTTGCGTTCCTTAACATTTTGCAAATTTTGAAAATTATATTGTACCGGTACATATCGATACACATAGATACCCGAACCGAAATATTCGTTTCGCAACATGCCGGAACTGAAACCGGAACCGATATTCGTTTCGGTATGATTTTCTAAGCAAAACGAATGGGATTTTGTAAAGAATCTGGATTAAGAGACTCGATTGCCTACGCATGGACGTGACTTCAATTCGGTTTCATTTCAAATTACTTACTCTCTTTCTTTCTAAATCAGGCTGTCTCTATCACTCTCGCTTCTTTTTTATGTATGTAGTTCGCATTTGATTTCGAATGCGATTCCGTCGCCGCAGTCATAACATCAATCAAGATTTGATTTTCACATGTCAAACTTGCAACATAAATTCAAATCGAATCGACTGGCAAATCGGCAACTTTCTATGCGTCTCTCTGTGTGTCTGTGTGTGTGTGTGTGTGTGTGTGTGTGTGTGTGTGTGTTTGTGTGCAACATTCTGAGGCACACGCAAATCTGGAGGTAGCTGTAGTCAAAGTCCAAGTTGAGTTATCGCCGCGACACAATCACTTGTCATAAACATTAATTGAGCGTGAAAATCAAAGTGAGTGTGTCCCCTCTCTCTCTCGCTCTGTATTTCCCTCCCCTTCTCTCCCTCTGTCTCTAGAGAACGATTGAGAATGAAAACCCCAGAGATCGATAGTAATAAAGATGAATTGCAATGTGATCGAGATGAAAAGATCGATCGACAATCTTTTTGGCACATACCGACTTGAAGCGGCCTTTGGCACCCCATTAAAAAGCGAAATTGGGTCACTTCGATGACTGGCGACTCCTCATCCTGTCTGCCGACAGAGACAGCAACAGCGACAGAGAGAGAGAGGGAACTGTTGTCTTTTACTTTCAGTTGTTGCCTTTCTCATGCCACAAAAAAAAAGTGACCTGCTTATCGCCTCGGTCTGTCTACCGTCTGAGTTTTCGATTCTTTTGGCGCGCGAACTCATTAAAATCGAACTTGTGATCATAATCGATCTTCGATCGTCGACGATCACCGATCGACCCGTTGCCAAACATATTTTTCATATTTTTTTACCTTTTGCCACCCCCCTGCACGTTGCACAACCTTGCCACAAATTCTGGCTTGTTATACGAAACGAGGTCGTGCTGTAAAATTTCACCGTGATATGTTTTTTTTTCGTTCATTTTTTTTGTGGGGCTTCCTGAACATTGATGTCTATTTTGGAGCGAGCTGCTTTTTGAAGTTCAAGAAACATTCGCGATGCTTTATGCCAATGTCAAAGACGTCGCCCACTCGACTTTGGCCACATGTTGCATATGAAATTTATGCAAATCTACAAGCAACTGGGAAGAGGCAAGTGGCAAGAGGGAACAACTGGCAACTGCAACCAAGAAACAGCTGCCAATAAGCAAGCATAAATTATATATGCGATGAGATTCAAGATCCTTGTTGGCATTAGCATATAACCTGATGCCAGCTGCCGCAAGAGACGAAATCGAAATGGAAATGGGAATGAAAGACCAGAAGATTGTGAAGACTGCAGACTGTAGACTGTCTTCAAAAATGGCTTCATTTTGGGCCTCTCTTCTTGAGACTCTCGCCTGTCATTTTGCCTGACACAATTAACTGCAACTTTGTGCATTTTATGAAACAATTCAAAAGTTTCTCAGGCTTCCGGACCAACTTGCAACCACTGTGACTGTGAGAGGTGTGATGAGTGTGTGTGAGACTTTTGAGCTGATGAGCTGTTCTCATTAGCAGCAGGGAAGGTGGCATCATCATCATTATTAAAAGTTGTTTCATATTTCTGATTATTAGCCTGGTTCTTAGTGTGGGAAATGGTTGCACCTTGGAATTTGTTGCACTACCAACAATTCCAATTCTAGTT
Source organism: Drosophila testacea (assembly GCA_035043265.1). Taxonomy (NCBI): domain Eukaryota; kingdom Metazoa; phylum Arthropoda; class Insecta; order Diptera; family Drosophilidae; genus Drosophila; species Drosophila testacea. The sequence continues at coordinate 455,543 of JAWNND010000378.1, read as the reverse complement.
CCGCAAAAGCAACTCTATTTTGGAATGGGTTCAACATTAAGGATGGGATTCAAATTTTTAAATTTCTTTTATATTTTAATTATTCAACGTCGTCAAAAAACAATCGTCGAAATTGAAATTGGAAATTGGAAAAATGCATTAAAAAAGGTATATTACAAAATATTTTATTATTTTTAATATTAGTTATTATTATTATTTTTTTCAACATTGATAATGGCAAAGAATAATTAATTAATAATTAATTAATTAATTAATTTAAAATTAGTATTCTTACCCATGTACAATTTTAGTTTTTTGTTGACTGCTTTTATTCTACGTTGGGTAAACAAAAATATTAAAAATGTTAAAAGATTTATGAACATTCCTAAGAAGAAGTATTAAAATTAGTTCAATTAACTGTGCTGTCAACGTCTAAGCTGATTAATTATCTAATTTGATCTGAACATTTTAAGTTGCAACTGTAAATAATTAACAACCTTAACATTTAATTAATTACATGAGCTCTGGCAACATAATAGCTTCTCAACATGTTGCTCAAATCGCTGCTTGGCAACATTTGGCTCGTGCGCTCTTTTCACCTTGAGCCGGCTCACCGGCTTACTTACTCTCTGGCTCTCTCACTCTCTTTCTGTGTGTTGGTGAGCAACAACAACTTTGTGCGCAGATCTCTCACTGCGATCTCTGCTGCGTTTCTTCTTGCCTTTCTTTCGTCCAGTGCATTTTTTCATTTCCGCGCATTCGGACGTCAACGTCTCTGCTGCAGTCTCAGCCTTTTTAGCTCTTTTTTTACGTCTTCGCGTCGCGTGTGTGTTTGCTTCAGTTGTTGTTGTTGTTGCACATTCATATTTTCACTTTAGCTGCAAATATTTGTGGAATTTTCATATTGAGAACAAGAACGGAACATTCGAGTGGGAAAACTGTTGCAAATGTTCAAATAGTGCTTGGCTAAGAATGAAAATTGAATCGTTAAATATTTGAAATAGTTGACAAGAAACCTGCGTAAGTAATAAATTTTCCATTGCCCAATTAATTATGTTATTGTTATTGTTACTGTTACTGTTGCTTTTCATGTTACATAAACAAGTTTGACCTTTTCTGCGTAGGAGTTTCTCGAGATTGTCGTGTGACACATTTATCTGATTAATTTTTGACAGGCGGCAGACAAAAAGTTGACCGATAATTTCAAATTGACTGCAACAACAACTATAACAACGGCAACGACAGCCGGCAACAACATGAACGGGAGACACAAAACATGGCCCAAAACAATGTTGACCTCATTTCGGTTTTGAGTTAGAGATTTTTGTCTTGAGCCGCAGAAAAAGTGTGTGAGAGCGAGAGGGAAATACGTTACTGCAATTACGCAAATGACGTAACACGCAACGTAAGACGGCACACGACAATAAACACAAAGCAAACACCCAAAAAAAAAAAGAGTAGAAGACAAAAAAAATGCAATAAAGCAATTAAATTGTCATTGCTGGAAAGGAAAGCGTAAAGAAAAAACAAAAAACAAAAATTACTAACTAGAAAGAGTGGGAAATGGGGCTATAAAAAACGGATATGAAGGCACAGATACGAGCAATAGATAGGAATAAAGAGACCACAAAGAGTATACCCCTTATTTCGGATGGAAGTCATAAACGCACTTTTTGTTATTCTTTGGGAAGTGGGTGGAAGTGTTATGGTTACGCAGAGGAAGGGGAAACTGTAAGACGTCAAATACATCATATAAAGCGGCTGACAACAAATGGAACAAAGTGCGGAAGATAACACTGGGAAAAGAGAGGGAGAGGAAAAACAGCACGGCATACGCTTTGAAGTGAGTACACAGAGAAAAAATTATTCCGAATTTCCGGAATAAAATCAATCCAAACTGTGTCAAAAGTTCGATGATCTGCGATTTTCTTAAACTAAGTACGAAATTCTTAATTTCAGTATGGTTTTTCATTTCACTTTCAGCCTATATTTTGACTATCGAAGTTATTCTTAAAAGTTTGTAATTGCACTAAATATCTTAGCGTTGTTTGTCTAGTTTATTTAGTGTCTATTATATGTATTTGAAAATTTATGCAGACTGCATACTTTGAGAATTTGATAGACCCAACGCTTTAAATTTGAAACTTAAACTTGAGGATAAACTTTTTTCTGTGTAGAATTATAAGTGGAAATGGTAACAAAATTTGGCATCCGGAATCAGAATATCTTGCTCTCTCTATCGGTTAATTTATCTCATTCTCTGGGCACTAAACAAACTAAAGTCTACACATGGCTTAAAGAGATGATAACAAATTTTCCGATTGGCCGAACGGAGTTCGAACTCCGGACTTTAACCAAATATTTGCATACAGTTTGGACCCTGACTCTCCGACTCTGATTTCGTTTTGGGATGCCTTAAATGTTTGCGCAATGTTAGAATCAAGTATTGTTGTTGTTCTTGTTGTTGTTGAAGCCAGAAATGTTGTTGTTTTGGTAATGAGGCGCTCTATGCACTTTGAAACCTATTCAGTATTGCATCTTTTGTTTGCAGTGATTTGAAATGTTGTGAGAAAAGCAAATAACTTAGATAACCCCAAGTCCATTGCACGTTGCAATTGGAGTGAATGGTTGTGGCAAACATTAAACATTAGTGGCATGAAGAACACACAATATATTTGAAAAGATTATGATTATTACGCTGATTACGGACTAATGTGTGTGCTGACTTATAGCGGCTATTGTCATTCATTTGATTGTTTTAAGATAGTTTAAAACAAATAATCTATTAATAATTATTATTCCTCTATTTTGATTCCTAACCACTACTATGAGCTATAGGAGTTTAAAATTATAGTTTACTTGAGTTTTGGCTGTTTTAAATATATAAAATAGATAATATTGGAAAAAATTAAGGACAAATTACTAATCTATCTTCAGATTTGTTAATAATGCTAGCGTCTTGATCAATTCTTGTCCTCTCAATTGGATTATGAATTTGGTAGTTAGAACGTTTAAGCCTCCCTCATAATCATCTTTCCCTGCTTCACGACATCTTGTCTAGTGTTTCAAATATTTAAAGATTATACAAATTTGGAGTAGTTTTGTATATTTATATTTATATTTATATTATCAGAATTATTGAATCCTACACAATCTTCTCGTGCTTTCACAGAATTGTATTTGTAACTATTTTAGAAGCTTTTCATTTGATCGAACCCCGCTGGTAATAATAACAATTAAGTATACAGATATTAAAATTTAACGAGTGGAGTTAAGAATCGTCAAAAATTTAAATAGTTAAAGTTTTTGAACATTTTGACTATAACTTTATGTATGTATGGTATTTCATTTGATTTTCTTAACCAAATTTTTCAATTAAAAACTTGTCTACAAGTAAAAATATGTGTACTCGCATAAATATAACTGAACTGTCAGTGCAAAACATTGGACTGAAATCCACAGACAGCTCAATATTTTGACAGCTTGAATGCAGGCAGCACCCAAAAACACAAAAATACAAAAATACAAAAAATTCCGCATGTCGATTCAACTGCAAACAATGGCAAACAATTTTTATGCATTTATGCAAAAAGAGAACACCCCCTCTGTACACCTCCTCCCTTTTCGAATGGAGACCCCTTTGAGCTGTCAGGGGCAGACACCCAAAAGTCACACCACAGTCGAGGTCTGAACGTGCTGCCAACTCGTTGCATGAAGCTGTCAGAGAACTGACGCACTGAATTATATATGGATGGGGTATACTGAGTTAGGGAAGAGGGAGTGGACAGTCAGGAGCCGAAACAATATTGGAAAACCACACAAAGAGCTGCAAGAGTATAACCATGGAATAGCCTTCCATCACATACGATCACATCACATCCCATCAGATCATATCAGATCAGATCAGTTCACATCGCATCACGTTCATGATGTATATGGATCTGACCTTCAGTCGAAACCGCAACTAATGTGAAAGACCAGAAGCGATTTTCCTTTGTGCCTGGTCAAGTTTGCTTTTCATAATTAACGCGCATTAAAGTCAAATTCAGTTGCAGATGCCAAGCATTTGATATGCTGACTCCCTAAAGATCTACACTAGACTGCAGATCCCTCCTTCCCTTTTTCCCATCTAGAGCTGCCTTTAATCTGTGCCTAATTCGCCATGCAGACGCCTCGCCAGGCAGTTCTCCAGAGAAGGAGGAGTTGGGAGGAGGGGACATTGACTGAAAGCTGGCGCTTGCTTTATTTTTAGACGTGCCCAGAGAACCAACGCTGGTCATTAACATTTGACGGACAGTGTGTGGCATGTGGAGCCACTGCACGGTGCCACTTCAAGCTTGTGTTTAGAATTTTTAATTCCAACTTTGTAAAGTCTGTCTCTCTCTCTTTCGCTCTCTCTGTCTATCTCTCTCGGACTGCAAGTTTGCAATTGACTAACTGACTGACATAATAGAAATGTCAACGGGCCAAGCGCTGATTTGACAGCTGAAAACTGAATGGGGAGTTTCACAAGGGAAATGCACTTTGCCACTGAAAGGGATGGGAATAAGAAGGGAGTTGTAGATGAAATTGGGAACGGGGAAATTCAGTTTAGTTCTATAGAGACAGACAGACAAATTGTTTGTCTGTTTTGCAGTTTCAGTTTAATTGATTTTAATTGCTGTTGATTAGTGTGGCCAGAGTGCTGCGATTTTGCCAGTGTGTACCCACATTGGGGTGAATGTGTTAATCAAAATGGGAAGTGCAAAGTGGATGAGTTGATTGAAATGAGTTAAAAGAACAGTTAATGTTATATAATTGCAACAGTCGATCAGTCAACCGCATTTCCTGTCTTTCCACTGAGACTTGAGACTTCGCTACCCCAAACAACGATGGAAAGCGAGACAAATAAGGTTAATAAGACGACCTAACACAATGTCGATCAGTTTGTAAAGAGGGGCAAAGCAAAAGCTTATTAAATTTCAGGGTGACCATCATCTTGTAAAACTTTGTTTAGACCTTGGCACTAAGGTTAATAAGTCGACCTTACGCAATATTGATCATTTTGTAAAGAAATGAAAACTGATTGCGAAGCGAGTTCAGGGTGACCATACTCAACTGTAACTTTGTCTGCTTAGATTTTAATGCGACCCAACAAAAAATTCATCAGCTTTAAAAATGCTTTGGTCAACATTCTGTGAGTATTGATCAAAATCCGATTTTAGAGTGACCATACTACTACTAAGTGACTATACTACTACTAAGGATTTAGCAGTTTGTGCCTTAGGGATAGGCAATTTAAGGTGACCATAGCCTTTACTGATCCTGGAAATAAAATCTTAAATTTCTCTTAGACCTATATTAATCAGTCAAATAATTAATAAAAGCTCTAAAAATTTGGGTGACCATTGCTTTGAATAAGATCAATAGTTGAGCCTAGACATTATCGTTCCTAGATTCAGAGTGACCACAACTTGTCTATTTAAAACTGAAATTATTGGTCTTCTGATCGACATTTGTGTCATGTGTAATTTGTAATGCTCCAGCTCAAAATTCGATTTCTGGGTGACCATGACTATAAAAATAATTTGATAATTAAAGGCTAATAAAATAAAGAAAATGCAGAATGACCATGGCTTTGTCTATGTGGAATGTGTCTTCTGATAGACATTTGGTAAATTATAGATATTTTTGTGTTCAATTGGCATTTTGAGTGCTCCACAAGTAGCACAACTCATGTCCAACATTATTAAAGCACCTCTCACTGTTTGAGATATCGTATTGCCAACAGAGTGATAGCTATAAATAGTTTAACGTACACATATACGAATATTCGGTCAGTTCACTTAAGAGATCTGGCGAATTTCATTGACATTTTTACTGTCTGGTTGTCTGTCTGTCTGTCGACCAGAAACAGAAATGTGAATTGTGCAGAGGCATTTGCGCAACTTCAAGGCTGGCCAAGAGAAAAAAACAAGACGGACACAAAGTAAACTATCAATAAGAAAAATGAACTTAGGAGTGTGTTTTAAGCTGTCATATGTGTTGCGAGATGTTGGCGACGTTGTCATTAACCCCAGCGACTTTGCAACTTTGCGACTTGCCGCCAAATGTCACAATGACAGTTGCAAATTGTCAGCATGGCAAGTCGGAGCTCCTGTCACAAGTTTAGCAGCTAATTACAAAACTAACGTTTGACATTTGCCAGACAGGCCGCTTTGGCAGGAGTCTGGGGAGGGTCATTTTGACAGTTTTGGAGCGACATTTATGGTCAGCATGGACCCTATGGGTCCATCCGTCCATCAGTCTCTCAGTCCAACGGTCTTTTGGTCTTTTGGTTTTCCGAGTTGATTGAACTGCAATCGAGTGGTTTTTTCCTTGTTTCTTGTTTGTTTTTCTGGCTACTGTCTCTACTCTTGGAATTGTGCATTTGGTTCTCACTTGTTGACAGTTTTGTATTTTGTTTTTTGTTTTGTAATTTTCTATAATGAATGCATTATGCAGGCAACAGCCCTTTCCCCCTTCCCTTTATTCTTCTTCTCATCTTAGCCATGTTTTGTTTGTCATGCAGTTAGAATCGAGTCAAAGCCTTTTATTCTTGTCGAGTCATGTTTAAGGCGTAGCCAACAAATTGAGTCTAATGATGGATAACGCTGACACTGGATATAAGAAAAGGAAAGCAAGTCGAAAACACGCTGCACTTGAGGCATTGGAAACTATTTTGTGGCAGTTATTGAATGGTCATTGACATGAAATGCCCAACAACTTTAACAAAGTGTCAACAAATTGTAGAAAAAATGTTTTATTCAGGAAGGAATATTTTTCTAAAGTTTCTTCAGACTTTGAAGAAGACTTTGACTATCGATAAAGTCGAATCTATAATAACAGAGAATCAAGAAAAGTCAGTTCACAAAAGTTTCCTACAGCACTGCATTTTAAGTTTTATGGCATTACATAGTCTTTACATAGAAATGATTTATCAACTTAGACTTCATCATTATCTAAGATTGTCTTTCAGTTTGTGTTTTAGAATTTAAGCTAGCCGATCTTTTAATCGATGCTCATATGAAGAAAGAGATAAATATTTCTATATCTTCAACTGTTTTAATCAGTTTATAATACTGCCGTAATTCTACCAAAATCTTACAACCCGCTTACATCATTTTTTCACTCTCCCTTCTAAGCTTCACAGTGACAGATCTGAAAAACTCAAAGCTGCATTGTCGCTTTAAACCAAAATCATAAATCATTTCCTGCTTACAATTCTAAGCACCAGAAAAAGAACAAGAACAAAAGGAAAACAAACTCCTTAGTTCGAGGGAGTTTCAAAAACCAATCGACATTCCTAATGTCAACTTTACGCTCTTAGATTTGGAACATTTCCTTCTACAGCGTTTAAACAAATCAAATTGCACTTCTTACACTCAAAATAACATTTAACAGCCTTTCACACGACCTTTCAACTCTGGACTATGTATGTTTGTATGTGTCTGGGATGAGGGATTGTGTATAAGCGGAATGGGGACTGGGGTATCTGGGACCGTGGTCAGTAACAGGGTCGTGACTATTTTGATGATGGTGTCTGGACACCTACGAAATATTTTAATGATCTATCATTGTTGGAATTTCTGTGGCTTGTTGCATGAGGTTTAAGATGCGCCTGCAAATGCCTGATCGAAAATTCTCAAAAACTTTCACTTTAAGGGAAAGTATGAAGATTGATAAGGCAGCTGAATGTAGTTGAAGAAGCATCGCTTATATTTTAAGTTTATATAAACTTGTAGAAGATGCTGTACAAATTGTAGTCACCACATAAAATTTAACTTCTTTCCAACAAAAAATATAGTAGATTATAGTTATTCTTCAAGGAACTTTTTATTGTTAGTTCTCCCTTTTGCTTTATATTATAAATATCTCTAAAAACGCAGTTACTACTAAAATATTTTCTGTATCTTCTGGTAAACTAACATATCGTAGATCATAGTTCTTCAAGGAATTTTTTTATTGTTTGTTTCCCCTTATGCCATAGACAATATAGCAAAATTACCAGACACTTTACAAGGTTTCAACATTGCTAACGGTACCGTTAAGAACTCTGAAAACATTCAATCAACAAAGAGAGATGTACAAAGAGGGGAAAAGAACTGTAAAGAACACTATGCAAACTAAGTGCAGGTTCTACAAGATGTTAACCCGAACAGTCGACCCGCCCGACCAGGCGGTAACTCTAAAAAAACTCTAAAAAAAAAAACGGGCCATCAAAAGGCGTTACAAATTTTGATTTCTTTTGAAAAGTTGCGACGCCCCGAACTGAGAAGAGCGACAGAGTGACAGGGGCACTATGCATAAAGAGGGGGAAGTAGGGATGTCTGAGAGTAGAAAATATCAATTACAGCATAATTATGTGTGACGCACAATGGATAGAAGAAGAAACTATGACAGAAATGATTGATTTGTGGAAAGAACGAATCCCCAAAAGGGTACTGAAAAGCTTCACGGTGTTGAACTTTTGACACATGCACCTAAGAACTCTAAGAAGACTCCAGAGGAAAGGAGGTGGGGAAAAGAGGAGAGAGTATTCTTCAAAGTCGAGGAAAATTCTTTTCGTTTGTCATCGTATAATTTAATTTTAAACGTTTTGATTGACTGGCCAAAACGGTATACGATACTCCAAAATCGAAGACGTAACCCCGCTTCCATTTTCCCCATTCCCCACTCCCCTCTCCGCTCACCACCCCTCACTCTGTCTTTCTCTGCCAATTGTTAGGCAAGTCTATTGTCGTTGCCTTAGCTCTTGAATTCTCCCTACTCCAGACTCTCATCTCATCTCTGTCGCCTGTAATTGCATATTAAACAACATTTACCAAAGTAATGTTTACATTTTTAACTGGAAAGGTCTAACAGTACCCCTTGCCCCCCTTACTACATTTTTCCCCCTCTTCTCTAGGCTCTTTTGAAGTCTTGTTCAATGTCAATGTTGTGACCTTTGTTAAGCATTTTGTTTGCTTGAGGTTCGCTTGAGGAATCTCTTGGAATCTCAACTGTCCCTCAAATCTCTTCTCTTTCCCCTTTCTTCCTCTTGGCAGTCTTTGGTTTGCTTTCATTGGAAGCAAGTACCGTTGTAATTGTTGGTTACGAAGTCTTCTTTAAAAAATCAATTGCATTGTTGTAGTTGTTGTTAAATAATATTGCGCAATTTTTATTCAAACAGCTAAAGAAATGGGCAAGTTATCTCTTCTTCTTCTTCGTCTTCTACCTCATCACCGTAGACTTTTCTTCTATTAGAAGACAGCTGAAGACAAGACGCAGACAGAGTCTGAAGATCTGTAGAAAGTTGGAGAGTTCAACTGGAGGAAGGGTAAAGCTGAGCTTTGTTTAGGACTTTTGGGCGTTGTTTGAGCAGAGTTGTAATGAGTGGAAAGAAGAGAAGAAGAGTGAAGAGGAGAGGGAAGAAGAAGAAGCAACTGATAGACTATACATGGTCTAAACATAAATCTTTTGGCACTGCAGTCGCAGCGTTCAATGCGGTCAATAATATTGTCAAGTTGTTTCCTCTGGGCAGAAAGAAGAAAAGAAGGGGAATGTGTGAAGGAGGAGTTACAAAGGGGAGGGACGAGGAGTAGGGGCAGTTAGTGGGTGTCATGGCAAGACCTCGATGCATTTTTTATTAGCTGTAAATTTTATTAATGTGGCAATAAATTCAAACAATGTGCAACAAGATGCAAGTAAACCAAACAGAGTAGAAGAGGGTGGCTTAGCGGTAGAGGAAGAGAGGGGATAGGGGTAAGGGTAGCTGAGAAATTGGCCAGACAAAGATGCCTGCCAAGCGATTGGAGGATGCATGTAACAACAACAGCAACAAAAATAAGTTGCAATGTGGTAACTGAGGACATTTGGGCAGTGTGTCGTTGTCAACGTTGTTGCCGTTGTTGTTGCTCTTGCTCTTGCTGTTGTTGCTGTTGTTGTTGTTGTTGCAGTTGCAGGCCGGATTGGGGATTGGGGACTTGTGTGTATTGGCGTTGAAAAGAAATACACGAGCGTAAAATTTATTTAAGCCAAAGATAAGCGGCAGTCAGGCAGCAAGGCAGCTCCAATGGCTACAAAATATGCATAAAACACAAGCGACACTCTCTGCATGGCAGAGCGAAAGAAGGGGTATCTGGAGGGTGGAGGGAGGGAACAACAAGTTTGCTGCAGCGACAGGAACTAAATCACGTGTGCCGCATTGCTGTTGTTGCAATTGTTGCTGTTTGTTGCTGTTGTTGTTGTTATGCCTAACTTGACTTTGGCCAAGTCATGACGACAGGTTCAAAATGTTGCTAAACAACTTGGCCAAGCAGGCTGAAGAGTCTGGCTAAGAGAGGTAGCCAAAGATGCTGAAGCAGCAGCAGCCACAGAAGAATCATCACAGCTAGAAGTGCAACCAGAAGAAGTAGTTGCAACTTGGAGGGGAGGCACTTGCAACAGAAGGTGGATCGTCAGGCTGCTAAGCAGCGGCTTACACATGTTTGTTTGTCTTGCTTGTGGCTGCCACAGATGTTGTTGTTGTTGTTGTTGTTGTTGCTGTTGCTGTTGCTGTTGTCTTTTGTTGGCCAGTTACCGTTAGAATCTATGCTGAGATTTGCCGCGAATCGAATGCGACTTTACAATCGTTGCAGAGTCGCGTCTCCTCGCTTGCCTGCCATGTTGCCTGGAATAATATCTAATAATGCATATAATTTCCACATGCAACATCGATATGAGTGAGGAGCATAGAGATGATGAAGAAGGAGAGTGAGACGAAGAGACTGAGGAAGCTGGAGAGGAAAACCGTAAAATATTACGATCAAATATTGTAAGCTGAGCTGAGATGTGTTAAAGATCAGGATCAAGACGGGGGAAAAGAGATTCTGAGCATTAAGCTTTAATGTTATCGCTGCGATAAAGATAATGAAGGCAGATCAAATCGAAGAGGAAGAGAAACAAAGCTTATAGGTGCGAGTAGTGTTATTATATCTTGAGGCTAAGCTGAAATACTCTTAAATGTGTTCGATTTTAGATTAAATCATAACATAGATAAGAACGAAATAAATAGAATGCATGTAAATAGTGAAAATGCGAAAACTAAAAGAATTAAACTCTTTAAAATAAACAGATGTAGAATATTCAGAGATACTAGATTAATCCAATATGTGAGAATTAAAAGAAAACGCAAAACAATAGAAAAAGCATAATTTATAGACTATACAAAAGAAAATATACTTTAAATTTAATAGTTTATTCTTTAAGGTTGAAGAATTAAAGTCTTCAATTTTAACGAGATATTATTGCCTGATACTAGATTAATCCCAAATATAGACCTATATTTAAAGAACCAATAAAGTTTGAGTGAATGTTATACATTAAAGGGAAGATGCAACAAGAGAAGAAATAGCAAAGTTTACAGTTCGCATGAAAGAGAAGACATTTCAAATCTTGCCTTTCAATTCACTAAAAGTCTAATGTTTCGAAATTTGCTTATCTATTAACCGTTTACCGCTTTCTTAGTAAATGAAACTGGGACCTAACTGTCCAAAACTGATCTATTAATACAGATAACTATCTATTGTTTTGTTGGGCAAACTTAAAGATTACATAAATGTGAAACACCAAAAAGCTAAAAGATTAATAACTCAAAGTTCACATAAAAAAATTTCAAATGTTGAGCAGTCAATCAATAAAATACCTTTAAGGCTGGATTGCCGTTTACCTGCCCATCAGACAGGGGCATCTTCGCCAATTTGTATGGGCCAACATTTAATTATTGACAATTTATCAAATGCTGTAGAAAATAACCCTTCAAAGGTGGGCAAAAAATAATCAATGCCAAATGTTGCACAATTTTTTTTTGAAAAATCTCATTGAATAACAACAACAGAAATCAAAATTAAAGAGACTTTCTTTTTGTTTTTGTTTTAACAAAATATTTTATCAAATTTATTTATTATTTGCTATTAAAATGGGCACATTTTACCACTGTGCCAATGTGGGCAGCTCCAAAAGAAATTTGTTTTTATTTTTTCCCCTCCCTTTTTATATCATTTTCGAGCTTTTGTTTATAATTAATTACTGAACTTTAGCAGCGGCGCTTCATGAAATTTCTGGCAATTTTTTAACAAAATTCCTCAAATGGTTTTTTCGGCCTTTTGCGGATGCTGTAAGACACGTTGTTGTTGCATGTGCAAAATTCATAACATATTTGAAATAATGACGTATACGGCACGTTGCCGGCTTTTGTACCTGGTGTGAAAATTGTAATGGAAATATGTGTGGTCACAAAGAAAGAAAAGAAAATGAAAATGTTTTAATAATATTTATGTAGAACTGTCACGAAAGCGCGACGAGCATGAAGAGAATGTGTGAGGCTATTATAAAGCCATACTATTTAAATTGGAATTTATTAAAAATGCAATCTATTATTGTACAACAAACATTCCACTTTTTTTTTTCTTTAAAGCTAAAAATAAATAGTTATTTGAGCTCAGCCGCGCCCCAAATTGCAGCTTTGCCTAAGTCTAGAGTCTAGTTTTGAGCCCTGGTCCCATAATCTTCTGGCTAATCAGCAAATAGAGCCAAGTCGAAAGGAAAAACCAATAAAGGCATTTCTTATCTACTTCGCTGACTGGTCCATACTCTCCACAGTCTCAGCCTCTCTGTCTTTTACTCTGACTTTGACTTTGGGTTTGGGTTTGGGATTGGGATTGGCATTTGCCAGTGCAGTGGGCGCCCGCAGACACTGCGACCTAGACCTTATCAATGCCATGGCCAAGTCGATGGCTTTTCAGCAACAAGCTGAAGTGACGTTTGTGCTGATTACTTGTGAAAGAACTTATAAGACTGTACATTCAAAGCGCTGCTGGTTTCTTCTCATAAGTATTTATATATAAATAGTGAAATGTTTTTTTATTTATTATATACTGTATAATGTATTTTCTTTATATATTTGCTTTGCTGATTACTTATGAAAGACCAAAGTAGCTGGTTTAATCTTATGAAAATATATCTATAAATAGAGAAAGGCTTTTTATTTATTATTTATAAAATTATATTTATAAATTATAAATTTATTTCTAAATATGTTTATCGTCTTTATATGTTGGACAATTAAAATAAGTTTATATTATTATGTTATAGCTTAGTATAGTTTGTTTAAACAAATTAAAGATTTTATTTATATGACTAGCCTTTATATAATTAATTTCAATTACTTAATCTCAATTACGTAAAGCTGGTATATTTATATAATATTTGAATAATAATTAATTTTATATACTTTGTCTTAATACATAATAATAGATATAATATGATGGCCTAGTTCAGTTGTCTATAAAAGTATTTAAGATTTCATCTATTTATATGTATAATTAATATTAATTATTTTCACTTCTTTCTCTTTGCAGGTAATTTACGCACACACACACTTAATATGTTAACAATTAAACGTTATAGGGGTAAGTTAAGTGCACTTTCTCAAGTTCCAAGCTCTCGAATTCTTAATTTCCAATTCTCTGCGATTAGTTTCCCTTTCGCTAGAACAATGTCTGCCTGGAGAGCAACGACACACCTAGTGATCGTCATGAAGCGTAGTCTTTAGGCACATTACCGACACTTTACTCTCCCCCCCCCAACTGGGGGGAAAATGCCAGGCTTTCGAGCTGAGAGCTTCAGAGTTTCAGACACGCAACAACAAAACGCACGCTATCAATTTAACAGCATCTGTCTATGATGGGATGAGATGGGTTGGGATGGGATGAGAGGGAATTGGATGGTATGGCATGGCATGGTATGGGATGGTATTGAATGGGCTGGTAACCGTCGCGTCGTCTCGCATTGCCCTCCCACACAGCCCTGCGCCCTCAGAGGAACTTGTCCTACACTCGGCTTCAACTTTTGCTCCGACATAGCTGCATTTTTCCAAGGAACCTGCATGCATGCCAACTCCAGCTTCAGCTTCGGCTTCAGCTTCAGAGTCTGTTCCAATGTCTATTTATAGACGATGGCGATGCCCAAGTCATTCGCGTTATCAAAAGGCAGCCAAAGTCGCCGCTCTGGCGGCTGTGAAAATTCAAAAAAGGCAGCGCCCCAAGTGGCATGCTCTCCCCCTGTCCCCTATGCTCGGTCCCTTTCTCCCTCTCTTTTTACTTAGCCATCCTTTTCTACGATCGTCCTGCCTGCCTCCCTTTATCCCTCATCGGGCGTGCAAAAATATTTTTCCTAGCATTTTTCTATTAGTTTGATGATGCATCTGGCCAATTTCCCAGATAAAGGCGCAGCTGTCAACGTGCGAGAAAATAACTTTGGCCTTTTTGTTTTTGTTTAGCTCTTGTTGTTTTTGTCTCTCACCCTTTTTTTCTGCACAGCTTGTAAATTAATTAAGCTGAAAATAATTAAACTTAATCCCAGCCCGCGGGCCAATGCGTAACAACAAAACAGAAACAAAAAAATAGAAAAGAAAAGTGTTTCATCTGATTCAATGGGTATTTGGTATGTGGGTTGCCTCAATAACCGTAGGGCGGGATTAGCACATTTTTGTTGCTGTTGTTGTTAGCCAGAGTTGCCGCCTCTTGACTGAAAAGCTTGCGGCGTACAGTAGCAAGAGATTTTTGTTATTGTTGCCTCGCATTTTGTGGCAAGTTGTCACAAATTATAAACAGCTGAAAATTAACTTTGATACAACAGAATTTTAGGCATTCACCTGTAAAATATTATTTGAAAAGTTATGAATGTTGCACAGCTTTTTTAAATGTTATTTAAATTAGGCCTTAAGCTTTGATTGTTACAAATAAATTGTTGGCTTTCAAATACGCGAAAAAGCTTCCGTCAGTTTCCTCCTACATATCATCCTCTTACCAACTATGGGTTCATGATGATGTGGCGCATTTGAAGCGAAATGAAAATGCCGTTTTGTCTTATTGCCAAAACGTTGCTGCTGATGATGGTCCTCGTGAGTATGAGAGATAGAGGGAGTTGAAGAAAAAGTGATGTTTATATCACTTTCCTCTTTAGTTATTGTTTTAGTTGTGTCCCAAACAATAAAAGAGTGAAAAGCAAATGATTTAAATGGAAGTACGAGGAGACAGAGGAAGAGGAAGAGTCTACTGCAGATTTGTGCAAACTTTGAACTCGAACTCGGACTGAAAAACGGAACTCTATGCTGGATAGAGTGCTCAAGTGATTCCCCTCATCATCTACCTCCCTGGGAGTCTGGGACAAGGCGTCCGCCTTGTGGACGATTCCATCCAAATCCGAATACGAATCCGATTTCATAATAATATACTCTGTCGACTCGACAGTTGAATTTAAAGTTGCTCGTTTGTTTGGTAATTTTATTTTTCTTTTTTTGGTTTGAGTTTTGGTTTGTTTGTTAAGCTGAAAGTGAAATGCATTTGGTGGGGGAAAATTATCGCTTTATCACGATTCAAACGGTACCACTTTCTTCGACTACAAATTCAGCTTCATTTGTAGCAATAATTATGCAATTTGCTTTGGCTCGTTGTTTATTGAGGATTGGGGAGTATTGAGGATCGCTTGCATTTCTTTCATCTCAATTTCGAATCGACTTTGCATTATAATTTGTTGTTGTTATTTATAATTGTTGTGGGTGCATTGGTTTGAATTTGACTGTGCCCAGTTTATCACTCGATCTGGCCAAGCAATTCCCCCATTTCTTCATTTATAACAACATAATTGTGTGTATAGATCTTTGACTATTGTTTATGACAAATTAATTGGCTGCAATTGTTGTTGCAATTGGGAAAGTAAGTTATCCGTTTGCAATTGCAATTGCATGAAAAGTCATTTAATGTGCCTTGGAACATATTTGTCTATTTATTACCTATTTACCCCCAAATTTTTTCAATACTCAAAATACTTTCATAATTTATTATAAATAATATTGAAAGTTTTCGTAATTTATCAAATAAAACGACAAGAAATTGGTGTCAACCCGCGTATTTGGAAAAGTGTGTCAAAAACTGACCAAAATAACTCATAGCCCATTAACTTTGCCTCTGGTGCGATCATTCCTCGATCGCCGACGAGACGACGACATTTGATCGATCAGTTGAGTTATTGTTGTTCCTCAGACCGTTGACGTTGATGGAATAAGCGTCAAATATTTGCCAGCCCTCGGGGCCAACAAATTCAACTGTTTTTTATATTTCTCTCTCTTCAGCCTCGAGCTGTGGCATGTGGCATGTGGAGCCCGGGCAATCAGTAATTGGAGATGAGCCCTCGAGTGCGGCAACAAGCAGCTAGCTCCATAAATTGGGCTCTGCGAACTTACGGCTGCTTCCTGCCACAAATATGAGAAGAAGAAAAAAAGAAACGTGCATCGCAATGCCAGATTAAAGCCCACAAACGAGGCCTATCAAGTGTTAAAGCTTCTTCCTCAATTGCAAAGTAATCGAAGTCTAGCTACTCTTTAAGATTTTAGAAAATACATTTCTACATTGTGAATTTCCTGAAAACCTTTATTATTTCGCTTGTTATGTCAAAGAAAAGCTATCAAAACACTTTTCACAATTTTGAAATTTAGCAAATCCTTGATGGACTTTAAAAAGAAGACTTCAAGATATTTTTAAAATTTGATTTGATTTATTAGCAAATCTTTCATATCTTTGCATTAAATATCAAGAATTACCTGTACAAAGTCAACATTTCACATTAAAAAGTCATATAAAAGCTCTAATGCAAAGCAGCTTTTCAATACAGAAGCTTACCTAATTCCTATAGTCAGATGAAAAATGAAAGCTCATTAGCGGAATCAATAAAGTGTGTGTCAAATCAACTTTATCAGTTCAAAAGCTTACAAAGCATTTTTAGTTTAACAGAGCATTCCACTGAAAAATTAAATATACGGTGATTTGACTAATGAAATACTTAAATTTCAAATGAAATGTGAGATTAAAATGTCACTTAAGATCTGATTAACACGATTAATCGAAAACTACAATAGTTGCTGATGGAATTCGTAGAATTTATAAATATGTGGTACCCAATATTAAAGACTAACAAGTACTTTTCTATGTACAGCTTTATTTTTACTATTTTTTATTTTTCATCTTATTAATATGACAAACCTTCTTAGGTATTGAGCATACCCTTCCTTAGTAAGAGTGCAGAAAAGAAGAAAAGAAAAAACTGGACAGTTGAAAATTAACGCCAGCGAATTGGATGGAAAAAAAGTAAAACGTGCTGAGCGCTTTTCACTTAAACGCAATGTGCCTGCCAATTACAACAACAAAAAAGCAGCAACAACAATTGCAACTATTTTCAAGCAAATTAAATTAAACAATTTAATTCGAATGCAATTTAAAGGCAAACGCAAAGGCAAACGAAAAAAGCAAAAGCCAAAGTAAAATTGTTTAAAATAGCTTAATTAATTTGCCCAATTTTGGCATGGTACACATTTAACTTGGTCAACTCGCGACGTCGCGTCGTTAACAATTACTCAACAGTTCCCCAACCCAAATCCCCAAACCCAATCCCAATCAAAAACTGGAACCTAAAAAACCAACAAACCTCGACAAGCCCTACAAAAGAAAAAAAAGCGAAACGCCCACTTCGAACTTCTCACTTGTAGTCGCCTCTAAACTCACGCCCACGTTTAACTTGTTGTTGTATTTGTTGTAGTGTCTCGGCTTAATTTGATAAGATTTATTTGAGCCAAGTTTTGTGATGTTGCTGTTACTGTTGGTGTTGTTAGTTTTGGTTAAAGGCCAAGCGATCAGCGCGCGCATTGAGAAATGTTTACGTTTTGGCCCCAATTCAGAGAAAAACAAAATCAAAATAACATTTAAAAGACAATTCGAATAGAAATGTAAACTACGATTTGCGGCATTGATAAATGAGAAATAGCAGATCGTTTTTCAGTTCGGTGTGAAAGAACTGCGATCTTTCTATCGTGGGTGACTGAATTTTGGATAACCCTAGGAGCTGGCTACTGATTGGTAGCCAAAATGGGAAATAGAAATGAGAGAATTAAAAGGGGAATAGTATAATTTTAATTTTTATATTTAAGTTGCATTTAAATAAAACCATTTTTATTTATGGCTAAAAGTCATTAAAGATTTCTCTGCCAGACTAAAGATCTTCTAATCCAGTAAAGTTTAAAAAAAAAGAAATCTTAAAGGAATCAAAGAAATATTAATATCAGTTGCTGATTTTTATATTAATGCAATAATATAAAATAAATAGTGAAAATACGAAAGCAAACCTCAAAGTATAGAAATTACAAAGCATTAAAGGAAAATTGTAACTTAATATCGAACAGTTTTATGAACATATACATTTTTATTTATCAATTTAGGAGGAATATTATTAAATCAATCAATAACTTCACATTACAAAGATTTATTTTTTTTTATTATTTTGATTCGAAAAATTGTACATTACAGAGTTTTTTTATAAGATTTCCACAGAGCATTTTTCTTTAAGCTTTTCCATACAATTCCTGCTGACGCTGTCAATGTGAAAGTTGTGTCAAGGGTTTTAATTTAATTGTATTTTTTGCAATTTTTTGTTAAATTTGTTGTTAATGTTGTGTTTTTGCTTGGCCATCGCTGCGGTTCAAGAGTTCATTGTCAAGTCTAATAAAATGTTCGAATGACACGTTAAGTGTCAGGCAGTACAAGATATTCCGAGATCCCCCAAAATCCCCGAGAGAGTCAGTCAGTTGTTTGAGGGGGCCGCCGTCAAGCGAGTGAATCAAGCTAAAAAACTAAACCATGTAACCAAAAATTTTTGCCGCTTGACTGGAACTTGAACCCGGGCTACCCCACAAAAAAATAAAGACCCCACTCCCCTCTCCTTGGCAGATGTTTCCCTTTTTGTCAAATGGCTCCTCAGCAATGATGATAAATCGTGACCGAAGCGCTTTAGTGAAATTTTCTTTCCCCGCCTGCCCACAACAAATTGTGCCAGTGTAAGTGAGTGTACTATGCAAGTGTGTGTGTGTGTGTGTGTGTTTGTATGTGTGTTTTTCATCTCTTCAGCTGGCTGGATCTTTATTACCACATTTTCAAGAGCCGGTTGAGTGACGTGAACAGTTTTTGGCGCAGCTGCCGTCAGAGCGCTACCAACATTTCCTTTGCTACTTATAGCCAAGTTACTACCTTTTACTAGCCACCTTCTGCCCCACTCCTCCTTCCATCTTACCCATCTCCTAGCAAACTTGACATTTAAGTGAATTATGTAGTTTCCATGTTAACTTTCTGTGTGGTGCTGCCAAAATCTTTTTGACTAAGTGCCTGGCAGGCGACTTTTCCATACCTGACGACGCGTCGATGATTTATGTGTGTGTGTGTGTATGAGTATGTATATAAGTGTGTGTGGCACTCACATTTTTTTTGGCAAGGGCAGTTCCCAGCTTCCCCTTAGACGCCCCTAAGCGGGGAAATTAGGCACAAATATAATTTATGAGCTCCGTTTTTGGCGCCAACAACAAAAGGTGAGACGACGTCTGGATTTTAGGGGGTTAAGGGGCAAGAGGAAAGGGGCATGAGGGGGTGTCAGCTTGTCGGCTTTGATTTAAATGCAAATTTTGTAGACTCTTAAGAAAATGTCAACTCGAATCACGATCCTCACAGTCGCAAGTGAATGCGATTTGAAATTGTACAAGTTAGATTTATGAATCATGAGTGGCCCAATGAGTGTGAGTGTGGCAATAGAATGAATATAAATAAGATTGAATAACATATAAATAGAGATAGCGTTTTTTTTCAATTAGTGAATAACACTCATTCATTCATTCGCTCATTATTGAAAATATTCATACAGTCATGTATTGTTTCCGTGCACTTAATAAAGATTATCAGTTGCTACCTGATCTATATAAACCTGTTGAGATTGCCAATTAACATCAGCATTAACCTGCGTCAAGGTTTCTTGTTTTTTTTTTTTTTCAAGATGACAAGTAACTCAAGGTCAACACCCACGCACACTCCAAAGACAGTTCGATAACATTGTGTTGATAAAATACCAAAGTTATCGAACCTCTTGAAATGACACTACTTTAAAATGTGAAAATGAGTTCAACTTCAACTTCAACTCGACACGTTGCTCATTTAACGAGTTTACAAGTTAATTTGTCGCAAATATTATGCTTTGGTATCAGCATCTGATTGTAGAGTATCTGCAACTGTGTCGGTCGGTCGTTTGTATCTGTGAGAGCGCGTATCTACGACCTTGCAAGGTAACATCAACTGAAAAGCAATCAACAAGCGTGAAAATAGGCGACACGGCAACAAATTAGCAAAAAATGCAATACAATAAATAAATAAATTGAAACACACACACATACACTTAAAAATAGAATAGAAACCAAAACAAGAGCGAGGAATTTTTTAATTTAGATAATTGAAAGCGCGCAGAATGAAACAGTTTATTATAAACAATCAAAGAATGGATGAAGAGAAAGAAGCGTAAAAAAAAACAACCACCTCAACTCAATTATTAATAAAACATTCGCTTTTAATTGTTTAATCAGATATCGCAGCTGTTGTCTACAGTTAATAACAATGATAAACAATAGCGCAGTATGTTTTTTTTTTCTGCTCCCCCATTGTTATTATTTTCCATAAAATAAAAGCAATCAAATATTATGCGACAATTTGGTTTGTGTTTTTTTCTTCTTTTGCATTATTTTAATAATTGAATGCATCAGTTTGATGTAAATTGTGCTGCATTAAAATGACAATTGTATTATCATTTTATCATATTGTAATCATAAATATTTGATTTTAATAAATTGCGCTTATTTAATAATTGCCAAACCAAACAATCAATTTCAATTCCATGAAAATAAAATATTAACAAGGATGTAAAGCATGCCAAATGACAATTACCCTTTCCAAAGCTGCTCTATTAAAAACGAATATAAACAAACTCTATTAATAAAGTAATAGAGAATGGTCTATACTTAATTTACCACAAGTTGTACTGCCTTTAATTAAACCTTGTCAAAATGGTGCTAATACTATAGATTTCGGTTAATTGCAACGTCAATTGTTTGCGTCAACATTGCGATAACTTGGAAATCCGAATTTTTAGCTGGAAATGTCAAATTCATTCCATCAAAAGAACACAATAAAAATACACGAACAACATGGTAGCTAATTAAAGAAAAAAGTTCGCACGCCCAAAACAGAAGCAACAACAACAACAACAACAGCTACAACAAAGATCAGCCCACCCAAAGCAGAAGAGGAAGAGGAAAAACAACCGTCAACTAATTAAAAAAACTCAAGCAACTCCAACTGCAGAAAATGGCACTTGCTGATTGCATGAAGAACTGCAAAAGAATCAAAAAGGGGTCTCAAGTAAGAGGCCCAAAGAGACCCAGCCCAAATCTTGCCCCAAGTCTCAATTTTTGATATCTAAAGGCCCTGCAATTTTCACGCCCCTTTCAGCACACCGCCAATTGTTTTAGATATGGCAACAAATCTCATTATGAGCCCCTCACTCTACTTATAAGGTGTGTCTTCGCCATCGTCGTCGTCCCCAAGGCACGCCCCAATTCAAATCTGGCGGTTTTTGGCTGTACTTTCTAATGCATGAACTAGGAGTCGACATCGACATCCAATTCGAAATCAACATCGAAATCGGATACAATGTGTTGGCCATGTGAACTTGGCCAAATCGGCGACTGTCAAACGAATTGTCGAATTCCCAATTGCCAATTTATAATGTAAACGGGGCCCAAAACTTAAATCTCGGGGTATTATACGTATTATTTTCTAGCTAGCAAAGGTCACTTGGCCATAACGAGCTCAATTTAATTCACTTAAGAAAATGTAAGAAACTACAATTGAAAGTTGTTAAAGGGAAGATACCCTGTACAAATGCTGATGTTTAGCTCAGAAATATATACACGGAAAAGTAAAGATAAAAATGAATATACTTTTCAGAGTACTAAGGAGGATTTTATAGCCATAAAGGAATATGTATGTGATAAACTATTAACTGAAATTATTTCTTTATCTGAAAACTCTTATACAATTAACTATGGCCATTTAAAAATGTCTCACTGAATTGTAAAATTTGAATTGATTTTATTTAAATTTATGTTCTTCTTAATAAAAGAAATAAAAAAATCTTTAAAAATCTGTTACAAGCAGTTGAACAAGCTGTTAATATACTTTTTAGTTCAATATAAATAGCAGGGTATAAAAACACAGGAAAATGGCATTGCTAATTTATGTTTATTGTGCATTATTTGTACTAGACAATTGTTGTTTTGGGCCCAGTTGCTTTAGGCCAGAAATATTGTAAGTAGTATTTGTGCTTGCTGGGCCAGAAATTGAATTTTTATGCACTTTATAACATATTTTTAATGGTTTTTTAGTTGGCCAACTGATTGAAATTTATGATCGTAAGCTTGTCCTCCCGTCTGTCCATCTATTTGTACGTTTGCTATTTATATTTATTATTATTTAGATATTTATTTTTATGTTTGTTTTATGTAGAGTTTACGGTACGCCCCGCGTATAATCCACATTAACTATTGAATTTATTAAATTCATTCTGCGATTTTTTATTTGACCACAAATTGACAGTTTTAATGGGTTTACACATTTTATTTATGTTTATGTTTATGCTTTCCCTTGCCCACCCCTATTCGTGATTATCTTGTATACTTTCAAGAATCCCATTCGATTGTCTCTATTTCAGGAAACCTGAAGAAAATTCATAGTACCGCCTCCTTTTGGTTGGCGGATTAAAAAGCCAAAACGTGTTGAATCAAATTGTAATTAATAAACACGCCGAAAGAACCGCCAGAAGAGAGAAACAAATTACGCTAACAAGCTAACCAAAAAGTGGCCAAATCCAAAAAAAAAATACATAGTTTTGCGGTCGGCTCATAATTCGGCCGCAAAGTCTTTTAATGAGCCGACAATGCGCGGTGCCCGGTCAAGTGATTGGCCATTTAGCTTGGCTAGTTTAGGCCAAAGTTAACAGGCACTGTGGCCACTTTTGGCTGTTTTATTCAAATATCAAAACCATAAATTTCCTCAACGTCCTACAACAAATGCAACTGTCAAGTGCAGCAAGCTCCATTGTGGGGTTAATGTGAGCATTGTGTGCACCATTTTGGTGCTATCATAAGTTTTTTCTTGCATGTTGCATGCAACATGTGACACACACACACACATTGAACTTTGTCATTTGCCTGTCCTGAGAAATCAAAGCACACTCTCAATAACAATTTCGCTTATCAATTGACAGCCTTTGATTAGGTGCCGCCAATTGTTGAGGAGGACAGCAAGTCAATGAAATTAACCCGCATTTATTATGCTCTTTTTTTGATATAAAAGAAAATTTGCATTTGATTTGTATCTTTGTAATACACCCTTAAAAGTTTAATAGTTGTTTGAGTACTCGAATAGAATCTTTATTAGGAATAGTAGGAATTTAGTAGCTTACTTTTAAATTTATGTCGCTTAAAAGAATGAAAAAGAAAGCTTTTTTATATAAATGTATTTATAATGCTCAGGGATGAAAAGAGAAAATGTAACAGAAGAGGAATTTAAGAGGAATTTCAATATTAAAAGATAAACGTTTATGAAAATGACTAACTCTTAGACGATTGAAAAGGATAAATGGATGAAAAGGATATACATATATGTATGTACCTCAGTTCCAATATATTGTTATCTTACATCATAGCACCACAAGGAATTCCTAAGGAATGACTAAGACAGGGAGAGATTATTATTTATATAGAAAGACAAATCTTGTGTAAAAATGTAAGGATCCCTTAGCTAATATAAAATGCAAATAGGTCTATTGATAGTTTCACGGACCCCAAGGGAGGAATTCTCGCATAATGTCACATGTCAAATAATTTGCCTTTAAAGTTTTGCCGCAATTTGCATTTGGCGTCGATGTTGGCGCCGCAGCTTCTGTCGCAATTTGCCAGCTATAAGAGCAATAAGAGGGGTAGGGGAAGGGGAAGGGGCAGGGGCATGATGGTGGGGCATCATTGGTATCATCGTGTGGGGCGTGTTTTATACATTGGCAACGCATTTCGCTATGCAATTTTCGAGCCCTCCTGCAGCTGGCTTTGATTGATTTGTTTTGCCAAGTGACGCACGACATGACGAGGAACATGCACAAGATATTTTGTTGATTGTCTGAAATGGAATGGGATGTGATATGCAATGAAATGGAATGGGATGGGATAGTTTATGGTTTGTAATGGATACGGGGTCTCGCCTCAAGTGGCACAAGGTCTTCCGCTTTTGCCATAAAAGTATTCGCACTTTATTGACACATTTTAATGACCAGCTGTTTTGCATTTGGCAAATATACATTTACATATCCATCATGATTATACAAATCGAACCAAACCGAAACGAAACTGATCCAAAGCGAACCGAACCGCAACTAAGCCAAAACTGATGAGGGCAAACATTTGGTATCCATTACAAACGCTTTGGGGGCGCATCTGTCAATCAGAAAATCAAATGAAAAACATAACTTATCACTAAATGAGAAAGAGAGGGCGCCCTAGAGGAAAAGAAAGAGAGAGATAGATAGAGAAGACCCCGGGCTTTGATAAATGACAAACTGAAGTGGAACTTCCATTCGCTTACATTATTCCATTCCCATTCCACCTTTTTTTGGGAAAGTGTTTTGTTCTGTGTGAAAGTTTCTTTTGAGCCAAAAGCAAAACGTAGAAGCAAAGAAAGTTGTATGATAATTGCCTAAAGGTCGTGAATCTCTAGAGATTATGCAATGTTTATACAAATCTCTACAACAATTCTAGACAATGGAAATGGAAGTGAAAGCTACCACAAAAATATAAAAAAAAATTAATTAAAACATAAATGTTGTGTACTCATCTTAATGCACTTTCGGTTTTTCCATCATTTTCTTGTTGCGGGTGTTTTCGTTTTTGGGAATTTTACCAAAAATAAAAAAGAAAAATTCAGCATCCCAGCCCAAACAGTTGATCGGAGCCAATCACAGGGAGATCTTTATCAGAAATTCCCCAGAGAGCGTGCTGAGAATTAAAAGAAAGAAAGACTCGGATTGGAGCTTTGAGCTTTGGGACTCTCAAGCTCTTTGGCTTATTACAAATTCTAATCACATGCAATCTCCGATCCGTTTCTTTGCGTTTCGTTTCGTTACGATCTCCTCCTCTCCTCTCGTCCACTCACTTTGGATCGGTACAATGGCCCGGTAGAGTCGTTCGATGGGGCTGTCGCTTATCGATTAATCATCAAATTAAAAATTACTAAGCCCAAAGCGTGGAGCGTGGCCGAAACACCATTGAGATGCCACCTCAGCCCCCCTTGGAGTACATCACAAAGCTCTTTGCGTATTTTTTTTGATTCGATCCCAACAGCTAATTTAAACAATATCTAGAATTTCATGTTGAAAAACCACAAGAATTGGCAATTGTTTTGAATAGGGATGCCTATACATCTATGGGGTTACAGAAAATTCAACCCGTGACGAACTATTCCAAGGTTAGCGGGATGTTAACCAATTTAGAACTAAGAACTGCGGTCACTTATAAAATGTCATATTCGTATTTATAGAGTTATTTATGATAATTGTTCTGAAAATTCCAATGTAAGTAAGCAAACAAAGCAATTGAGAAATGGGTGGTTACATGAACGTCTTCCAATGCGATATTATTAGTAATACTCGTATATAGTACATATTAAAGTCGTAAATTCATTTAAATAATAAACAAAGGCAAATAAAATAAATATGCAAATATTGTGTGACAAATACACGTATCACATTGGAACTCATATAAACAATAAATAACACTTTGAAACGCCGCCTGGCGGCCAATTGAAGCGTTTTGCTGTAACGAGTACAAAGTTCAATCGATATCAATCGGCATTTTGATTAGGCAAATTAAATAATTTAAAGCTCAGTGAGAGATTTTTCCACCGCTTATCACAAATTTGTCATCAGCTTGTTGTAATGCGATCACAAGCTCACACACTCACACACACCTAGAGAGGCAGACATGGAGTGAAGAGTGGAGTCAGAGAGCAACCGCCACATGCTGCTCATAATGAAGTTGAGCAGCTGAGAGATAATGATCAAAAACATTGGGGCGACGCGACGCCAAGACAATTAAAAGCCCAAACGAAAGAATTGCAAGCGCCTCAGTCGCTGTCGCAGTCGCAGTCGCCGCTCTCAGTTGCTCACTTGCTCAGCTGGTCGTCAAGCAAGTTGAGTCGTCTTTTCAATTCGCCTGCGCAGACGGATCGTGCTTGCCGGCGCATTCAGTTGACTTTTAACGTTCGTCGCGGCCACAACGTAAGCGGCGCGCAGTCGTACCTGTGTAAACTTGACTTTGACTCTCACGCGCACGCTCTCTCCCACACTCACTCGCACACAATCTCGCCACAGTGAAGTGTGTACGTTCGTTCGCACTCTTCGTCATTCGACTGCAGTCTGACCGTGAAGTTTGTTCTTTTTGCATGTCTATAAACTGAGTGAAGTAACTGTAACTGTGCTTTGTTATTTGTTTTCTTATTGCCATTTGCTTAGCACATTCATTTGCCAAGTTCATTCACGTTTGCAAATTTCATCATCGCTAACGGCTTAATTAATGTAATGTAATAACGCAAATATTGAAATCGGCGTTAAACTAATTGCAATTAACAATTAGCAAACATTATTATTATATTTTTTTTGGCTTTTCATATCCATTTCCGTTAAGCTTTGGTGCGCATTCGAGCGCAACAATTAATTATTGCTGCATTAGTTGCTGCATTTGCAAATGGTTGGCAACACTTAAAATTATCTCTGATTATTGCTAATGCCTCTCTACAAAGAAAGTGAAATTTCTCAAAAATACTTAATACAATAATTACAATAACCAATAATTATGCTAATTTTTATAACCGTTTCGCCAACAAAAACAACAACGTCAACAGAGAAACAGTTTATTCGGTAACAACAACAAAAAAAACCCTTGAGTGCAAACAAAAACCAAACTGTTTAAATATTTTAACGCAAAAATTAAACATATATAATAATATATCAATAATGGCTGCCAAATTTGTGCATGTAGGAAAACCCCGAGAGCAAAACAAAAGCTTGTAGAAAGGTACGTAAGCTGTTGAAAACCAAAGATAAAAGCTTAAAACCATCTCACAATTAAAACCTTGTGTGATTTAATAGATCCATTTCTAAAGAATTATAATAATCAAAAAGTGAAAGATGTAAGTTTCCTTGTGAGGATACAATTTTAATCACTTTTGCTTTAAACGAAAGCTTACCTTAATTAGTTAAAGAAAGGTAGAAATTTAGAAAGGAACGAAATTAAAAAAACTGTTTCTATGCTAATAATAAAATGTTATTAACATTGTTTAATGATAGTTGTAGTGTTTCAATTTCCCTGCAAGTAGTTTTGTTTAAACTGAAAGCTTTCTTCAACTCATTAGTGCAAAAATAATTTCAATTCATGCATTGTTAGTATCCATATAATCATAATAAATAGTGACAAGTCAAGCGTTTGCTTATTTTTATTGTTGCTCCACTGACTTCCTCTCTGGCATTTCCTTAATCTTTAGCCTACTTTGCTGTTGTCTACGTGCCCTCTTTGCTCCTCTCCTCACCTGAGCAGTCCTCATTTAATTTGTACTCGTACTCTAATAATGACAAACAACCTTTCACACTTTCCACAGTAAAAGACGCCTTGTCACTCTGTAGATCATTAGGTGAGGAGTGCTCCTCACACATTTGTGACAAATTTCCATAGACAGCAATTCGCAAGTTCTTTTCTTTAGGACAGACAGACAGACACCAGACAGACAGACAGAGAGACAGAGTCTCTGACAAAGAGTTGAAATTTGTATGCCATTGGCAAACATTTGTCTGTGTCTAAAATTGAACTACTTTCATTTGGTGCCAGGGAATTAACATACATACATTCATCGTAAGTATTATTAGGTATTTCTCTTCCCCTCCCCATCTCTCTCTCTCTCTCTCTCTCACACTATCTCCTTCTCTTTCCAATTTGGACAGTCACCAAGTTTTTGATTTTGATGTCAAATGCAGTCGTAACAAAATAAAACGCACCATAAACATTTACCTACTTAGCCCCCAGTCGCCAATTCTCCAATTGTCAGTTGTCAGTTTTAAGTTTGCTTTCATTCAAATATTTGCATTAAATTTTGCACAAATTGTCATGAGGTTTTAGCGGAAAGAGGGGAGACGTGAGGGGCTTTGCACTTTTAAATGCAGCTCCAGTAAACAACGGCAAAGCCCAAAAAAAAAAAAAGAGGCCGCAGCAACAAAATAGTTGAAATTCGCTCGAAATAAAGTAAAAAACATTTTTTTATGATTCGTTTTTGTTTTACTTTTTCGCGTTTGTGACAAGAATTTGCAAATGTCAACGAAAATTGCGCGCTTCGCATTAAAAAAGAATTCGACAAAAAGGGCCGAAGAGGAGTATGTATCTCTTATGTGCAGTCAAAAGTCGGGGGAAATACCAAAGACCCAAATCGCAAACCAATTGAAATTGTTTTTATAAGACCATCTCCCTTCCCGCCTCGTCTTCTTCCCACCAACTTTTACTTTGTTTTATTTTGGAGCATTTTGTGTTTGGCATTTTTAAAGAGTTTCAGGATCGTATCGTAACAGATCTGATGGGGCTCGGTGTGACTTCAAAGTGAAAACGTATAATTTACTTAATGAGCAAATATGTGAAAAGTTGTCATCAGTTATAATTGAAGAGTTCTTATCTGTATTGAAATTCCCAAATAGTTTTAACAGATCGTTAAATGTCTGAAGATCGCTGTAGATTAAAGAAGAGAATTTGCTGTTCTAAGTGGGGAACTTTTTTAATACTTTTGTAAATTATAATGATTTTTAAAATAATTATTATTTATTACTTGTTATAATTACCTTTTCCAATTAACCTTCGTTCGAACTTAAGATCTTGTTTTTGTAATACAATTTCAATACTTCCATTGTATAGAGTTATTCCTATGCTTATGTTACTTCCCCATTCGCCCCATTGTTAATGACAACTTTGCTTTTATTACAAAGCAAGACATCATCAACAACAACAACAACAACAACAACAACAACAACAACAACAACAACAGTGATGATGACGGCTCCAAAGCCATGGCCCAAACTGACACTTGTTTAAATCGAAACGAAGCTTTTGAGACACCTGTTGACAGGTGCATTTGTGAGATATTCGTACTTGTACACGTATTTGTATCACAGCTGTAAATGCTTGTACATATTCGGGCACTACAAAAATAAAAATAATAATAGTAATCATAATAATAAAAAGCAAATACGTGTAATAAAGCATATTTATTGCCTGTTATTGGGCAATTGGAGTAAACTTACGTAAATTGGGCTTTAGATAGAAATTATAAAATACAAGTACATACAAATATATTACAACCAGAGGTCGAGTGCTTCATAGCTATTTATGTATTTAGGAGTCTCTGATTACCTAATTGCCCTTGTCATGGTGCCAAAATTGATATTTATGGGTCTGATAGGGTGTGATTTATCAGATACTTACCTTTATAGATAGACCGAAAGTGATGGAAACATTAGCTTGATGTCATCGCCGAACAAGTTTTAATTTTTCTTTCTATCTATCTATCTTTCATTATTTCTTTCTTTATTTCTTTATTTTATGTGTGTGAGATTTGAAATCATAATGAACCTTCAGAGGTTTCTCCAACTAATTAGACCATAAAGCAGCCGACCTGCCTGGCCGAACTAATTCCCTCAGATAAACCACAACAAAGGTCACGCTTTAATTGATAAGAAAACACAATGTAGCTTTGAGACCTGAGATCTGAGCACAGAGCACAGAGAGAAAATTAAGATTCCGGGCCCAAATGGCGGCTACTGTAGGTAAATGAAACGCTCGCTATAAGAGTCAGTCAAATGGAAATCCCCATGGAAAACAATGACAGAACCAAATAAGAAGACCAAGAAGAAAAACAAGAAGAGGAAGGTTAAAAAAGAACTCAACTCAACTAAACTGAACTTGAAGTGCCAGCTGTGCCTCGATAAAGATCACACCCCAATGGCGTAGAGTCACAGGTGGCAGTTCCTCCTCCGATCTAAAAAAAAATGTAAGAATCATGCCACAATTGAGTGCATTATACGAAAACAGCAGCTGAAGAAGAAACACGTTAAAAATACCCTGTAAAAAACATTCTTCTTTTCAATTGTATTGGGATTATTATTTGCAATACTTAAAACAATCATACCTTTAAGCTGTGGATACTTACAGGGTATTCAGAGGAACACTTTTAATAGATTTGAACCTTTTTTCGAGGCACTTAAACTGTGCAACGAAGCGTGCTCTCAGCTCGGGTCGACTCCTACTCTTCCCTCTCTTTTAACACTACTCATCCGACAGATACGCCCTTTTTCAACACTGGGAATGACTGGAAGGGAATTGAAATGGGAATGGGTTTAATGGGTATGACAAGAGAGGGAGGCAGAGAGGAAAAGAGAGTAATTAACCCATGTTGGCCGTTGTTCTTGCCATTCGCAAACATTTAATTGTTCGATTGCCGTGCAATTAAATGTCCAATATTTGGAATACCAAAAACACAAAGTTGGTTAGTTCTGAACCGGAGGCAACTTCTTCTCTTCAATGGCCAGATCAAAGTTCTGTCCGCCGACTTTGTGCTACGGTTCTCGACATATTCAAAGCATTCCATTTCAATTCATTTAACTTCACGTGGGTTATTAAAACCCATCAACATTAACATGATGATCATCGTCATCATTATCATTTCTGTGGCAACATAAAAAGCGATCCGACTGTTATATAAGTTGGCTTTCAGTTGAATGGAGCTTTAGCTTTAGCTCCACAAATGTCACACTTTAAGACTCTGCAGTTTCTTCTGAGTCCGAGAGTTGTCCAATTAGTTGCTTCCGTAATTTCTTGGTATTATTTTAATTAGTTTTTGGCTGTTTTATTTAAATTGCGTTCAGTTCGTGACAAGTTTTATGTGCCGCCCCAAAGATTTATTTGTGTTTTTTTTTTTTCAAAATAAAAAGAAACAAATGTTGATAATGATAAACAAACGATGAAACTATGAAACTGCCACTATAATTTATGAACAATGCATTTGTAGATGGCATCGTAATTCCTCTGAATTACATATATCTCTAAACATTTTTCAACTTCTTTTCTTTTGGGGCTGATGAAGCTGCACTTGGTTTGATTTGAGTTTTTCTGAGTTTTGGGGTGAGAGTTTCCTGCTTATGATATTCACTTAAAGAAACTAAAAAACACAAAATACAAAAACAAAATATGAAGAGCTCATCATAAATTTGTTAGTAGACATTCTGTAATATTCTTTTGGCGAAATTGCCTCGTAAATAGCGCGGAAATGTTCTCTCTCTCTCTTTCGTTCTCTTGGGGTTTTGGCTTTGCTCTCTTAACTACCTGCTCACCTGCCTGCCTGACTATCTTACAAATAATTCACAACGCGCTTAACGCGCTTACCCCTTCCCCGTTTGTCTTCTTGCCTCCTGTTGGCCTTTGCCAATGGCAAAAATGCGTTTAAGTCAAGTCGCCGAAAGCCTTCAGGTGCGTGTGTGCAACGTGTGTGGCAGCTGCTGCAAAAACCTCGACAGTTACCTCACTCCCTTCTCCTCCTCCTCCTTTTCCCTTTTCAACTTCGCTCTCCTCTGTGCTGCCCAACTACTGATAGAGTCCGGGGTCCCAGTCGAACTGGCACTTTAGCTCGATATTTATGCAACGGCACACACTTCAGTTCTGCTTACTTCCTCTCTCTCTCTAGCACACACTCTCACTCTTTCTTTCTCTTTCTTTCGCGCTCTCAGCTGCAATTTAAGCGCACATTTTTCTTGGCAACACATTTTCCTCGCCATATGCATAAGCAGTTTTTCCAGCTACCCTTTTTGGCTCCCTCTGCTCTTGCTCGCTCATCGCATTGTTTGCAACACTTGGCGCTTGCCACATAACAACAGCAACACCAACATCAACAGCAACAGCAACAACAGAAGTTGCAACTGCAACATATGCAACAACAGCAGCAGCAGCAGCAGCAGCGTCCGCTATGCAGCGTTGCATGACACATTAAATGCAAAACGGGCAGCGTGCAACACAAACTGAAAGACAGAGACGGACACAGAATAAGTGAGACAGAGGGAAAGAGGTGCTGATAGAGGGGGAAGAATGAAAAGAGCTAAAGAATTTTGTTGCCCCCGCCAAGAAGTCGGTTTAAGCAGCGGTTTCTGCCACTGTTGTTATTGTTGTTGTCGGTTCTCATTCTCCCGTGTTGCTCTTATTTAATAAAAGAAATGCTCTGGAATTTTTTTTAAATAAAATACCTTACAACTACATAATAAATGCTATCGGGTTAATAGAACTTGGACTTTATAAAAGAAGGGCATTATTTATTTGCAATCAATTTAAAAGAAACCGAAAGTGACTCACAAAAGAGATTCCTTTCAGAGATTTTAACATAAAAAAAGAGTTTCGTATAGTTTTATTCATTATTCTTATTTAGTTCATAGCATCATATCCTAACTTTAAAAGACATTTCATTTAGTTTGATTTAGTATAATATATTTTTTTCAATTTAAGTCCTAGTAATATATCATGGAATTAAAAGCTAAAATAATTTTGTTTAGAATGTTACATACAATCTTCATAATCGCTTCTTAATTTCCAGTCTTTGAAAGCATTTACAGGGTATAACACCTGTGACTAATAACCTGTGTTCTTGTTTAGTCTTTTGCATAATAAACCGGCTGTTCCTTTTACTGCAGCAGCTGTTTGCTCCGTTTTGGCAAACTGGCAAACTGCTTGGCTTATGTTGGAGGTAAGCTGAGCTGAGTTATCGCTCAGTTGTTATTTCTTGTCTTACGACAATATAATTAAACAAATGGCAAACTGTGGGATCAACGTGGATTGCCAAGGTAAAGTCGAAAAACTTTTGACACACACGTAATCCATGGCAATCATCAACTCTGCGGATTCATTAATCAATGACACAAAATGCATACAAATTTGTATGTATTTCGAGCTCATTAAAGTGTATTAAGATTATGATACGGTCTCTGTGATGATTTTTGAAAAATGTGGGGCTGCCCCAAGGCAGAAGTCGGCTGCCATCTTCCATTTTCAATCATTTAGATTGGAACACTTTAAATAATTGCAGATTCAGCCTCAGCTTTAATAAAATAATTAAAATAAAATATACCGCATTCTCGGGGCTGTAACTGAACAATACTCGTATTAAAAGAGTTTCGCTTCAGCTTCGCACTTGAGTAAATTGCAAAGAGGGTAAAAAATCAGAAACCACGAAGAGCCACCGTCGCAGAATGCTATCCATGTAGAAAAATGTGCGGGCTACCAATCTACGCATATTTTTCTCCAGCCATTTCAGTTTTTATTCAGTTTATTTTTCGCCTCTCAACGTCAAAGGAAGGCCGACAAGTAAAATGCGAGCTATGAAATGTTTTAAAGAAATCGCTGAAAATATTAATTTCAATTATTTACGTACGTAAAAGCAGCACGCAAACGCGATAGAGATGTTATTTTCCCACGTTGAGAATCACCGAGAGGGGCGCTCGTCAGTGTTGTAAGTGGCATTTTGTGCGCTAAATGCGAGCAATTTGTTACAGGATTTCGTATAAAATGAAAAGAGAGAGAGAGAGGGCGAAAAAGAAGGAATGGAAAATAACTGCTGTGTGGGAAACTCTGCTCTGCAATTTATAATTATCAGCG
The DNA here is from genome assembly GCA_035043265.1 of Drosophila testacea. Taxonomy (NCBI): domain Eukaryota; kingdom Metazoa; phylum Arthropoda; class Insecta; order Diptera; family Drosophilidae; genus Drosophila; species Drosophila testacea. Next base: position 421,834 of record JAWNND010000378.1, on the reverse strand, counting down.
TTAGGTGGCGCTGCCGTGCTGTCTACGAAGAGGCAGACTTATGCAATCACAGCACAAGTCGCATGTTGATAACAGCGGAAGTTATTAGAGCAAGTTTCGAGTTATGCGAGCAAGTTCCAAAGAACTTGCAAAGTGTTCATTGGCATTGAAGTTCCCAGTTAACAGTTCCCAGTTGCCAGTTTGCCGGTCGCTTTGGTTTCACTCGCTTCTAATTAAAGACGACACTTTGGCATGTACTACACACTCAACAGCGACAGAGACAGCAACGACGAGCACGGAAATGCCGCGGCTGAACTGAAGAATTGAAGCATTTTGAAGAATTCTACTCTCGATCGTTTTGTTTAAGTACCAAGAATTACTCGTACTTATATGCCAAGCAATGTCGATTGAAGTGCCCGTCTACATACAGCAATAACAACTTACGTAACAATCTAATAATTTTGGCCAATTCTCCTCGAATTATCTTTCATAACCTTCTTAACCTTTCACATCACTTCACATCACACATCCATCGAATCGATCCCCTGAGAATTACAATTAATTCCAGCCACTTGCCACAGCGGGTTGCCCAAATAGATGAAGAAATAGAAGTAGGAAATCTACAGAGATTGTGCAAACATTTCGTAATAGCTGAAAGATTTAGTTATTAGCTCAAACTTTAAGGTGGCTTGATGTTATTTAATTGCCATAAAGGTTAGAGAAAGATTAGGCGTAGATATTATTAATTTGTGGCAGGTGTCCCATTCCCGAATTTGAATTCGAATTCCAAAAATGAAGCCTACATTAAACATCTATTAGATAAGAATCACAAAGCCAACAATATATGCATATTTAAACGAGGCTTAAAGCCAAAACAAAGAGTCAACAAAAAACTTGCTAAATACCAAGGGGCGCTTCATGTTACACTTGAGACGTAGCAAGATTAATCGCTGCCACAACAACTTCAAAAGTCTAGAGGGTAGAGTGTAGAGTTCGTTGGGGTTCATTTAATAATAATCTTTTCCCCTTTTGCTTCCACTAATTTGATTAATTAAGCATGGAGAATCTGTAAATTAAAAATTAAATTGATGGCGCCTAAAGCTTTATAATAATTAATAATTATAAAATTTCCATAAACGATTGAAGCTGTTCTATGCGATTCTCATTGACAGATATACAGAGGAAAATTCAGAGGTGTGTCATATGAATTAAGTAATATACTAACTTGAACTCATTCATAAGTAATAAGTACTCATGATTGTCGCTGTATGAATAGACATTGTGTCCACTGCCTGATGAGTCACTTTTATGATGGGCTACTCATAGTTATATAGTTTAAATGTGATATTTATAGATAATGTCGAATCGATGATCAAATATTTATTTTGACTTATCGATTGACCACTGACTAATAAATACTTTAAATTGCTGACGAAAGTTTTTAACTCTCTCTCTCTCTCTCTCTCTCTCTCTCTGTCTGTCAAGGTCTCTCTGGCCAGAGACATGCTTTAAACATGGGCAAACATTTCTAGGTCTAGAACCCGTACGTCCGTCATTCAGTAACGCCCTTGTGGGCCGCTACGGGGGCTTTACATTCACAATTACATTGAGCTTTCGCCAACTCTTTGTTAGCATATTTTTGTAATGTTTGTTTTTTTTTTTTGGTTTTGAAATTTCTGCAAATGCGGCTTTAATGTACATGATATTTTGGCCCTAGTTTTGATTAAACAACAATACGTAAAAGTTCATTAACATTTCGTTGAGTTAAACCAAAAAGAACCACACAGCGATTTTTATTCTTTTTTTTTGCTTAATTAAAAATGCAAATTTTTTACATAAATGTATAAAGCATATTTCAATGATATGTGGGCGTTTTTCATTTCCATTTGTCTGTTTATCTATTTTGATTTGACGAAATCTAATTTCAATGAAAGCCAAACAAAGAAATTGCCGTAAAAACTTAATCGCACATTATAAACTTGATTTGTTAGCCATAAAGTAAACAATTTCAAGCATAAATTAGCTGCCGGGGTTCAGCTTGGGTTCAACTCCCCCAACGATTGACCCCAATGCAAAAATCTGTCAACTCTTTCTATTCTCCGCTTTATTGGCAAAACTTTCGCTTTTTAAACCCACAAACAAATATAAAAATAAAACCCTTTGTTTTTTCTTAATCTTTGCATCTCTTGTGGTATTATTATAACTACTTTTTATTATTATTGTTATTATTATTAGAGACATTTTGTCAACTTGGCTGGAGACCACAATAATTTGTTGTTGCGGTTTTTAATTGCTCTTGGCCAGAGATTGGGGTATACGTAAGATTCGGGTCTAGCGCATAATGGAAACTGTTTCGCATCGTGTTTATATTTTTATTTTTTTGGGCGAAAGTTTTCAGATTTCAGTTTCGTTTTTGACCCACGAATAATTATAGTCTTTAGCTTAATACCACTACTGCCTTTTGGCTAATAGACAAGTCTTTGGAAATTGTTTTTTAAAATGTTTCTTTCTTTATTCTTTTGACCAAATTCACGCACAGCTTACGACTCAAACTCATATTACCTCTGAGAAACGACAACATGGAGCTGAAACCATAATAACCTTTTCATTTTGTGTAAACCTTACTTCCTGCATTGAATCGACCTTATTATTATTTGTTGATAATATATCCTAAATGTCAAACGATGTTAACCGATTTAACTTACTTATTTAATAAAACACTTTATTTAAATAGAGTCTGCATGTTAAGTACCTCTATTCTCTATAAATCGATTTATCGGTGTATTTATCGACTCTTCTAATTTTGTAATATAAATATATAAACTATTTAACAATGTCTTTACCGGCTTATTTTAACTTATCCAAATAAATACATTCATGATAAATTGATCGATATGTCGATCCAGCTACATCCCTCATACGTCTCGTTATTTGTTATTCCACATGTTGCTCCTATTGTGTCTTGCTAACCAATACCTCTCCCTCTTCTCTGCCTGCCTTTTACAGATCTTGGTACCCTAAACAATCACAACAACAACAGCACAATCATCAACACAACAGCAACACCAACAACAGGAATTAATAGCAAAAAGAGCTTTTTAGCCACAACAACGAGCACAACGACGACGACGACGTCAACAAAAACTTCGAATCCGACCTCAAATCCAACTCCAAGTTTACAGCAGAAGCACAACAACAAAATGGAGCTGCTGAGCAGCCCAACAACAACAGGAACAACAACAACAACAGCAGCAACATCAGGTGTACATCATCAGACAACAAAGCAGCTGCTGGTACAGGATTATCTTAACTACGCCTCCCCGCCGACCTATTCCCGTCTTCCCCCCGATGGCCATGAGTTTCCTCCAAACTTCAGTGAGCCTCTAATTATGCATCCCTCGCAGTCGCATCCCTTGCTCCTCAAGGCGGGCAACAAAGCGGAGCACAACTTCGAGCCCAACAACAACAATAACAAATTGGAGGCAGCTCCACCATTGCCCAAAACAGGACCTCCACCGACAGTGCCCAGGAAGGTTTATCGCCAGGATTTGGTTATCAATGTGGAGGATGCACGTCATGCGTCACGTGCACTGGACATGACAACAGCTGCAGCGCCATCTAGCGGCCGTGATTATAAACGTTCCTCGAGCGCCAATGCGCCACGTAAGCCGAGCGATTGGCGCAAGGACGAGAAGTCGGAGAAATCGGTGCGTGACAAGATTGCCATGTTCTCTTCCAGCAGTGAACTAGACACCATTGCTCCACCCACTCCCAGCTCCAGCGCCGTCTCCACCTCCGTATCGAGCTTCTCCCGCAAGCCGCTCAACATGAGCAGTGAGAATCTGTTGGAAGCGGCGTCTTCCACTCCTCCACCATCGCTAAAGACGCGTGCGATGAGCGTGGAGAATCTAAATGATGTACAGCGTCAGTATCAGCTGGCCAAGCAGTTGCCACAGTTGCATGTCGCTGATTCCATGTACTCGCTGCACACACTGGCCACGCCCACTAGCAACTACAGTTACGCCTCCCTGCCACGTCGCAGTCATGGATTCGCCTCTTCCGCAGCCTCCGCGTCGGCTGTGGAGCGTCGCATCAGTTTCTCCGGAGAGGGGGATGCGGCGACTCGGAAGGCGGCTATTACCAACATCTTGGAGCAACGGCGTCGCAGTCTGTCCAAACTGCGTGGCCTAGTCATCCCGGAGAGACCTCAGCTGCTGGAGCCCATTTTGGACCTGCCTGAGATCAAGAGCCAGGTGAAAGCGGCCAGTGGCGAGGACTCCACAGATAGTGGACTCGGCGAGACACGCCCCCTTAGGCACACCATCAGCAACAACAACAACAGCAACAGCTCCAACAACAACATTAGTAGCTATCGCAGCATTTTCTCGACGGCTCAACGTCGTCCCTTGGAGTCGCAGTTATCGCAGCCACCGGCAAAGCCCCCGCGCACTTCCCTCGTCAGCGCAGTGACTGCACCCAGCCCACGCCCTAATCTTGCCCAGCCACAGCCCCAGTTCCTGGGGGATCAGGAAAGCGATACAGATTCCGTGTTCTCCAGCACAGCACGTGTGCCGACGCCGCCGGAGAAGTTTGCGTTGACGCGCACTCTCAGCTCGGAGACAAACACATCGATAGCCAGCTCCAACACCTCCACATTGACGTCGGGCTCCTCGGCGGGATCCCAGGCCAGCTGCAGCTCCTGGGCAGCACACCCACTGTTGACCTGACCCGACGTGTTCTCAAATGCCAACTTAACGGCACTGGCAATGCCAACGGAAGTGAATTGACCCTGGGCAATCGGAAAAGCATCCTTGCCTCCGCCAAGTGTCGCAGCGCCAAGAGTCGTGGTCAGGACAACAACAATGACAATGACAACGATAGCACCGATGGCGAGGCTTGTGTTCTCAATGGACGTCGCCTCAAGTCCAGCTACAAGTTGCAACAACAGCAGTTGCAACATCATCAACTCCAGGTGAAACAGTTGGTGGTGGACAAATTGATCAATGTGGCAGCCTATGTGGAGCTGACCTCGGATACGGATGACAGCAGCCGGAGATCGGATACGCCGGCCAAGATCAGTGCCATGTTCATTGATGAGGAGCGCAAGGCGAGCTTTAAGGCGGATCCCACGCAACGGGCCAAGTTGCAGCTTGTCCAGGCCAAGCCAGTGATCAGTCCGTTGGCTCAACGCACCCTGACCCCAAAGTTGGGCGGTACCGCCACCAACAAGTCTCAAACTACTGCCGAGTTGCGTGAGAAGTTCGAGAGAACCGCTGCTGCAGCTGCAGCTGCTGCTGCGGCACATACTCCACCTGTGCACAAGGCAATTGCCACAGTTATCACAGTTGCCACAAAGCCGCATCATGAACGCTTCAGTTCACTGGATTCCCTAGCTTCTAGCTCTTCGGGAGTTAGTTCAACCACACAGAATGTGAGTACCACACAAGAGACGGCCACTGAATTCGGAAGCTTCTCATCGTTGGGCAGCAATCAGAGTCTGATAACCGCACAGGATGTGCAACAGATTGTGGAGGAAGCAGATCCTCCATTGAAGACACCCGAGGCATTCATTATTGTACTGCAGCGGGATACGCCGGAGAGCAGCATTGGTATCACACTAGCCGGAGGCTCTGATTACGAGGCTAAAGAGATAACTGTAAGACTTCAATCAATTACCAGTCAAGTAGGGGTTAATCAATTTCCTTTTTCTTCCTTCAGATTCACAAAATCTTGAGCAACACACCAGCTGCCAAAGATGGTCGCTTAAAGAAGGGCGATCGCATCTTGGCTGTCAATGGGATGAGCATGCGTGGATTGACCCATCGTGAATCCATTAGCGTGCTGAAGGTGAGTCTATCTATAGGGTTAAAAAAGGTCGATTTCTTAGAGTAAAATCTAAATTTGTTTGATTAAATTTTACGTGCTTTTTAATTCACTGTACAAATCTTAATTAAGTTGATCGAGCTTTAAATTAAAACTTTTTAAAGTCTGGAGTATTAAAATTTAAATAATTAAAAAGCTTTTACAATAGTTAAAAAACTTATTAAGATTTTGATATATCTGTAGATATTTCTATCTGACGATAATATCAATGCATCCTATCGATATTTAGTGCGATATGTTCGATATATTTTATGATAGTTTTAAAATGATCAGTGATATTTTCCCTAATCTCATATAAATACCAATACCTTTTTCGAACTCTCATTGACTATCTTTCTCTGGCTCTTTCAGACACCCCGTCCTGAGGTTGTCCTTGTTGTCACACGCTCCGAGTCGCTGATTATTAAACCGCTGAACAAAAAACGCTCCTCACTCGGCTCACTCAGTTCGCTAAATGAGAAGCCCACGGAGTTAGATTACGAACGAAAGCGCAATTACCACAAGGCCTCACGTTCCCTGGATTTGGATCTGGACATAGTGTCCAATGAGGGCGGTGGCGCCACAGTGCCTAGCACTCCGAGTACACCCAGCACGGGCACAAGCAGCCCCCAACAACCCGCGAGTCTGTTGGATGAGGGGAACAGCAATGATGCGGAGGCCACCATTGCTGGCATCCGAGCAAGACGTCAACTCTCTCGGGGAGATGCTGCTAAGCTGAGTACCAGTGAGCTGCTTGAACGTGCCGCAGAAGCGCGTCATGCCATTGCAGCTGAGATACGTGCTCAGGGTAAGGGTTCTCACATGAATATCACTTGGTCTATCCTATCTTATTAACTCCATCTTTCTTTAGCTGAAGATGCTGCTTCTGGGGGCGGTGCACGTTGTGTGGAAATTGTCAAGGATAGCTGTGGATTAGGCTTCTCTATTGAGGGAGGTTTTGACTCGCCATTGGGCAATCGCCCGCTGATTGTCAAGAAGGTTTTTATGGGTGAGTGAGAATACCTCTTCCTTCCCTTAAATCTTTCTAATCCTTTTCCATTCTCCTCAGGCGGTGCTGCCCAGAAGACCAATCAGGTGCGAAATGGTGATGAGATCCTCAGCATTAATGGTGCATCTACAGCACGCATGACAAGAGTCGATGCCTGGAACTACATGAAGCAGTTGCCGCTGGGTCCGGTCAAGATTTCATTTGCCTGAAGCTAATGATGTTCATGATAATGATAATGCTGATATAGAATGCGCCACAATTTGTTAGATTTAAGCTAAAAGAAAAAATAATGAAAAGAAATGTTGCAAGGTTTTTGTTTCTGCATTTAGAAAACGATCTATACAATTTTTATCGTAATCGTAAAACGTAATTGTAATCAACATATATTTAAATAATTTAAAGTGCAATTGCTTCAACTTTTATCATTTGATGCGGTCGCATTCACCACCGCCCTATAAAATTATATATATATCGATGATTGTACATAAATATTTTTATATTTTAACTAATTTACTTTATTTAAAACATAAATCCGATACGAAGAAATTCAGATTTCCTTACACATAATATTGGTATACAATTTCTAAATACTTATAACGAAAAGAAAATGGGAAAAAAAAGAAAATACAACAATAATATTTGATGCATTTTATGCCATAAATTATGCGGGAACAATATATATATTATTCTTAATAATTATTACTTATATTATTTAAACCACAACAAAATCAATGTTTACGTTTACAAAAGTATTTGCTAAAAATATTAAATATATATACTATACTTGTATGTATAATACTTACATAATAAACAAATTATACAATATTTAAAATTGGTGCTGAGCTTATATTTTTTAAAGTTCTTTGGATACTTGATAAGATTGTAAATTCCATTGCATTGATTGATTATTCCATTGCAGACCCAGAAACAAAAGAGGTTTGATCCACAAATGCTAGTTAATTAACATGGAAGGTGAGTAACAGGCAGAAGAAGGCGTTGCAGACCCCATAAAGTACAGAGCTAGAGACACCAAACTTGGTGGTTAAGTACTTCTACAAATATCTTAAGTACACAGATCAACTTTGTCATTAAATTTGGCCCTTCTCCGCCCTCGCAAATCGAAAATATAAATTACAAATTCGATTTTGAAATACAAGAGTCGCTAATGGTATAACTTTCAAAGTTAGTACAAGGCCAGTTCAGCATACTCCATGTTGTTTTAGTACAAACAAAAATCGTATTATTTTTTAATCGAACGTATAGTCGAATATTCTAGAAATATTTTCAACCCTACGAGTTGCAGTGCAATCTTCGAAAATTTTAATTTGTTACATCTTGACTATATCGAGCTCTAAAAGCGAAAAAGAACGTTATCGACATACCTTATTTTAATGGTTACAAGCAATTCAATAATTAAATATTTTTGGGTAATATCTCTGAACTTGTATGTAGTCGATATCATATATTAAATATTTCAGACCTTGATTAAATTTAGTTTTTTTGGCAATCGATAGTTTCGAGCTTGACCGTTAAACACATTTAGGCCCAATTTTTCAATGTCTATATCGACACATTGCGAATACCTTTGTCTCAGAAACTAACAAAATATTATTTCATACAATACTTTCCCCGAAAAATACTTTCGCGTCGATATAAGGTCTAAAATAACTATCCGAATGATAGACTGATGTGTATAAAAACCAGAAATGGGCACGGGCCTCTTGAACTTTTACAAAATTGTCGCGTTCGAACTCCGTTGTTTCTGTGAACTTTTGATTCAATCCCTGAACAAGCTCAGAAGTTAATTTCGCTTATAATTATTCAACCAAATTTAGATAAGAATTTATTTTTTTAATAAAAACTATTATTTTTATTAATTATTATTATGTAATTATTTCAATTACAAACTTGAATTGCTTTGGATAATTTTTCGGGCCGGGTTCTGCCCATTTTTCTTTTGAGAATTTCAGGCTCGGTTCGGGCCTCTAATAGAAACTTTTGTCAAATTCAAATATATCTATCAAATAAAAGTTGATGGACATTAACAAATGGTTCTTAAAGTTAAATATAAAATAAAAATATTAGGACCATTCCTGCAACCGCAAAATTACACGAATGTATGTTTTTATTTGGCTAGTTTCTCAGTTTTTATTCAACTTGATACAGGTCCATCTACTTTAACCGATAACAATTTGTGCAGTCTTTAATTTTTAGACCCAGTACTTTAAAAAAGTACAAATGGGTCTATTAAGTTTGTGCAAAAAAATGTGCGTAACAGGCAGAAGGAGGCGTGGCAGACCCCATAAAGTATATATATTCTTGATCAGCGTCAACAGACGAGTTGATATAGCCATGTCCGTCTGTCTGTCTGTCTGTCTGTCTGTCTGTCTGTCTGTCTGTCTGTCTGTCTGTCTGTCTGTCTGTCTGACTGTCCCATTTTTGAACACCTAGATCTCAGAGACTATAAAAGCCAGAGACACCAAATTTGGCATGTAGGTTCATCTATATCTTGCATTGATCCAGTTTGTTTTAAATTTTTGCCACGCCCCTCTCCGCCCCCGTAAATTGAAAAACAAAATTTTAAAGACGAATTACAAGAGAACCTTTCAAACTAGCGCCTAGATTTTTAGTGTATATAATACTCACTTTAGTCCAAACCTGTCCTGAAATTTCATTCAAATCGGATGATAAGGCGAAGTTATTCAACTAACAATGTTACCGGCAAAAGGAAGAAGAAGAGACGCTAGCGACCTCTATGTTTATCAAGTGGCGCCATCTATTGAATGGTACGCAACATTGGAAGAACAATCTTTAGCCTTGCACTCAAAAGTACTGGGTCTCCTACTGTCGAGCTTGCTCCACTGTAGCTTACTGCATTTTTAATTTTAATGTCTACATCGATCATTGATAAGGCTATAAAGGGTTAGTTCATTGTTGATGAATTGATGAGTAATTAATAGAAAATAAGCATTCAATATAATGCGTCAAAATCATTCGAATATAATTATACCTTCGATATAGAACGGAAACAGGACAAATTGGATTAACTAGACAATTTTGCTGTCATAAAAACAACATAAGCTGTTCCTGAGCACTACAGAAGGTGCAAGGACCCTTGATCGCTGCACCTTGGCACAGGAAATGGAAGCACTCGGACTTGGTATATCGCGATCAGACTTAGCCCTGTGGGCGTTCATTGCGGATTATGTGAGCAGCTATCGAACTGAAGTGATAAGTGAGATAGAAACAGATAGCAGTTAAAATTACGGTCTGTTCCAAATCAGTAATAGATACTGGTGCATTTCAACATTCGGAATATCTTCAGATAATTTTTGCAATGTTAACTGTAATGAATTGCTGTCGAACAATATTAAAGCTAGTGTCGTTTGTGCCCTGAAGATTCAGAGACTTGAAGGTTGGAAACCATGGCTTTCGGCACTCGAGGAGTACCAATTGGTTGGCCAATCAAGTGTAGAAGACTGCTTTGAAGTGGAAGCTGTTGGAACGACTGTTAATGCCACTACAACTGGAGGCGGAGCTGAGAATATGTGGGAAATAACTATACCCCCCAATATAGGGCTAGCTTTTTATGACAAGGATCGAGAGTTTTAGTAATTGGTGTTAATATTAGTAGTTGCGAAAATAAATAAAAGATATATACATAATATATTTAATATATAGACTGATGATAAGCATTATCTAATAAATATGTTTTAGAAAAAATGACCTGTACTCTAATTTTATAATTATTATATTTATTTATAATTATATAAAGTCACGCACACTTGTGAAATATTTAAGCATCAAATGAAATTTGCGTCTTTTGAACATGTTATTTTCCGGCTTCTACGACATTTTAACCATCCAATTTTTTTGTATGTATTCAAAAAACATTTCTTTATTGAATACCATCAGCACTTTATTTTTTTATTATTATTAGATATCAAATATTTAAACTTAAACAAAAAAGAAACGGATTTCTTGCATTTCTTATTTTTCTTTTTTTATGTCTTTTAATTTTCAGTTTTTAAAAAGCCTGAAAGTATGCACCAGAAAAGTATTTCGGCTTAATTCGCGCGCGTTTCAAAAATTTATTTTAAAAAAATAAAAATCATGCAAAGTTTTGAATGTTTTTATTGCTGTCTCACATTTGAGTGAATTCTACGACTAATCTCTCGAATATGTGACTCCAGGGCTGTCAAGTGTGGCATCCTTTGTTTGATAGTGCGACTTTTTATACTCTTGCAGAGGGTATTATAATTTTGTCACAAAGTTTGTAACGCATTAAAGGAGGCCTCACAGACCCCATAAAGTGTATATATTCTTGATCAGGGCGACGAACTGAGTCGGTATAGCCTATGTCCGTTCGAAAAACTTTTTTGCTTCTCAAGATATCTCGAACAAACTCACAAATTGTGTTTTTGATACAGTTTCATACATCCTTACCAAATTTGGTTTAAATCGGACTTCTATATCACATAGGTGACATAGGAACGATCGGTTCGTAAATAAAATTAAACAAATTTTGTTAAAAATCGGACGGCTTACATATAAAATGGTTCTGCAAGGGTATCCAAACTTTGGCGAGCTAAAGTTAGTTTGCGCTATGTTTTTTGGAACTACATCTTTTGCTGTTTGACCGTCGATTATGTTTTTGTATTTTTCAAAATCTAATTAAATTGTAGCAATGTTGGGTAAACTAATTAAATTAAAAACAATTTTTAAGAAACAAACTCATTTTTTTAAATAAACATAATTTTAGTTTAGCTAACTTAAAGCAGATTATTTTAATTCTTATAAAGTTACCTTTCTTCCTTCAAACGATATCTGAAAAATCTAGAAAACTCAGGAAAATGTTGAGAAAATCAAAAATTCCATCCAAATTCTTAATTTTTGGGTGCATTTTTTTGCTGTATACACATACTAAGAAGGGTGTGAAAAAATAAACCGTTAAATTTTGTTTTGTTTTATTCTTTTCAGTTTGCTTTAATTAAAATAAAAATATTCTTCGTGGGTCAAAGCCATCCTTTTTTTTTAAGGGAGGGATAGCGGTTTATTAAATACCAACTTGACTTTCGGTATATTTTGGCCTGAACTGAGGCCAAGCCGTTGCTTAATTATAGTTATACAGGTAAGTAAAATCTAAAGTAAATATTACTTTTCCAACATCATAACGTCTTATAGTTAGTGGTAAGTGAAATTACTGTACATCGTAAATTCGAATATATTAACACAGCTGCGATTTGCTGTGGCCGTCTTTGGGCATCTGTTGGGATGGATTGTTAATTTTACTTAGAGATCTTTGGCAGGTCGGGGGCCAGCTTGGGCAGCTGTAAGGCTCCCGTGCGGGCCAACAGACCCAAGTGCTGCAGAGTTGTGGGCGGAGAATTTGCCATCTGTCCATTAACTTGAGGTTGACTGCTGGCCCTGTTACGGTCCTCAAAAATCTCGCCGAGAAGCTCATAAACGCGACGCTTAAAGAATAGTTTCTGATGGAAGTTCATGTGATTCATTTCCGGACGCAGGCCCTGCAGGAAGGCGTCATCAAAGTCCAAAACCGAAGGCTTGTTATCCCCAGCAGGAACCACGGCATTTGTGTCCACGTTGCTTGCAACAGGCTAAAAATAATCAAGTTAACTTTAGTATGTGTCATGTGAAAGTCACGTTGCACTCATTTGCTTACCTCATTTGGTGGGGTCACTTCGGCGACCATGCGTTGTCGCTTTTTGGGTGGAATGGGGCAGGCAAGTGAGCAGGCATTTCCCTGCAGCACATTTGTTGGCTTCTGCTCTTCCTCGTCGCTCTGTGAGGCCAGAGTGGACTCGGGCTTCTCCTTCGTTTGGCTGGCGACACTCTGCGCATGCTCCTGAGTCACCCACTCGGAGCTAACGCTGCTGTTGTCATTTTCCTGTTCATCGCTGCTCATAGAGTGCTTTATATGTACCAGTGCCCCTGGGTTCTCCTCATCATCGTTCTCGTTGTCATCATAATCCTCATCGCCTTTGCGAAAGCTGTCATGTGAACGTCTGCCTTTCACGGGAACAGGCACGCCTGGAGTTATGTGCTTTTTCAAGAACTCCAGTTCCTCACTGAGGTAATAGGGCTTGATGCGATTCGAGCCACGCTGCACATTTATAGATCGTGCAAAACTGGTTCGAATGTTCCGGAAACGTTCCTTGCAACTTTCAACTGTAAAATAAAATTCGATTAAGCGATTTAAATTTTGAATATCAAATGAGAATTCCTACTTACCGCCATCGTTCATCTCCTTGGAAATATCTTCCCAAGCGCGTTCCACATGCGACTTTCGCATGTACGAAGGATGCGAGCGATCATACATACAAGGATGCTTCTCGACCAAACGGCATATCTTTGCATTGATCGCGTGAAGTTCCGGTGTTATTGTCTTTGTAGTAAACGATGCAACATAGAATCTGCTCATGCTAATTTTGTTGTTGTTAATGCTGCCTGTGCTTCGACGAGTGTTCATTTCGCTGCTGTTGTTGCTATAAAAAAATGAAACAACAATCAACAATTTACTTAAGTCGTTAACTGCGCAGCAACAGCAAGCAGTCCAAAGCAAAACTGCAACTTCGTTGCGTCCGTTTCCACAGCAACTGACGCTCTCTCCATCACACAAACACACGTGCAAGCACCCATGTACATACCATGCATGTACACTCATACATACACAGACGCAGGCCAAAACAAACGGTTGCGCACAGGTGACAAGAGAAACGAAATCTCGTTGCTGCATGTCCACACAACATAACGTTTCGGACGTCTCCCTCGCCTGTAGGGCGCAACAGCTGTTTGGCGCGTTTTCCATGCAATGCCAGCAACAATTAAGTTTATTGCAATTTGCCTGTTCTGTTATTGGCTTGTACTGCACTCACTTACCTGCAATTTGTTAACCCGTTTATTGCTTTCTGCACTGAATTTGCTAATATTTGCAGTCGATTTAGGTTGCCTTTTGTTGCTGTTGCTGCTGCTGTCGTTGAGCTGCTGTTGTTGATGCTGCTGTTGCGGTGAAATTGCTGTTGTTGAGTTTTGTACACGCACACTCATGCAATTTATTTCACTCTCGCGCTCTCGCTTTCGCTCTCAATCTTCCTCTCTTGACAGTACTCGCCGCCGGTAATGCTGTTGAATAAGCAATGATAAGAATATTAAAAATGCGACAGCAGTTGAAACACCAACATGTAGCATATTAATATTCAACAATTATTTGCGTTGTCAAGTATTTGTATTAATTTATTGTATTTAATTTGCAACTAACTCAATATGAATCATATACAAACCTACATACATTTCAACATCATCTATGTGCTTGTATATTCATACTTATCCATACATACATACACTGTTATTGTCATAAGCAACTTTTGTACCGGCAAAAAAAAGAAACCAACTCAATTAAAACATGGGTGTCGTAGGCAAACTATAAAATCCAAAGGGGACACTGAAATCTGAGTCGACCAACCCTCGACTCGCTAGCAAAACTACACTATGCCACTGCTCACGCATACATTAACATCTGCGCTCCCAGAGAGCCAGAGAGTTTCAGCATTGCCAGCTGAAAAGTATCAACAACAGCGACGAGTTGGTGAATAAATAACAACTGGCAACGATATTTGATCGGTTGCAGTTATTGATGAAAATATGGTAGTGTTGAGACCCTGGTTTTCAGCAGCTTAATATGTGTATTTTGAACAATATTTACCCTTTTATAAAGATATTCAAGTTATGTCAATAGCTTAAGTCAATCAGTTATCTTTTATACAACGCCAAATTATAAGTATGTATATGCCGACTTTAATTATTGTATTAGAAGTTGAGCTTTGTCATCGTAGGTTATCGACGGCAACAATAATAATATGCAACCCTCCAGTTTGACCTGCCAATTCAGTTTGTTTCACCAACACCAATACCAGTGTATTCGGCTCTCTGAGTACGTTTGCATTCTATTCATATACGTGTGTTTGTGTGAACTTGTGTGTTGTTCTCGCAGCTGCCTTAGTTCAATTTTGTTTCAGCGACGCATGTTGGTGTCGTGCAAGTTTCTCGCCAGTTTCGTGTAGTGAAGTGAAATTAAAATAAAATTTACCCAAAGCTCTCGTTGGTGTGTGTGCCTAGCTGTTTAAAAATGTCAGTGTACAGCTCGCCAAGCAGTTCAGTATTTAAAGTGAATGTTAAACTATGCCGCGCTATTGAGAAACAATCGATTTTATATGATCCAAATCATGAACATCATAGAAAAAGACTACCGTCAGAGAATTGTTGGGATATGGTTGCTGCAGAGACGGGAGTGTCGGGTAAGTAGTGTTGCAAAGCGAGGCGTGCGCATTCGCAATTATCGTTATCGCCTATCGGTTGTTATTGCTGAATGTTCGACACTGCAAACGAGTTGGCAGTGCGTTCAGTGCTGGTAATTGGCGTATGTTTGCGTTTGAATTCGATTTAACGAATTATTTAAAAAAACTTTATCAATTTTAATTGCACTGTTAATTATTATTGTTAATTAAAAAATTAATTTAACATTTAACATCTGAAAAATAAAACAAATGAAAAGTAGTAATTGTTTATTGTCAGAGATGTATTTTTTCGGACAAAAATATTTTCGGAGTTACACAAATTTTTTTTATTTCAAATTTTAATAAAACTATAAATTAATTGTTTATTTCATAAAATAAATAGAATCGAATTTTTGCCTTTTTATTCAAGTTAAAATTATACCATTTATATTATATATATATATATATATTTAACTCGATAAATTTAAACAAAATTTGTCAACAAATATTTGGACATATAAAAGTATTAGTTGATTTGTTATACTTTCTTATTCAATGTGAAAAAAATCAGTGTTCTTGGAACCTGTAAAGGATCTATTATGCTTGTAAAAATAAATAAATATGTAAAATGTCTTTAACTGTTAGAAAAAGACGTGGCAGACGTGTCATCTCAGAGACTATGTGTCAGCAAGAGACACCAAACTTGGCATAAAAATTCATATATATCTTGCCAGTTCAAGTTTGTTTTAGAATTGTGACACGTCCAGTACCGCTCCTCAAATTAATAGCACCAATTTCAAATTTATAAAACACGTTTCAAAGTCGAATTATTAGAGCAGGTTTTATGCTAGCACATCAAAGCATATTATATATACCATAGTCCAAGACTGTCCTGAAAATTGTATCATTAAACTCCGAAGTCAACAAAGATATTTTGACAGCGTCCAGCAAAAGGAAGAAGAAGAGGCGATAGCTCCACAACGTACAACAGCTGTTTGCTTACTTTTTACCTTTTTGCTCTTTCCCCCATGTATAGGGTCTCCCACTGTCGAGCTTGCTCCACTGCAGCATTATGTTATGTATGTATTAAAGTTAAAAATTTTGCTTCTGGACTGTGTGTAACAGCGCAGTATGCCTTTGAAAATTCCTAACATTTGGAATGCCAACAATAAAGTTAGTATGACAGAAATCAGTGTTATTCAATACTACTGTCCTGTTCTATATTTGCTTCTGAATGCATAGTGTAAGACAGAGAACACTGTCTCCGCCGTTAAGTGTTTAGTGTTGAAAATGTTCAGTGAAAGACAGGGACGTATGTAATACAGAAGTGCATGGGTTGTCAAAAAAAACATATGACACGGAGAATTTCTTTCTGGTTGTGCAAGTCATACTGAGTGGACGACCTTTGCTTGTGTATTTTAAATTAAATAGTCAAATTGTGAAATGCAACAGAGTAAGTGCGTAAAACAAAAGTATTAATGAGCCCTTGGCTTATTTTTATTGGCTTTATTGTAATTAACAGACCGCCGCGGGCGCGTCCAAATAGTCGTATATTTTAAACTTAATGTATACAAACTCATTTGGGATTTACACACATGTGTAGGAAATATTAAATTTTACAATGTTGCAGAAATAGTATGGCAAAGAAATTGAATACCCAATTATCTAATGATCAGTATGCAAACACAAAAAATTAACATAAACTAAAAGAAGAAGACAATAATGAGTTAAAGTAGATAATTTCTGCAAACACATAAATTGATATTTCTAGTCCCAAGCAAATCATTTAGTTTTTCATTAAATTAAAAGACATTAAGAATAAAGATAAGCCTCACAGACCCCATAAAGTATATATATTCTTGATCAGGGCGAAGAGCTGAGTCGATATAGCCATGTCCGTCTGTCCGTCTGTTTCTATGCAAACTAGTCTCTCAGTTTTTAAGCTATCTTGATGAAACTTGGTACAGGTCCGTCTTTTTGCTGCACGCAGTACATATGTCGGAGCCGGCCGGATCGGATCACTATATCATATAGCTGCCATAGGAACAATCGGTTCGAAATCAATATTTAGTATGAAAAACTTTTTGTTTCTCAAGATATCCAACCAAACTAACAGATTGTGTGTTCTATAAAATTTCATACATCCTTACTAAATTTGGTTCAAATCGGACAACTATATCATATAGCTGCCATGGGAACGATCGGTTCGAAATCAATATTTAGTATGAAAAACTTTTTTGTTTCTTAAAATAACATAACTTAACACACAGATTGTGTAATCAATAGAGTTTCATACATCCTTACCAAATTTGGTGCAAAGCGGATTACTATATCATATACCTGCCATATGAACGATCGGTTCGAAATCAACATCTAACAAATTTTGTAAAAAATCGGACGGCTTATGCAAATCTCTGCAAGGTATTCAAACTTTGGCTCGCCAAAGTTAGCTTGCGCTATATTTTTGTTAAGCCTAGTTTCTAGTTAAAGAGTTTTATTGGGACTAAAAAATGTAAAATCAGTCATAGTTTTTATTGAGTTAAAATCCGACCCTGATTTATATAAAAGACTTTCAAGGGGTTAAACCACTGTAATTGTTGTTTTTTGAGCTTTTTTTTGTGATTTTTTTGTGACCAGAAGGAACAGGAATAAGTGAATGAAATCTGGGGATACATATTTTGAAGAATAAAAAAAAATTTGATGTTATAAACGTGTTTCTCTGCGTATTCGCATTAAAATTTAAATCAAAAATGTTGAAAATTGTTTGAGTTATGCTGCGTGCCGATTTCATAAAACGTGTTTCGAGAAAAACGCGTTCGAGGTTTTGATACTCGCTCTGTAGTGGACGGATGCTACCGCAATGAAATTCGAAACAAGGGTAAAGAAAAATGTTTTCCCGCATAATTTTTTTTTGTCAAATTCTTAAATAGATAAACTGTTTCTTAAACAAAAATTTGGTAGATTTTTTAGAATATCTACATTGGTGTAGCGCCTTAAATAAAAGTCATTGCCTGATTTATATGAAAGACTTTAGACAATAAAAACAGTCACTAATTAGGGGTTTCACAGAAATCACAAATAATTTGGATCAAAACTCGTTTCCAAAACTCTCGAACTAAGCCGAGGTGACACAGAAAATTGAGATTTTATCTTTCGGACATATTTCTGGCAATGCAAAATTTGACATGTAAATACAAACCTAATAAAACAAATTAGTAGTATACCTTACATACCGTTTATTACTAAAAAAAATTTATAATTTGAATTATAAAAAATGAAAAGTTTTATTGAATATCTCGACAAATATTAAGGGATTTAATACTTGAGTTTGTGTCACCTACAACCAGCCTGTCTTGTTTTTTTTATTGATTTCGGGTGGTTTGCTTTTCTTTTGAGCCACTTTTAACGTTGGTAAAATACAATAAAAATCAAAAACAATTGTTTTTTTGCTGAGTAATCAATTAAAAATTTGAAATACATAAATATTTTTTTTAGATTTATAAAATAAATATCAAAAATATTAGTTATTGTTTTAAATTTTTGCATAAAAGTCAGAAAACAAAAGTCATTTCCATAAAAGTGTAAAGTTCACTATGTTACAAGCTGTTAAGTGCCAGTACATAGCAAAACTCGTTTTTTTTTTAGCGGTAAATGCAGATTTTGGGGTGTTCCCCAAATTCCAAGTATGCAGTTTTGCGACATTCGATAAGCCCTAGAAAATCACTATCATATCCCAGGGTTTTCAACTTCATTCCAATTTGTAACACAGTGTAAACAGTACCTGCTGAATGGACATGATACTTTTTGCACAAATCCGCCTACTACATATATGATAACTTTTTATTAAATCAGCCTACTATGTCTTTTAAAAGAAAAGAAAATTCTAGAAGTATCAGTAATCAGAGTCAGGTATCACACTATTTGTACGATACATTTTTTGTGATACCGATACCAAAATTTGACGTTTCTGATTGTCGAAAATTTCCTGCTGAATGTAAAAAGTAGTAATCAGGTATCATGAATGGTGATCAGAATTACCTACTGAATGCCCCAAATTATGATCAAATCCGATCACTGTCATATAGCTGCCATTTCTACATTGTATACCATATAGCTGTCATAATTCGAATGGTAAATACAGGTCTCTGGAAGGGTATAAAGTCTTTGGCGCGGCATAAGCTAAGCTAAATCTTTTTTTTTTTGTAAAACGAGTTTAAACGCTTTTTATTTCAGATCTGTCCTAATTAGGACATAATTGTCCCCTTAAGGGAAAACTAATAATTTTCATGACAATACTTACTTGACATTGTGAATATTTAATTTCAAAGCTAAATATTTACGTATATTTTTATACCCAAAAAATAAAAGTAATTATAAATAAAATAAATAATATAATAAAACAGGCAGAAGTAGTCGTAGCAGACGCCAAAAAGTATATATATTCTTGATCAGCATCAAAAGCCGAGTCGATATAGCTCTGTCCGTCAGTCCGTATGATTGAAAGGATCTTTGAGATTTACATTTTTAAAGCTACAGACTTGAGATTTGTCACGTGTGATGATTAAGAGAGTCCAGACCGATAGGTAATTTCAAATTTTGGATGAACCATCTTTCTCCCAAAAAACGCAAGAAACCCGTGATGACACCGTGAAAATTTGAACGCAATCGGATAATAAACACGGGAGTTATTCGAAGACAATTATTCCATATAGTGATCCTAATGTTTTTTGCATACGTGTGTATGTGTTCTAATGTGCTTGCATTGATATGTATGTATATTTATGTGTGTACATATATACGTGACCAGGTTAAGTCAGTTTGTATGCATATGGAATTTAACATTGTCCTTTACTTCCACAGGGTATTTTACTATCGGATCCTCCCGACTGACTGATATGCTTTTAACTTACAACAGTTACTGCTCTTGGTCTAAATTAAACTTCCACTTGACATAGGAAATTATAACGTGTCAGACGTTTTCCCCATAGATTTTACTGATTTATATCTTAAACGATGCGATGCCCAATTAACGTAGGTAATTATGTGAAAGGAAATGTTACAACTTTTTTCTAGAATTTTAATGTCACAAAAATTGTAAAAGTGCTTCACAAAAACCAAATATTTTTGAATCTAAAAGATACATATGTATCTGTAAATATAACTTTGACGCGACAAAGTTTGGATGCCCTTGCAGTGCCCTGTGTAAGCCGTCAGATTTCTTACAAAATTTGTTAGATGTTGATTTCGAACCGATCGTTCCTATGGCAGCTATATGATATAAAGTACAGGGTCTCCTACTGTCGAGCTTGCTCCACTATAGCTTACTGCATTTTTAGATATACTTATTAGCTTTTAGAAAATGGGAAATGTTCTACTCCAATTCTGTTTTGCCGTATAGTATTCTTTTAAGTATCAAACATTTTTGACGCTAAGTATTTGTAATTTCAGCCTAGCCTTAGTACAGCAAGCTTGTTGTACTTGTGATATAGTCCTCTCAATTTATGCTACTTTCTCACAGTCATTTGTGTCGTCGTATTGTGATGCACCGTGACACAAGTCGAATATGACCGTCCATTTAAGTGAACCCCCAGACAAAAGAAAACAAACATGTAACACAAACAGATTGGTTGTGTTTAAAAGAAATTGTTATTAAAACCTAAAATCTTCAGATCTATTTGGAACATCTGACAGTCAACGTTTAAGTCTAAATCGAATTGATGAAATAGTTTGACAGCTTTGACAGCTTTTGATTTTGCAAATAAGTTTGTAAATGTTATAGAAACACCCTGCCAGAGTATAAATACTTCGACTCAAACATAAAATCATGATAGATTTGAGGGACACTAATAAAATTAGGTCAAGTTTTGTGGTATTTTGCACAAGACCCTGATGCAAATTAGGGTTGCTTCTTAGACAATTTGAGGTCACGTGTTTACATTTATGGTGCTTATTGAGTTAGGATTAGTGTGTGGATAATATTATCGTCAGATTTAGGGTAGTCCGCAGTCTGTTTATGCCATCTGTTTGGTCAGTTGGGTTTTCGGTATAATAAGGGCTCAGGTATATCAATAAAACACCAACTTACCCCCTTTACCTGCGACGCAATCCGTCGTTTAACTCTGCTTTTCAGTTAATATAACTGTCTCTTTCTTAATTAAGCGTACAATACCTGTGTCATTTAAACGCTACTGTATGTACCTATATCTCTCTCTTTCTTCCCCACGCGTACAGTGGAGAAATGCAAGCGACGCTGGCGTCAAATCCGAACCGATTACGTACGTTGGATAAGCACGGAAGATCATCGACAACGCAACGGGCTAAAGAAACCCTCATTTTACTTGGCCGACGAACTAAAGTTTATGAAACGGCACCTGTCTCTGTCAGATCTTAGTGAGCGTGAAATGACTTCGTCCGAGAGGGAGCGGGATAGCAAGAGCAAGAGCAAAGAGCCGGCTGTAAAGGAAGACTATAAAGACAACGAAAAGGACAATTCAATGGCAGTCGATGAACAACCGCTGTCAAAGCTAAAACAGACAGCGAAGACTCAATTAGAAAACGAAGGCGATAAGACAAAGATAAACAAGAAGAGAAGTCAAAAGTAGAAGAGTCAAAGGAATCAAAGTCGACGGAAGAAGAAAGCTTAAAAAAACTGAGAAAAAGGAAAAGGTGGAGGATCAGAAAGAAGAGGAGGCAAGCAGCGAAGACGAGAAAAACAGTTCCCACACCGACGAAAAGAAACTCTCGGAGGATCGTGGGACACCCGCTAAGGGCGGGCTAGGACCGATTGCCGGTCCGGAGTTCTTTATCAAACAGAGAAACAAAGGTTTTCCAAACTGTCTTGTCATTGGCAAGAAACCACCATCAGAGATTGCCCCTGCTGTCCCTGCCGTCTCCTTCGAGCAGATGGACGACGACTCTTTTGATGAGACGGCAAGTATTGGTGGGGGGCGGCGTCTTCGCCGGAAGCCCGCTCGGGAAAAGCAGTTGGCTATCCAAAAGACGACATCAGAGCAACGCCTGACGCGGCTCCAACGACGTAAATCGATGACCATTGCAGCTGCCAACAGCCTGCGGAGCTCCACATCCCCCGTTAAGATGACACCCTTGCCTAGAACCAAAATTTCCACAACGCCAACTGCAGCAAAAAATCAGCCAAAAACGCCTTCTAAGCAAACTACACCTAAATCATCTTCTGTGAGTTCCAGGGATGATATTTTTCCACGTCCGCGTGCTGTGGCGCCGACTTCACAGCAAGTGGTCTTAGCACGTCGTCCTGGCCAACAGCAGACGCAGCAACACTTGCCACAACCTCAGCCGCAACAGTCGCAACAACAGCAGCAGCAGGCACCAAATGTTTTCCCGGCGCGTCAACACAATGGCGTAGGACGTCCACCAGGACCAGCTCGAGTGACGGTTACCCAAGCCAAGCGTACCTTTGCCGTGCCCACGGCACAGGCTCTTCGTCCTCAAGGTGTCACAGTGATAGATCCTTTGAAGATGCCTTCTGTCTCTGTCGCCTCATCGACCTCTGCTCCTCTGCAACGACTTGTTTCCTCAAGTAACACCTTGCTCATTAGCACCACCAGCAGTCACGTTAATAGTCTCAACACTAGCACCATCAGCACGGCTACCTCCACCTTGGGATCTATCACAGCTTCAATCACTGCCTCCCCCATTATGAGCACAACTCCTCCGATTATGACCATTGTTAAGCGTTTCGAACGCTCTACTCAGACGGAGAGTCAGGACATCTTTTCGGATGATCATTTCCTGGACTTGGTGCGACCACAGATGCGAGAGATGAATTCACGCCAGAAAATGCACTTCAAGCAAAAGATTTTTCAGGCATTGATGGAGACATTCGATGATGCCACCGACTTCCCCAACAGCGGAGAAGTCCAACACTTCAACATCAACACGCCGTCCGGGTATGAGCACGTCTCGGATCCAGAGATGCGTCTTGTCCGGGAGCTTGTTAGCATGGTTAGCGCTGCCAAGCACTCATCTCTAGGCTCTGAACTGGCTAATGATGAAGCCACTGGGAGCAGTGGGATCAAGGGTCCACAGCGAGTATTTAGGAAATCGCCGGGAGCTCCTGCCGGATCGGTAACACCAGGTGAGAAAGAAAAAAGGCTGTATCGCATACTTCCGATGACCCAGAAGGTACTTCCCTCGGGCTATGCTTATCCAGCTCACATAATGAACATGCGCAAGGACAGTATCGATAGCAACAGTAGCTCCCGGACAGTTCCTGGGGGACGTGCAAGCTTCATTGTACCCGGAAGCAGTCCAAAAACTGCACGCATACAGGATCCTTTGACCAGCTTGCTTGCCACTGGCCCCGGAATAGGAGGAGCTAGCAAGGCTTCGCCAGTTGCTGCAGTGGTTGGTGGTACTCCCAAAGAGCCCGTTCTGATCCGTCAAATGGGCAGACGGTACTCGGTCTGCGCACCCAGTACTGCCTCGGCTTCACCCATTGCCACTTCTTCCGGCGCTACTAATCCCGGCTCCTCGCCGGCCAACACAGTCGGACTGGAAGCTCTTCTCAAGCGTCGCCTTGCGAATCCCTCACAGTCCATGGTTCCGCCTCAGCAGCGGGCTCGCTACAATTCTCAGTTTCCGGGAGCTGGCGGACATGTCAGTGCGGTTTCTCTGGGCAACAGTCTCCTAACTCGTCATGCCGTCGCCGGCGCCCAGAAGCAGATTTCTCCCACAGGGGGCGACTCTGTTCCGCAGAAGGCAGCACAAGTTGCTAGCACTCAGGGAGGATCCTTCAACGCCTTTACCCCGCCCAATTCGGTGCGTGGCAACAACCCGAGCGGTTCGGCCTCCTCCACAACGCCTCTGAAGCGTAGCATGGTCATTGCCAATGTTAAAGGCAGCTCCCAGCAAAAGTCATCCTTATCGGCGGCTCGTCCTAACTCCCTCGCCTCAGCCTCCCAACAGGGCAAGTCGACTTCAGTTCCCAATGTGGCCAATCTCTTAGGCGACTATCGTCCCCAAAACCCAGCTCAAACTCAAACCAAAACTTCAGCCCATTCCCAATCCCAGCCAGCCAGCTCTGCTGCAGAAATGGATCATGAGGCGACAGAGATGGCGGGCATAATTGCAGCCGATTACTTTGATATGAGTCGCCTCAAGCGTGAGCCACATGACATCGTAGATGATGACATATTGGGCATGTAGTCATCTTAAGAAAAAGAACTACAACTACGAAATTGGAAATTGGAATTTCGTAGTCTTTTTATATACATTTTAAGGCAAAGAAAACTAACTTTTTGAATCTATTATCAAATCAATTGATATACATATTATTTTCATTTACTATTATAAGGACACACATATTTACATTTGAGAACATATATAAATGTTTATGCTTTGTTAAAAATGTTTATTCAGCTTCGAATACTGATTAACTTGCGTCATTGAAGACAAAAATATTAATGCTTACTTTGTAATGGTTTATCCTATTATTCAAATAAAATTTGTAGCTCTAAAAATCGGTAAACTTTTTCTTGGGTTTTTTGGGTGTAGGGGGTTGGTCTATAAAATATCCTGGAGACAGCTGTGAGATAACTCAAGTGAATTTTCTACTACAATCTTTCTGGATTTATGGGAGTGCTTGGGCAAAAAAGGTAAAGCTCTTTTCCTTATTTGAAGTATGGTCTGCAGTTTGGAAATTGGCACAGTAACTAAATAGAGTAAAATAAATTGCTTAAATTAAAATTCAATTCACTTAGCTGAAAGTTATGGTAGATTGGTTTTGAATTACTTGATTATTAATGGGGTAAAATTTTTCTGTATTAACCATACATAATAATTTGACTTCTCTAGCGCTGTAGAGGTCAATAGATTATTACAGAAAACCAGAAAATAGTGTTAATAAGAAAGATGCCTCCATTTTTAGAAAATCCATACACTCTTCATTGTACATTTTTAACGGAAATAAATAATAAAATAGGGGAGAAAACGAAGAAAGTAAATTATCTATAGTCACGTCCTAAGGAATATTTATCAATTTCCACCCCTTAACACTTTATTGCTTATCAGTTATAAGATCCAAGTGTTTGTTATACAAAAGAACTATTGAGATCGGGCAAAGCACACGTCAAAACTTTTATATATAGCATGTAGATTCGCTATATTTCTGCGGGTTGGGGAAGAATCTTATCTGGAGAGCTCACGCCGATGGCTTGTAAATTAACCACTAATTGATAAGACCAGCCTATAAAAACGCCTTACCAATGGGTTTGCACGTTTAGTGAACTCTAAGACAGTCTACAATGAAATACCTAGCAATTATCGCAATTCTTCTGCCCCTCGTCTACGGTGCTGTGGTGCCAAGGACCCAACAGGATGATATCGATCTGATTCCCGATATGTCCACAGTTGAGGATGGTAAGGATGTTATTGCAGTGCCTGACATGTCAGTGGCAAGTGATGCCGATGATGCCATGCCCCGCGATTCCGAGGCTGAACTCTTAAAGGTTGATGGTTCTGAGCCACAGGCGATTGATGAAGAATTTGCTGTACCCGATATGTCTGTTGCTGCTGATGCCGAGGATAGTCAGAGTAAGTTTCGAGTTCTTAAGGATCGGTCCCATCTAACTCTCGATCCCATTAGTTGCTCCGATCAATGCTGATGCAGATCTGGTTCCCGATATGTCCGTTGTCGATGATGCTTTGGATAAGGGTAAGTGTGCCCCGTTTCTCTTCCGCTGTTCCCTTTTTGATCCTTTGCTCCATATTAGTTGAAGCCGATGCTGATCTGGTTCCCGACATGTCTGTGGCCAGCGATGCCGAGTAAACCATGTGATTAACTTTACTGATAACCAAAAAACCTCTCCTAATTATAGCTATGTATAAGTGTATTGTATTTTTTAAGTTTTTTATCAGCAGCATTAATAAATTATAAAGGCTTAACGAAATCGGTGCGTATTTATTTCATTATCGTCTTTTTTATTCATTCCCTCTTATCAGTCCGAGGAATTTGAGTACTTTTATTTATAACCTTTTTTTTTATAGATTAATGAATTGTAATTTATTGTCAGTTTCCAGCAATTATCTGGTAAAGGCACGTGTGCGAATTAATTAAAAATACTTGAAACAGAACTCTTGCTTAGTGGGATAGTAATCAAATTAAACGAATTTTGTATAATTTTTGTAAAAATGTTATTATAAAGCCATTTTTTGAACTTTCCTTAAGGTAAATATTAACATGCTTCGATCTGTACAGCTATAAAGAATTTGTTACAATCCAGAAAATATGTTACTATCACCTTATTCTTCTTGCCTATGAAAATGAGTTTAACATCGATTGAACGTAAATAAAAATTGGATCTTTCTCTGATTTTCTTGAATTGAATGTTGAAATATATTTCCTTCTTTAAATATGTAGATAAAAAAGGGATACATTTACCTGGTTTACATAAAATTTCTTGCTTTTCGGATTCATTTTGTTTAGCACATAGTTTATAAATATTATTCTTTACTTTCTCAGAGCAAAACTTATCCCAACCCAAATACATTTAACTAATGCAGCTCCTCTGTCAATTACAACAATAGCAACAACAATAATTAAATAGTTCTCTATTTAAGCAGGCAATAACATTACTCTACGTTCGTGTCGAGACCAAAAAACTGATTAGTTTTGCGTCATGGTCGGAGGTTCGTTTAGGTTCCCGTTTAGCAAACAAAATTAGTTTGTTTTTTTCTTCTCTATTTTACCCTGCTTTGTTGTTGATGTTGTTGTATTTTTTGCTCTTTTCCATTCGCTATTGTGTCGCTGGCTATTAATAAAAAGGAATTAACGGCAAAAACCGGACCCACACACAAAGTGCCCCTGATCCCAATGAGGCACATGACCATAAACAACAAGCCACATAGGTTAATGGAAAACGCTTTGAAGGAGGGAAGAGAGAGAGAATGAAAGAGAGAGAGAGAGAGAGAGAGAGAGGGACAGTGGGATATGCTTTTGTTGTCGTTGTAATTTTCACACAAAAGCGCTAAAGCGGCTACTAAATTACGTGCTCATGTGTTCTATCTAGTTCAGAGGCAACCGCGAGACGCGACATGGACCCAGACCCCCGCTCCCTTTCCCTCTTCACAGCCACTACTGAAACCCCCACACAAAAGACCAAATCGCATTTGGTGCGCTAATGAACCGCAGTAGTGGACCAGGCCAGAAACAGAACCAGTACCAAAACCAAAACCAGAATTAGACCAGGCCAGGACAGACCAGACCAGACGAGGAGTCGACATCACATCGGCTTTAGTTCAACTACCTCTTGCCGCATATTTAAACGTAAAAATACCGTTTAAAAGTGTAACAATGCTGTTAACTACTGCAACAGCCCGTGCCACATAGAGCACGGGGCAGAGGCAGGGGCAAGGGCGTGACACGCTGTTGTAACAAAAGTCGCTTGATTAAACAGAGTTACAGAGTTACATACATACATACATACATACATATGTGTGCTTTGAAAAGGATAAATCAGTTGTTACTCGTGCAACTAATTGTTGCATCAGCAAAGTTCAGTCAAACAATCTCCCAATTGATATGTGATCTCTTAAAAGGTTCTTCCCCCACTTCAATGCAATCTCTCATATTTCAGTTCGCGAATATGAATGAAAGTTAAGTAAACAAATAAATTTGTAGCTTCTAGACAAGTCTAGATAGGGTAAGAGAATTGAATTTACAATCTCATATTTATTGATAAGCTGGTGCTCAATAAATTAAACTATGTGTTTGTTTATTAAGTGACTTGCTCTTACGTCAATTTTTGCTGCTAGATTCATTATTTAAATGAATTCATACATTTGTTTTGTATTTGCTCGCTTTTACTCATAAATTCCATTTCTCCTTGCCTGTTCATTTATGTCGTACTTCCTTTGGTCCACTTTGACATCTCAAATCACTGTAGTCATTGAAGTAGGTTTTATTTAATTACAGTCTCCTATATCCTAAATACAGAACACACAATTGATATGTGATCATTTTTTAAGGTTCTTCTCCTGTTTTAACGAAATCTCTCAAACTAATATGAATGAAAGTTGAGTACACCAATCAATTTGTAGACTCTAGTCTACAAGTACATAGATAACGGGGCCGCATATTTGTTGATAAGCTGATGCTCAATAAATTGAACTACGTATGTTTTTGTTTATATAGTTTCTGGCCCTTAATTCAAATATTACAACTAAATTTCCTTTTAAATAACTTAAAAGCCTTAATACAACTGTTTTTATTACGCTCACTTTAGCTTATAAATTTCTTTTCTCCTTTTCTTTTCTTTGACACTTTCTTCGGTTCCACTTTCAGACCACAAAGTACTGCGGCTATTAATACAGTTTCCAGTTAAATACAGCCCGCAAAGAAATCCTAAATAAAATGCACACAAATAATTGCCAACTTCTTTTACTGCAGCCAGTGTAAACTTTGGTCCGGATGTGCGTCTGTGTGTGCATTTAGTTATTGACGTTATAGTACTTATCTTTTTATTCGTGTCCGGCCAGAAAAAAGTTTTCCAGAAAGTTCAAAGGCAAAAGTAAAAACGCAGAAAGCAAAACAGAAAGAAAAGCAAAGTTTCGTTAGAAGCGAAATGAAATTTCTTCAACAGCCGCTGAGAATCAACCAAAAGCGAAGTGATATGAATGGCGTGTTGTCACTGTTGCCAACTCTGAAAATTTCAGATTTTCTTTTCGAGTTGTCACATAACCCAAACCGACCGGTTTATCGAAATTACAGCCTCGAAATTTAATAAGAGTTCTATATGTTCTAATTAAATTATTTAATTATAAATTTAACACTACTTAATTCAACAAACTACGACTTTTTCATTACAAAAGTTGGCAGCACTGATAACAACAAACAAAATTGCATGCTCCCCAGACCACTTGAAAAATTCCGAAAGTGAATGAAAGGCGGCAACGTTGACGCCAGCAGCGAAATAAATGAAAATGCAAAAATGGAAGAAGTTAAAAGTTTTGTAATATGCTAGCGCAGTCAAAGTATATGTATGCTTGGGGAGTGGAACAATGGTAGGAAAGAAAAAACTGATGCAACAACAGCAGAAAAACAACATGGAAAGATTTCGAAAATGGCGAAAGAGCGTAAATACCGCTCAAGGAGAACAATGACAAAGAGAAATGTAAAGTGGCTAGTATGACTGTGGCTGGTATGACAACAAACTAAAGACGCCATTGTTATTGTAACATGTAGATCTTAAAATTGGCACGTGAGCTCGACTAAATGTGGAAACTGAACGTGCCAATCTAAGCTAGTAACTAGTAGAAAAGGCTACAGTCGAGAGAACACGACTCTAAAAGACCCTGTACTTACTCTGTAAAATATACATACCCTTGTATGTGTCATACATTGAACATGAACAGATTCTAAAACCAATTTTGATTTAGTTAGGATGTAGGGGAACCCCTTTAAATATTAAAGTACAGGCGGTCATCTATGTATCTGTCTTACAAGAGTAATTTTAAAGCTTGATCCTTGACCTGAATCACATTAAAAATATACTACAGCGCGGATCTGTCCTCCAAATCATCACGATCGGATAACTCACTAGGTAGTTGTTTTTCGTTCTTGACAAACTTAGTAGAGCTTTTTCACTTCTTAAGTACAGAGTCTAACATTAGTTGATTTCGCGAATCTTACGCTGTTGCTAATGACTTCCTTGTTGGCATTTGCCTCTCGATAAGATAATCTGTAAGTGCAACAGAAAACAAACAACAACTACAAACAACAAACAACAAGCGCTAAGAATGTTCAGCGAACACGCGATGACAACAGAGACGAGGAAGAAGAAGATACCAGCCAACCGACTTCGGTTTCTAGTAGTCTGGCCCACTGACAACAGATGACGCCACGCGACACAACAACTTAAGATAACAAAAACAAAAGCTTCAAACACAAAACAACAACAACAATAAGCAAGGCAGGTGACGCGCGCAATTTGAATCTCCTTTTCGGAGCAGACAAAAATAAAAAGTTTTGGCATTTTTTTCGACCGTCAGGAACAGTGAGAGGAGAAAGAAGAAAGCAGTTTGCGGTTAAGTAGAGACATGCCAAAATGACGCATGACAGTCAAAAGTGTCCAAGCGATTAGTTTAAATGCCAAAAACAACAACCACAATCCACAAGACAATCTGCAATGTCATTCTGACATCCCCAACAGGAAGTTGAGCAAAAAAATGACATCAAACTGCAACGAAGAAAACAGTACACGAGATACAAGTGGATAAATAAGTGTGGAATATAGAATGAAGGATGATTTGAGTGCGTTTGATTTATGATAGGACAACAAGAGGAATATGAGTGAAATAAAGTGAAGGTCAGAGGGTAATTTCCTGATGTGTGTAGATAACGATTATCTTATCATTTAAAGAGCAAATAATAAGATAAGAAAAAAACAAACTCAGTAGAAATTTTCGTTTTCCTTTACGCTTAAACACACACACATTTTTCTTCAGTCGACATCTCTTCTTTTTCTGTGTAACCTGTGCGGGGGTCCTCGTCTGCTTATATAAGATGCTTTTTATGGCTAACTGTAAATGGGGAAGTCAGACGTTGAAAACAATATGGTGGCATGTTGTAATCGTGATTACAGTTGTTATTGCTTCCAGTCTTGATGTCGTTGTCGTTGTTGTTGTAGTTTTTTGCCACTTTTGATTAAAAATAACGTGAAGTTGTTAACTGTAATGGCAACATGGGGGAAAATGTGTGGAAAATTGTCTGGGAAAATTGTCTAATATGATAGTTTTGTAGGATGAAGAGGCTCGGATTCCATTTTGTCATTCATTATGTTTTTATAAGCCACGCAATATATCCAGGGCTGTCAAGATAACACCACAGTAGGCACTTATTAATAAACTTGAATAATGCTGATCCCATTTATCATAGATCCACTCGCTCTCGACTGTAATCAACATTCATTTAAATAATCCCATTGCGAATAATGTTCATGTCTCATGAAATTTGAATATAAATCAATTCCACACCGCAAACTTAAATGTCATTCAACAATAATAAATAAACAGAGCAACAAAAACATCAAAGCAAACAAAACA
Source organism: Drosophila testacea (assembly GCA_035043265.1). Classification (NCBI taxonomy): domain Eukaryota; kingdom Metazoa; phylum Arthropoda; class Insecta; order Diptera; family Drosophilidae; genus Drosophila; species Drosophila testacea. The sequence goes on along the minus strand of JAWNND010000378.1, from coordinate 390,610 downwards.
GCAAAAGAAGTACGTATAAAAATAAACAAATAAAATATAAAATTGAAATCAGACGCAAATTGCGAATGATAAAAATAAGCGACTGTCAAAAGAGAATCGGCAACGATTTTCCCATAAAAAATAAATTATTTTCCCATAGAAAAGTTAATTTTTGCCATGATTTTTTTTTATGGCAATAACAATTGTCGTGACCCAACGCGACGCGACGAGACAACACAGTAGAAAATGCCGAGGACGATTCATCTTCGTGTGGGTGCACTTCAGCTATTTTTATAAAACCCTGTGCGGGTATATTAAGTTTGTTTAAATGTATGTAACATGCAGAAGAAAGAATGGATGGGTGTCCTTTTGTATAAACAAAAGGATCTCCACAACGGTAAGACCCAGCATCACCAAATTTGGCATTAACACATTTAAAATTTGCTGTCAGATCGAGTTTCTTTCAAAATTTTTGAAAACCTGAACTGGCCTGTTAGGTAAGTAATTTATGTGGTATAAAAGTTTGATTTTTATATATGTACATTAGGGCGGGTCAATTTTTTATGCGATAAGCGTATAGCAGATTCGGAATCTGCGATGAATTCTAAGAAATTTTTACTAATAAACCCCATGTCTAAAATGAATTCCTAGCCCCCGCCGCGATGCATGAAAATTTAAGGTTGTAGTACATTTTGGTATATTTCATGCTTTTCATGCTTCGCGGCGGGGGCTAGGAATTCATTTTAGACATGGGGTTTATTAGTAAAAATTTCTTAGAATTCATCGCAGATTCCGAATCTGCTATACGCTTACCACGTTTTTTTAGCTCCATACAAATTGACCCGCCCTAATGTACATACATTCTGGCACAGGGTATTCTACTGTCGCGCGCACTCGACTGTTATGTATTTTGTATTTATAATTTTATTTTTTCTGTTGGCTGAATAAAATTTAATTAGCCTACGATTGGTCGCAACGCGCAGCAATTGAATGATGGACAGGTGGATGAGGAGAGCTAAGAGCAAGAGGCGGCAAAGTTCAAGCTGCCGCAGATGATGCTTTGACATTTCGGCATTTTAACGCTTTAGCAATTGCGATTACTTAAAACGTGATGTATACTCTCTTACTCCTCCTCTTTCAATTCGTCTCTCGCTCTCTGCAGTTTTATTGCCTCCTTCTGCTATTGCTTTTGATATTGTGAAGCTGGCAATAAATTTTTGAATTGACGCCGCGTGAAAATACACTAATAAAATATGTTTTTACTTGCAATAATTTATTGTTTTGTGCATTGTGTAATTGTTATAGGTAGCAGCTGTTTTGTTTTTGTAAGCGTTTAAATTATATACATACTCAAATTGTCTAGACAACAGTGAATCAGTTTTGATCAGTGAGTGCGACAAACGATCCACAGAATGGTAGACCCACAAGGAAGAGTGTGTTGCCCGATTAGCTTATTTCAAACTAGATCTAGCATATTTAACAATGGAATAGCTTGTAAAATTTGCAAATAACTTATAGCCTGTAATCTAGCATATTTAAATGTTCATGTAGCCTATTCTAGCAATAAATGTATTCGTGACGTTAACGAAATATTTAAAGGTTTAAAATTTTAACAGCATAAAAATACCGAAGCTTGTTCTTTTATGCCGATTGTTACTTGAACTTTATAGTGCGTTTCAACAAGCGGATGCGTTTGCTGCAATTGGGAAAATAAGGCGACGCACGTCATTTGTCATACAAAATCAGAGGCAACTTATCGGTGAGGGGGAGAGAAATTTTTGTAAGTAACAAACAGGTGATAGATTATTTATTTGCATAATACCATTTGTTTTTAATACAGCTGTTACTGAAATGGACAACAGCAGTGATTCTGTGCCTTATGAATTTGTCTTCAGCGAGTACCTGCCAGTACCAACATGAATTCATAATCGATTTTATTTATATATCAATTTTTTGATAATCTGTAAATTTAGCTCAAAATTATCATAGTTCTTTACATACATACAAACAAAAACTTACTGCGGTTGTATTTTCCTGGTCCAAAGAGCCCAAAACTACCAGGCAAACTAAATTAGTAGTAAGCGTACATAAATAAATTTAACAGCACGTATTTGTATGTAAACATGTGTGCAGAGTGAGCTTCGGAGAGGATCAGCACTTCTCTAAGCAATGGACGCTGATTGGCACAGCTGTGATCCACAGAGAGGGAGTGCTGCCTATGGCGTTATACCTAGAGAGGACCAACAGGTCTCTAAGCAGTGGACAAAGATCCACATAGATCGCTGCTTAGAGAGCCCTTCGTTACGCATGCAGACATACAGTGTACGGTACCTGCAGCAGTTACGAACCAATCAGAGTGCGTAGCTGGACTTTATAATTGTAATGGAATTATGACGTCGCTTTAATGAATACTGTCGAATCCCGATAATTCGTCCCCCGCGAAATCGAAAATCTCAATAATTCGTTAAAAATGCTGTCCCCTTGAAAAAAATTCGTTAATTCGTAAAAATTTCATACATTTAGGTCCCCTCGTTAATTCGTAGTATTTTTCGCAACGCAAAGAATATTGAACCTCTCATAAATTGAAATTTTTTTTAGTAACCTCTTATGATTCGTAATGCAATGCAATATTTTTTGTTGTTACATCACCGTTGGATTTTGCAGACAGTTTGAAATGTAAAAGACCCGCTTATTAGAATTTAACTTTTTTGAGCCTCGTTTAATAGAAATCTCGATAAATCGAATTCCTACAAATTCAAATTGAACGATCAAGGCAATATTTGTAAATTTAACGGTCGCTCAATTTTCAACTGTTGAGGGACTTTAGAGCTGAATAGGGGTAAAAATCCTTGACGAACAATAACAACGATATAGTTAATGAAATACTGAATAAGTTAATTCGTTCATTTCGATGACCCGTTCATTTGAACTTATTCAGAACGAAACGACCTAATAATGCATTTACCAAAATTATAATGAAATATTTTAGTTTTTTGTATTGGCCATATGATTTTTGACATGAATATTAAAGAAAGATGTGCATTCTGCCTTCAGGCTTTGTTTAAACGTCACCTAATTATAATCAAGTTGGTACTGGCAGCGTAAGTACCCATGCAATCAGCTGACTAAGGATGCTGCAAACGCAATAGAAACACTTTTCGTATTTCTTGCGTCAGCCCTCACGCAACCAAAAAATCCCAGCTAGTGGAAATTCACTATTATTCAATATTATTGCTAAAATGAAAAAAAAAAACTTGGAAGAAATTATTCCGCGATGCTTGGATGGAAAGTAGAGAGTTTAAGGACAGGCTAAGGAAAATGACAGCTGACACAACAATAGCATACTGCTGCTATTACAAATCTACAATAACAGCAAATAGATATGAGACAGCATGCATGCCACACTCACACTTGCCACAGAAATATCTTAGCCACATTCAAACAAATGATAAATATTTTAGTGAGAAGGAAACCGATGACATCGGTGGCTTATTAACTAATTTAATTTAAATAAAAACCTACGGATTTTGCGTGTTTTCTTGCATTTGAATATAGCTTGTTTATCAGAATTTCTATTTTATATATTTTTTTAACTTATTTTAGCTTACTTTTACGTAGAATCTAGCTTATTCGGGCGCTCAACACCTGGAAACACTGGGTATAACCCATAGGCGCACCCACACATGCACAGATGTCGCTCAATTACGAAGACAACAACAACAACATGCAGGTGCTAGTCGCCAATGGAATGCAGAGAGGATGCTAAGAGCAAACACAATGCAAATGAGAGCTGAGTGTGGGCTTTACTTCCACATACATACATGCCTACGTATGAATGTAGGTGGAAGTCGTTTGATTCTAAGGAGTGAAAGAAAGATGGAGAACCAAATACACAGCAAAAATTGATGGCACCTGTGTATGTATGTAAGTTTGCATGTTTGCACATACAAATACCCCTTCCCTTGGCTGCTCTCTCCTCGAAATTTATGCAATTGGCAACTCGAAACAAGCTAACGTAAGATGCCTGCCAGTTACCAAATTCAGTTGCTGCTGCTGCGGCAACTCAATCCTTTTGAACGCCTTTAAACAATGCTGGGAAAAAGAGAAACGAAAGAGAGGGATGATATTTTCTCCTATAAGGGTATTTCTTCTGTTCGTGCAACGGGGCCCCCAATTGTCGATAAGTTGCCGTGGTGCAGTCAATTAAGCCAAGTCCAAGTCCCTTCCCCTCGAATCAGGTTGTTCACCTGGACAAAAGCTTCGTGTTCGTTGCATGTAAGTCGTGCTCTTTATGGCACATCCGGCCAGGCACATCCGCATCCGCCTCCTGTCGGAGCAGCTGTTTAGCAAACTTATTTATGCCACTTGCTCACACTTGAAATGCCCCCAAATGGCACGCCCACACATCCCCTACCCTGGCACTCAAACACATACACACTAACACATAACTTCTTTGTTTTTAATTTTGCTCTGAGGAGCTATGGAAAATTCCTCTGGCAAAATGAAAATTCCATTTCAAAATGCGCTTTTGCTGTTGCTGTTGCTGTTGTTATCCCGTCTGGTTACAATATATTTTTGCACTTGTATTAACGCTTTTGACTGCAAGTTACCGAAGAGGACGACACCGACGCCTCCTGAAATTTATTGTCATTGTTGTCCTGGCCAATATACCTACCCTGCTTCTTCTCGTGCTTCTGTCTCAGCTCCTGCCTGAATGTCCTGGCCATTGACTATGTCGGGGATTGTGTGGCGCATAATTAAACCCATTTGTTGAGAGTTTCGACTCCTCCGTTGAGGTCAATGAGGGCGATTTATTGTATTTTGCAGTTAGTTTATCGTTTGTATTGAAAATGCTGAAATTGATGAGGGAACGAAGAGCGGAAAATACAAGTACATTAATTTATATGGCAATAAATTGAAAGTGCGACAGACAACGCAAACATAGGGAAATCAATTAGCAAAAAACTTGGCAATCATCTGAACATAGTCGACTTATAGATAAGGTCAAGTGATATATGAGGAAAGTTCTTTAGGGATCAACATCATTTGAATGATGCCATTCTCTTAGTGGAATCTCTTTTTGTAATATATTCCACTTTAACTTGAATAAAAGCACAAAGTTTTCCACTCTAGATTTATAAGAATAAATGTGTGTGCTTTTAATTCTCATAGGCTCCATTATATCCCCATATAGGGCACCTAGTTTATTAAGCTTCAACAACAAATTAAGACGCTCATTTTTTAGCTGAATGCAGCTACATTTTCTTTGGAACGCCTTCCACTCGATTTATCACAATTTTCCGAAACATTTGATGCTACTCTTGAATCCTGCTGGATGTTTACACTACACTCGACTCTCTGCCCCTCCATCTTTCTGTCACTCGCGTTGTAAATTTAATAAATCCACATAATTAGTGTTGTAATTTGTCAGTTGGCCAAAGTTTGCCATTGGGCTGGTCTAGAAGTTAAGTGTGTGCCACCCGAAGCTTTGGCCACATTCATTAACACGTTAGTTCAACTTTTTGTTGTTGATCCCTTTTTTTGTCCTGCAAGTTTTGTAAATAATTTAAATACATACGCCTCATCCTGCTCCTTTTGAAATAAAACTGCAGCAATTTACGCAGTGTACTTAAACTTTCCTTCCTCTCTTTTAATGTTTGTTGCCCATTTACAACATTTACACTCTGCTTCAAAAATTTGGAAAATGTGTTAACGTACTCTAAAGTAGATTGCATGTTTCAAATTGTTTGTTGTCTAGTGTATTTTAATATCAAAAAGAAGAAGATGTAATAAATGTCTGCACACTTGTTTATTTATCATTTACACATACAGCACAGTACAAAAGTTGCCAATCCTACGTAGACACTCTCCATTTATCTATTTCAACTGCTCCTCTTTCCTCTTGTTCTTTGGCTCTCTTTTTGATCTGCTCTCTCACTCTCTTAGTGCTTGACCACGTAATGGAAACTTTCGGTATGTCCAGCCGAAACTTTTGGTTCACATAAATCCTGCTAATCGCTTTAGCTGTACAAAAACCTGACTGCTCTGAAACTCTCTCCACAACTCGAAACTCATTTGCATTTATCTGCTGTCTGTTTTGTCACTCTCATTCTCTCCCTCTCTCCCTCTCTTTCTCTTTTGCTTGCACTGCCATTGCTCCCGTGTGTTTTGGCTAATTGCTATGCCTGTTGCTAATTGTTTTTGTTTGTCGCCCTGCAGACAGCTGGGTAACACTTTTTCCATGCACTTACAACACTCCTTTTTTGTGCTTGCCGCCATTTTGGTTTAATGTTGAATGTTGGGCAACTTTTGTAACCTCCCCCCTCTGTAACTTTGTCTGCAGATGAGTCCTGCAACTAATTTCCGTTTTGCAACTCGTTATTCACACACTCTCAACGAGCGCCAAATAAACAAATGATATAAAAATAATAAACAAACATCAGCTCCAACAAAAAACGTCAACAACAATAGCAAGTACAATGGGACAATTACGGCAACAGCAGCCTTCAAATCGTTTGGAAACAAATGCAGAAAAAATGTACCAACAAAATAAAAACAATGGGGAAAATGCGTACAAATTACCCAAAACAACAACAACAACAATTGCAAAGCTGCTGCTGACAATGACAACAACAAGAAACAACATGAAGAACAAACAGCAACAAAAAAAATATGCAAACTGACATTTTACGAAGATTTATGCGTTTTAGTTGAGTTCTGTTGTGTTCCGAGTTCTTCTGCAAGCGAGCGAACAATTTTTGTAGTAGCATTTTTAACGTTTTTTCTTCCTTCCGGATGAGCCCGTCTTTTTTTGTTGTTGAATTTTTTGTATTTGTTGTTAACACTGGATTCTGTTGTGAGTCATTCAAATTTACATTAAATGTAGAACAAAATGGCAACACACAAAAGCAACAGTTTGCCGCCGATCGTTCAGATCATTAGGTCAATCTATTAAAATGCTAGTTGTTCTATCAAAAGATATTTAGAACTAGACATCAAATCAATATACATATTACCAAATCTACATCTAGCTAGCTCCAATTCCTACGATCCTGTAACTTATCGGATCACTGAGTTAATTTTGTTTTAAAAATCACTGCATGAATAAGTCAACAGTCAGTTACCAGCACTATGCAAATGAGCCCTTTTCAAATTATTCTGCTCTCCCCATAAATTGCATCAGAATTTTACAAACTATTTACAAGCTTGTGGTTTTTGCACCATAACAACAATTACAAAAACATTGAATATTTAATATGGTACTTTATAATAATAAAAAACGTGAAAAGGAAAACATACAAAATGAAAAAAGAGGTGAACTGGATTTATTTTTGTGAATTTGTCGGCACTTTTGAAAATGATTTTCACATCCAAAACAATATTTCATTTATTTACATGTTACTTTCGCAGTCCCCAACATGTTCCCCTATGCTGCTCCATTCTTGTGAGGGAGTCCTTTATATTATGCATTAACCTGCCGCTCAGCTGTCACCTGCCCCCTCCGTTTGTCCTGACATTGGCACGTGTCAAAAACTTTATTTGCACACGCTCCCCTCTTTACCACCCATAGGCGTCCTTTTTTCATAGGACCCAGAGAGAGGCAGATAGGGAAGAAGGGGGCGTGGCTGTTCGAGCGCCTCATTGGCCGCCATATTTGACGCCAGTTGAGCATGAAAATGCCATTTAACAATGGCGAGCGGCCGAAAAAAAAAACAAATAAATTACAACAAAAAGGCAAGCACAGCAAAAAGTAAAACAGCAAAAACAAAGTCAGCAACAATAATAAAATAAAAAAGTGTGTTGGGAAATGTTTAAAACAATGCAAGAGACCGTAACAAGCGGCAGTCTCTGATAGCGCAACAACAATAACAATAAAAATGTCAAAAAAGCAACGATGCTTAAATCAAATTAATGTGAAGCTGACTCGCACTTTGTTTTCCTTTATTTATTTATTTTTTTGCATTTCATTTGGTTTTCGAGTATGTTCTGAAATCGAATTCCACGTTACATTTGGCATTTGCAACTAAGAGTTTTCTCTAAATGCGCGAGAATCAGAACTGTTTCCAGATTGATTGGTATGTATTTTTGTTTTGTCGTTCAATTTATAACTTTAATTTTAAATGTCTTTACTTTTCTTTTAATGCTATATTTATAACTAACTAACTAATTTATAACTTTAATTTTAAATGTCTTTACTTTTCTTTTAACGCTAAAATACTTTAAAATGGCTACTTGAATTGCCCTAAAGTATGCAACGCTACTTTTATAATTTTTATAAAGTTATCTAATCTTTCTAAAAAGTTTACTAAAAATTAAAAGTATATTTTACGCTATGCTTATTATTATTATTGTCATGCAACTAAGGAATATAAGGAATATATAAAGCTGGTGGAACTAGGGAACTTCGTCTCGCCCCAATCCTAATCGGCCCATGTGTTTTCAATTGATGAATACCTATGTATACATTTTATTGGCTTTATATTAATATATTGAAGTAATTATTTTTTCGGTTTGGTGTGTTTTAAAGGTGGAATATGAAGTGGATTCTTAGTTCTTAAGCGATTTAAGTTATATATACTATTTACATTTTCCTTTAACTTATAACGATTTCGTATAAGATATATAATTTTTTAGAAATTAAAGTTACACTGCAACAAATAAATTCAAGTAGTTTAAATATGATGAATGCATAGGTAAAAAAACATCGTCACGTAAAATCCTGTTTCTTCTTTTTATTGTACATATTTCTAAATATCCAAGTTGTCGAATTGCAAACGAAATGGATTTTGGGAAAATCTTAAGCATTACATTGTCTTGCCCTTTGCCATGGATTTCTTTGTCGAATAAATTTTCATTTAACATTGTTTTTAAATGCATTGACTATGCCATAACTTATTATTCCTGCATAATGTGTTTGGAATGTGTTTATAATTTCTCTGTGTATTTTTTCCTCACAATTCGAGATTGATGATAGGACACTTTATACTTTGATAGGCTCGTGATAGTTACAAATGCTTTAAGCAGTAATTAAGATGATTAATGGTTATATGTACATGTGCATTTAATATACTGTAATTTTAACCGTTATGTTGTGCTGCACATGAGAATGAGCTTTACCCTTGAGCGGAAGTATTCGTGATGCTCTTAAATTCAGTTCAAATATTGCCAAAATGATTTACATTTGATTATCAAATGGACACACACATTTAATAGACCGCAACAAAGAAAAACTTGCTGAAATTGCAATAAAGCTTGTGCAATTTTAATAAACTAACTCTCCGCACATATCCTTCCCTCATCATCCTTTCTGAGTCCCTCTTCTAACAGGACTAATTCTGTAAACAGATGGCGACCAATATTTTATAAATAATTAGTAAACATTATTTCGCAACGCTGGCCATATTTAGAGATACCTAAAAGCACACACATGCAGGGTGGTAAAAGTGACAGAGGAGGGTGTAGGGAGGGGTAGGGAACTGGTTCTCCATTTAGCTGCCACAATATCCTGGCAACGTCAATGAAAGCAGCAACTTTGCTCGATAGTTTCCCATATAATTTTAATACTTTCTAATTGCATTATTCTGATGTTGCAAACGTGAGCTGGAAAAGTGGAAATTGTGAGGAGGATAACAGTTTGTTTATAGATTTTAAATAGAGCCCAACATTTTGGAAAGAGAAGTTGGCTGTTAAATGTGGCAGGCCAAAAACTAGACTCTTTTGTTGCTTGTTTTATATTATGATGTAATAATGGTATATATGCAGTATGTCTAATTGTATTTGGTCTATATAGTCATCAGTCATTCCATGCTTCAGTCATGTGAACTCTAGCGTTGTCTAATTTAATTAGCGCAATCGTAAAATTTCATTATATTTTATATTGTTTATATTGGCTTATTACTTGAAATGCGTCGTTAAATAATTGTGCAATTTAATAATATTAAACTAGTCAAAAGGTGTTTAAACAAATTCTGTAAATATTCACAATTTAAATTCTTGAAATATTTGAAAATATTAATTTTGCCAAGCTTTAAAGCTGAATTCAAACTGCAGTCATTTTTCTTAAAGTCTTGTTAGCTCATCAACAATTATATGTACTTATGTATATTCATATTATGTTTTTATTAGTTAATAATACTGTTATGTGTATTTGTTGACTGTTCAACTAAGATGGACTTTAAATGCGTACAATTACGTTTTAATGCCATTTAAAGCTTTTAATTTGCAAAATGTATTTTTTGGTTATAATTTAAAATGTAGCTTAAATTAATATACCTAAGATTATTTTCCAAGATTTCGGTTAGTTTTTGAGCTTTAAGTAAGCTCAAATGTGATCATTTAAATTTGGAAATTTTGCTGTCTTTATCTTTATTTAATTGAAGTTAAACCTAAGAAAAATCAATTTAAACTTTGTCGCAATCTAAAGCCTTTCGAAACCTGCAAATCTCTCCGCGTTTAATCAACGTTGGTCCGCTTTGTTGCCAAAAGGACAGTCTGCACCAGAGTTTCAGTGTTCTGGGACAAACTTGGAGCCAGTCACAGTCGCAGTCGCAGTTCTCTACTCAAACCCTATATCTTTATCCCGAATTCAGATCCCAGAGGTGCAGTTTAGTGAGCGCGTTTCCGTTTGAGCGCCATAATAAATTTGCCAGCGACTTTTTGCCAGCCAGTAGCGACAACTTGAATTAAAGGAGAAGCTCCCGATCCAGAAGCATCCGAAGGACCAAGAAATGTGGCAGGAAGAGAAGCATCAGCTCAGAGACCAATGCCTCATCTTGGCATTTTCTTGTCCCATGCCATGCGTCGCTTTGTTACGCTTGATTTACGCTAACAAGACATGAACGAATGGACATAGAGTCAGGGAGGACAGACGGGTAAAGGGGGAAGAAAGACAGGCAAAACACCCGGAGACATTTTAAATGTGGCGCAAAAGAACGATTACAGGTTGTCCCGTTGCAACCGCCACAAAACCACAGACAACAAATGGGATACGGTCGGGACAGGAGGCGAAGAAGTGGCAGAGGGATTGGGAGGTTTGAGGTCGCTGGCAACTGCAGCCACTGGGTGTGGGCGTGGGCGTGGCTTTTGCGGTGGGATAGGGGCAGTGAGGTGTAACCATTGCCAATTCAAGCGAAAAGTTGGCGCACTTTTCCATTTCCGAGCAGGGACCAAGCCAAGACGTGCTTCTAGTTTGTGGCAACATGGGCTGGACTGAAGGATTGCTAGACAGATGAGGGAGGTAGAGGTTGGAGAGGGAGTTTAGTAGGGGACTAGTTCGTGGGTTGAAAAATATCAGCAAAAATTGTCAGGAAATTACAGGAAAATGAAATAAATGAAGATGGATACGCAATTTGAATAGCGTTGAATTGGTTCAGCGCAGTTGACAGTGTCACGAAGAAGATGCCTCTCTGGGTGGTAAGTTGAGAAGGAAATAGGGAAAGCTGATAACGGTACAAAATGATGGAGTCTGCGAAATAAAGTACTCAGCCGCGGAAAAAGAAATTCTATAGGAATTCATAAAGATAATTTAAATTGAATGAAATGGAGATAGTAATGCGTAATAAGTTAGAGAAGGAATTTACACTCCTCCTCATCCTCACCATTGTGAAGGATAGGAACAATCTGACCTCATCCCAAATGACTTTCATAGTCGTTACCCCAATGTAATTGTAAATTTGGCAACCTATGGTAAATCTCAGTTCTAAAATCTCAACCAAATTACACGAGATGCAAATCCACGTCGAGCTAGTAGGCCAATTTCAGCCCCCGAATTTACTTATATGCGAGCCAATTTGGCTTGGTAATTAGCATTCGAGCATTGATTAGGGAACAGTCAGAGTGGGAGAGACAGAGAGTGGGAGAGAATGCCTTCCAGATGTTTCAATAAATTGGCACCCTGCTGATAAACAGAACAACAACAACAGAAAGGTCCCCTATTGGGGAATGTTTATGTGTGCGGGGGAGAACAACATGACCCCAAAGGATAACCAAGAACGCGTACTGTGTGCAGTCAATTGATTGTTCAGGCCAGGAATTGGTAATTAGACGTTAGCCATAACCGTTGGCCTTACAATTTCCAATCTCGGCTGCTCCTACAGGAATTATTAACGTGATAAGCGTCTGTTAGCCTCTTCAGAATTCAGAAGGCCAATAGACTCTAAAGGCAACTCTCAAACTTGCAGTTGCAATTCGTATCTCTTTGCTTGCTCGTTTCCAATTAATTTCCATTGAAAGCCGCTCTCTACTTATGACCAAAAGAAAAAGCGCAAATGCTTTAAACTTTTATGTGTGCAGAAAACTTTTGATCAACAGAGCGTATGATTAATAAACTGTGTAAGAGCTTAGATTTGTAAGCTGTAATTAAACAATATTCAAAGTTTATAAGCCTGTTCTTAAATTTAAATGAGAATTACATTTGAAACGTATGTTCATGTATTGACCAATTTGTTGGCTAATTCAATGAGATTATAATTCTGTTATCTATTTTGCACACTCACAACATTTATAATGCAATGGGAAAAGAAACAAAAGTCTCTAAAGAAGTCACTTGTGGATTTAAAAGTATTACTTCAGTAAGTATTGCTTTTTATAAGGGTATACATTCGTCGTTGCTTGTTGCTCAGCTTCTCGCCTATGCTTGTAATGCTCAGTGTGGGCTTAGATCGGCTTATGGCTGATGCCATGAACAATGCAAGAGTCTTCGACGCCTGTAGACATGGCGTATGAGCAATGCTGCATTTTGCTGAGGCAGCTCAAGAAGCTGCAACTGCTGCGACAGCACAAAATGCCAGCTAATTGATTTCAGCTTTCTCGTAGCAATGTTTTTAAGCACTGTTAAGCTCCTTTTCTCAGACTGACAAGGACAATGAAACAGCTGTCCATGCTGCGTTTAAATCCCTCAACAAAACATTTATTGACAAGTGCAATAAGAGAGGGAGGGGATATAGTTAAAGTAGAATCTGTAGGAGAATATGAAGTGGGAAATGTAAATACAGTTTACTGCCTGTCTCTTTCTGTCTTGTTGTACAAATATTTTACTAATAATATTGCAACTATTTCAATTGAATTATGAAATATGCTAGAGGAGGACCTAAGCTTTGTTTTTGATACACACCAAACACACACACACACAGAGCTCAATTATGCATACAATTTGCAGTTGCCTTAGACTCTGGCAATAGCAAAGTTACACAGTCCAACAAAGTACAACTAAAATAGTAACAATAAATAATATTTTCCTTCCTGAGATCATAACTTTTCAATTAATTTATTATACAAAGTATAATTTTAAATTTTATAAAATTGTTTGGCCTGTTTGCTTAACTATTTGTCTGTAAAATTGAGAAGATGTTGAGTAATGAGTATATGTACAAAGTTAAAATTGTATGCTAACTTTAGTTTTTAATCGGTTTAAAATTTTCATTTTTAATTTGAAAAGAGTTTATCTAACACAAAGTTTTTTTTTGTTAGTTTTAAATAAATGGATAATTGAACAAACTTATAAAATCCATATATAAAATAATTAATTTTTGAAACCAAATACTTTGTTGCACAGTTTAGTAGCTGTAACAGTGAAGAGAGCGAGAGAGAGACAGGGAAAGAGAGGGAGAGATATGCACTGGCTCTAGGGCGTCAGGATGCAGGCCGACAACGTAGTCTATAAATTAAATACCACAACAGACCAAAAACACAATGGCAAATTATTGTTGTTGTTGTTTGTGTTGTTGCTGTTGTTGCCATTGTTGTTGTTTGTCATTTGTCTGTGCGTGTTGTTGCGTAAGCGAGCGACAAGCGAGTGCCTTGTTTATTATATGAATACTCTCGCATATGGCGTAGAGAGATGCTCGTAATATTGTTAACCAGTGCGTATGAGTGATATTTAATTATTATGACCTTACGCATATTTCAAGTGGACCACAGTTGGTTACAGTTACATTTATTGGCAACGCAACCCACTCTCCAACTTGGCCAGCTTGTTAACTTATTTAATTATGACAATCAAATGTGACCAAGGAAAAGGGCCATTTGCCATTTTTGGCCAACTTGCTAACATAACTTTTTTGGTTTGTTTTCAATTAAACTGCAAAACTCTGTGGAGAATTGAAAGGAAGAGGAAGATGAAGCTGTATGCAACATATGTTGGTGGCAAATTGAATAAGTTTTGTGGGGAGGCACAAATTGATAAGCCTAGAGCTGAAATTGGCATTGATTTTGGCCAGTTGTGGAAGCTAAAGTTGCCCAAGTTTTTCCATGGATTGAAACGAGAGAAGGAAAGGAAAAATTGAAATATTATTTGACACTAGTTGAATAAGTATTTATAACTCAAGAATTATTAATAGAATGATTAAATGGTTTTGCTCACTTTAATTTCAACTCTTAGCTTTTTATATATCCAAAACTTTAATGTTCTTTTCTTAAAGCTCAAACAATGTAATTTGAAATGCAAATTTATCCCCTATAATTCAAATTATTCATACTTATAAGTGTGTGTCCTCCTTGCCTTTATATGAGTACGTTTATCATGGCATGTCATCAAAATTGCAATAGAGAATATGCCTCTCCCTTTCACTTCCTGCCCCTTGTAAGTTGACGCTCTGTACTCAATCGCCTGTCATTAAATTATGCATTTGCGCAATCACTTCCTAAAATATGCAAAGGATTGGGCGAGGTGCAATCAAGGGGGAAGCACGTTGCATGCCTCATTGTGATATAGCAAGCATCCGCGAATTCTCTGGCTTCGCCGCAAGTTTTCAAAGAGCTTGCCTCGCTTGATTTGCGTTCGTCCTGCATTTATTTTCCCCTCCCACTTCCTCTCCCCCATTTCCTCATGTCGCTCACACGCCGGAAGTTGATAAAGTGCATGGCGGCAGTCAAGGAAGGAATTCCGCGGCGTGTTGAGCGTATCTCTCTCTCTCTCTCTCTATCTATCCCACTCTGTCGCACCAGCATGTTCCCTTGTCGTGTCTTTATTAAAGTATTACACACATGCACAGTCGAGCGTGCGGAAATGCATTTAGACCACGCCTCCTTCTATGCACATACCTCCCACATTTTACCTCCCTCTCTCGTCTATTCCCTCGTCACATTGCAACAGATAAATTTCAGGCATTTGTTTTTGATTCACAATTGCAGTGCATCGGATTGCTATCGCAGCCATATATCATCATTATTTTCATGAGAAGGGGAGGGAAATAGCTATACTCAGTTTTAATTCTCTAATACATAATAAATGGCAGGGGATATTAGCTATGATGACATTGATGTTATTTTTATATAACTATTTAATGACAGGTAGCTTTTGTCAGTATAAAGCGTGTTATAAGTTAAATATAGAATAAAGTATTTATATACGGTTTTCGCAAGTTACGTTTTGTGTAGAATATTTTAAACTTCTTCAAATTATGTCATTTGAAGAAAGGTTTTAATATTTAATGTTATATGATAGCTCCAAAATTTATCATTTATTATTAACTTTGCTTTGTAGTGATAGAAATAAAATCATATTAAATAAATAAACAAAACAACAACCTAAGGCTCAAACTATCGAGCTGAGCTTTGGTTTTTTAACATTTTGAAAGTAGCTTTTAATAAAGTCGTGCCTTTTATTACACAGTTTATAATATCTTAAAGTCAAAACGTTCCTTGTTTACAATAAGAGTATACAAATGCTAAGCTTCCGTCAGTTAGAGTATTGCAGTTTCAATTTTTATAGTCTTTGTCTCGTTTTGCAGTTTTAATAGATATTTTTCGTTAGCTGCTGCCACATAAATCACACATACGCAACGTTGCACCGCGCACAGCGTTGACAGTTCATTAAATTTTCATCAATGGCTGCATTGGTGCGTGCTAAAATTCTCTTTTTTTATGTATATATATTATTTGCAATGGATTTGCTAAATTAATGCTGGATGCAAGCAGATTGCGTTAATTATAGCCCATAAATCAGCTGGACTTTGTGAAATAGGTGTGGATAAAGAAGACAAGGGAAGAGAAGGATATATGCAATGGATTTATGCGGCAAGTGCAAAGCAAACAAATGCAACAAAGCAATAACAAACAAGAGCAGGACAAATAACCACTGTCAACAGAAAGAGACAGGGCTAGATTGAGTGAGAGAAAGATAAGTAAAAGATGAACTAACTGAGCATTAAACATTATTTGAAATAACAGTGGCAAGGAAATAGTATATGTATACATTTCTTGGAAGGAAAGCTTATGAATCAAGACAAACCCAGCAAAAACATGAGCTATGTACCGAGTCCAATATAGATCAAACTTTAAAAAAACAGTACCACAAGTGGATCAATCAGGAATGATTTGAATTGCCTTTGACTTTGTAGATTGTGTCTCAAATCCTTTGCCAGTTTAAGCATATAAAAGCCAATCAATGGCTGCTCAACCAGCGGCAAATACCTAAAAGAGAACCATCAACTGCCAAATCCAAACAAAAATCAATCAAAAACTAACCCCGAACCTAACCACATATGAAAGTGGTCCAAGAGCAACCCAACCAATCAAAGAAAGAACTTCTTCCAGCTTAACGCACTCGGAAAAGAAGCAAAGGAACTTTAAGAAGAAGATGGAACTGGCACTTGGTTCAATCAAAAGTAATACACATTACAGAGAAAGAAAGAGACAGACATGTTTACCCTATCAGACTCCTTTCTCCCCTATTCTCTGTTGCTTGAACAGCTGCTGTGAATATACGATGTACGAGTATATCTTTGAAATTCAAAGTTATTTATATATGATGCGAAATTGGAATTGCTCTGAAAGGGAAATGCAGCGTTTGTCACGCCAGCGATTCATCATCGTCATTGCCATCCACAGCTCATCACCATCACCATCATCATCATCATAGACATTATTATCAACACTGGATTTAAATGGAAACTGTCAGATGGTGATGAACCAACACGTGATTGGGTTGTCACCTTGAGGAATATTACTTTTACATTTTTAAAATAAGATAAAAGAACCTTAAAAGTTTCTTTTGAACCGAAGCTCTTACAACCGGCTTGTGTACTTGTGCTAATCGAACGGGATTGTAAACCGAACAAATAAAATTATTTTTGACTAAAATTAAGTCAAACTCTTCAAAAGTCTTTAAATTTTTTTTGTTTTGAAATTTTTTTTGCCTAAAAGTTAATTAAAATTGGTTTATTAAACGAAGTCTTGAATTAAGGCACTATGGCTTAAATGATCAATCGAACCTTCTCCAAAATTTTAGAGGTTTGCCGGCTTGGTTTCTATTGCACGTTATTTTACAACTACTTCGATAACTTTCGATTAATCGAATTTCGTGATTTTCCGACCCCCTCTCTAGGGCCAATCTAGACAACTTCAAACGAACCATCTTCGATCTGGTAGAGATAAAACTATAATTTTACGATAATAAAAGGAATTAGGTGCTAATTCCTTTATTACGCGTATTTATAATTTTCGTAAGACGTTTTTATTTTGTGCTACTACTTCGATATCTTCCCAATCATCAAATAATTGAATCGTGACAATTCGTGACTTGTTGCGCATCTCTAGGGACAAACACTGAACCAGGACTACTTACGCTGACATTCATTTGAGTGCCAGGCGACTAGTCCAAAGATATTTTGAATATATCGAAGTAAAAATGTATGTGACTGCTGACGTTACTCCATTGCTCCCTCCTTCCTACCCCCATTACTTCCGTATTTGCCACAGTGTGTAGCATATCAAAGGCGCAGCAAATTGCAAAGCATTTCCCCTCTAGAGAGAGCTTGAATAGGGACTAACCAGAGGCCCGAGTTTGTTTGGAATGTGTGGAAATTGTCACTTGAAAATTGCCAAGTTGAAAAGAAGTGTCGATGCATTACTATGCTTGGGATTGGATAGGTTAGGGATTGAAAGTGGCAAGGGAAAAAGGACTCCTAAAGAGCGAATGTGTGTGGTCCTTTTGTTGTCAGTTGGTTTGTTAAGGTGCTGCAGTTCTTAACAATAGGCTATTTATCAGGAATACTTCACGCTCGCTCTTCATCTGTATCTCCCTCCCTCTCTCTCTAACTGTATCTCTTATTCTTATCTAATCTCGTAGCACACTCCTTATTAAATAAGGCTGTCAGTTCTTCATTGATTGATGAGTCCTTCCCCCTACAATAACAGCTGCTGTTGACTTGTCCAAACCTCTCTACCCAGAAACCAATTACAAAAATATTATGTAATTATAATAAGTAATTAGTCAAAGTCGTCTTAAAGCTACCCCTTTCCTTCTCTCTTCACCGCACACTTGCAATTAACATAATTAAAACGCAAATGAATTGAACGAAAAGCCTTTTCACGTTTACGCTCAGTTCGATTACGTGCAACGTTGCCATTCGCCTAAATGTAGGCAATGCTAATTTGCATATTTTAATATCGACAGCAAATATTAAATGAAGAAATTTTTGCCATTCGACGCCCAATTAAGACTGGCTTAATTTCCGATGGGTAGATAAATGCTTATATTATAATCATAATAAAATGTAGAGTAATTGAAGGTACGCTGAATTCATGTGCTGAGAGAAAGGTAGGTATATTAAATAAAATAATATGGTACGTTTTAAGTTAAAGTTAGTATATTTATCGTATAGATTATTGATTGTTTAAAACTATCGATTCAGTCTATAGGATGCAGTATCTTTTAGACGATGATTCTGGACAATTTTACCTTCATGGAAAGGCGGTTACAACATATTTTTATACCGTTTCCAATCTCATTTTCTTTGTTGAAAACGTTTGTGATAAAACTGTGTAAAATTAAAGGCTTTCGCAACTTTAAGTACATCAATATTTTATCATAATTTTGTTTACAAGAAGTCCTTCCCGGATATTATTATTATTTTTTTTATTTAACACAGTTGAGTAACCAGAAAATCCCGGACAATGCCGGATTTAGACTCGCTAGTTTGTATGTCCATATCTCTGAGTTATTAGTACTACCAGCTGTCGAAATATTTGACAAACATAAATTTTAATGACAAACGCGCATAAAATGTAAATCAATGATATTCAAGGGCCTGTCGTCCTAATGGGCCTCTCTTCATATAGGGGTGGTCCCACCCAGTTGGTAGTGATGTGTAACATGCTGTTTTTATGGGAAATTATGGAAATTGATTGCCAAGTGGTTGCCGATGTGGGGTAGGAGTTAAGAGGAGGGAGTGGGAAATAATCGCGTGAAAAGTTTGTCAACATGAAAAGCGTAAAGAGAACTTCAAGTTGAAGTTGAAGCAGAGTGATGTCTGACAAAAAGAGGGAGATAGGAAAGAGGAAAGAGGGAGGCTGTCACTGACATTGATGATGACGTTGGCCATGGGTGTTGACAATGTTTGTCAACAAACAGGCAGGCAGTTTGACAAGCCGTCCCCAAATGAAGACAGGCAGCTGGAGGGGATAGGAAAGGAGAGAAGTAGCAAGAGATAGGGGAATGAAGGGTTATAAGAAACAGGAGGACTGGAGATAGTGGGCGTTAAAGTTTACAGTCCCTCAAGTGAAGAGTTTTTCTTTTTCAGCTTTTCCATAATGAGCTGCACTTTGCTGCATTTAATTGGTGAAGGGAGTTATGGAAAATTAAAGGAGAGAAAGGGTTAGAAGAAGCGTTCATTGGGACTGGCAATTAAAGGAGAAGTTGCAGAAGATGATTTTTTGGCCTGCGTTTAAAGTTGCCAAGTGGCCAAAAACTTTACCAATTGCAATGCGAATGGATGCGATAAGCGGCACTTTCCGGTCTTCTGTCTGCTAGAGCAATTAAAGACAGAAAAGTTTTACACCAAGAGGAAAGCCACAAAAAAAAGAAAGGGAAGCTGTAGAAATAAAAAACAAATTGCAGAAAAAGTAAATGGAACTAATAGAAAGTATTGAAGAAAGGGAAGCGAGTTAAATGGGAATTGTAAATGGAAACATCTTAGAAGAAAGGAAGGAGGAAAGTAAGAATAGACAAAGTCATACAATAATTGATGCCAGCATCGATTAATTGAAAAATCGACCAGTGTAATATCTCAGTTTAACTAAGGGATACAATGATTGATGTAAGGGTTGATTAATATGGAACAAGTGAGGAAGAGTTAATAGGAAAATGTAAATGAAAGTTTATTTTATTAGAAGAAAGGAGGAGTACAATACATGATTGAGACCTTTAATTATTGAAGTAAAAAACATGTTTGTTTAAAATGAATTAATTAGTTTTATAAACGATGATAAGAGAGATATAGGAAAGAGCTAACATATGATGCTAATTAAGGAAATGTTGCAATTTAAACCAGTCTTGACTTTTAATGTGATTCACAATCTATCTATCTATATCTCTTCTAAATATTAGAATTCTGTTTCTTGGGAAAATCGAAAAATGTAAATACAGAAATAAATAAAAGACCACATACATACTTTTTTGATTGATAACACTCGTATCTCCGGTATTTCACAGCTCAACTGATTCTCAATATTCAATTAAATTCAAAATTTATCTATGTTCTTTTTGTCTAACCAAACAAAATTCGCCATAGTTACCACAGAGCAACTGAGTTTTTCCCATTGACAAGATTATTTTTTCATTCTGCCTAACCAAAAAGCCAAGTTACTTTTCTCTAAAGATATTCAATGCATTTTATGCAAATAAACTAAACTCACTTTACCCTGCTTTTCCCCTTTTTGCTCTATTTAGTCCTTTCACTCCCTAACATTTACTGAATATAATGAAAAAGCATTTTGAATACCAGATAGGCAAACATTTGAAAAATGCACAAGAAATGCATAAGAACGAATTAAAACCATAAACTATTTGCAATCACAAACAAGAAAAAGCATTTTCCATTCTAGAAAAGTCAAAATGAAGTAAATGAAAAAGCATCGAAATAAATTCAGCATGAAATGCATATAAAAACAATAAAATGGAGCTTCTGTTGCAGTTGCAAGTTGCATTAAAGAAATTAAACTTTTTGTACTCAACGTCTGAAGGTGTGGTTGACTATTATGGGTATGGAAATTGGTTGTAGCTGTGGTTTCTTTCTTGGTTCTAGTCCTTGTCCTGTTTGTGATCCTGCTCCTAGTCTTGGTTGTTGGTTCTGTTTCTAGTTGTTGGTGCTTTTCAATGCTTGGGTAAACAACTTAACAAGTTGCCTGAAGGCGCCAGAACCAAGCTAAGAGTCGATTCCAGTCATATTTATGTTTTTATACCGTGTGGGCGGTTGCCACGCCCATCAGGTTTTTGTCAATTTCACATGCACAACGCTTTCATTGCCAACAACAAAGTTGACGTCGACGACTCCAATGAGAATTGTGCCTGCAGGGCAAATATCCTGCGCTTGAAACGTGCACAAGTCCTGGCCAACAGATAGAGAAAGCTACGGATACAGATAGAGACAGATAATGAAGGGGCATGTGTGAGATAGAAAGAGAGTTGCATAGGCCAACAAACAAATAAGTAGAATACCAGGCAATGAGGCCGTCTTTGAGTTTGAATCAGAATCACAATCTGTATCCTTACGTCTCTTCGTAGTTTCGTCCAGAGTTCTGAACACATGAAAAGTCGAGAAAGTTATCAGAATTCATGACTTGTTTTCCAAAGCTCAATTGCAGAGGGTAGCTTAGTTATGTGTGGCAGTTTGTAACGCAAAAAAGTTAGGTTTAAGCTATTTTAATTTACAGAAATAAAAATTGTAACGGGCTGCTACCGTACCTGGGATTTTGGTTAAAATATCTTGGACTACCAACTGTCTCTATTTGAAATATGTATATGCGGCTACACTTATCAATCAATTGTTGTTAATTAAAGATGCAATTACTAAAATGTAAAGTTTATATGTTTTTAATCAATTCAGGTTTTTGTGAAAACTGCTAAATATAAATTAAATAAATAGTACCGGATAACTGGTTTATTTCCTTAGGTCACCAAGGTTGCCTGTGGTGACTCGGAACCATTCTTAAATATTATTTTCTGTTTAACATTTGGAAAAGCTTAGAACTCATTTGCCTTTCCGCTGTTTTTGTTAAATCCCATGTAACTTGAAGAGCAAATGCAAGAAATTAATAAGTTAGTTTGCTTAAATAACTAATTTTTAATTTATATTTTGCATATACGTTGCATACCTAAAAGTATTTATATTTTCTTTACTAAAATGCGGTCACGCTTATTTTAAGAAGAAAATTTCACATTTTAGAACGAAAAACTCTTTATCTTAGATTTGATTTCCTGTAGTTAGAGTAACTAGCCTTCTATATATGGTACCTTAGTTTTTTTTTGTCGACGACTGCTCAATGTGTGCCCAGGCGACTGCTGCTTGCAACTTGCAACAACTAGCAGCAGTAGAAAAAGCAAAAGCTGCAACAGCAAAAGCAAAAGCAACAAAATGCAAAATGTGATTTAATGCGCTTTGGTGTCGCATGCTAATGAGGCAAGTTTGTGCAATAGTTAGACTTGGACGTAGTATGTACTCGTAGTTGCAGCTTTGTGGCACGTGCCGAGCAATACGAGTTGCCCTCAAAGTTGCACGACACACAGAAAAAAAACCAGAGCCTATGTTGTTGTTACTGTGTGCCTAGAATACCTAAGAATTATTATATGCTAAATAGTTTTTCACTGGCCCCAGCTTTGAGTTATAGAGTGAACCAGAGATAACGTCGTGCTAATTCCGTTGCACGGCCTTTTAACAATCCTCCCATCTTGTCAAACTCTCTGTCAAAACGTGACTCGCAATAAGTGGGTCTAAGAACTGCTCAAAGTTGACAGTTCATAGATCATAGATCTCTCTTAAATCTAGATTCTAAAACGTTCAGTTCCCAGTAAGTCATGAAGAAGTAACTGTGCCTGTAACTACTTACTTCAAATTATTGTAATCTGTATTGCTAATGTTTTTTCTTTTTAGTTTTTAAATGAACATATATAAATATTTATTGCTGAAACCATCTAGGAGTTATGGATAAAAATGTGTCAAATCGAATTTATTTTATTATTTTTAATTTTTAGATTATACAACATAAATACTAGTTAAAGACCATTCACTATAAATGAAATCAGCAAATAATTTGAGCACGAATAAATGTAAAAATAATTTAAAATATGTTTTGTTCTTTTTAGGAAAAGAATTTCATAGTTAGAATAATAGGTTTGTTTTATTTATCTTAAGTTAAAAGGATACATATTTAACAAATTGTTATACTTTTCTATAATTATATAACTTTAAATTGTTATTTTTTTGATTGAAGTTGAAATTGATGTTTCGTTTGATTAATTGTATGGTTAAGAAAGTAAATTAGTCAAAACCATATACAAATTTTTACATCAATTTTCACACTTGCTTAGCATATTTAATAAGCAGTTGATTACAAATTGAGTGACTTGACGTTAAATTTCCTCCAATCGATAACATTATAATCGATTTCATGCGTCTGTTATGATTATTTAAGATGAATTTCCGAAACCCGTCATTAATCTCTCAACAAATTGAACTTCCACAAATTGGCAGCTTGATATCAACCGTGAGACTAGAGTTCGTATAATTAATAGCTCAAACATGTTCTCCATGGTTACTTTTCAATTAAACGCCCAGCGCAAGAAACTCAACTGAAGACATGCAACCAGGGAACGTGGAGTCAACGACTTCTTTGGCCATTTAAAGCGTGGCATGCCGCATACGAGGGGCACGCACTTTAAGGTTCAAATCAGAGTCATGTGGGAGAGGGAGTCGAAGGGAGGGGAGATTTTGCAACTGCCACAGCTTGGCGCAGGTAACGCTAACTGATAATCACTCAATTTGCTTCGAGGCACAAAAACTATGAAGTTCACTCAACTTGGCTAACAACATGGAGGAAGAAAGTAGGCGGAGGGAGAAGGGGGAAACCAAAAGCAACGAAAGAAGCCAACGCCTGTGAGGCATTTAGAATAACAACAAGAAGTCGGGGAAAATGTATAAAGATAGTGTGAGAGAGGGAGAGGCAGGGAGAAAGAGAAAGAGTTGCACCAAATTGGCATTACCGTGTAGCAAAGTGAGCAGCTCTAGGTAGAAGCTGAGTGGGTTAGGAGAGAGGGGTAGGGGTAGCTAGGGCATCTGCCATGCAAAATAAATGTTGTAAGCGTAAACATTGCTTAGCGCTTGCAACAATCCGTGGCAAGCATCACCGTCAGCTGAGGCAAATGCATAATGCAACCACAGAAGGTTGAAACTTGCATCTCGAAAAATGGGCGAGGAAAACAACAACAACAACAACAACGAGAAAAACAAAAGGAAAAACAACATAAATGGAAAGCACAAGAGAAAAATTAGTTACGCCAAAAGCGAGTCGACGCGACGTTGAATGCTCTGGATGGATGCCATGCTAAATGTCTGTGGGGCACGATTATCATGTAAGTCGAGGACGAAAAGAGAAGATGCTACCCATAGAAGACTAGGAAGAAAGAGACAGAACTATTATAACTACTATTAATACTACTACTACTGTTGCTGCTACTTTGGCTACTACTTGTAAGTATGTAGTACTTACTTAAATCCCATGCAAGGCATTAACTTGAGTTGAATGTCGAGGCTGGGCAGGGAAGATGTTACCAAGATAAAATAAAGATAAGAGAGGAAAGAAGTTCTACTTTTGCTACTACTATTTTTACTTCTTACTCTAATACTTCTAATACTTCTACTACTTCTACTACTTCAACAACTATTTCTGCTATTAGTTAGTAATCCCACATATTGAGTTCACTTATTTGGCACTTGGCATTCACTTAAGGTACAAGGGAAAAAGGAATATACATACTAATATCATTACAACTGCTACTACTTTTACTACTACTAATTTTACTGCTTGTTCGACTATTTAATACTATTTCTACAACTAGTTAGTACTCCCACGCATGGCAATAAATTAAGTGAACGCTTATTTAAAGTCGTGGCTTAGTAGGGAAGATGCTACCAAAGTGAAAGAGAGGTAAGAGATGAAAAGGTGTATACTACTATTATAACAGTTGCTATTACTACTAAGTTAACACTACTTTTCCTACAACAATTGCTACCACTATCTCTGCTACAAGTTGTACTTAGTTAGCTACCATGCATGTCGAGTACATTAGCGGCATCAACTGAAAAGAGCGCGGGTTGAAGAGTTGGACCTCATTATAGCGAGAAATCTATGGAATGATTTCGCTAAGGCAGAGAGGACAACAAGAGCAAAGTGTTAAGAGATTCGAAGAGAAGTTCGTAAAAGATAATCAGCATGCATGAATAGTGAAGCAGTTTGAGGCAGGTAAGAATTCTCTGGAATAAAGGGATAAAGAATTCTCTGGATTAACAAAAAAATCTACATATTTTGCGATTAAGCTTCTTGGATGTAGACTCTCCAGCTTAAACTTAAACTCTAACTCTCTTTATCTCGAAATTATAAATTAGTAGTTCATATAATGAGTAATCTGTAGAATATAATCTAAATATGAATTCCATCTTATTGGTTGGGTATTGAAATAAAAATAATAGAGATATTATACAGATTTCCCCAAGAGATTTTGTTTTAAACCTCAGATATAATCTTAAACTTGAAATAAACTCCTAAAGTTAACTTCTCTTTCTACAAATTGTATAGTTGACATGATATTTTGCAGAGTATAGATTCTTCTACTAGAACATTCCCAGTGCTCTCTTTGCAAGTTTACTGAAGTCATTTTGCATAATTCTAAAGCCAAGCCGCGAGTTGGCGGCCAAAATGTGGCAAAATACCGTGGATGACACACGCTGTCTGACTAACTGTTTGTCGGGCAGGCGTGGATCTAGAGAGGATGTAACTGCGGATGAGGATGAGGATACAGTGGCTGTGGCAGTAGCTGTGGCTGTGGCAGTGACTGTGGCTGTGGCGACACCAAATGTGGCATTGGCGGTTGCATGGCTCAGTGCGCCTAAGCTCCGTTTGATGGCTGACATTTTGAAACGTCCGTAGCCTGGAGGCGTCTCTCTGTGTATGCGAGTCTAAGGCAATCCGCATCCCCTGCAACAATGCAGTCATGTTGCAACACTTGGTTGCGGATTTGGCGACATTGTCGCATGATTTGAAGATTTCCAGCTGGCGACAAGTTATCAAGACGAACGTGACTAGCAAACAGTTGGCTTAACTTCTTCGTCTCCTACTTGCAGCCACAAAGTTTCCACCAGTTTCCACCAGACCAGGCCAGACTCAAGTTGCCACTGACAGGCGATAGGGCGTTTAGTCTGAAACTGTGGCACAACTTTGTACCTATGTGTCTTTGTCTATCTGTGTGAGGTGCATGCTAACTAAAATCCGTGGGCTGCCTGACTCCGACTCTGTGAAGCTAATCAAAGTTCTGTAAGAACTTTAAATATGCTGGTAGTTTTTATACAAATTTTCACTTCTGTTCAAAGGGCTCTGAAAGTTGCAAAGGATCTTTAAAACTCTGACATTATTTTAGAATTTATTCCAACAATCAGATTTGATATTAAATAACACCGAAGTGTGCGGGGCTGTGTCGTGGATCTGAAAGAACATAACTTCCTATGTTTTATTTTCGCCAGTTCGTAAGCGATTCTTATAAACATTTTGATCCAAAAATAGTCATAATGTCAATAGGCATTAAAAGTTATAACACTAGACTTGTTATTTATTATATTTAAAACTTGAGGAGCAACTGCAAAAGATATGCCTCTTATGAAAAATGTTCTAGTCATGGTGCTGGTTATGTGATCTTTTCGAGCTTTTCGAAAATACTTTCACAATAAAAATTATAGTACAGTCGAAGGTCTTTTTTATTCCAGATCAAAGATAGATACTTGTTTATAAAAATTTAATAAAGACACCAAAATAAGCTATTACAGATAGATGATGTACTTTGTAAAGTCAGTCAGTTAGTCTCAGTTTTTTATAAACCATTCTTAGATATCTTGTGTCTTAATGAATATGTTGAGTTAATAATAAGCTGGTAATAATAGAAAAATCAGCAAGCTATTTTGATATAGAAGAATAACAAAACAAAAATGAGACAAGAAATCGCATGGACTTTGAATGAGACTTCATCATAAAGGGCACTTGGTAAAGGTCGTGAGCATAAATTTCGAAATTGTTTTGACGTTATTAAAGCGTCGCCAGCCAGGGAATGGAGAACAATTCGCCAGAATGAAGCACCACCGAACCATTGAGCCACCAAACAGCATTGATGAAGTACATCAACATCAGCATCTAGAGAAGCAACAAAAGGAGTTGGCAATGGCGACCTCATATGCCACAGGGCAAGTTTTTGGCTTGAAACTTATGGCAGAGTCTACAGACCTAAGACTGACACGGAGATTGAGGAGAAGTTGAGTTGGAGAGGAGAGGGAGAGGAGAGGGAGAAGGAGACCAGGAAACCATTGTGCTCAACGGGCCGACTGCCTTCCTATTGAGTGTTTGGCGACCGAGACTGAGACTGAGTCTGTGACTGGGACTCTGACTCTGACTTGGAGCGGGTCTGGCGATGCTGTGCGGGTGATAAGTAACATGAATCACGTTTTATTTTGCCTTTGGACTTTAACGATGCAGTCAATGTGGAGGTGGAGGAAATGAAGTACCTGGATGAGGAAACGCTGACTGTTGACTGCCTCAATGCCTGACTGACTTTGACTACGACTTCGACTTCGACTGGGACTGAGACTTCGACTTCGACTTTTAGCAAAGGTCAGCCCATGGTACAAGTTCCAGCTTTCAGCTCCCAGCTCTCCAGTTCTACAGTTCTCCAGTTCCCAATGAGTCTTTGCTTTTGCTGCAATTTTTATTTACCTTTTGTATACGATATGAGAGTTCTGCTCAGGTTTTGTATTATGCTCCAAGCGTTTTCAGTTCCTTTTCTTTTATTTTTATTTTTCTTTTCCCTTCCATTGTTGTTTCTACCGTGGAACGTGAGAATTTAATATTTCTTTTCATTAGCCATGGTCCTAGCAGTTCACCTTGTTGAGCTGTATGGAATCGGGGATTGGGGACTCTGAGTGGAGTGTTGAAGTCGCAGCTAAAATTTGTTGTAACTAACTGAAAGGCAGGCGACACTTATAAATTTCATGGTTCTATTTTAAAAAGAAGGAAAAGGTCACATCAACCGTGAAACAAATGCCAAATAAATTATGTCGAAAGGCCAAGGGCAAAATATGGTTTGATGTAGAGATTTCCGAAATATTTCAAGATGAAATACTTGCGATAAAATGTAAAAAAATTACAGACAGTAATGTATAATATTCTAATAAAATGATAATCTGTTAAAACAGAAAAAGTAAGAAGGATAATAAGTAAAGCATTTCATCAGGTTGATGGCATATTCAACTTTAATCATTTTCACATTTCTTATCCCCTTAAGCTAAAAGTTTAAGCTGCACTTTAGCTTCTATTTTGTCGTTCTCATTACATTTGCAAAGCCCGTTGTGCTTCTCATTTCGACAGCTTTTAAGCGTCAAAAAGAAATTATGACAATTAAGCAAAGCACGCGCGAGAAAGCGTCGAAAACCGCAGCATAAATCTGTTTAAGCCCAGTCACTACCAAGAGTCCCCAAGGCTGCCCCTTTTGGCCATTTGTAGTCCATGGATTGTGACCACACGCTGACAGCCTTTGTGGCCATGGCTTTAATTACTGAACGTGGCTAAAGCAACTTTTTGGCCACCTGCTGCATGTTTTACGAGCTTAATACCTTAGCCATAGGCCATAGACCTATTGCCTGATATGAAGTTGTTTCCTATACCCAATTCTATTCACTTTAGTTAAGTTTAGTTCAGTTGAGTTGAGTTTGGAACACAGCGTGTGTCCTCATCAGTGTTCGCCTTTTATGGTCTTCTTGCATTAAAATTTGCTGCTTATATCATACGATTCACATTTGAATACATCTATGGCAAAACGGAAATTTATGCGACAGCACTAAAAGCTCCAACTTTATCCATAAACCCGTCAATTTGAAAGGATGCCCAATCAGTTATCTGAGTTATATCACGCACTTTTGATACCCGTCCACTGAGGGCCACAGATGTTGTATTGACTTTGTGTCTGAGGTGCATTGTTTTCTTTGGATGTAAGTAAATATTAACGTAGATTCCGAATCAGCTGATCAATGATATATTCCGAATATTTAATCCACAGTTCAGATGTTAGACATCGAACAAGGGAAGAGTTTTATCTATGAATTTTTAAATTTAACCACAACCACTTTATAAATTTTAACTTACTTGTAGCTCTAAATAAAAAAATCTCACAAGGAAATCTAATAAGTTTTGAGATAACAATATTAAAATAATGCAAGTTAAGAAAAATAGTTCAAATTGACTATGCGACTGAGATTAATTGTAAGAGCGGATATTTCATAGATGTGCTGACTTTCTTTCTCGGTTTTCTATACTCGTCAAAGCTTTATTATGTCATATAACATATTCACGACTATTTTTCCTTTGATCTATATGCTTATATAAAATCGTAGACTCAGATCATAGGCGCCATAAAGAATCTAAACATTCATTTTAAAGATCCAACTTAGATACAAATTATAGTGTTCATTTAATGATGTTTCGAAAGAAAATCAAATTAGTTTAGATAATCGTATGGAAGTTGAACTTTGATTAATCCAAATACGGGTATATCCTCTTTGGTTTGCCTTCTATCTTATCCTATAGCTCTCCATTTGTTGAGCCTATTCGCATAGCTCATTTCATCAAATTGCCTGCGATAACTATAAAATTTTACAGCATTTTCACCATCGAACTCAATTCATTTCCGAGTTGAAAGTTTGTTATTCATCTCCCCTTTTCCGTTCTGTATTCCCCCTTTTAGATATAGGCGCTGCATAAACAAGTCAACTGTTTTCTCAACTTGGCAAATTTACAGACGATATTTTCATTACATTATTTGCGATGCCATTAAAATCGATTTTAGCCAAGAGAAGAACTTTTGGGCCAACTGTCATTAGCATTGTTAGTGCACGGAGTAAAACTTTATCAATTTGTGGGCGTGGATTTTGCTAATAATTTATGCCAACCACCCCCTGACCCCGGGCAGCTAATGGCATTGTCCGTAACATGACTCATCAGTAGTGAAGTTTTGTAACGCCCCTCGCCCCTTGCCCCTCCCTCACGGTGGGCGCTTTCCTGTGGGATTTATATCCATTTGTGTCCATTCATTCCATTCGAAGCGATTGTTTGTCTTCATTTCCGACGCTTAACTCTGATTGACATTCATGCCCCATCATTTATTCATTTGGGCGCCGTTTTAATCCCGAAAACTTCAGAGATGTCAGCCGAAGAGTCCTTGCCGAAAATTTAATTGACTGCTTCGTCAGAAATTGGCAGCCCGCAAAAGTGGCTGCAATTGTCAGTGGGCTGACAAATATTGGCACTGCCATTAGCCAGTCGGAAGTTGTCTTAGTTGCCTCCTCCTCCCACAACTCCCCCTTCTCCCATTCAATTACAACCCACGGCCACTTGAAGAATACTCTGATTTTTTGACCGCCTTCTCAAGAGTTTCCATTTGTTGCGGCGGCTGCTGCGCAATTTTCTGTGATTTGCAATCACCTCATACGGAATATTCAGTTTGGTGAAGCTAACTTACTCGAAGTGGAGGTGGGACCCCCTCTCGATGGGGTTGTTACTCGGTCTGGCAATTAACTTTCCCATTGTTTATGCTGCATCCCCCTTGTCATCATCAGACAAGCTAGCCCAAACAGGGTCAGAAGTAGTTGGGCTGTAGTTGAGCGCAGCTGTTGAGATTTTTATAGCCTGAAAATTGGGTTAGTATCTCTTACAAAGGACACTTAACTTAAACAAGCCCACTTAGACTTACCCTGTAGCTTACTTTTATTTATATAAGCCTAAAAAATATTTGAAATTGAACTCGATGTTGTGATAAACAACATTCGATAAGGACATATCCATAATACCACTTTAACACAAACAACTTAAAATATAAGTTGTTTCTGAGCTTGAAATTGGTTAAGTATATTTTCCAAAAAATGTCGTACAAAATAGAGTATTCGACTGGAACTAAAGCCTTCTTATATTTGTAGTAAATTGTTTTTTGTTTATTTCTGTGCCAATTAGATTATATCTTTATTGGCTCAACTTCTTTTTTATTCTGCCAGTCACAAAATAAATTCTACTAGATGATATCGTTCACTTTATAGCCTTAGTAAACTTGTATATAGTTATTTAATAGCAATCGCTTAGTATTCAACTAAACCTCCTCCTTTGATTTTTTTAAATCAATAAAATTATTTCTTTGTCAACTATGCCCTTGCCCCAATCGAACTGTAACATAATGGCATATACGTATATATTGCCAAAGATGGTGGTATTCCTGAGTATTTAACATCAGCAGTTCTGTATTTTATGACAAGTGAAAAACGATTAACAAGATACTAGTTATGCCAACTTGTTTTCATTTAACTAATTAACTTTTCTTTTTCTATTCCTCTTAATTTAATTACTCTCATTTCAGCTTTTACTTTGTCAAAGAGTCAAAAGCCAAAGTCAAGTGCATTCAGCTAAAATGTGTTTTCCATTTTTTTTGTGGGTCATTTTGGTCGTCGCGTAATTGAAAATTGCAATTAAAAGCGTTCAGTTCAGTTCAGTTTTTCGCTGTTTTTCACAGTTTTTCGCTGGTATCAATTTCCCCGACTATTCTGCCAAAGTATTTACAATTAATTAAATGAAAATCTTTTTCTCTTTCTGTGTATGTTTTCCATTCTGTTTCCCTTTGGTTTTTAATGCGACAAAGTGATGTTTTCCAGAGGAAACAGAAAATCACTGAGAAATTTGCTGACAATTCAATTTTAGTAAACAGCTTTAAACTTGATCAAATGCAAGGGTTGATTATGTTTACATTTTGATCTCTGTTAGCCATAATAGTAACCTTTTTCGTTGCTGCTTTTGACCTTCTTCCGTTCGCGCTGCTCCCGAAAGTTGACAATGATTTTGCGAGCCTTTTGAGTCAACTTCTGACCCATCTTAAGGATCGCTCTCAGCTCGTACTTAAGCCTTTCCTTGGTCTTGCTCATAGCTGGTAAGTATGCAGTGAAATAGCCAGGAAAGTGTGTGACATCTTGAATTTCGGAGAGACTGAGGAATTCCGAGTAGACATATGTGTGTGCTATAATAACAGACAAAAGGGCAATACAAACCCAAAATTTAGAAGACATTTTTATATTGAGTAATAAAGTAATTCAATACCCTTAAGTAATCTAACAAAGTTCTCAAAATAATATGATTTTGTCTGTCGCAATCTCTTTTCGAAATAAGTTTCCAGGCTGTCTGAGCCCTAGCTTAAACAGTTTCCCCATAAAGTACCAAAAAAGTATGCTACAACAAGATGGCAACTGATTCTGAACGTGCAACGGCACAAAACTCGTGCATTTGTCCAACCGCAAAAGAGGACGAGGAAGTGAGTAGAGGAGAGTCCTTTTACTACTCTCGCAATGTTCACACTTTTATTTTTAGTAACTTCCCCACACAGGAATATCCACTCATATGTTTTCTTTATGATTTTCACGCCGCCAAAAAGCAGGAAAAAAATGCAATACAAATAATAAAAGCAGAATTAAATGTATGACATGCCGTCAAGCCGAACTTGAAATACTCTCCTCACTTTCTTTTTTATTCATACCAATCGGAAATACGCGCAAACTTGTTATAAATTTTAAAAAAAATTAATCTACATCATATTTTTTAACAAGTATCATCGTTAAGCATTATTTTTTATAAGATGCTACTAGCGGTTTTTTTTTAACGAAGTATATTTAAATATATTTTTCTAATTCATAATTAATCTTAAATTATTTTACAACTTTCATTCTACTGTTATTCAAATATGATGTAAGTTTCGCCTTAGATTGCTAAAACTTAAGAGCTCGGTATGTAAAATCAAATATAGTGTTAATTACTTCCTTCTTTGCAATAATAAGATTTTAAAACTTTAATTGTTCTTTAAGTATCTTAAATTTTTCTGATGTATGAGCCAATACTTTCTTCTGAAGGATAATTAGATTAATTAGAAACTTTTTAAGTCAAACGTTTTTGTCGCTCCTTCCTTCTTTTTAGTCTGTTTTTAGGGCTGTTTTTATTAGACTGTAAAGTTTGAAAAAGGAATTGATACAATTTACTCTATTTTTCCAGAGCTTATACAGTGGAATACAACCGTTATTTTTAGTCCTTATGACTCTTCCTTTTTTTTCTAAGAGTATTTAGAAACTTGTCGAGTCAAATAGAAAAGTTCATTGCAAAAACATTTTTGCCACATTAACGCTTGCACACGCCCGCGCCATTTTGTGCCGTGTGCTGCAAATACACACACAAACACACACTCTTACACACACACCTACACATTAATAACTTTTTTATGGCGGTCACATAAAAACGCAACAAAACTCGCTGCCATATTGAATGTTTTTCTTGTTGTTGTTGTTGTAGGTTTTCTCTTGTTTTTGGTTTTTTATTTTTAGGAAAACTTTTCGTTTGCTTTTGGCTGCATTTGTAGTTGTTGTTCTTGTTGTTTTATTATTTGTTGTAGTTGTTAAATCGCACACGTGTTTTGTAAAACAGCGCCATATCCTTCATATCCTTACGACATATCCCGCTGTGTGCGTGTGAGAGAGAGAATGGAAAGAACAGGAGAGTGAAGAGAGAGGTGAGAGCTCGCGGATAGCAGCAACAAAGCAGCTCAGATTTCTGGCCGTCGCTTTTAACTGCAATTTGTTGCCAAGGCGCTTAGCTAACGCGCACCTACAGCTGCCACCTCTGCTCCTCCCCGTACTCCCTCATTTCTCCTCTCTCCCTCAGCTCCACCTCCTCCTCACTCAAGAGAATACGTGCAGCAGTCCTGGATTTTATTTGAGGCCAGACATTGCACACATGTTGTTCAGTTTCAGTGTGGTTCTTTTATAGCCGGAGTATTTAGAAAACAAGTGTAATCAAAATTATATGGGCGTGTGGCAGGCGGATCAGGGGGAGGAGTAAATGCAGGTGGTCTTTAGACCCCCTCGTAAATTTCAACGCTTACGGCCATGTGGCTCAAGTATGAACTGAATTGTGGAAGAGAGCAGAGGAGAGGAAAGTAGGAGAGTCTATTCTAGGAAAGGTTTATGCTGTAGCTGCGGCTGTTGGCAAGTTATGATTGAATTTGAAGCTGCTTTGTGGCCAACGCTTTTAGTGTGTGTTTACTGTGTGTTCACCATGTATTTCTGTACATATATGTATGTAATGTGGGTGGGGATAAGCCATCATTGTAGTTGCTTGTAATGGGAAAAGTTTTAGCCAAAAACATGAGACAAGTGCCCGTGGTTATTGTCGAAATTGCAATTAGTTGAAGATGAGCCACAAATATTGCAGCTTACATTAAATAGTGGTTTTAATAAAAACTCTGACGATGACCATCCTTCGTACTTGGAATTGTACTTCGTTCACTCTTCATGAGTTTATAAGGACATCGACGGAGTTTGTGCTATTTTATATTATAAAATCTATCTTATTTAATGTGTTTATCGTAGCCATATACCTAAGGACTTCGGAATGGCATTTTATAGTCTAAATATCGATTGACATTTAAGCAACTTCAATATCTTTTCAATCTTCAATTTAGCTTTAAACCTTTTTCCGAATTGATAAAATCGTCTGTAACTGGACTGTTTATTCGTATGACTACAGATACACATATTGTTCTTATTCTTTCATTCAAGTAGCTAACCTAAGTTATGAATATAGTCCACAA
Organism: Drosophila testacea; assembly: GCA_035043265.1. Lineage (NCBI taxonomy): Eukaryota > Metazoa > Arthropoda > Insecta > Diptera > Drosophilidae > Drosophila > Drosophila testacea. Next base: position 355,938 of record JAWNND010000378.1, on the reverse strand, counting down.
TTTGGTCATGTCCTGGCATATTCTGTTATAACAAATCACTTGTGTCAATAAATGACCAATTTAAATTTAAATCACTTGCTTTTCAAAAGAGATTTAAAGTGATTCTTAAATAACATCATTTTTGAATTCAAATTCATAGTAAAACGTCCAAGAAGTTACCAATTACTTACAAAATTGTTCATTGTTATCTGAAATAGAATCATGCCATTTACCATTAAGAAATGCAATTGAAATTCAGTCTTTAACAATAAAATAAAGTTTTATTTGTTCATATTTGTTTCGTGTTTCTGTTTTTCATGCCATTTTGTTGTTGTTATAGTATATATATATATATGTATACACACACTTATATAATTGTTTGTTCGCTAAATGTTCATACGTATTGAGTTCTATTTTACAGCGATTCTAATCGAATTGTAACTTTAATTGCAATTGAAATGAATTTCATTTGCATTACATTTCCTTACGCTTCGATTGTTCACTTAAATGCTATATTTTTAAATTTTGGACACGAACTCCCAAATAAAAAATAGATATACTATATAATTATTGTTGAAAATAGAAATCGCAAAACAATTAAAATTGTCAACAAATATTTAAAATGGCAGTTTTTGTTGCTTAATTGTAAATCGGACTTAATTAATTAGTTATGCAATTTTTCACAATGGATAGGGGAGGTGTGAGTTCTTAAGTGTTATGACTACAACGTCATTAAAAATGTAATAAAAACGCGTTTGGCTTTAAAACTGAATTAGTTTAACAAATACATACATAATAAATATACAATAATTATAGTATTTATAGCTCTAGTTACAATTCTAATTACTTTAAACGCTTTTAAGTTTAGCACATGGAGGACATTTATTGCTACATAATACATTTATCATTTATATAGTAGTTACTTTTCATACAATCAAGTAGTTATATTGTTTAATATATTGTTAAGTATTGTATTTTACATTTAGTTTCGCATTTTTTCTTAACATATTTCTCAAGTGCAATTTGACTTTGGATTAAATAATTTAATGTGACAATTTGGACAGTTTTGAATGAGTTCTATGGAATCTCAGAAGCTGTTTTTATTCTCTAAGGATATATGCCTATATATGTTGTTTATTTTATAAGTACTTTTCATTAATTGTAGGGCACATTTAAAGCTTTCACAAATCATATTAAATTCTGCAAAAATTCTATTTGAATGTAAATTTAATGCGTCATCTGTTGAATGAGAAATTAAAAGAAAGTTTCTTAAAATTCGTATACGACTTTAGAAATGGAAAACGATTGAATGAAAAGTGAAAGAGGGTGTCAATAACAACTAGAATGCTCTACGATACTAGGATAAACTATGCTTAAACTTACCAACTAATATGTTTTGCAACTTATGCGAATAGTTTTGGTTCAACAAGAAAGCCAGGCTCCAGCTTTCGTATAACTAAATATTAAACAATAGTTTTTTGATTTTGCTTGTGGAGGGAGGCAGGCGTGGCAATCGATAGAGGGGATGAAAGGTAGAAAGCGATAGAGAGAGAGAGAGATAGAGTGGGAGATGAACTTTATACAGAGTTATATGAGGTTTTTACTGCTTAGGGGTGCGGGGTGGGCTTCGACTTGGTTAAGGGGGAGGTCTGACTTGTAAGACTCTACGTGCTAAACGCCAAGTAACTCTCATTAGCCGCCGCCTCTGCCGCCACCGCCGCCGTCTCATACTAGACATACGCCTGGGGCCGGGTTCTTGGTTCCTTTCCCTGTAATCGCTCTACAAAGTTGCGCCAGCTGACCATGGTCTTACTGGAGTATAACCACACACTGGACGTAACGCCCACCAGCATGGAGCAGAGATACTTGACCATGTAAATCTGGAATATTGGACGAGCCTCGGCAGTTCCAGGCGGTCTGGCAGCCGGACAGGGAATGGAGAATGGTTTACAAATATCCCGATGCCATTGAATCATCCATTCATCAAAGTTGTAATACTCGTAGAACAGGCATCCAAGTAGACCCAGAGCGGGCAGTATGAAGAGTCCGGAGAAGAACCCAATGCGCAGCATGAGACGCTCCAGTTTATCCGTTCGCTTTCCATCCGTCTTCATTACGGTGCGTATGCGGAAGAGAGAGATGAAGCCAGCGAGCAGAAAGAGAGCGCCAATCGAGAGATAAATGCATAGTGGCAATATAAGAAAGCCGCCCAAGGAGTGTGTGTCCAACTGTCCCACAAAGCAAACGCCAGAGAGAATGTCGCCTGTAAAGATAAAAAAGAGCAGGTCAAAAAAGTTATTTTTAAAAGAAAATGATAGATATTGTAAAATTACTTAATATAGGAGAGAACGGGATAAAGATCTGAAAAAAAATAAAATTTTAAATAAGAACAATAAAGCTAGATCCTTTATGTTGCGCTCTTCCGAATGCCAAACTATTTTTAATATCTGTATAGAAATAAATATCGAATAGATAAAAAGTAGTAAATTAGAGAAAAAGAAAGAGCGATCTCTAAGGAATAGTTTACTTATTTCACATAAGACTTTTTAAGGACTATTTAAGGAATAGAGAAATATAACAGATAACAAATGATTTGAAAAGGATATGCAAAGTGAGAAATGAATGCCAAAGTTTTGAAATTTAGCTATAAATAAACGCAGATAATCGACTTGATAGAGGGAAAGAGAGATAGAGAGCATTTAAATATAAAGGATCTTTGGAACATAAGACAAAATTTAATACTAGTTTGCACCAGATTTTAAATATTTGGAGATCTGTTTAAATTCGAGACTTGATGACTTTAAACCTAAAATATTTTACACTTGTGCAAATTTGAAGGCCACTTTTGCTTGTTAGCTTTAGTATATTTGTTAAAGATACGAGTAAGCCACAAAATGTGGCAAGGCTAAGTTAGGCCAAATAGAAAGCCAAATGGCTGCAACATAAATAGAGTAAATAGAGTTGTTCAAGTGGCATGTTGCAAGTTGTATTTGCAACAAGCGGACATGTATTAATATTCGACATTTGATGTCTGCATCAAGCACAAATGCAGTACAAATATTTGAGGCAAATACTTGGTTAATGCTCACTAGGTGAGTGAATGAGATAAAGAAATAAAGAGAGGGAGAGATAGACAGAGAGAGGGGGGAGATAAACAATGCTTAAATTTACTTTTACCTTTTGGGTAAATATTTACACAATGATTGTTGCTTAAACAGCAACAGAAGAACTCGTAGTCGTAGTTCAAAGTCGAATGTGCCGACGTCGCTTGTTTAAACAATTTACAGTCAACTACAACCCCGCCACCCTCTAGTCCCGCCCCTCTCACTCTCTTTAACTCATCCCCTCTCACTCTTCAACTTTTGCAGTCAATGTTGTTGACACCGACACAAATCGAATTGAGTGACTGACGTGCCACAAGAGTTGAAGTCAGAGACGAAGTTGAAGTTGAAGTTGGTCGTTTGCTTTGCTCATTAGCGCTATTTATAAACATGTTACAGGTTCTCCCCTCCTCTCTCTCTCGCTCACACTCTCTGTCACTCTTTGTCTCCCTCTATTGGTTCAGCATTACATCCGCTCATAAATTATCGATTAGTTGTTGCACATCGACCCCCTTTTATTTTATGACATGCTAATTCAATTTTCACTTGAAACTCTCGAAACTCGTCGCACTTTTCCACAAATTATTAACGCCCGATTGACTTGAAAATACTTTCAATTAATTTGCACATGGCCTCATTGAGATAATTTCTTCTAGATTCTTGATAATTACCCATGATTAGCCATATTTGGCTAACTCAATAAAATTCACAATAATCACAAAAGTGTTTCGGTTTTTCTATTTTCGTCTCATTTGTAGTTGACTAATAAAAAGTTAAATGATCACATTTTAACGGAATAGTCAACAGATGGCGCCACTGCTTGCCTCAGTTTGTTGCAGCTGTTTAAAGAATATGTGGAAATATAATTCCTGGCCATAAAAGTCAGCTGAGCTGCAGTTCTTTAGCAAATTAACCGAATCGAAATTTATAAGCGCCTGGAAAATGCAGATAAACGAATACAATAAATAACCTCATAGAGCAGGGTAGACAAGGGGGAAGAGGGGGCATGCCACAGCGGGTAGGCCAAAGCTAGGAATGCTGCTTAAATGGCTTAAAGTTGGGGACTGTGACGAGGGGGAAGATTGGACATCAAAGCGCGCCAATTGAATTGAAAAGCTAAAAGCGAATGGGTTCCACGTTCCACGTTTTTCGTCCCACGTATTAAGCGATTTCCGCCACTGGAAACTGAAAATAAATCAGAGTTGCATGGAGAACGAGACAGAGAGAGAGGAGAGAGGGATATAGAGGGAGAGTTAGAGAAAGGCAATGCCACCTGCCGATGGAACGGCTACCGCCCGATTTGAGCCTCGATATTGATCTTAATTTAGCGGCAGAAGAGCAAAAGACAGCAATGATATCAGACAGAGGGACAGAAAGATAGAGAGACAGACAGACAGACAGTGATACAGAGGTAGAGAGAGAGAGAGAGATAGAAAGAGACAGTCTAAAGTGAAATGATATTGAAAGGAAACCGGCCCAAGTCTTAAAGTCTGATCTGTGATCTCTCCAACTCTAAAGAGGAAAGGTTTTCAGAAAGGGGGAATGAATGCTATTGATAAATGAAGAGCAGACAATTTGCTGTTGACGATGGAAACGAGGAACCAGTTCCAATTCCAGCTCCAGTTCTGGAGAGGTCCTTTCAAAGCACAAAACCAGTTTTGAGTGCTAGCCTTTGTTGGCCATTTTGGAAAATTGCATTTTGCAGTCAGGCAACGTTGACAAAAAAGGGGAAGAAGGGCCAAGAGATTGTTGCTGCTGTGACAATTCAGTGCTGTCAGTGCAATAGCAACAGCAACAGCAACAACAACAACAACAGTAACAACAACAGTAACAACAACTATAGTAACAAAAACAACAACAACAACAATGCATGTCAATTGTTTTGTATGGCATGAGGAATGCGTGTTGGGAACGGGTTGGGTTCCAACCATCGGGATGTTGCGTTGACTTTATGTCTGTCTCTCAGTCTCTCAGTCTGTCTGTCTGTCTGGCAGTCTTTGAGTCATTTGGGGCCCCGCATGTTGATGAAGTGCAGACAGCAGAATTCCATTTTTAGTCATGCCATTGCATTTGATTATAAACGAAACCAAACGAAAAAGAAAAAAATAAAATAAATAAAAACTAAAAACTGAAAAGAAAGAGAATTCATTTTTTTTTTTCTCATTTTTGCCCAGAAGAAGCATCCACTTTTGTAGAGGCAGCTGTGGATCTTTCAGTTTATTTTGTGCTGCCTGTGGCCAGGAACAAGTTTCGTGTTGAGACAACCACTCCAAAAGGTGTTAATCTCTTGGCCAAATACCTAAAGTATCTCTGCTTCTACTTCTACCACTTCATCTCTTTGGCCAGGTGAGAAATGCTTTTTGTGAGAGAAATTACAGGTCGACAAAAGTGAACAAAGGCAGCGCCTTCTTCTTTCTACTCACTTCATCATATTAAAAACTTGGCACTAAATGCTGAAACTTGACTTTGACGTTGTGCTTGAAATGAGGTGTCAGTTGGCTGATTGTCAATCAAAAGGTAGCTTTGTCTATCTACAATTAACAGGTGGCAACACCAAAATCACTTTAGATTCTCTCAAGACATAAACTATCTAACTGCAATTGCACACTGACAATAAAACCTGATATATTGCAAAGGAAAATAGCATTAACTTGGTTAAGCTTGCAGTTAAAGGTGTTGCTCCTAAAACTTTTTCTTATTCATGAAGCTATTAAATAGAACTTATGCAATCTTTAGAGAGAGAGAAAAAGCAATAGTTGATCTTAAATATAAATATTACATTTTTTATGTATTATATACTATAGAGATATTCGAGAAATTAATTAGAGAAAAGTAAAGAAATCAAGCGAGTTAACAACTTATTTTTTCTAGTTGAGCTTCCAGCTAAAAGTTATGAATTTATGTACTTCTTAAATTATATGCAATATGCATAGATAATGAGAGAGAAGATGGCTTAAAATAGGTGGTCATTCTATACCAAAAAGCCACTTATAAATACATTTTGTAATAGTTGGAAGCAAAGTAAAATGAGTAAAATTTCAGTAAGATTTTACGTAGCCTTTTCCTAATTTATTGAAGCTTTAGTTAAAAGTGCTGCTTTTAAAGTTCTTTGTCATGTTATTTATTATACTTAGGCCCAATTTTTCAATGTCCATATACATTTTATTTGATAGATATATTTGAATTTGACAGAAGTATCTATACATTTTACGTCACTTTATCATTCGTATAGTTATTTTAGACTTTATATAGACATTGAAATTTTATATTAAATTATATAATAAACTAAACAAAAGTAGGTAATAGCTAGAGGAAAACAGATTATAATCTAGATCATTAAGCTTTAAATTACTTTTTCTCATTTACTAACTAGAATTAAATTACAATTAAGTGTTGCCCGCATTTCTTGAACTGTTCTTTAACCCTAAATAAGCAAAACTCTGTCCTCCCTTCAGTACGATAATCGTATCAGAAAGTAACTTTATGACAGTGCTGTCAAAATGTTTATCTAACACTCGAAAAGCGTTCCACAAATGATAAAACACATTGCGCAAATAAAGTTAATGGAGAGTGATGGGAATATGAGTGCTCGTTATTAAAACAAATATGTGTGAACGAGGCTAATAAACCAGCGATCATAACTTCTTTCAACAGTTTTTCATTGGAAAACTGGGGAAAAAAGAAAAACTGTAGAATGAATGAAAGCAAAGGGAGCTAAAAGCAGCATAAGCTGCTTGACAATTGTTTTTATAATTATTCTATTATGTTTCAGAGACAGAGAGAAAGCGAGAGGGCAAAAACAGCAAGTAAAATAAAAGGAAAATTGCTTAATTTATGTGTCACTTATCTAAATGGAGCAGAGTTGCCAAGCAAACAGAAAGAGAAACAGACAGAGAAACAGAAGCAGAGATAGAGATAGAGAGCAACCCAATGAGTGTCTCTCTATATTATTATTTTTATAAAGCCAAGCGATAAGCAACTGACAGCAAAAGTAGGACTGAATGAAGGAATAAGGGGAAAAACCGGGTTGACTTTTGTTGTGTCTTGTGGTGCAGTAATTAAAATCTTTAGGGGCGGAGATAAGAGAATGATGAAGAAGGGGAGGGACGGGGTTACAAGTGGTGACAATAATCGCGGCGACAACTGCAAAGCGAGAGAAACAACATGCGATTAAATTTAAATGACAGTTGACAGTTTCATCAGGTGTGTTGAGCAGACTTAACGTTAACGTACATAGATATAGATATGGATACATATGTATGGTAGTACTATGTGGAGATGTGGATATGGTAGTAGCAAACTTTGTTTATAGGGACAGGATATGCGCCAGGTGAACAGGTGAGCAGGTGAGCAGCAGGTGAAATGTCATGTCTGGGGATTGCCTTTTCACTATGCGAGCGTAACGGGGCACCTGCTGAATATTGTCAAACAGATTAAAATGGGTTGGCTGATGAACGATATGTGGATGCGAAGGAGGATGAAGGAGGTTTGCAGTTAGGAGGATTTCTCCTTCGCTATGAGCTTAGGAATTTCGCTATTTGAGAAGGGTCTCTGAATTCCATACTTCTATACTTACACAAACGGAGAACTGACAGCTCCTTAGATCTACGTATAATGTTGTACTGTTTATTGCAATGCCACATTTCTAAACTTATCAACAATGAATTATTTCATATAAATCATTTAGAAGCGATTAAATATCCTCTAATAAATTGAAATTACTTTTCTCACTCGCATAAATGCATAGTGAGACTACAGACTTTTGTAAATGTAATTTGGTAATTTGCTATATCATATATTGGATAACTAACTAGTTTGACTTGAAATGTGAATATAATATTACATCGAAATTTAATTTTGTTGATTATTCGATAGATTGTTTTTTTTAAGTCGACTTCCAAAAGATTATGTTGTGAACAATATAATGGCAATCATTTTATAAGCGTCGATACATATATTTGATAAATAACTTAACACATTCATTGAATATTCAAAGCCATTTGTTGGATTTATTACATTGGCCCTTTATATAAGCAACTACTTATAATAGTTAACCTATGACTAACCTTTCGTATTGTACACGCTTAAAACTATTATTCGATAGCAAATTGATTACTTTAAAACTGATTAAAATTGGGTTGAATGTATCCTACTGATCCGTAATTAAAATAGGTACATATAATAACTTTGCTTTGCCCAAATTTAAATTGTACAGACTAAAAACAATTATTCGATAACAATTCGATTACTTTTAAATTGATATAAAATTGGTTTGGCCTACATTTGTTTTGCATTTCACACAATTGTTCCACACCTCCAATAGGTAGACTATAGAAAACGTGTTCGTGTTTCTGTATAAACACTCTCTGCAGTTGAGCATGTCTACACATACATAAGTATTATCGTGGTTACATGTTCTTTTGGCCTTAGTCTTTATCGACACGTTCTTTCAGCAGTTCCATATGTTTCCCAAAGTACTACCACAAATGTTCCTAACCGCCACTTAATGCCCCCTCGTGATCCCCTTTGACCCCCTCTAGGTGACACCACTGCGTGTTCCTCTCAGTTGACAGGGACAGGACCCCGCATAGTTGCATTTTGAACTTTGGCAACCAATTTTACAACTGTGCACATGTGTGTGGGTGTATGTGTGTGAATGTATTTGTGTCCTTGTTTCTACATGCAAATTGAAATTGTTTGCATTGTCTGAGCCTGCCCCCAGTTTTAACCTTGCCATGAGGCAGCAGCTGCTGTTGCCTCTCTTATTGCTGTTGTTGCTGTTGTTGCTGTTGTTTCTGTCGACACGTAATATAAATTCTCAACAAATTTTAGGCATGTCTGTGCCTCGCCCTCTGCCCCTCCTCCATACCCCTCCCTACCTCCCTCCCTCATCATTGATGTCTCGTGGGCTTGTGTTTAATTTTCAAATATTTGCAGCAAATAATGGCAAATGCGTTGACAACAACACTTAACTTAAACACACAACAACATCAACAGCAAGAGCAGCATTGCCACAATACCCCCTCCTTCCCTTCCATCCTGTCCTCCCCAATCACTACTTGCCACACATTCCAACTGCCACGCCCGCAGTCCCTCTTTTACTAAATAAAATGTGCCACAAAATGACATTTAATTGTTTTAAAGTTTTTTTACTCTTGTTATTGTTGTTGCTGCTGTATTCTGTGGTGTCAAGTGTGAAGGGAGGAGAAGGGTGGAGAGGGAAGAGTCAACGCTAATGACACTTGTCGCGTGTGCAGATTCCGTGTTGTTGTTGCTTTTTCAACGTGCAACATGCCGCATTGTTGCCTCCATTTCCATTTTTGCACATTTCCATATTTAATTGCGCATCTTGATAAACCTCGCCTCACTTTTTTTTACCCCCTCTTTGACCCCTCTCCTACAGTTGTTGTAGTTTTTTTCCTTTGTTATTCATTAGCTTCTACTGTTGCTGTTGTTGTTTTTGCTGTTGACCTCAATTTTTATTGCCTGCCACGTTTTTAATGTCGCGTGTCGCAGTTTTTCGCTTTTTTTTCAACATTTGTTGTTGTTTCAATTTTTTTTTGCCACTTGTGCAACAGTTTGTTGAACTTTTGATTGGGTAAAGTGCTTTTTAGAATTGACAACGCTACGAAAAGTGGCACAATTAAGAGTCTGAAATTATTAATGGACTTTTGTGATTGTAGATGTGATATTAACAGATGATGATGATACTTATTTGATTGTAATCTCCAAAGAGTTTCAAAGTTTTGAGAAGCTTTGATCAGAATTAGATAAGCATGAATATGTCTGCAATAAATAATGCTTCAAATCTATATGAATCTTGCTAAAAGCATTAATGAAATTATCTGTCTTTAATATATTTTATTGTTTAAATATGATATGCAATTTATTATTAATTTGATGACGATAATTAAGCGTGCATTTATCAATTCGTATCAACTTACTAACAATAATAATGCTTACATTTATGTACGTTCTCTTATAGTACTTAAATCTTATTGGTAAATTATGCTTAACAAATAGATAAAAGCAATTATATTGTTTTTATCAGTAAGTCTATTAGTCACATCATAATATTTATTATCAACTTCATATACAAGTTTCCTTAAATAATCTAAATCGTATTAAGCATAAATAGTTTTATATACATAAGTATATGTATTTATGAAGCTTTATTTATTGAGCATTTAAACTTTTGGTCATTACATTATTCTCATGTCCATAAGTAAATTAGAAGTTCATTAAAGTCTAATGATTTAGTTTATCCAAAATGCCTGATATCTCTGATGTTATTTCTGCACTAGCTCATGACATTCATGAGTGTTATTCATAGTGTTTATTGAGTCAATTGTCATTCTAGCTCTATTTCTATTCCATGTGCAGTTTTGGAGTTCATTCCAGCTAAAGCAGCATTTGGATTCCTATCCATGGCATTTCAAAAGGCACACACTCCACACACACACATACACACGCACACATGCAGAGACGCATGACAGAATAGATGCTTAGACATGCATAAATTACGCGTGACAGGACACGATGAGAGTTGACGCATCCGTGGGACCTCTTCCCACATCCTTGCCCAAGCGATCCTATCCGTATCCATCCTGTTCCGAGCTTCCCATGTCCTGCAGAGCACACACAACTCTCGCACGCATTCCCGCCATTTTCCTCGCAATTTTCATTTGTTTTCTTCTCTTCAACAGTCGGTTGCATATTTAAATGCCGACCCCAAAAACCATTTCCAACTTGCTATTTAAATTATGTGACACCCCGTAAAAAGAGAGTGAAGGGAAGTGAAAGAGTGGGAAAGTGAATAAGGGGCAGTTGAGGGGGTTTCTACCTAACCGCAGGCATTCAACGTGGCGTATGCTTGACATTAAGTGTGTCGTCCTTTGGGTACCCTACCATTTCCATTCCCTTCCCTCCACACACTGACACTCACACTCATAATGCGAGGTGCCAAAGTAATTAGTGCTGCACTGAGCACTTTTACCTTTTCATATTGTACTCCTGCTCATGCAATTGTCAACCCACCTCCCCCGTCCATCGTTTAGCCCTCATGTCCGTCGGTTAGTTTCATATTACTTGCCAAGAGTTAAGCACAACTTGTCATGCCCCTTACTGAGTGCGGACAGAGGGAATATTAGTAATGGATGTATTAAGACAGTGTTTCTTAAAACTTGCATGCGGGAACTAAAGCCTTTTCGAGGCTACATACATATGTACAACAAATTATCACATTCAGCATCTTACCCACTTCAAGCTTAGAGAAAACTAATACACATACCAAAAAATTATTTATGTATTTTTGGAAGAAATATTAACTTATATCACTTATACGATATAATATTCATATTATTGATTAATTCATTCCCATGGAAGGCGTTTTTTTATGTGGTTCAAATGATTAGAAACATTGTTGTAAGTATATTTTAAATTTTACTTTTTTTTTGTTAGCCACATCTACAAAACGATAAATCCACATCTTTGTATGAAGAGAATTCTAAAGTTATTCAGTCATTTATAACAAGACTCAGAAAGTCTATATTTTTATCTACTTATAACTACATATTGTTGCTAGGCCTACTCCGGATATTCTTGTGGGCAAGATTTTTTAGAAGTTTTTTTTATATCTGTGCAATTTATTTATTCTGGAATAGGCTTTGAGCTGATTTAAATTTTATTAATCGAGAGATAATAATAACTTTTTATTGAAAAGTTAGGGCCTTTAAATATGTATATAATATTTGTAATCCACATCTCTATTTGTACGTACAGGGTATTTCCAAGTCGTTCACCTCTAGCTCACATTTAGTAGATGATATTTTTACCATGGCTCCTGCCCCTCTTCAGACAGGACCAAGACAACCAAGCGTGCGACGGAAATGAGTTTCGTGTATTTCACTTTCCATTTTCTATTTTCCGCGCACCTTTTGGCTGTCGCCATGTTATTCTACTACTTTTCATTCCCATGTCTCTTTACCCTCTTCCTCTCTCTAGCCATCTATCCGAGCTAGCTACGCTTGTTGTATTCATTCCTTGGCAATAAAAAAGGATTAAAATTTATGAAATTGCGCAACTTGCGTTTTGGCATTTTCGTTTGAAAATTGTAAATGAAAATGGAATTCTTTTTCCATAGCATTATACGTGCTTGTGGTTGGATCCCAGCTCAGAGACCTGGGTTAAGGTTAAGAATGTTGTTATTTTGCCTTTTTTTCTGGCATGTGGAGGGGCTATAAATAAGAGAATCCCGGGTGAAATTGAGAGAAAAGGGGTAAATGTCATAAATCATAGGTCATGTGTATTTCTGTTTCGCTATTGAAATCAAGAAGGAAATCCTTGTATCACGACCAAGTTGAGTATTGTCTAAATAAATTGTTTTAATTTTCCATTTCGCATTTCCCAAAAATGTTACCTTTTTTTGTTGGCAAAGCTTTTACACGCGTACCTGCGGTTTTTGTGTGTGACCCATTAACCCGGACCCCCTACTGCCCTCTCTCTCTTTCCATTTGCATCCTCTTCTTGTTCCCCCTTTGCTTGTTGTCCTTAAATGTCCCATTTGTGGGTCGCGTGCTGCGCGGTCTAAACTCAATTATCCAGCGACACGAAGAACCTGCAAGCTCTGAGGTTACAAGCTGCCTTGTAAAAGTACAAGAATGTTCATTGCAGGAAATTTAATTTAATGGAGTTGTAAGGGTAAAAAGAGGGGTAGTAAAAGAGGTGGTGGAGGAAGTTAACTGGCCAGGTAAAACAGGTGAATGTTGCCTGGAAAATGTTGTAAATGGTAAATGAGGGAAATAGTCATAAGATGTCCTTGAGATGCATTGCTTGATTATGCTCAAGAAGAGTTGAGTTTATTCTAAAATTTGATTATAAGATAAAGAAGAAAGGAAGTGGGAAGAAGTGAAAGGAGAAGTATGATAAATCTAATTGAAAGGACAAGTTTAGTTTATTTGCAGTGTGTTTAAGTCCTGAGAAATGCAATCTTATGACGCCTAAAACTATGCAACACAAACACCAAGGACTAACAAATAAGAAAGGGCGAGAGGGTGTGGTGAGCGCGGGGGAGATAAGGGAAAAGGAGAGTACTCAGCAGTCAACACCAGCGGCGTCAAGACCCAGGAGAGAGAATCAAACTCAAACCAAGTGGGAAAACTGGAAAAACTTAGAAACTGAGAACTGGGGAGCTGCTGAAACTCTCAACTCTCTTCTACTCCTTCTCACTCCCACTCATTCCCTCTCTCTCTCTGTCTATGTCTCTTGTGTAGACTAAGCTGGGGGCAAACTTTTCTTTGAGTTAGCCTGGCCAGAGTTTTGCTTACATTTAGCCCAGTTTGTTGCTGTTGTCGTCGGTTCAGTTTTGTTCACTTTGTTGAGTTGCTTAGAACAAAAGGCTCAAATTTGATTTTTCTCTTCTCTCTTGCAAGGAAGAAAAGAAAAATACAAAGTAAGTAATATGTATTAACACAAAATATGCGCACACATGCACAATGTATGGAAAATAAATTAGAAAAGTTGTGGTTTACTTTTTGTAGGCTTTCCCCCGAAGTGCTGACAAAGTTTTCCCAACACACCCGGAAAATCTATACAAAATTTATGAATATTTTCACATTTCCCCTTACCCGATACCTACCACTTACTTGAATATGAATGCGATTGTATACATTCAATTAAAAGTTGTTAAGGCAACATTTGCTTAACATTTAGCAGCGTATTTCACATTATTCAGTATTTTCTGGCATATTCTAGTCACTTTCTATTTTTAGTATATTTTGTTCAAGTGCGAAATCGATGGAAAATCAAAGTTTATGAAGGCGTCAAGAACATAAACCCAAATAAAAAAGGAAAAAACAAAATAAATAAAAGCAAATATAGCATTTTTTTCTCCCTGCGGTTTTCCTTTCTTTTCACGCTCTGCATTCGTAATGAGAACAAGATGGAGGAAATAAAAAGGTTAAGGTTTCAATTGCCAAGTGCCGCACCAATTTGTAAAGTCGGTGAGCCAAGTGCTTTTTTTTCGGCTATTTGTTCGTCTGATTGATAGACAAACACGATTTGGGGTTTGGGTTTTGGGCTTGGGTTACGGTTTCCGGGTTTTAGCCATGTTTCTGACACTTTTTTAATTGAAAGGGTCAAAACAGCGAACAGTTGTTGACTTGACTTCTCTTGACTTGACCTGACCTGCGAGTTGAGTTGATTTGTATATGTTTGAGTTTCCCCAGGGTACTTGTAACCAAAACCCCACCGATTCTGTTTGGCTTGTGTATTGACTAAAGTTAATCAACCTCGTCAAAGCCATAAAATAAGTAAACGCTTTAATGAAGCGTACAAAGGACCGCGGTACACCATTTTAATACTAAATAAGATTGAGTTCAGAAACTTCCAAAAGGATCATGCAAAGTATTTAATATGCGGAAGAAAAAGACCAAAAATAAATTATATAAAATTGCAGACAATTTTGGTCATATTATTTTACTCTCAAAGGAGTATATTTCAGGGATGAAAATTACCAGAAAATAATATTGTTAATTAATTTACTGAATTAATAATTTTATATATGTAATACTTTAAACTAAACCAATAATCAATTTTTCGTTTGAATAAAAATAGCCTTTAAAATAATCATAAATTCTTAGCAACAATATTACACTTGTTATATGCAAGGATTATCTTTGAAGAATATTGGTATTATTCTATCTCTTTCAATGTTTCTCAAAGTATAGTAAATTATATTTTCCCGGAGATATTAAAATTAATTATTTTTTAAATTCATATTTTAATCGAATCTAAACTCAAATTGCAAAGTTTCAGTCTTAAATTGAAGCCATTTACCTCGCCCTCTAGCTGATGATTACTGCATTCTAACTCTGCCTTCCTCTCATTCTCCTCTTGCTGACTCTACAATTGCTTACAATGTTTTGTCTTGAACGATGCGCACACAAATTATTAAGAAACATTCTAGCAAAGTGCAGACAAAGTTGGCAACAAAAGGCACCCGCTTAATTATACACACCATTAATAACTAAAACCAATTTGTATGCGCAACAAGACATAGTCTCTGTCTCTGTCGCTGCCATGAAGCTACTGCACTCAATGTCTTCTCTAGGGAAGTTGGTGGCGACTGCGTTGAGGACAAATTCAGTTGCAGGCGCGCCCTTAGGGCCCACACACGCCCACACATGCAGCGCCCATAAATCAACACACAAAGCACAAAGCAATAAAAACGGGACAAGCGGAAGCAGTGCCAGCGTCAGAACAAAACTCAATTTTGTGCATGCAAACAGAGAAGGAGTGAGTGAGAAAAGAAGCATGGCAGTTACAATAACTGGCAAACAACAACAGCAAAGGGGAGCAGAGAAAGGGTGAGAACAACAAAAAGCACTGTTGCATATAAACAATATTGATGACTTTTATGCGCGTTGGGCCGCTAGATGGTGCTACTTTTGCCATTGAGAGCTGTAAGAAATGTGTATGTATGTTGGTTCTCTTGCAATAGCAAGACAATGCAGCAAAAACAAAAGCAGAGTAACCAAAAAAGGACTAACGAATAAGTGCACAAGCACACACATACACATGTACTCTCACCTTTTTCCACTCTCACTCAAGTCAATCAGCCTGACACTCTCCCACTTGGTCTCTTTCCACACGTACGTTAAGCAGCTTTTGTTCTGACGTGCAAAGAGTCCAAAAGCTGCGTTCTCCAAAACCAACGGCATGCAAAAGTTAACGGGCTGCAGCTTTGTATTTGAATTTGGTTTTGTTTTTGGTTTTTTTTTTTTTGGCTTTGGGGTTTCTTTGGTTTAGGGTATGGTTTTGGCTTTTGGGTTTGTTCTGAGTGAGTTTCTTGGGCATTTTTTGCATCATTAAATGGTCTGCTCTTTCACTCGCTCTAACTTTCATAGGCTGCCCTTTGCTTGTTTCCAGTTATGTTTTCCTTGCCTCAAGCGGCCGGATACCTCGAAGGCAGTTGCAATCTCATTACGGGATTTGGATTCATGAATTGCAATGGCTCCGCTTTTCCAGGATTTCCTTTTGCCTTTCTACACTTCTTGTAGCATGTAATTAGCATTTGAAGTGTTTTCTCTTGTTGTTGGCATTGTTATGCAGTTGTTGCAACACTCATTGAATGCATTCACACAAAGTACTTGTGTTCGCTTGTTTTTACTCTTCTTTTTCCTTTTCCGGTTCAGAAACGGAACTAGACTCAAATGATTGGCCAATTGGTTGAAAGTGCTTGGTTAAACGTTGGAATAAACTCTTCCCATTCCATTTTATAACATCATATTCTCTTACTTTGACTCTTCGACCTAACCTCAATGTAACCCACATTTTTCTCTCCATTGAACTTGCAGTTTGGAAAACTTTACTATCTTGAACTCCATTGTCTTTGTCTGAGTTGTTCAACAATTTCAAGCTGAACCCCATTCCGGACTCGGAACTTATCTATCTACCTATTCATTGGCCATCAAAACGCACTTAACACAATTGCGAGCCAAAAGTTCAAAGCGCAAAACTGCCATAAAAGTAACTCAGTATCTCAACTATCTTATGAGTATCCCTCTCTCTATCCCTCTTTCACCTTTTACCCACCTCTCTCAGCAACAGGTGCTTTTTGCTCTTTACTGTCGATAGTTTTGTCTGGCAACTTTTTGGCTCATTTGGGTAAAACTTATTAAGAGAGTGGGAGTAAGAGATGAATTACAGACAGACAGACAGACACTCAAATTGTAAGCTTTCTTTTAAGCTTTGCTTGAGGAAACTTTTCCCTGTCTCAATAAATGAAAATTTAATTATAACGCAAGCTAATGACAAGCTCGACAACTTGGCAGGTAAAGGCAATTGGATCAAACACTCATGAGTGCCCTTATTCATTCCTAACCTCACACCACAAAGTCATACTTCTGTCCCCCTCTTTATCTGCTACTTGCCATCTACAAGCTACTCAGGTTTATTATGCAGCTTGTCTGGGCCGCATTGCAGTCAATGGGTTAAGCCTCCTTTCTATGCATCTGTCGTCTGTCTGCCCGCATTGATGTGTGCTTCAGATACTGTTATAGTCGCACTCGAGGTGTGCTCTTAGAATTTTTAGATTTATTGACTAAAGGCTTGATATATAAAGTCACTTCAATAGAAGAACTTTTATTGATGTAATTTGACAATTCATTATTATAAGTAGTTTTATAAATTTCTTGGTCAGGTTAACAGTGACAAAGGTCGGCTGATCTCGGATTTTATTAAGCCGCGTATGAAATTCTTGGTTAACGGATTTTAATTTCAGTTTCTGCATAAAGAACTAATTTATAAAGTATGTGTGTAAATCCTACAGTTCGGTGTATTCTTATTTTAATTGATAATTTATCCTCTATCAGTGCCTTAAATTTATAATTAAAGTATTAACCATAGTTTTGTTTCAGTAAGAACTTACTAATGGCTTAATTTCCGTTACAACGTACAAATCGAACTGCCCTCGTCATCTTGATGTAAACATCTTGCTCTCCCTTTCGCTCCTGCACTCATTGACTTCACTCAGCCAATCGGCAATGATTAATAATCAAAATGTCAGCGCAGTCAGTTATAAAGTCACTTGACAGTTTAATCAATTTGTGTGTGTGAGTGTGCGTGTGTGTGTGTTTGGCCTTTCAAGTGTCAAAGCTGAATGAAATTTGCATGCGGGATTTGATTGTAGATTAAAGACGAGGGGTGTAGAGAGAGCGGTACAAACAAATTATAAAGTTTACATTTCGATTCAGTACAAAGAGCTGCTATTGTTGAATACATCTTAAATGTAATACAAGAGGGCAGTTTGAAAAGTAAACAAACAGCGGTTGACTTGTCAGAATACATTGCCAATAAAATGCGATGCAAAAGACGATGATAAAGTAGGGGAGGAACAGGAAAAGGGGACATAAAGAATGGCATAGGATCTGCGACAGCTGTGCGTGGTATGGAAATGAAAATAAATACTAGGAAATATCTCATATATGTACATATATGTATGAGTGCACAAATAAATGTTCTTACACTGCCGATCAACCAATTAGATCATTTTTTATTTCTCCCTTTTTGATTTTATCTTTATGATGTTGTTTTGTATTTCTAGAGCAAAGACATAGACTAATTTTAGAGATAGGAGTTGAATGATAAAAAATTACAGGTAATATAATCTGAAGATTTCTTAATCTCTAGACGTGAATCTGTTGCTTGTCAAATTCTAAAAAATGCATCGACTTGCAGAAAAAAAATCTAAAAAGACAACCAGAAAGGACTTATGACTTATGGAGTAAAGAATCCTTCCTGTTCTGAATATTATAAAATGAATTCTATAAGTTATATCCCTTTATAAAATACTAAATTTTCTGAAAAACAAAGGACAGTGACTTTATTTGGTTGAACGGCAGTGTATACAGGGAGCAGCCCACCTCGTCAGTATTTTTCTCAAGAAGCACAAACAACAAGCGCTGTGGCAAACAAAATAAACAAAAATTATGACAAGCGGCAGAAAAAATAATAATAGATATGCTTAAGAAAACCAGAGGGAGAGAGAGAGAGATTGGTAGAGACAGACAAAGAGGGAGTCCACAATTCGAGTTGGTGGCATGGTGGCATGTGTGGGCGGCATACAACAGAGTGGGAAGTGGCAAGTGGCTGGCTGTGTGGCAACTACTAATAAAAAGGCCCCATATGTGTTTGGCCCTGAGTCGACGAGATAAGTGCTTGTATTAGACATAAAAGTGCCAAGACATAAAGACAACTTATAGTATGGCTTATGGCCAAGACATTTTAAAGACTGCAAACTAACAAAAATTAATGAGTTATAGACAGGTAAACAAATAGTTTAAGGTACAATGTCTTAAAGGAAACCATAGGGAATCCAAGTTATTGAATTAGAAAGTCCATAACAGCGACTTGTCTTAGACAAGTTAATGTCTGTATTGCGACTGAAGTAACAAAAACTGTTATGGCCATTATAATGTGAACAGTTTTAGCCAAGTTGGCAGCTTAACATATTCCAAGTGCTGTTATCCTGCGACTCAACGTTCATTGACTTTCAAATGACCATCATCGGTGTCCTCCCCTCCCTGTTCTCATTCTCGACATTGTCACATCAATTGCCGCCCCTCTTGGCCTCTCAGTATTCTGTCTTTCTTAGCCTGGCTTTGGCAAAGGCCATTAACAATTTCATTATTCCCTGTTTTGTATTCTGTTTTCTTTATAAAAGTTCTCTGGGGCGATTCTTTGGCTACTTCAGTTGAGTGCGCCTCACTCTTGCAAAACTAATCATTTTTAATAACCAATAATTTATTTTTAATCAAACTTTAATGAAAACTTGGACGCCCAACGCAGCGCGACGCATGAAAAATTAAGCAACCATAGCAAAATAAAAAGCTGATGGCCATCTTCCAAGAAAGAGAGAGAGAAGAAGAGGGAGTAAGTGAGGGAATAACAAACTTTTTGGACAAAGATTTCAGCGGTGTTGTCATGCATAAGAATTAGAGTACAAGCTGGAGGCGTGGCTGAGATTAAGTTGAGATTTATTGTGGCAAGATTGAAAAGAGAGTGAGAGATAGAGGGGGATATATGTATGTATATGTACATATAAATAATTATCTATAGACCAGGGTTCTGCATGAAGGTCGTGCAGAAATCAAACAACCCAACCGACAACACCTCACTTGAATCACTTGCCTCACTTGCCACACTCACCACACTTGCCACATTATACTTGCTTCACTTGCAATCTCAGTTTCAGTTTGCAGCCCCTTTGCCTTAATTAATTTCTCAGTCGTAGAGCGGCGACTGAGCTACTCCTAGGTCCAAGACCCAAAAGGGTTACAGCTCATTATTTTTGCCGGTTTTTCCACATCTCTTTTGTTTCTTCTTTTTCTACTTCTTCTTATTGCTTACTTTTCTATACGAACACTTGCAGCCCGGGGACCTGCAATTGCTTTGATTGCCCAGAACACGCCGCCAACAACTGGACAAGAAAATCAGCAGCAAAAACTGTGGGCGTTGTTTAAAAAAAAGGGGGTAGAGAATAGTTCCAGAGGCACAAGTAAGAGGGATATTATTTATTATTTTTTGAAGTTTATTAAGTCTTTAAATATCTTTAATACTGCTAGAAAAAACTAATATTATTTATTTAAGATATGCTGATGTTAAGCATACAGAAGTAATTTCATTCAAAGCGTATTTATTCCTTTAAAATTAACACGTAGACTACCACTTTTATCCCTTTCGGCAGTCCACAATCCCCTATTCGCTAAGCCTCTGCCTCCAACAAACACTTTTACCCATGTTTGGTCAGACTTTTGCGCCTCTCTGCTGTCCAAGCCATTGCCCGTTTAGTTGCTTGTTCATTCTACAGTCTGCAGTCCACAGTCCCTCAGTTCTCTTGTCTCTTGTCTTTTAAGCCTTTTGTGTCTTTTGCTATTCGCCTTCGCCTTGGCATCTGAAAAATGTCGCTGGTTAACTTGCTTTAAGTATAGTTTGCTTTGGCTTTGATTGTCCACTTGGACAGCCGCCCACTGGGGTTACTACGTCAGCGCCTCCTGCTGACCACAAGATGATGATGACAATTATTGCAATCTGCCCTGATGTCCCCCTTCTTTTATCCCTGGCATCCTTCAGTTCCTTCTGCTGTCTTCTGTCTTCTCTTATTGTTATCGGGCGGCTTTTACTCGCGTCTGGAGTCACTTTTCTTCTGTTGAATGTCTGTCTGAAGTTTTTATGAGTTTTCATTTGCACGAGACGACAGAGAACCGCAGACCAACTGCCACTTATTACTACCACACCACCAAGAGCAGCACCACTGCAACTACTTTTATTCTTATTATTATTATTATTATTTTAAGCAACGTGCAACAATGGCGCGACAATTATTCTGTGGACTTTTAAAGTGGGGGACCATGACTTTGTGGTTAGTTGTCTTCCCTCTCTATCTATCTCAGCTCTTCCCTTCTCATTCTGTCTGCGTTCCATTTCATTTTCGCTGGTGAATGCGGCTCATCAACTTGGCGAAACGTGACGAGCAATTAATTAAAAAATTAAAGCTAAGAGAAGACAGAATGTAGAAGAGAAAGAGGAAGGGGAAGGGGAACACTTGATTGACAAGCGAACAAATACAAAATTGTTCATCAATTCGCTTAGCGTTCCGGCCAAAAGTAGCTGCTAAGCCCAATCCTAATTCCAATGCTCATGTCCCATTTGGTGCTTTATGGCCAACTACTACTTGATGACTACTGGCCACAAAATTTGTGCTGTTAGCCATAAAACTAGCGTTGCCAATGATAATAATTGGCCAATGATGCACATGGGAAAAGGCCAAGCGACTAGCCGACCAGTTGTGTTGCCATTAGGCAGCTATTAGGCCATAACCATGAGCGAGAGAAACGCTCATCTATCGATCATAAAAAGTCCCAGACACAAAACGAGGAATAGGGAAGTGCGAGGGGAAAGGGGGATAATGCCTGGCAGCTGTTGCCAAATGACAGATGACATTTCAAGTGCCTCAACTATAGGACATTGTCGTTGCTGTAACTAATTTTTGTGGCTAGATAAAAACAAAACATGGCCTAAACGCACTTAACAATATGCCTGGCCAGATTTATGTACTGCGAGCCGAAGAGACTGTGGTGGGTCAACTCCATGACAACTTGCTACGAGTGGCAAGTTATGAGCGGCTCATTACCAAGGCCTAAGTGATGTAAGCATATGCAAAAAAGATGAAAGCTGGATAAGCAGCAAAAGGAAAAATTGAGGAAAAACTAAAAAGCAAACGAATGATAAGCATACCAAAGAATTGATACCCTTACAGACAACAAATTACTTCCCTGACAGCTCTAAGCTATAGTGTCCAATATTAAAAAATATGGTTCAGGATGTGAAAAGTACTATTAAATATAATATAAATTAAAGGGTTTCTCTAGTATATTTTTATATCATTGTATTTACAAGCAAAATCGAGCTAAAATTGTTTTAAATTAGATCAAAATTACAATATTGTTTTTTTTTATTTTTTATTATTGGAATACAATCTAAATCTAAAAGTTTGAATTATGTTTCAATTTAGATTTATATTTGTGTGTCGACTGATTATACTTTGACAATAAGTTAATAAATAATAATAGCTTTTAAGACAATATTTATGTTAACTTTATAAACTAGTTGAAGTTTTCAGTACAAGCAGCTAGAAACCACAAACTTTAATGATGAAAATTACTCAACAATTTTTCTATCCACATACGAATACACACTTTAAAGAATCTGCCACGCCTTCTTCAGTTCGTTACACGTTTCGGGACAAAATTATAATACCGTCTGCGAGGGTATTAAAAATAGGAAAGAGAAAACCCTTGACAATTCCAAAGCAATAGTGAATTCCAATGAAACGAAACGAGTTGAATGAGGAGAGTAAAGAGAAGGAGCATGATTTTGACCAGAGAGTTGGAGAAGGAGCAACTGAATCTGGACCTGAACCTGAATCTAGCCAACTGAGTGAGTGAGCTCTAAGCCACGGCACGAGTGTAACAAACAGCCATAATGGATGCATATACATGGCAACAACAAACGTTGACAACATGGCTCAAATGTCAGGCAATGGTCAACGGCTGTTCACAGAGCTATTGCTGATGTTGTTGTTTTTGCTGTTGTTGTTATTCTGCTTCATCTATTGTTGGCCAGGCTATTGCTTTTTACCATATGTGTGTGTTGTCGTCATAGTCATCGTCGTTGTTGCATGTATTTTGCATGTGCGCTCTGTCCAAGTCCTGTTCCTGCTACAACTCCTACTCCCTCTCCTCCTTCCTCTCTATCGGTCTATCCTACTTCTATCCCCTCAGTTTCTCGTCATAGACGCAGCTGGGATTCCGGCTTAACGTTTCCGCCTGCCAAACGTAACATTTTGGGAAAATTTTGTCTTTACAGACAGACAGAGACTACAATTGCGATTGCTACTGCTACTGGTGATGTTGTTGCCACAGAGTGTTGCCACTGCCACAGCATACCTGGTAGGAACAATAAGTTTGCCATACAAGGCCATTTAGACATGGCTTTGACGAAATTTGCATGATTGGCTTAGTGAGGCATGTAAAAAATGCATGTCCAGGGTCATAAGTCATTCTCTGTGCACTTAGATTGGATTGTACATTGGACTTATGAATAGATAACGCAGTTGGATAATGTTTTACTCTTCCTCTACATAATTTGGATGTACTTAAAAGGCCACAAGCAAATGCCAATTAAAGTGTGTGGGAAATTCTGGATTAAATACGAAAGGATGTATGGGAAAATACGATAAAATTAAGAATTAAGGAAAATATCAATAATATATAATTTTAAATAGCAATTTTTTCTATTCTTTGTTCATATTCACAGCTATAAATGAAACCGTAAATATTCCCCTTGCAGCTATATCCTATAATCGTCCGATTTTAGGCAATTTTATTAGGTATAAAATATCTTTTATCATTTAACTGTGAGTTAAACAATTAAGATTTTCTTGACCTTAGGTCGATTGTCAAATGTCAGCCAAACTATGTTAACATGTAAAAAACATTATTTTAGTCTCAGTTTGGGAGAGACAGAAACCTTTTATTCATGGTAAGGAACTAAGCCCATGAGTCGTATACTTTATTCTCTAGTGTTTAGATTGTTAAGTACTGAAAATTATGTCAAAGTCATAGAATGACTTTAAAGGTCAAGTCACGACATTTTGCATTGATATCGCAGCAGTTTTCAGCAAGTTGGAAGTCTATAAAGAGGGATTGAATTTCAATCAAAAGTCAGTCAGTCAATCAATTCACTATCTGTACAACAGTTACAATATCGGCCAGCATTCTGGACCACTTCAATCAAGAGTCAGCCAAGTGTCTGAAGTGAAACCTACACCGAACTGCACTTGAAAAGCCAAGCGTCAAAATGTCGCTCAGAAAAAATTGAGGCACAAGATTGCCGCAAGTTGCAAGTTGCAACAAATTTCCGCAGAAGAAAAACTACACAAAGTCAACGACGCGACTGATGGACAAGTGCAGATACTGAAAGATAGAATAAAGCAGAGGAGAAAAGGGGGAAACAGCCCAAAGATTGGCCAAAAGCAAGGCTTGGCCAATTTTTCACACCAAAAGGAAAATGAAAAGCGCAAATGCGACGCGGTGGGGCAAGGCCGAGATTTTGTTTTGCTTTTAACGTTTTTACGGCTCGCTGCGTGGAGTTGTACAACAATTTGTTATCTGTGCATTTGTATCTAAACGTTGCATTTAACGGTACACAGACAACACCAACAACTGCAACAACAACAACTGCAGCATGCTGTGGCACGCACTGGAGTCAATGTCTGGAATCAGAGTTGCAGATTCAAGTTGTTGTTGTTATGCAAGTGTTGCCAAAACATATTGAAGTCAACACTTTGCCAAAAACTTTTGGCGTCTTATGAATTTACAGCCTGGCAACTGCAACAGCATCAGTGCAGCAGCAACAGTGCAACACAGCAACACTGCTAAAATGTATCTCAATTTGAAATCAACAGCAAGAAAATGAATGACGACGACTGCAAAAGTTAACAAGACTTATGACAAGTTGTTGGTTGCAAGTTGCATCTGCATCTGCATATGTGTGGAGTCGCCTCCAGATCTGTGGCAGCTTGCAAGACACGCACAAACAAGTTTCCTACACTCAAAAGGGTTCAACCTTAGCAGCTGCCCTCACAGAAGCGTTCATTAACAATGATTTATGTGCGTTGTCCATTTTAAAAATTATTTATAAGTTTTTATAGTTTATTTATGCCGGTTTATTAATGTTAATTTATGTATGCTTAACTTGCCACACTTGCCACGCACAAGTACGAGTATCTATCTGATATTTTCACACACATAACCTGGTGGAGTCTGTTTATGATTTACAGCAGCTTTTCCAGCTCCTATGGCTCTTACAGCTCCAACTTCCCCCACTGGACGTGGCTTAATTGGCCCCTCCTTAAATTGCCACACTCGTGTGCCACATGTGCCACATGTTACGATTTTCAGTAATATGAAACGCACTTTCAAAATGCTCACAATTATGATTTATTGTCCCCTTTGTGGGGGCATAAAGAAACTGAGCCTCAAGTTTCGGCTCAAACCACACAAATTCTTGGTAAAGCTCGCTTAGCTGGCAGTTTTAATAGTTTGACCTATTCTAGGAACTATTATTAACCATTTTTTGTTAGCTACTTTTAATGCTGTTTATGTACCTCAAATGAGTTGTTAACTAACTCGCAATTTGTTAAGAAATAACTTGGCCTAATCTAAACATTATTGCGGAGTCTGTAAATTGCCGAGTTTGTAAACTCAATTGACTCCATTTATGCGTACAATAACCTCACTTTTTTTATCAACCTAACCTCACTTATATGATACTTTATTTTTCATATTCCCTGTAAAAATGTTATTTAGTTATAAAAGAAAGATGGCGTCCAGATAAACGACTAGAGAACCACATTTCAAAATACCTAATGGTCAGGTGACAATCCAAATGTCAGTGCGATAAAGTTGCAGATACAGTCACAGATCGCCAGTTTGAAAATATAGCACTTTGATACCCAGTAACCAGCAAAGAAACGGGTATTTCTGGACAGTCTTTAAGCTACCGCCACAGTTGGCAAATCATGGAAATTGGATTGAAAGTGTTACTTTTAGAAACCTTGTAAACTTGGGTAAAACGTTTGTGTTAAGATCATCACTCTGTAAACTAAATGATGATTAAACCATGGAGTTTAAGTCAAAAATGTAGTAGGTTAATACCCTGTATTTATGCCACAGTTATAATTCACTCATTAAACACTGACACATTTTATTTAACAATAAATAAATAATTATTGTAATATAAATCAATTAATAAAAAAATTATTAAGCTCATTAGTAGTTCTAAACAGATACTCTATACATAAAATGATTAATTAAACCAATAATTTGTAAGCATTTAATATGCACCCTGTAAATTAATTTATTAAAATATTCATTGGCAACTATGAAATTAAAAGTTAAAGTTACTATAATAAGCTGAATGATCCAGACAATAGAAGTGTAATATACAGGGTAATGCTCCAGTCAATCACTACACATTGCATACATACTTGTTTTTTTATCTGTATGTAAATTTATGAGCCGTCTAGCACTCAAAGTCGAGTCAAATAGTTGACTGGCAATAATTATGACTTCTTGGCGTGGCATAAGAGTATTTCTTTCAATTCTTTATAATATTTTTTCAATCTTATTCTCTTTTTTTTGGGGTATATTTTGCACAAGTCATTGCGATGTCTATTGACGCGCCACTTGACAGGCAGCCTCGAGTGGCATTTGGAGAAACCAGTCTCAAGTGCCACAGAATGAACTCAAGTGTGGCAAGCTGTGGTTTTGAGCTGCTTTATGAAAATTGTGCGTGGAGCCATCGAAAAGCGTGTTGCCATCGAGAAGCGCCGTTCTTCATATGTTAACCGAAGAGAAGAGACAAGATTCCGATTCAATTCAATTCTCAACTTGCAGCACACAAAATGTGCGGCAAAAGATAATATTTGCATTGCTCGGATTTTTGGTCTGGTTGCCACACAAGTCTCAACCGGTTTCATTAAGTATCTCTCGTTAGACCCCAAACCAAGGGACAATCTCGGCTAGAACGGTGTTCTCTTAAATAACCATAATTAAATACAGGGGACTGGGTTGTCATAAACAATAAATTGCATATGTTTTCCTACTGTAGAAGAGAAGATACTCTGGCTACACTTTTAAGGTATAAAATAAAATCAGATATAAGAAAACATAGTTTTGTCTATATGAAAGTTGTAGAGAGGAAGAAATGGAAATACATTTTCCAACATTTTTAAAAGTTATAAGCTTTTCTAAATCTTGAATTATCAATTTGCCTCCAAGGGGTAGATTTTTTATCATAAATCGTAGGTGAGTTTAAATAAAAAGGCCACATAAATGTTTGTATCACTAGTGAAAATTCCAAGATTCACTACATTTCTCCCCCAGAGGTAAAGTTAACCTAAAGATACTTATTTATACAACGTCTCCTTGCGATCAGGTTGCATGACAAAAGTATGTTACCCCAAAGTAAGAGCATATGAGACACAGGCAAACGACTTCTTGGAGGGCAAACAATAAAATAAAATAAATTCTCTTTATGGCATAATTATAGAGCTGGGGCTACCAACTAAGAGGCTGCAACAGAATTTACAACTGGTGAGGAGGATTGTAAAGCGCTTTCCATTATCTCCATATGTGATTTGAAATAAAATTCCATAAGCCGGCAAAGTTGTTGAGTTAATCAGTAACAGCAACAACGACAAACAGCCATAGAATTAATTGACTCTATTTGCAATCATTTCAAGAGTTTCAACTCGGTATATGTCCCTCTCTTTCCGTATCGCTTTCTGTATATTTTTAAGTGGCTCAAAGTGCATATTGATGTTAAATTGATGGCCGATGAAATGGCAATTACAAACGGATATGTATATAAGTTACATGCATGATGTATATATATAACGATAAACCTGCTTAATTGTTGCAAATTAGCTGATGAGGTTAATAAAATGCATTTATAAAACTTTTTTTATATAACTGCCAATGGATTGTTGAACTCACTTAACTATGTGTACGTTCGTATTCATTAGAGAAACATCCATTTACATACCTGCAATGAGAAAGAAGTGTTGTATAGAATTAGTGACAATGATAAAGTTGTAAATGTATTAGTAAATCGAATTTATAACTGGGAATTAGTTGCTAAGATCCTCTTAAGAAAAACTCCATGTGTTTATTATAAGCCATGTCAAATTACATTTGATTTTATTTGTCTCTGTATTGTACAAACCTCTATCTATATTAATTCTCAGCAAAATATCCATCACATTTTGAGATATTTAATTAGTCCTTATTAATTTTAAATACCTCACTTATTAATATAATTTCAGAATTTAACTTATATTTAATGTATCGCAATTATTATTTAAAAATATATCCTAGTTTAGCTTTAGATTCTTAGTTACTTTTGATAAACACAACTAACAAATAAAATATCATGTCGAAAAGATTAGAGAGAGTTCATTAAAATATCTATATATAAAATATAATACTTTGCTTTTCTTGATTAAATTGCATCTGCTAAACATCAGTTTATTTCAACATTTAACAAAAACTGTCTATATTCGATTCTAAGATTTGACGCTGAACCATTGAGGAAACATTTCAGAAACACATGTTAATTAATATGACTTTACTTAGGTTCGCCAACGCTATTCTTCCTTTCAACGTTACCTTACCTTACTTATTCTATGCTCTCAACTGTCTTACAATCACAACTTAACCCTATGACCTGTTAACAACCACACAAGTGCCCTCCCCTCTCTTCGTTACATTGTCTTACCTACTTTCAACTATCTCATATTACTCAGAGCAAAAGAAGCCCCACAGTACAGAATTTCTCAGAGCCGCGTCTTTGGAAATTTTTCATAATATCTTTGTGGAACCGCCTAAACTTAAGTCTAAACTAACTCATAGAGCTGGAGTCGGAGCACTTTGGGTGTTCGTTTACATGTTTTTGTTTTTCTACACAGCGTTCTAAGTGCCCTGCTCTGAACCCCGCCATACTCTTTGCTATACTTCCCATGAAAAGTGTGAAAAACATAAAAAGGCCGCGCTTCAAAAAATAAAAAGAAACTCTTT
The DNA here is from genome assembly GCA_035043265.1 of Drosophila testacea. Lineage (NCBI taxonomy): Eukaryota > Metazoa > Arthropoda > Insecta > Diptera > Drosophilidae > Drosophila > Drosophila testacea. The sequence continues at coordinate 327,158 of JAWNND010000378.1, read as the reverse complement.
TTGTTTTTGCCTCAAAAACTTAAAAAAGAAAAACTCTTTTACATGACACGACACAATTTGCAAGCTCAGTTGTTCGCTGTTGTTGTTGTTTTCGCTTCGACATGTTTGTCTGTGGTTTTGGCCAAGTTGCCGACTCGGTCTACGACTCTTTACTACCTGGTCCCGACCTGGGGCTCAGGTAAACAACAGACCGTAGACAAAGTCTTCGAGGCTGGGCCACTTTGTTTACGCGTGTGAAAAATTTGTTGCCGAAACTTTTCATCACATAAAATGTTTAAGTTTTATGTTTTTCTTGGCCAAGAAATAAAAACCAGGCCTGCTGACTGACTGAAAGCTTATACTTAAATTGTTGCTCATCTGAAGGCTTAACAAAGTTTGTCTCAAATTAAATTCGCAATCTCTCAAAGTGACAGCAGACAATTGTAAGCTAATCAAAGTCAACTTAAATAATATACCATTTAAATTTAAATACTGCTTTAAACGTATTTCTCTGATACCTGAAATTTCATTGGCTTTTGTAGCTTAAAATATGCTGTGAACTGAGAATGAAAGTATTTTTATTTAACGCACAAATTAAATTGTCTCACATTGATTATGCATATTGTATTTATTCAGTAAATGTCAATATTTTCTCTATTAAAAGCCAAAAGCAAACATAACTGAATGAATTAACAAATACTTTTGTTTATTATTTAACAAACGAACGCAAAAGTCATCAAGCATTTTAAAGAAATAAATTAATTAATTGAAATTGAAATCGTATTCGAAATTACTATATTGAGGGCCCGTTGAAGCGTTGCCGCTAGACAAATGCGTATAATTGCCAGTTTGATTATTAACATATCGGCAAACTTCAATTAATTGACAATCAATCATTTTTAATGAAAAAAGCAACGATGCCAAGCCAAGAGAGGCCCACAGAACTGTTAAGAACTCTGGCCAAAAGGAACTGGCAAAAGAACTGGCGACATTATCGACAGCCTTCGATCTAGACAAGAGCGCAACGAGCGATGGTAAATGGTAAAGGCAGAGCCAAAGCCACTGGGTAAGCAAGTGCTGCCAGACTATGAGATACCCTGCAAACGTAAACTTTCGATAGATTAGAAAATTGGAAATTTATAATAAACATCTACAATAGAATTACCAATAGCAATAATAGTTATAATGTTTACAATAAATAAATTTCGTTTCTTTCAACTGTATGTATTCTCCTTCTAACTAATGGCAAGACTATTATAAAAACTAATAACAAATCTAATACCAACACCAGATTATCAATAATACCACAACTTTTATACTTCATGTCCCGTAAAATTTGTCAATAATTTTGTTTTGCACTTCATCTATCGAGTTTTCAAGAAAATATTTGCCAGTAGTAAGTAGTATTACTTATTAAAATAAATACATACATAGAGACATTTAAAAATAAATAAGTAAATTATGTAACATTTTGCATACCTCAGGAAAAAGTCTATTAATAACATAACATATGTATATTGTAATAATTATTTAATTCAATTTTTCGATTAATGCCATTTTTATCACTCCAATACGCATATTTTCCTAGTTGATACTAACGATTTCTTCGTAGTTTTTGAAACAGAGACAACTAAAAATGAAATAACACTTATTCTTATTTCCATGAGGTATACCTTACTTTGGATACTTTTCAGAGCTCGGTATAATGCAAGTAAGAAAAATAAAGAAAATATCGCTGATTGTAAGCGAGTAGAGGAAAAACGTGCCACGCCGGAGTTGGCCAAGCGATTGACAAGCGGTTTTTGGCCTTACTTCACGTACCTGGCCACTAACTGATTCTGCGGAAAATGGAAGAGAGAAGAGTACTGGGATGAGGACTGGCCCTGGACTCTGTCTCCGTTTCCGTCTCTTTCGCTGTATCTGCCACTGACTGTTGTGAGTGGCAGCATTGCCTGGAACTGAGTTTACCTATGGCAAAGTTGCCAGACAGCCGAGACAAGTCATTGCCTTCAGCCTAAAGCCACGAGTTGCGGGTGCAACACTGCACTTGACATATTTAGATACAACTTACAGGGCTGTGTAATATAACGATGAACACAATTCAAATTGTTGGCAAAGCAAACTTTTAAAATCAATAAATCGATAGACTTATCAATTTAAAATCAGTAATATTTCAAAGGAAAGTAGATTATTGGCTAGGATAATACTGGGTTTCCTTAGTCTGATTAACATTATATTTAGATTATTCTTGAGAAGTTCTAATACAGTTAACAGAACGACGATTTCGAGAACAGCTGACTGCCGGATCAAACCGTTGATTAAAAATTTAAAAGATAACAAAAAAGAAAGCGAAATGTTAAAAATAATAGTTAAAATAATAGTTTGCTTACGGTATATACAGTTACAAATAAAGCAACTATTATTAATTATTTATTAGATCCAATTCGATAATTTTAAACTCTATTTCTGTCTCTATCTTCTTTTCTCAAATACCTGAATCCTTTCTTAGCTGTCATTCCCATCTGAAAATTTTAGCGATTATTTAATTATTTTAAATTTACTTGCCGAGAACTTGTGCTTTCTTTAGAAGAGAGAGAATATAAATAATATCTAAAGCAAATTTTAATATGAATATTTTAAATTTTGTAGGTTGGAGCTGTAAACTGCGAATTGTGAAAATTAAATCTAATTTAAATCTGTTTCCGGAATACCCCTTATATCAATAAAAATACATCGCAAATTAATAGTTTATGCATCTCTAAGTGTAAAATCAACGGTTATGCGAGAGTTACATGCTATTAAGCCACCTCATTTGGATCAACATCAAGTTGAAGACGAGAGGAGTCCACTTCTTAAACATATTTCAAACAAATTTATTTGCGCCTGCAATTTACGAGCTTTCATTTAACGACAGCAACAACAACAACAACAGTCACAACAACAATCACAACAACAACATCAGTAATAACAACAACGTTGAAGAATAAACCTCTAACGGGCGCATAATTAAAATGTTACGGCAAATGAGGAAGTTGTTGCTGCTGCTGTGGCTGCTGTTGCTGCCGTGGAGTGTAAGAAGAACATTGAACATGGGGCAAGTTGCAACTTGCAACATGGTAAGCGCTCATTCAAGTTGCAGATACAACAACATTCAACATTCAACTTTCAAGTCAAGTTGCGCATGCGCCTAACGCAAATTAAATTTCAACTTTTTCGCCTTCTTTTTTTCGCATTTTTATTTTCTTTTCTTTTTTGTAGTTAACATGCTGCAAAAAAATTATGCTAATACGGGGAGCAGTTGAGTGCTGGGAGGGAGTGAGTGGGGGAGACACAGGGTGTCGTGGGGTAGCTGAGCAATTCAACTTAATTTGCCAGTTGACTACAATTTTTGACTCGTGATGGCTTTTTGCTACTTAAAAGCAGTTAGTTGGGTCGAGTTACCCAAGGTTACATACGGATTCCTGACTAAAAAATGTAGCTTTTTTCCACCTGCATACTCCCTTCCACACACATCACTTCCTAGACCCTCACCAGCTGCCAGTGGCAGTTGCTCATGTGTGAAATGAAATGCACAAACGTAGAGGACGACACCTAACAGAGGAAAGCAAGTCAAGCTGTGGGAAGAAAAGGGAATGATGGGGGAAAGGAATAGTGCCAAAGGTCTGCAAAAAAACATTTTGGGCCATGCACGCACATTTTTCTGTAGAGTAGGAATCCCAAACCAGAGCCAGTCCCAGACCCAGAGTCAGACCCCAGTCGGAGTCGGATCTCGGTACATCTTTTCGCTGGGAAATTTGTTGATTAAAGTTGTGCAAAAGTTTTTAATTGCCTGCATGTACCTGGACAGCGTACAGAGGAAGGTGTATGCTGAAGTAAAGATTTTCCTATTTACCATGTTGACTGATGAGGAAGATGCTGCCAAAGATTATATAAACTAAAATTGTGAACAACGTATTCTGCACACTTGAAAACTCGTCGAGTGAAAACACTTTTATTTTAGCTTTTCAAGAATCTTTTAGCTTTTGTTTTAAATCTTACAATTTGATACATTTTTACCTTTTATTAAACAATTTTTAATTATTTTCATTAAATTTTATAGTTTTAAATACTTAATTTATTTTTATATTTTCAGTTTTTAGTTTATATATATATTTAATTTATTTAATTATTATTTATGTATATATTCATAATTTCATGTTAAACTCTAAACTACTTTTGGTCAACGGTTTGTAGTTGATAAAGTGAATAAAGTAAAAAGGTAAATTATAAACTCCCTTTGTAAACACTTTAAGACATCTTCAATTGCTACCTCTTTTTTCCTCATTTGTTTCAGTCCCCTGATGAAAATAAAGTTTTTTTTAATAATCCAATTCAGTGAACAACGACCTCCACTTTCCACATTCCAAAATAAAGCGTGGGAGAAGGTGGAAAGAAGGGGGAGTAGGAGAAGGGCCAGCAACTGGAGGAACACCCTCCAGACACACGATTTAGTCGACGCTATGTGATGATCTATGGCGCCTGTAGTCAAGATTTATGCTTTCAGCCGCTCAGATTGGAATAATATGCAAGATATTTGACCAGGCCAGGAGGCGTGAGTGGGAAGGGGAGAAGGGGGAAGTAACAGGACCGATAAGCCATAAAAAGCTGGCGAAAAGTTTATGCACAATTCTCGAGCCTTCTGCCAGGAATAGTACAATAAAATAAATAAGAAATTGTATAAATTTATGAGGGGGTGAGCACTTGATAGTCGGAGCAAGTAAGTGTTCCTCCTGTTCCCCTGTTTCCCCTTTCCTTCTTTTCAGCCATGGCTACTTCCTGCACTTTGAAAGTGGTTTTCTTATTCCTTTTTTATATATACTCGTATATATATTTTTTTTGGTTTTTGTGTGTTTTCTTTTTAGAATTTAATTGGACATTATATCGCATATTCGCATATTGTCAGAGATTTTGCTGGGCAAGCGAAATCAATGCCTGGCCATATATCAAATTGTGTTAAAGCCAAAAGCAAAGCGGCTAAGGATGTTGGTACAACAAACGGTAATGGCTATGCTCCATTGTCTGAGCCCCAGCTGCTCACCGAGTGGGTCCCATTATTTATGGTTGGCCATTGCCCGCCCAGACACTCCTTCTCCCGGTCATTGTCCCTGTCCCTGTCCTTGTCCCTGTGCCTGTCCCTAGTCTCAAAGAGCACTAATGCACACTTGGCATGTCGCAATCGCATTGGGGTTTCAGACTCGGGGTTGAGGGGTCGTCCTTCACTTCACTTGTGGCAAACTAATGTGTGAAAAGTGTCTGGGAACGGTGGCAGCTGCAACATCATCGATGATGTCTTTTGACAAACTGCTCTACAATGAATTGCCAAATGGAAACCACTTCTCTTGCCATCTCTCTCTTGTATTGTGATGCGTCTATCTTTATCATCCTCTAATCAAATTTGCTTATTTCGCTCATCAAAATCGCGACACAGATTTGAGCTCGTTTCTCGTCTCTACTCGGCTGCCAAGTCAAATTCAGTGAATTGTAAGTAAGCGGATAAGTTGGGGCAACTTTTGACAAGGAGTCAGCCAACTGTCCAGCTTGATAGCTGTCGTTCCATCTGGAAATCTATTGTTGTGCACAGTCTGAATAGCCTGACAGTCTGGCAACCCACGCCACAACTCATTGTTGCCCCAACTGGCGCCAGTTTTTAAATCGGCTTAAAATTATAAGCAGAATGTGACATTTTTTCATTATTGTTAAGATGTTTACATTTGCGCCTAGACCTAGATAATGGAAGAGCACCAAACTATGACTAATGTAAGAGAACAAACGAGAGAAACGGGAGAAATAAGAAGAGAATGACATAATTTGCATAAACAATGCGATTGTTACAAAATTGCTAAAAATGTAATAAGTAATTGTTTATGTTCCGTGAATTTCATTTCAGTCGAAAAAACAGCAGACGATGGAACATAAAATAACAATGATTGAAATGAATAACGTAAAAATGTTTAGTTTAAATCCCACATTTATTTTGAATAAAAAACAAATTAATTAACATTATATTAGTAAAATCGATGTTTAGTATAATCCAAATTGCAAAATTAAACTAGTAAATACAATTTTTTATTGGCAGAGAGTGTTTGAATTTTTAAATATAGGAAATGTATTTATATTATTTCGGCATAATCATTTTGTAAATGCTTCAGGTGAATTCTCTTTCACTATTCAACAGAATTTAAACAAAACCTATGAAGTCTAAATTAAAATAGAATTTAAATAAAATTGAAAATATCTATAGACAAAATTAAAGCATCAGCTGAAGCCTCAGTCTTTGCCCTACATATTTCTTTTTATCCTTGTAGAAGTCCCTTTTAATTCACTTGAGCCTTAAGCTAGCTATCTCTATGCCTTTGCTCCCTAATGATGACATTTTAATTGTGAAACAAGCTTTACATTTCTCCAAAAAAATGGAAATAAAATGTAAAATAAATAATAAAAATGTCAAGTTGACCCGGGGGTCCATTTAGAGTGTCTGAATGTGTCCCATATGTTAATGCGGATATTTGGGGACAGGCTGACATTTTGCAACGAATTAGATGTGAATTATGCTGGACCCTAATTAATGTTGACATGGGATATTCTTTATACCTTGCGCTCAACTCAACTCAACTGAAGCGAAGTGAAGTGAAGTGAAGTTGAGTTGAGCTCTGCCTTTGTCTTTGTATGAAAATATGCTAAAAAATCTCTTAGATTAGTGCGTTAACAAGGGGTCATTGGGATGACAAGTAGATTAGGTGCCATACAGAAGGAGCAGAGTCCCTCAGAAATGTTTACCCTTGTCTCTCAGGCTGCAGATTAGCCTGGCATTCTATATAGATATTGCTTAAGAATTTATAAACAAATATTAAATTCCTGTTTCTTTTTTTCTTTTTTAGAGGCACACTTAAAGCGAAAAAGGAAAACAAGATACTTGAGGTTCATAATTAATTTTGGTGTCCAACTTTTCGCTATACGATGACGTCGAGTGAAACTTTATTACATAATTAAATAATTTTTATAAGTGACTTTTGCCACCGTCTCAGAGACTGCATTTTTCCCCTCAGTCAAGCTGGCACCTTTTACGAGCTGACAAAAAGTTGCGAAAATGGCACTCGCACCTGAGTTGGACATTTCACCTGCATAAATTACAATTTACATGCCTCTCTCTCCTTCTTGCCTCTCTTAAATTAAGATAAATCACGAAAGCTGCGAAGTAATGTGAAAATGCGTCGAGTAATTAAATTGGCTGTTGGGGAGATCTTGCAATAGTAGACAAAGATGCAGATGGCAGGAAAATTGAAAAACAATGAGAGTGCTTAATGAAAGGGAAAAACTGTTCACATCAGACATGATTATGACTTTGCACTCAAGTACGCATTTTTTGTGTATATCCTGTCTTTTAAAGACGTATTATTATGTCGTTAACCTGTGCATATTAAAAATTAACAAAACTGTGTAAATCGCTTTTATGTAAATTTATATAAAAAGTATAAAAAGGCGCTCCGATCACATTAGGAATATCTATTCCAAATAATAATCAACAACAGCATATATCTGTCTGTATGTCACAGTGGTCCTCAACTATGTTTAGGTTTAACTAATAACTGAGGTATATAGCCATTCAACCAAAAATGACCCTCCTCACTGTACAAAATTTTGCGGACGGAACTTGCGGTAAACTTCGCGAGCTGAACCATTATTTTCGGAATAAATTTGCACGATTACAAGCGTTGTTCTTTTGTCATCCTGTTCAATATAAAAAGTCAAGCCAAACTGACCATAAATGACATTAGAGTTGCCAGATTTAACAATAAAATGTCAGCTTTATCTCTACTCGAAAAACCAACCTCTTAAAAACCACCCTTTACTTTTAACAAATCTTTAACTCAAAAAACATTAAGCACTTTAAATTCATAATTATAAATATAATATAAATAGAGTAGTCAGATTTTATCCCAATTTGGTCAGATTCTATTTAACGACATCAGACTGAGTTTGGTCGAGATATCTTAAGAAACAAAAGGTGTTTCATACGAAATTTGATTTCTAGCCGATAGTTTCTATTTCAGCCAAACACTGTAGTGATAAACTTTCAGCAAAAACTTTACTCAACTCATATTTAAATAGTGTGACTGAAGTTGGAGTGTCTACAATATTATTGTTCAAGAAAGGTAAGAATAAGAACCTATTGAAATATTTATCCCCTTTTTAATTAAGTTGCATACAAACTAAAAATGATGTAATTTGAAATCTAATAGAAAAAGTGGTACAAAATCTAATCAAATATTAGTGGATTTTATTATTGACATACATACTAATGTACTTGTTTCCTAAAATACACAGTGGAATGTCTGAGCATAGGATATGTCGTAATCAGGCATTCTCTACTTACTTATTTTTTGTATTTCGCTGAATTAATTGAAACACTGTCAGAAGGTAAACAATATTGAAAGCGAAATTGTTGCGGTCCAATGTGCATTGTTATCCTGAGGAACTTCTTGTAACAAAGGACACATAAATCTCTTAGCTTCAAGCTAAATTTTTGCGACTTCTGTACTTTCCCTACCATTCTACCCACTTTCCTCTTCCCCATCAACCCATTTGGCGATCTTCTCGTGCTCGACTTGGCATTTAAATTGCCGCTGACTTGCGTCGACCTCTGAGAACACAATGCAAATACGAAACTTGCTAAACTATGCCGCCTGCTTGTTGTTTCGCTTGTTAACCGACCAAAAACCGACAAAACTATACAAAAAAAAAATTAAAAATAACAGCAACAAGAAATAAGAAAAATCAAGCGAAACCCGCAAGAATCGTCAGCATTTTGCATACGAGTTCAAGTCGAGTGGTTGGTTGACGTTTAAATACCTGCTCTCAAAAAAGGATACTAAGGGGTATAATGAATATTTACCCAGAATGCTTAAGAACTTTTGCGAAAATACATTTCATATTAATTTCAATGACATCATATCCTCTGATGGTTCTTTTAGGATTTGAGTCAAATTTATACCCATTTTATTTTACTCATAGATACTACCACATACTGTTGCTCATAGATATCATGGTATCTTTTATAACATTTAGTATAGTTCATAATATTGCATTAACTTAAATTCATAAATGTTTAATTTGAATTGCAATAGGTGAATTTTTTTTAGAAATAATTTAAAAATAAGATTCAAATAATATCAAATAATTTTAATAAAATCTCAATCTATTGGAACAGGATATTTAAAGAAGAGTATATTAAAAAAAAAGTATATATGCAAGTATAAATGCAATGTAGTCTTGTTTAAATTTGTTGTACTAATAATCTAGGGTATCTTCTAGTTTATAAATTAAAATGCAGTACCTTTACTTCTTGCTGCTGTTTCAGCTGCACACTCCACTTAAAAAATCGTTAAGCATAAAAAACAATAAAAATAAATACCTATAAACACTTAAAATGGCACAAGTGCCCCTCATTTTGCTCTGGTTCCCTCAGTCCCCTCTTCATCACACTCTGTGCTTCTCTCTCAGTAGACTACCTTGGTAACTAGCACATATCCAGCACCAGGTACTCCACAGGCACATCAGACAGAGAGTTTGGCTCGTAAGCCAGTTGCCAAGTTGGCAGTAACTAGTTGGCCAGTTTGGCCATTGTAAATGTCAAGCAAATTTGGTTGGCTGCATTTTTCGATGTTCCGTTTTCCCCCATTTTCCCTTGGTCCCCTCTCTTTGCAACCCCAGCACCTTGTTGCCCCTTTGTCACCTCCCCCAGCACCTTCTCGGGCTTCAAGCCATTCGCCTCATGTGCAAGTTATGGCCATGTAGATGTCGCCAGAATGTTGTATGCTGAAGGTAAACATGGAGTTTTTCCTCTTGCTGGTTGCATGCCTCTTGTGACAGTTTGGCATTTAAATGGGTTCATATCGAGGCGATAACTTTTCCTAACCGCACTAACAGTAGATGCATCGCTCAATCTTCATTCGTAACGGAAGCCTCTTCTATTATCTATTCTCCTCGAAAAAGTGTATTCTCTTCGAATACACTGGGAAGAAATTGTCGGAGAAAAGAAAAGAGATGTAAGATTCTTAGCTAACTGTCAACCTTATAATACGAAATCATTCCCGAATACAGAGAGAAATAATTAATTATTAATTTTATTTAAGATCCTTTTATATTTCCAACACGTTCACAAACTCAACAATGATCCGAAATACTCTCAATATATTTATAGTCTGTCTATCTCCACATCTCATATTGCAATTAATTCCATAGGAAAACCCATTACAAACTCTAGTAATTCAAAATATAATCTATACTATTACCCTCTCTATCTTTATGCATGTTTGCTTCCTCTTTCATAACAAATTAGTGGGTCTCTTTCCAGGAAAAACCCTACCCAGGCACCTAACATACCACGGAGCCTATATCGAAAAATAATTAATGCTCAAACATTTTAGCCATGGCAGGGCTCATTTTTTGCGCATATTTTATTCGAAGAGTCTAACAATAATGTGAACCATAAGAAAAATGAAAGAAAATCAACAATTTTTGCTAATGAATTTCCATGTATTTTTCTTCCTATTTTTTTTTCTTAAAGAGAGGTTACGCTTTTAGTACGTGCTGCGTGAAATGCGCATTTAAATGTGTAGGAAAATTAGTTAATAAATCACACGTGGAAAATTGATGAGCTGCCGTCTGAGTTGGCTTTTGTGGTGACTTGAGGGAAAATGCTCTCAAAATTAGATATCTTTTGTTGTTGTTGTGGTTCAAGTTGTTGTTGTTTTTATATATTTATTGTTTACTTGGGCTTTTGTTATGCATTACACGTAAATTATAAAAATGATGTATGTGGCCAGAGTCAGAGAGTCAGGAAGCAGAGACCAGACGAGACGAGACGAGACTCAAGCAAATTGCTGTAACTCCCCAAGGGATTCACAATGGATACCTTAATTAGGTGAAGCAAGGGAAGAGTAAACACCAATGGGGGAAGTGAAGTGCACTGAATGCCAAATTAATGCCATGAGTTGTGAAAGAGACTGAGAGACCTTTTTGCCGAATGAAAAAGATATTCACATTATTTATTAATACGTTCGTGTTGGTTTTTGTTGGGCTGTATGGTTGTTACCCAGGTAACCCCAGGTAGTAGCTCCCAGTTACCAGTTACCAGTTACGAGTTACGAGCTAAAATTCAATTCGAAAGTTGCTCAACAATTGAAGAATTAGTGAGTTGTCAAGACGGAAGCCAAAGATTTCGTGTTTGCCTCTTATTTTCTTCACTCTAAAAACCAACCACAAAAAGTTCCACATGAACTCTCCAGCAACAACAACAACAACAACGGAGGAGGTAACAACAGACTCCAATCAGAAATTTTAAAGTCAAAACCCCAAAAAAACCGATGAACTCATTGGCACTGTGCAAGCAAAGACCCCAATAGCTCCCTATCTGCTCATTGTCATGTAACTCAAATCGGACCAAGAACAACAACTACATGCAAGTACAACAAAAACAACACTTTGCATGTGTAGCCAAAGCACAACAAACAATGAACACGACACACACTCATACACACACATACACACACCAAAGAAATAAGTAGCCACAACAAGAACAACACAAATAGCTGGCAAACACAAAAGAGTCAAACAAGTAGAACTTGTCTAGGCCTAAAGAACAGAGGCGCTGTCAAAGGGGATCTTGAATACAATTTTATAATGAAAGCTGACTTTAAAAACAGTCGAAAAACAAAGGCATCTTTAAGAAGACAGTTGTAATGAAATGAATAAACGTCTAAAACTTGGGAAAAAATAGAAAGATTGAAATAAAGCATGAAAATCCCACAGGGATTTTTACATAAGATGTAATCAAAGTCAATTGTAAACTGGGATATTATCATAAACAATTAAATAAATATCCTAACGAAGTCAGTCGTAATGTTAATAAATTGGGCAAAGACTGAAATCTAGATTTACAGAAAGATCAAAATATTGTATTAATATTCAGAATTTGGGTAAAAGAATGATGTAAATGGCTAACTTAAGTTGCACAGCGAAACATTAATTAAGAAAAATATAAGACTGCGATTAAAAATAATTAATAATTTTAATTATATCTTAGCAATGCATATTATATTTTTATTGGCACAAAATACAGTCCAAAAAATTTAGAAAGTTGGATAAAATGATTTAAACATTCCAATGAGATTGTTTCATGAGGTGTATTGGATTCTTTACAAAAAGTGCTACTTTATGTCACTGGCAATTTTAACCTTATTTCTCGATAGTCCCATATCTGATCCCTTTCAAAAAAGGGAGCCTCTGGCTTTCTTGCGGCGTCATCGGTTGAAAACAAATGTTTCCCTTTAAAATCGCAACTCCTATAGCCGGCCATTTAAATGACTTTTCTTTCGCTTTAATGCCGTTTCGGTTTCGCAGAGTAAAGTATTATTTCTTTTTCTCTTTTTTTCTGTATGTTTTTGTCTTTTCGGTGTCTAAAGTCAAGATCACAAACGTGATTTGTTGTTGTTGTTTTGTTTTGTTTTTGTTTGTTGCTCATTTTGGCAAAGTCTTCATGGAGCTGCAAAAGATCGTGATCTTTAAACTGAGCAAACGCTGTTATTGTTGTTGTCGTTGTTTATTTGTGGGCAATGCATTTGGCTTTTTCTTTTGGCCATGCTGATTCGATCAGTCGTCACTTTGTTGTTGTTGCTGTTGTTGTTGCAGATCGAAGCCAACTTTGGATATAGTCGTTGCGATTTTCCTTTAGCCAATGCTCGATTTATGTTAGCTCATTTATTTTGACAAGACTTTGGGCCTAAAACCACATCGAGTTGAACTCAATTTGTGTGTGGGTGCAGTAGAGTTTATAGCTATGCCTATCGCTATGTATCTAATATATCTGTCTCTCTCACTTCAAACGTTCGCCAAAGTTTGTTATGTTTATTTTATGCGGCTATTTATGCCTCCGCTCTCTTTCCCCCTCATCATCATCGAGTCTGTCTCCAGTTCTCTGATTGATGTGGCGCACATTAATCAAGCTATTGAGCGGATCGATTTGTTTGATGTTGATCAAGCGATCTTGTAACATAGTACTCATATCTCTCTCTCTCTCTCTTTCTCGCTTCTCTGTCTTCAATTGGCAATCAATCGAGCGATCGATTGTCGAGTTTGTTACCAAGTTTCGTTTTTATTCGATCCATTGATCGTTTCATCGAGATCGATCGCTGGATTGTTTGGCTGCTGTTTACGCGTTTCACTTGCTCTTTTGTTTCACTTTTTTGGTGTTGATGAACACTTGCGTTTAATCTCTGGGGATCGTTTTAACGTTTTTGGCTAGTTAATGGCCAATTTGCTTTCAATTAATTGGCTTGTTGTGTGTTAATGTTTCCCGATTACGTGTATGGCCCAAAGGCACAGTCATTGTATGAGTATTTCCATCTATGTATATGTATCTTTTGCTTTAAATCACTTGCACTTTTCATCGCCCATAAATTTCACTTAACAACTCGAGCGCTTCCTATTAAAAAGATCAAAGTGAAACGCAACAGAGCTGAACGAGAGAGAGAGAGAGAGAGACAAACTATCCACAAAACAGTTCATCAGTCATTCAATGATAGACTAAGGCATTCACAGAGTGAACCATAGTTAGAGAGAATGAATGGATCTTTAAATATGCTAGAAGAAACTCTTTGATAATTTGAGTATTCACTGTAGAAAAATTGGTAAAATTAAATACAGTTAAAGAGACTGAAATATCTTTATATATGCTAAGGAAACTTGGAATGTTAATGGTTTGACAATGTGAGTATTCACTGTAGCAATGTCAACAACGATTAAGACATTGATAAAATGAATTATATGTAGCTAAAGACTGAATGTTCTTTTAATATGCAAAAAAGAAATCGGAATCTAAATGGTTTGATTATATGAGTATTCACTGTAGCAATGACACCACATTTGCGAGACGAATTTCAATGATTAACGTCTGGTTTCATCTGGTCACAGAGGTCTGGTCTTGGTCCATGCAAAATAGTTTAATGCCATTTTTTCAAATTAAAGCAGAAATTGTTGCTTTGACTCATTTGTGGAGCGGTCGCAGTCTTTTTCTACTTTGATATGCCGACGAGATGAATTTCCTTAGAATTTTGAGTAAACGCACCAAGATAGACAGAGCGAGGGACTGATACAGAGAGAGAGGAGATAGCCCATTGGAATAGACACATTTGAAATGATCACCGCTCTACACAAATGAAGATGAATGGCAGATGGTGTCTATCGTTTGATGAGGTTTCGAGGTTGTTTCCAGCTTTGAAGTTTTACTCTGTGCAACTTTTGGTTCATTAACGCATTTCCACTAATTCAACTCCTCGAAGAAGTCTTAATTATGTGTGCTTTGGGGTCTGTTGGGGAGTAAACTTTGTGCGGGTAGTTTGCCAAATTCTTTTGAAGTTTCTGGTGTGTGTGTGAAGTTTTTGGCAACGTTGTGGGTCAAGTCTAATGGCAATAATTAGGCTGCAGGTTACAAGTGCACAAAGTAAAGATAAGATGAGTTTCAGTAGAATTTCCGATTCGATGAATTCTTTGAAGTGTGAACGATCTCTATGAAATTTGATCTTATTTTCCTTTATGTATTTATTTTAATTCAATATCCAAAGTTTTTCTTTGATTTGTAAAAGTCTTCTAACCAAAATGGAAATCCAACTTATGTTTTTTCTCGCTAAGTGCCGCAATTTAAATTTATATTAAATTTAATGTCGCCCTCCACTTATCAACTCCAACAGCCAACTTTTGCCGTGGTCCTTCAGACACTTGTTCCAGCAAAAACAAAAAAAAGAGCAGAGGGAATGAAATTTCGGTTCCAGTTGCCTCACGACCGTCTGTTGTATGGCTAATTTCATTTTTATGACTTTTATGCGCCGCATTTGTGTTTATTTTTTTGTCTTTTGGCCAGAATCAGCATTAGCATCAGATTCGGATCCAGAGTTGGAGTCTCAACTCCACTTGGATGATTTATGGGCCTGGATTTTTCTTTGAATTTTTCTCATATTTCCTTTTTTTTTGTGTATTTTTTGCGCTGCTTTTGGCGTTAAAAATATTGCCAAGCTGCCATAAATTTGGTCGTATTTTGACAAGTAATAAAAATGCAGGCCACAGCTCTAAAATGCAAAGCTGCAAATGCATTCCATTTGCATAGGGCCATGAAACAAGACCAGAGAAAGGAAGAGAAGAGAGACGAGAAAGAGAATATAACAGAGAAGGGCTGTTGGTTATGTCGATTTGTAGCTAATTTGCATATCAAAACCGAGACTCAGTCTCTTTTATGGCTGTCCAGAAATCAAAAATGGCATTGACAAGTGTCTCCACATTTGGTTGATCCGCATCGATAACCAAATGGATGAGTGCATGATTTATGGCAGCTCTTTTGTAGCTCTCCCTCTCTATTCTTTATGTCTTCTCTTTTATCTCTTCTTTTTCAATTTCTCATCATTTGTAAGTTTACTAATAGATTTCAGAGTCGTGCATTGTTAAAAACTAATTACCATCATAAACATTTAGAGTTCATTGTTCGCTACCCAAAAACAACTTGTTGAGCCTCCATCGATTACCATATGAAGTTATCACTTAATCATTTTTATGATTCTCCAGTTTTATTTTGGATATAGTATTAGATTTTATACTTTTTTATCTACTTTCCTGCTTTGCTTATAGTCGAGCATAAAACTTGGTTTATGACTATGCTAGTAGAGCGTAGGTTGTATACTAAACTCCTAATGAATATTATGTGACTTTCTGTTATGGTTATATCCATGCATCCAAGATAGCTCTGAGGTCGTATAAGTCCCAGTGCTATAAATTCTACATATAGCAAAGGTATATGAAGGTAAGAACTTATATGGAATGTGCCTGGGGGGCAAGTTAGGTTTATGTTTTTAGTTCTTTAAGAGTTGTTTCTCACAGTTTGGTTTGTCCATTGGCTTCTAACTGTTATTTGTAAGAGTTGATGTTATGTTCACAGTTAGAAACTGCTGTTGAATTGGCCTTAAGCTGTTTTTTCTTCCTTGCACATATTTAAATCATGAGAAATCCTGTACTTTATCACATTTAGTTAGTTATTAATGTTAAAGTGTTGAACGCACTTAAAACATGTGAAAGAGGCGACAAGGTTCTGCTTTTAATTAGACAATGTAATTTATATAGCTTTCAATTATTTTCTCACTTTTGAAGGAGTATAAAACATATTGATCCTTTATTTCCTCGGTTCTAGACGCTAAGT
Source organism: Drosophila testacea (assembly GCA_035043265.1). Taxonomy (NCBI): domain Eukaryota; kingdom Metazoa; phylum Arthropoda; class Insecta; order Diptera; family Drosophilidae; genus Drosophila; species Drosophila testacea. The sequence continues at coordinate 310,900 of JAWNND010000378.1, read as the reverse complement.
AAGTTTCTTATCCGCATTAAGTTCCCTTGAATCAGAAAAATCCAGTACTTTATCAGTTTTCTTAGTTGCTTAAGACTTAAGAGTTGAAGTTATGTTTATAATATTAAACTATTATTCATTTAGCTTTAAATAGTTTTCTTATTTTCCAAGGAGTATAAAACATATATATCATTTATATTTTCAGTTTTAGAAGGTAAATAAGTTATTTGCAGACATATTTTTTATTCAAATTAAGGTTATGTTACTAGTTAAGAACTACTGTTAGTTCAACTAAACGCTTTTCTTTTTACAAACCCGTATTATAATCATGTTAATCCTTCAAACATGTTTCCATCATTTGTTATGATAGTTAAGCATGCCACTTGTTGCAGTCTACCACACCTCCTGCTCTCTCTTGTTGCCACCCCTTTGTCCATTTCAATTAAACTCAAAAAGCCATTAGCTCGTTTTATATAAACTGGCAGTGCCGACAATCCTCCCAATAACGATATACCACCATAAGCTCTTACATAATCGTCCATACATTTCCCACACACACAGACTCACACACAGACTAATATTCAAAGTTTTTCAATTTTCCGCAGCTTCTGCTGTAGCTGCTGCTGTCTGCCTCACACATATTGAATTGCATATAAATAAAACGGCGCTGAGGCTGCGTGTAATTATCATAAAGCGGAATCTTGTAGCGCCAATATGAAGCTCATAACTAACTTGTGAAGCAAAAACCATTTACCCACAAAGTAAGAGACGTAATGATAGGGGAGGAGGAGAGGACACACAGGCAGATGGTCTCTCTACACTCCTGGCTTGGTTTGGCTTGGCTTGGCCTAATGCCCATTTTGGCCATAGCACGTCACCAGCCCAAACGATGTAACTTTCAATTTGCGTAATTTTCAAGTGACTACGCGACCAACTGATCCCTCACCTAAAACCTAATGACTTTTGCCGTCTGATGCTATGAGAAATCGCTGGTCAAACTGGGCTACCATATAGTTGTAGATATGGAATTGTGGTTAGGGATGCCATGTAGATTTAGAGGCGTGGCTAACTGCTGCGTTAAGGTGCACGCTTGTCATAAAATGCCGCTTATTATGCTGGCTATTAATTTTTACTGCTTAGACACAGCCTGGTCCTGGACCTGGACCTGGACTTAGACCTGGACCTGGGGAACTGAACCTCAAAAACAGGCAAGTTCCTGGTCCAAAAACTTGTTGCCCACTGTTGCTGCTGCGTTTCCAAGGCAATTTATGACATACATGCGAAATGACCATCGGCATCGCCATCGCCATCGCCAGTTCTGGGCACATTTGGAGGCATATCGCGCCGTTTCTATCGCAGCTGTACAAATTTATTTTGCGTTTGCATGCCCTTCGCTTCAAAATTGCATATTGGCTATGATATGAAGTTGAGCATAGAATTTTAAGAGGTCTTTCCATAAAGTTTCCAGCCATGAATCAGTAGATTGTATTATTTTGACAAGGGAGATATTTTATAATAGGTACTTTTCTTTCTTCTTTCTTTCGTTTATAATATCGATCCATTTTCTTTTATCATTTATAATTTAGTTAAATATTTACAACAATTTACCAAAATGGATGAGTTAATCAGTCATGATACTATCTTTTGAAAGGGGTTTTTTAATCCGACTTTTTATTTCACCTTTTATTCCGTTATCAAACATTTGTCTTACGAACGATATTTGGAAACTCTATTTGAAATTAAATCGGATCAGATTATTAGGGCGATTCCTGCAACTGCTTTGATTTTGATTTGCTTAAAATTTTCTTATTTCAATACAAAGTGTGTAGTGTTGCTCAGAACAAATGTGAAACATTTTACAACACTATTTGCTTAAACGAATGATTTTGATTAATATTCAACCAAAATGAAATCCGTTTCACAGTATATAATACGAGATACGGTATTATATACTGTGAATCGTAGGGATATTATTCGTATATTTATATTATTCAATACAACATTTTATAATCTCATTGGAGATGTAGCGTAATATTGCAATAAAGAAATAAGTAAGTTAGCCCTAATAATCTTATTTTTAATTCTTTCCCTTTACAGCTTTGTTTAGGATAAGCCGTATGTTAATAAAATATGTTTATAAAACTGACCCATTCTCGACTTCTCAAGATCGGTTAGAGTATCTAAATATCGTTGGTTCAATTGTTCTGTGTATGTTGTTTATTTCCTTTATTTGTTTCAGCATCTGCTCGACTCATTGGGGCACAAGAAGCGAAGATGTCGAAAAGTTACCCATCATTAGTACTAACAAGCAACATTACGCTGTGTCTGGGTCTGTGGCTGGGGCTGCTGCTTCTTTGGGGTCTTCTCTAGTCTGGGATCTTTGCTCTCAGCCTCTCAGCCGCTCAGCTCTTGGCTCTTGGCTGATTACATTGGCCAGATAGTTGCGAGCACGCGTAGTTGTCTTTGAGTCTGCCGTGTTCGTCTACGCTTCAAGCCCCTGTCTACTGTCCCCTGTCTCCCCATCATTGGGTTCACTCCTCTTGTATGTTTATTTAAGGAATTTTTATTGCCACATGTGAGTTAGAGTTGAAGTTGTGGTAGGAGTTTCAGTTTGAGTTTGTGCCAGGGTCTATGGGGTTCTTTCTCAGTTATCGCATTTTTTGATTTTTCATGGGTTTATTAAATTGTTTTATGAAATCGCAGATGGTCAAATGTCATGACGTCGAATGTGAGTTGAATTCTCGAAATTGCTCTCGACTTTGATTACACTCTCGTGCTATTATTAACCTAATAATGAGTCTTGTATTGTACTTACATATATCTCATTGTTAGTATTGTATTAGATATAAGATATTGTTACTGTTATTGCATTATGTTATTAAGTTCAGTTATTGTAAGAGTACTTAAGTGTATTTTTGAAGCATCAGTGTGTTTTCGGATATTTGAATAGAAATCTGTTGTTACATACCTGTAAATAGAAGAGGAAAATTTAAATTAATTAAAATGAAAGGATTGTCAATTTATTGAATATTCAGTAAAATATAAAAGCTTATTGCTTAAAATCATTTAAATAAATCTATTAACTGTCAAAAACATAGTTTGATTAGATTACCACTTTTAACTAAAGATAATAATATCCAAAACAAATGTATTCTTTATAGATTTCTTTATAGATTCCTAATCAGCTTACTTTGTAAAATTTACACCATTCTGTAATAGGGATTTAAATTGTATTCAATCTAAATTTTAAACTAATCAATAAAACAATAATTTATTTATTTTCATTTATTAACTGCCAACAGTTGTTGTTGCCTAATACACAATCAACAATTTTTTAATTAAAAGCAGCAAATACAAAATATATGATGACAATTATGAATTGAGATGTGAATTGTTTATGGACATCGTCCCCGAGTGTGTGTATGTGAGTGTGTGACAGGTTTCACTTTCACAGTAAACTGTCAATTTGAGGCCTGTCTCATGAAATTGTCAAAAATGCATTTAGACGTGTTGCGCAGTTGGTTAGTGGGTTGGTCTCAAATAATTTTCATAGTTAATTGACAGGCAGACAGACTGAGAAAATGCTACCGATTCCATTAGCCGAACTTGTCGTCAAGAGTTTCGATTAAAACTGAGCTATATACAAAGAGGTGGTGAGGGGGTATATATATTATTATTATTTCTACTTCTTTTTTTTTTGGCTGTCAATAAAGTCAATAAAATGTAACGCCTGCTGTTGCTGCCTTTGGGGTGTTATTTTGGGCCATGTCTGTCGCTTTATTTAATGGCAACATGTTTTACAACATTATTAGACAACGTCAGAGAGCCAAACCACGAACCGGCTAAGCTGGCTAACATGGCAAATTTTAATTACCAATATTTTCCAGGTGTCGAATCAACGTCCCACGCCATTGGCAACATTTTGCATTTTATGACAGTTCCCTCGACCCTCGTCCCTCATTCCCCTCCACATTGCAATGTGGAGTTGAGTTGAAAAAATTTAATTACACATTTGTAGCTGCTGCTAATTAGCGTTATGTGACAAACAGTTCTAATGGCTTGTAATTGGCCAATATTTGTCTGGGCCATTGATATTTAATTCATTTATATTTATGCGCTTAACAAAGCTTAGCTCGTCGGTTTAGTTTTAGCTATACGTTTGTATGTATGTATGTACTCCTAACCGCGGGCTACCTAATTGAATTGTCGCTGTGGCTAATTCGCAATGTGGTCGGCATAAGCCTCTTATTGTACGTCCTTTTCACATAATTTATTTATACATTTAACTAATTCAATGGCTTTTTTATTTTTATGCAATTCTTAGCTGTCCAAGTCGTAGTTAATTTTATTTATAGATACTGTTTAGATATCAAATGACATTTTCTTATCATTTCAAAAGCATTAGTCCTCTGACAATTATTTGTATGTAATATATTGATTGAGTGTCTTTTAGTGCGTACTGATTTCTTTCTCGGTGTGAAATATAGATAAGATATTTACTATTTGCAGTTAGAATATTAACACTTCGTAGTTGAACTTTTAATAGGTTTTTTTAAAGTTTTTTTGTTTGTGTTTTTTTTAGGTTTTCAGTATATCTTATGTCATCATTTATTTATAAATATAATTTTATTATGCTTTCTTTTTGTAAAAAAATAGAGATAAGATAACAATGACTCAAGAGTTGAGTTTTTTTTGTTATTTTTGAATTATACTCTTTTTATTTAAAAGTATTTTACAGTCTTATTTCATATTTCAACATTTCAGCACATAGTTCTTATGTTTTTTTATATTCCTTAATTTCTTTACATTTCTTTGTTAGAAACCCTTCAAGAAGAAACCTTATTACAAGTACACGAAATACTTCTACTTATTATCTGACTTTTTCTTATCATTTAATAAGCGTATTCTCCACAGCTTTTTTCTTTATTTTTTTATATTAATTTTCAAAAAATAAAAAACACAAATTTATATTAATGTTTTAATAAATTTTTATATGATTTATTAAGTTTTTTTTTGTAGATTTGTATAAAATAAATAAAATTCGTGGTTATTTTTTGCATAAGACTATATGACTTCACTTCACGGTCAAATCACTAAATTCATCATTACATCCATTCATCAAATTACTGTGGCTTAGCAGTGATGATGATGATGATGTCCATGGTGGGGTCCATGGTGGTGGTCAAAGTGTCCATGGTGGTGGTCAACGTGATGATGATGATGATCGTAGTGGTGCGCCGGTGGGCCGTGATGATGGTGGTGATGATGATGATCGTGGTACGGCGGCGGCGGTGGGCCGTGGTGGTGGTGGTGGTGGTGCGACGGAGGGCCGTGATGATCGTGGTGTCCGTGGTGGTGATTATGGTGTCCCAAGTGCAATCCCAAGTGGATGCCAAAGAGGCGGTCTTCGCGGTGTGGTGCCGACATTTTTGAAACTTTGATGAATCTTCTTGTAATCCTTTACTGCTGTAGGTCTTAATTCCTCAACTGGAATTTTCGTACTGTGCCATAGTTGGGCAGAAATAGCCAATATATACGTGTTGGTTGAGGAGTCTTATCTGATAACAAGTTCAGGTAATGTACATAGCCTGTTATCTTATCAACTTGAGGACATGTTTTCGCCAATTCTGAATCATTGTGAGTCATTTTTTATGTTCAGTAGTAAAGATACGGATACATATACATGTGCGATTATTACTATAGATTGTATCAGGTGAGTAACACGTTTGAGATTAGGGTGATTCCCTCCCATGGAGGAATAACCATTCACAATAGACGCAGTACAGATAACGTTGCCATCTAATCGCGGTAAATAAATAAATAAATCTGTTTACGGGCAATACATGAGGCAAACGAATAAAGCTCCAGAAAAAAGAAACTTGCGGAAAAAAGAAAAGTAAGTAAAATGAAAAACATGCCACAAAGTGTGGCAACTTTTTTATATGGCGGCGTCGAAAACTTTTGGCATCACAAAAGAAAAGAAAAAGATACAAAATAAAAAAAACGAAAAGAGATGAAAAATGCAAGACGCCGTCGAGAATAATTTCCGCTTGCATGCCGGTGTCTGGACAGAAAGGATAGACAGACTGCCAGACGAACTCCTAAATAAATTTATACTGGAAATACTAAAATACTGGATGGATGACTGGCGCATAAAGTGCGAGAAAATGAAAGGAAAGCACGCAATAGACGCAAGACCAAGAGCCAGAAAGTGTGACTACTTTAAATGGAGATTTAGCCAGTGTTGGTTAGCGGCATGTCAGGGGAATAAGGGGGTTTTGAGAACGATGTCATATCAAGTGCTTAGTGCGTGCAAGCGACGTTTTCGTAGACTTAACAATAACTTTTGCTGCTGAGCCCCCCATCAGAGGGTGGTAAAGACCCGGAGAAGGTAGCGCTGATAAACTGCGTTAGAAGTTATAAAGCGATTAGGAATGTGTGGCGGGTTGGCAGCACCGCTCGTTGCGACAGGGTTGCCAAGGGGAGGAAACGAAAGGAGGGAAACTTTTTTACTTGGCTGTATCAATTTAATGCCTATTTAAAGTATGAGCTCCCCCGAGGCGAGTCGCGGAATGCAGGTGCTGATACTGGAGTTGGTAATGCATAAATTTGATTTTATGGCAGTGCCGTTAAGTACTTGACAAAGTTTTCTCGCAATGCTGTTAGCCAAAAAGTACAAGAAATGAAACTAGAATTTAAAGAGAGTTCTTCCAGTTGGGCTTTCTTACATAATTTGTTTGTTTTGCTGTCAGCTGCTCAATGACCAGGAAAACTGCCCATTATAATCAAGAAAATGCCTTAGGTCCAATTAAAATCGCACGGAAATTCCAAAGATTCAAAAGCTGTTGGCAAACAAAATCAAATCCAATCCAAACAAACAAAGAGAAACCTCAGCTGCTTATTCTAAACTTTCCTGCCTTCTGTTAGCCATCTCTTGGCTTACATAAATATGGCTAATTAATAATTTCATCAACAACTGTTGAAAGAGTCGTTGTTTCTGCTTTTAATGCTTTCATTACTCAGATGCGAATCATAAAACTCTCTCTGGATTCAAATATTAATTGAAAATGTCACAAGTAAGCGCAATTATCGTAAATTATAAACACGCGTCAGGGGTTGTTTTTGGTTTTCTGTGGGGTGTTGGCAAATCAAATCAAAACATTATGATTATTATTATTATTTATATTACGTGATCTGGCAAAATACGAAAAATTTCAACCCTCCCCTCCCAATTGATGTACTTATCGGCAGGGTGTGCAATTTGCAAGGCCTAATGAAATGTCAACAAAAAAATGCAGAGGCAACAAAACTTGGCTACACTTAAAAATATATTATTATTTGGAAAATTGAAAATGCTTAAAGTGCTTTAAAGGGTTGCTTGTGTGACTCATCTGCTATGCATCATGGTTGCCCCAATGCGACTCACTCTGCAACTTGACCATAGAAATTTCAAAGCTGCTGCAGCTTCCCACAACTGACTATGCAAAAATGCAGCCAAAAAGCATATAAAATTATTATGCGGGACGGGGACGGAAGGGAGAGAAAAGTCCCCGGAAACCCGCTTATGACAATGCTCAAAGGCATTTTTTGGCCAGCATCAGCTAAAAACCAGACAGCAGTGGCAATGGTGACAACCCTGGCATGTGCATATAAAGTCCAAATAAACTCGAAGTTGTTGACAAAAGGGTTAAAGGCCATAATTGCGGCGAAAGTTCCGGACACTTTTGGGTAAGGGAAAAAGGAATAGGGATTGGAATAGGGTGCAGAGAGGGAGGTGCTCGTGTACGTCTGGCACATTAAACTGAGAGTGGATTTTTATTGAAAGTGTAAACATGACGACAGACCAGAGTCATCAAAATTATAAAGCCAAAGTGGACAGCTGCCAAAGATGAGGGAAGAAGACACTTTTTGGGAATGCGTAGAATATTTGTGTGCATATTTGTGAAACACTTGAAACACTTTAAAGACAAAGTGTTAATGGAATTTTTTAGTAGACGAAAACATTTCAAACTGCATTATTACTTTCAGCTACAAGGTCTCTAAAGGTTTGCCATTATTCTGGGGAAATTATACCATAAAATGTTATATAAAGGGAAAGCACATCTATAAGATGTCGTCTATATGTATTTATTTATACTAATACTTTCAATAAGAATAATTGTTAAGAGACGCCATGTAAGGTTTATGTGGTAAAGGGGATTCACTCTATAAGTACAATTTATTTCTTGTACTGCCAAGATTGAAATTATGAATATAGAGTATATACTAGTCGAATATTTCAACATCTCTCAATAATAATATATATATTGCCCACTTGTCCTAAGTAGATTTCGAGTCAAAAACATCTAAAAATTCATCCCCAAAGTCAAGCGTCTCCCTTTGTCAAATTCTGCCCGGCAATATTTATTTTATAAAGCTTACAAATTTGCGCAAAATTTTTGAATACACAAAGACAGAGAACGAATGAGACAGGGAAATATTGGGGGATGGGGGAAGTGGAAGAGCAAATACGAATAGAGGTCCATATGAATGCGATCAAAAGGGGGAAACATAAAACCCGAGGACAAAAGACTTCGCTGACTGAGTGAGGAGCTAACAAGCAAGCGTCCCCCACTTTTCCAGTTCTTTTAAGTGATTTCAACCCGGAAATGCCCATAAATCGATTTTGAGGGTGGCAGTACCTAATGCCGATACCCTCCAAGTTAGAGTCTCTGACTTTGCCTCTGCCTGTATCGCAACCAAATCGAGGAGTATATGCGACACATGCGGTGGTCGCTTTATGGGATAAATGAATGAATTGAAATGGGCGGCAAGTGTATCGACTTATGGTTGAGTTGAACATGAATCTGGCACACTTGTCTACAGCTCTACACCCTCAGTTAGCACAATGCAAATAAAAGTTCATTACAAGCCCAGCCAAGGCGCTTAAAAGTTCCACTGAATGTGTCGAGGCTTTGTTATGGCCAGCCAACTCTGTCCTGTCCCATATCAGAGTGAATACGTGTACACAGAAAGAAAAATCCAGTATTTCCGGGATAAAAGGAATCCCTAAGTTTGGTAATCTCGGGTTTTTTCATCTAATTTACAAGTTTCTATTCTTTTTTTCAAGGAAGTATTCTGCTATAAATAACTGACATTTGATCAGTATTTAGTTTTAATTTAACATTTTTATTCCTATTAAATACTAAGAAAAACAATCTACAATAAAGAATTAAAAATTTGATATTTAGAATGTTTTTTTTTCTGTGTACTCTGTGTATTTGAGTCTGTTTCTTTCTCTTATTGCCTTTTATGGTCATTGCCCCCACGCGTCATCGGGTGGCGGGTTGAGGTTTGCGGGTCGTCGTGTGTGCGGCACATGGCACCGGATATGCCACATCCGTAGAGTCCGCACAGTCCGCACAGTTCGCAGAGCGTGCAAAGCGAAGTCAATAAAAAATTCTAAAGCCAAAAAGGAAATAAATTAACAATAAGCAATGATTTTTCTTCTCTTTTCTCCCAAGTTTTTGATACGTCAAGAAGCATGGATGATATGGTATCGCTTATCGGTAATCGCTTATCCACAATTGTCGGATATTGCACATAATTTGACGCCGGTCATTTGGTAGTAAAGTCCAAAGAAATCCACAATAACTTCAATTCTGATAGAACTCTAATTGAGGTAAACAAACGGAATTGAAAAGACGAACTTAAACTTAACTTTTATCAGTCAAATACTATTTTATTTTTACTAGTAGATCATTCCAACTACTTAACCTCAACTTAAACCTAAGTTAACATAAACTTTAAAACTCCATCAATCCACCTTATAATTCTCATACTTGTGTTTCATCATTTCTTATGCAATTTCACAATCGATAAACTTCACTTTTATTGCCTTTCAAGCTTATGGCTTCACCTTAACCTCAATCCAACTGCAACTTAACCTCACTTTCTTTCCAGGAAACGTCAACGTCATAGTTAGTACTCGTCATTAGCTTGGCTTTACAATTTTTAATCAATTTACTTGCATTTTTATGAAATTTCATGCTGCTTAATTAACCCACAGTGCTGCAACCGCTGCCGATGCCATAGCTCAGCTGGGAAAAACCTTAATTAACCCATTACCTTTTGTGCTGCAGATGAAAACAAAAGGAAAAGGAAATGAGTGGAAGCAACTCTAATAACAACAAAACCAACAACTAAGTATTCAACACGTCATGCAAAAATGCCAGGAGAAAAAACTTTTAACGCTTTTTCATGCCAAAAACATGTGAAAGGTGTGAGCCCGACTAAAACTTTGCTCGTTGTTTTTGAAGCTGTGCCAATAAATTCTGGACGCAGTGGGGTTAAACAAAAGCCAAAGCCAAGGCCAGAAAAGAATCCTGTGCTGAAACTAATAATGAAACTTACACTACGACTGCACTCGACAAGAGCAGCACAAAAAATTATGTTCGATGTAATTAACAAAAGTTTTATTTTTTGCTCTGTCGATAGATTCAAACAATTGAATACGAGAGAATTTTTCTTATTCCTGAAATCTTGGCCTGCCAGCAAATTGAGCACTTTAGAGGACACCACTTGCCACGCCTCCCATCTAAAAAGAAAAAAAGAAAAGCAATTTACACGCCCAAACAAAAAGAACGGCAAAGATTCGTTTTCATTTTCGGGTTTTCATCTGTCTCTCGTGCTTTTATCAAATTAGACAAAGGGGAGATATTTTCCAAAGTAAAAGCCTTTTCAATGTATAACCAAGTGTCGGATGTGGCATTCAGGGGTTAAAGGTGTTGGCATCGCATCACAGAAACCACGGGAATTGCCCTTACCCCCTGTCATATCGAGGGGATAGGCCTAAGATACCGAATACGAGTATAAAACTGCCAAAAAAGAGATTTTAATGACAGCAACAACCGCTGCGCTTTATGGGCTTTATGTAAGAGATGCTCGGAAAACCATTCAATGTGGGCGTGTTTATTGTCGCCAACGGCGTCAGGATATTAGAAATAAACAGAACAGCAGGAGGTCTCACCAATTGCCATGTACCAGGAAAAAAACCGATAAGCGTCAGACCAGGAAGACAAACGCAATGTGTGGCTATAATTTGCAAAGAGAATGTTGTCAAGATGACTTTAATGTTCGATTCCATTACACAGAGTTCAAGTCAAGCAGAGATTAAGTAAATATTTATAGAGAAATTTCAATCTGATCTTAATCAACTATGCAATAGAAGCTTTAATAAGGTAATATCAAAAAGTGGCTATAATAAGATAATCAGTTTACTTTAATAAACTTTACAGAGAAGTCAAGTAAAAGCAACTTTAAGCAACATTTCAAAAAACCTTAACTAGTTTGAAATAACACTACTTTAAATGTAGTTCAATACTTTAACGCGAAAACAAAATAATTGTTGGCGAGTCTTTCATTTCCTTAAAATTTATTTGTACATACATACATATCTCATTTCTGACATTTACAACTTGTTCCAAGAGTTACCCAAACCTTAGGCACATTCATTAGTCTCTGTCCGCGTCTTCTTTCAGATCTTGCATCATTAACATTGCTTTTCACACTTTGTGCCATTGTTTCCTACTGGTCATTGGCCTGGTCAAGAGCAAAACGGAGACCGGGACCACGACCGGGTACGGGTTTGGGTCCGGGTCACAGCTTACAGTTGCTTTCGCCTTTGGGCGTTTAAAATGCGTAACGCGAAAACCTTTTTGTCTTTTTCTTTAAGTTTTATGTTTTTCAAATCATATTAATTTGAATTAATGAATTTAATTGCTACTAATTAGTGACCCGCCAGTGCCGACAACTTCAGCCCCTAATGATCTGTCTCTGAACCGCTATACGAATTTTCCATGTTCTATATAATTATAGCTAATGCTCAAGTTCGCATTGGCCAAACGGGGGTTAAGCTCAATTCTTTCCTCTCTGGCTTTGGCTTCAAAGTGCTACATTTATGCACTCCATAATTATTTAATAGGAACAGTAATAAAAACTTGTATAAACAATGAGCCACGACAATTAAATTACAGCTTGAAGCTAAGCTAAATTTAACAATTAAGTGTGCTCCACTAAAAAGATATAGACTGAGATCGACTACATGATTCCCTAGAAACTTAACGAAATTTAAATAAATCTTTAAGTTTCATTAAGAATTCAAATAGTTATTGAAATGAAAAGCAAAGAGAGATGTAAAGATAGATGGAGCTAGCTGGTACCCTGTAATCTAATAAAAAATCATATATAAATTATTTAAATGTAATATTAATTGGAATATAGTCAATACGAAGATTATTCTCAATTCTACTCTTATTAAGTAATCGTAACTAGCACAGTTACTAAGATGCACGTACTTGAAGAAGACAGATTTAGGCCTCACTTGTGTATAAACAATCGTCGGAAAACGTATTGTAATCAAACAAATAAAATCTAAAAGAAAGCAAAGAAAAACAGAAGCCGCAAAAACGTGCGAATAAAAAAAAACCTTTTACAAAGTGGATGGAAAAAGGTTCCCCTACCTACAGTAGGGAGTAACCGAATTCTATATACACTTGGTTTGACTTAGGAGCACGTATTCTCCTCATACTGATAACTCCCGTGGGTAAGGCAAGTATCATAACCTAGTTATATTACCCGTGAACAGGGTGAAGAAAAGGAGGAGGGACAAGCGCTAAATTGCAAATGTAATCAACGATACAGGTCTACAACAACAGCAACAACAACAACGAGACGACAACACGAAGTTGCATTGAAAGCAGAAGCTTTGGCAATCGCAACATGTTGTCGTATGTACCGCTTGTAGTCGAGTGTAGCAACAACTTCGAGATATCTCTTGACTTTGTATCTACAACCTCTGCTACTGCTGCTGCTGTTGTTGTTGCTGCTGCCAGCTTCGCTGCTGGCGTCGCTGCTTGGCGGCAACTCACGCACGTTTCACGCTTTTTTGTTGTTGTCGCCATCGTCCCCATCTCCCCATCGTCGTTGGCAGCCATTTTTGCTACCGGTTTTACGCGTCAAAGTGCGCGTAACTTTTGCCGCATGCCACATTCGACGACACACAACATTGTTGCTGTTGTTTTAAACTGTTGTTGCAGCTACTATGTATATTGTTGGTGTTGTTATTATTATGGTATACTGCAAGTTGGTCAACAGTTGTTGGCTGGCAACTTCGTTACTTTTATCCTTTATCTGACTTGCTTTTGCTCTAGAGAATACACTTGGTTGAATAAAGTATAAAAGTACAAGAGGGGAAGAGCAATGGTGTATATAGTAATCCCAAAACTGATAAATTATAATGGAAATCTAAATTATTTTCTTTTCAGAAGTTTTGATGCTCTAATCCGCGATGAATTCGAGCAGTCAAAAAACTATATCCCTATATGGTAACCGTAAAACTGATAATATGAAATGTTAAACTATACTTACAAGATTTTGTAAAATTATTTTCAGAATCTATTTCGAGTAGAACACATTGTAGTCAAAAAGGCTACCCTTAAATAAAATAATCTAGAAAATTCATTGAATAGCTAAGCTCTTCTCTTCTTTTTCTAAAACGTACAATAAAAATTTAGATAATCATCGCTGGAAATGACAGATATCAATCTTATATATCAAGGATTGTATCAGTATTGATAGTATCTGGGAAATTGTATTTTAAATGCGTGTTCTATTTATTTCATCTAAAATTTTGCAAGTGTATCAACTTCTCTACTTCACTCTTTTTTTACTTGTTTTTTCTTTCATATTTATTCTTATGAATTTCTCGCTACTGGATGAAGTTCTGTATCATCTGCTTTGTGCAGTGGACCAGTATGTGACCAGCATGCCATGTTGTGTGTCGAGCTCATCCTTTAAATTTGCCTGGCATTTCATTTCATTTGTCTTTTTGCAATCTCATTCATTCATTTGCTTTGTTCTTCGTATCTTTGTTTCATGGAGTATATATGAGGACTTGCCAGGACAACGCCAATGAAATTTCTTTCTTTATCAAATTATTTCAAGGTTCAAAGGATTCCTTTTGGATCGGAGGCATTTCCTTTTTACAAAATGATGCCTAGCAATTTTTTCTGGCCAAATGCATTAATGCAGCTCAGTGCAGAGCTGTCCTCACATCCCTCTCTCTCTATCTCTCTCCTATATCATAAATCATTCATACGCAACTTTTTTTATACTACTCGATAAGACGCTGAGCAACTTGGCCATTTGTGCATTGTGCTCATTTCAGCTTGATTCCAACTGCCAGCTAATGCAATGCCAGTTTTCAAGTCCCACAAGCCTTAGTAACCCCTCGCACAAGTCTCTCTTCAAGACTTGTAGCTGACCAAGCCTGGGATAAATTATGTTAATATCATAGTCAGTAGTCGGTTTATTCTACATCTCTTGTCTGTCTCTTTCGCTAACATAATAGCTTGACAAATGAAGGAAAATAAGCAACAATAAAGCGTATACGTTCTAAAGATACCCTGTTTGAATAAGAATTCATATGAGCTTTTATAAAGAAAAACATTAACTTTCATATACAGTTGATATTTAAGTTTATATACTCTTGATAGTATTAAGTTATAGGGTATCAATTAGGAGTACATTTCCAAAGAGACAACTCAAACTGAAACTCAACTTAGTCTAGCGACTTACAACTTGCACCATATAATTTGCAAAAGCGCAACAAATTGTTAATTTTCTCTTCTTTTAACTTATTTTCATACTTCCTCTCTGTTCTCTCCTTCCTTTCCATATTTTATCGCCACAGTCATTCGTCTTTTTGCATCTGTTTTGTCAATTTACATATTTTTGTGCCCGTTTTTTATATACATATACTTTTTAATGTTGACTCGAATTATAAACTTAAAATAATTTTTAGACGCAAAAGAAAATTGCCAAAGAAAAAGCTAATAAGGCAACTTGTTTGCTAGGCTTATTTAATTTTCCAGTTTTGCATTTAAATATTGATTTCGATTTAGCATATCATAAGAATATAGACTTCTTGCAATAAATATAAATGATGTAGATAATATGTTAATAATAGCAGAAAATAAAGTGAAACAAATGCATTATTCATAAAGAAAGCTTGAAGGAAATAAATTTACGAAAAAGATTGTGAGAATATTAAAAAGATATGCAAATATATTTTAGATATTACAGAAAAGCGAAATAATGTATTATTGATGAATCAAAACGGAGTTCAATATTAGAATTTAATTTTCAATTAAGTGCAACATGTGTTACATATTACCCAACAATAATTATTATTACGAAATGATAATTAATAAGTGAGAAATAAAACAGCAAAATGTATAAATAAAAGTATTATATAAAATAAATCAAATTAATTTACAGAATCTATAGAGAATAAATGTTTGCAATTGCAATTAAAATTATAATTTCAAATATTGATTAAATGATTTAAAACTTCTGCGAACTAAGTTAAAATATTTGAACGTATGGTCAACTGAACATTACGTATTCATATGGTATGCTTTGGTATTTGGGAACTGAACAACAATTCAAATATCAGCTGGCAATTGGTAGAACTACACCTACGATTTACACAAACTCTATTTTATATGCTACACACAATACAAAACACACACAACCAATCAGATTACTGACCAGGCATTTAGCATAAATTAAATATTTGCCTTTTGCTTTTGCATTTGGCAAATCCCTGTCTAAAGAGACTGACAACATTTATGCAGGTGATTCATAGGCATCTTGTGTTGCCCAAAAAAGGGAAATCCATCAAATGAGCTGCCAACGCGTCGCGTAGTCAATACAAATTGATGCATGCCCCTCGCACTAGACTCCTCTCTCCCTCTCCCCTTCTTTCATCTATAACTGATCTGTCGCTTACGTTTATTTACTTAACGAAAAGTGCCTGTAAGAATTGGTGACAACAGAGAGGGGGAAAGTATGGGAAAGGAAAGGAGGGTAGACAATTCGTATCTGTGAGCATTATTCAATGTTTGCTACGAACGTGCGCAAATTACAAATTCAATGCACGTTGCCAACGGCGGCGAGACTTCAGGCCAAGTTGGCAGTTTGGGAGTTAGAGGAGCTGTTGGCTGGTAGCTGGTAGCTGGTTCTGGCCATGTTTACGGAACGTCTCTGCCATCATCGTCGCCTCAGTGCGACTCGGCAACAGCAACAGCAACAGCTTTCAACCAGCTGACGACACATTAAAATAATGTATTTTTAAATTTAACATTAATTGTCGTTGAATGGTTTCTGAATGGGCTCCCTCTCTGTCCCTATCTCTCTCTCTCTCTCTCTCTCTCTCTCTCTCTGTCACTGCCTTTTACCGTTGCGTACGACCATTTTGGTTGCTCCAGGCCGCTTTTCGGAGCAACCTCTTAAGGAGTGTCTCCTCTTCTCTCTGTTCAGTGCATTAAGTCATCATTTTACTTGATTTTTCTTTCGTTTTTCTTTTTGGGCAAAGGCAAAGATTTTCATAAATCGTTTTGGCTCGCTGTTAATGTTTTCCATCTTTTATTATAGCCGTGCAATGGGGGAAATATGTTTTTTATGGCTTTGCCATTTTGCATGCATTAGCAAATGTCTTTCGATGGGTGTGACAGACTGGGGGGACTGTACGGTGAAGCCTGTTTAAGTGGAAATATTTGATTGTGTTTGCATAGCACTGGAAAAATTGCAATGAGCTTATTTCAAGATAAGTCCTAAGTGCGTGCGATTCTCACGAATATTGAAAAGAAAATCAAATGAGTTTCAAATATATTGTCCCAATGTATTCTCAAACAATTGTTTTAAATTAGTTTCCTTTGGTTTATATTTGATTTCTTACAAATTTCTAAACTTTGTCCTTTGCATAATATATTGAACAGATTTCAGCGAACATTTAAAGTCTCTTTATTTATAACAATCTATAGTTTTGTAACCATTTCTAAATATGTTCATATAAATATAAATATTAAAACATCATATTAATATAAATATTAAATTGAACTAGAAGTAATTAACATATAAAAGAGGAAATTATCCAACCTTGTGACTGGCGCAATAACTAATAAGTGTCTTATGTACAATAAATAAATGCATAATGTAAGATTGTATAATCAATATTTCTCTGATAACAAATTTTATCATTTCTCAGTATTCCTAAATTGGATCAATCTCATGCTGCAGCTAATTGTCTATTGCGCATCTTCAGTAACTGGAATTTCTTGGCAATTAAAATGAACTATCAGTCAGCCTTACGAGTAAGTTAATCTCTCGATAATTCCTTTCAAGCATCGATTCCTATTATCCGGTGTTAAGTCCACGCCAAAGCTCTCACTTTACATTCGGCATTTACAATGGGAAGGGGTGCAGTTAATGTTCTATATATATTCGTAAATGGCCATTGAGAAGCCATCGCAGAGTGTTCTACTCATTCATTGGATTTGCCTAACAAGCCATAATCATGTGGTGCTGTATTTAATTACTGTGTCTGCCTTCCAATTCCAATTGGGCATCTCTGCGGGTTCAGGAGGGTATGGAAAGTGGAGGCTTGAACAGAGGACAATCAGCAGCAGCTAGGAAATTCTAATGCGCCATAATGCCAAACACAATTGAGTCATTAAGCCGCAATCTAATTAAGCCCAAAAATGTGAACGGCTATCCAGAAGAAAAAACACAACAGCAACAACGACATCGTCATCGACAAAAAGAGCTAAGCGAATTCGCTTTGGTAAGTGCTCGAAATTTCAGTTCTTGTTGCTTGTTCTTTGATCCGAAAGTAAAGCTCATGAGCACAGTAAAAAAGTAAGAAAAAAATAAATAAAAAAGAAGAATTATCCAAAGGTCTAAATCTACGTTGGTTCTTTTTACGGCATTTTAACGTGACCATTTTAGCAACCATTTTGTTTTACATTTCTTAGCTAAGATTTATTTCGTGTCTGCTTTCGACCACGTAGGTCATTAAATTGCTTAGAAATCGCGGACATCAACTCTACGGAACAGCCCAGCCCTCCCTGCCAGATCAGACCCGGCCCGTTTTTAAATGAACCACAAAATGACTGTGAAACGGGCGGCACGCACCGTCTGTCTCAGCATATACAATGGGCAAAAGTCAACGCAATGTGGACAAAACTTAAAAGGGGTTAAATGAAAAAAATTATTAAAATGTAATCTAATAAAATCAAATCTAATTCATATTAACATTAACAATATTCAGGAGAGCCACAGAAAAGCAAACAACGCAAAACATTTGTCGAATAGAATAAAAAACTATAAATTTTTTATATTTTCATATCCATTAATTGTAAAACTGCTGCTTAACAAATATATGTACAATAAAAGATAACTTTGAAAAATATTTATATTTAGTAATATTTAATAAAAATATTTAAATATTATTTACTTATGAAAAATAGTAATAAGCTTTTACTTGATTAAAGTGGTTGTTAAGATTTCTCAAAAAATAATCTTCTTAAGATTTTCTATTTTTTTTGGCTCTGTTTGCTTTTTTGCCCCTTGTTTGTTTGTTGCTTTAGTTCTTGGAGTTTGTTTTGGGCTGCGCAGTATCGAAATAGATACAGTTAATGCCACAAAATGATGTCTAATGACGGTTTCGTCTTACATGACGAAAACTGACGGTTGCTGTGGCTCAAACTGAGGTTTTTGGCAGGGTTTGGTTTTTGGCTGGGTTAGTTTGTGTATCTATTAAGTGCTGGTAATTTATAATGACTTCCAAGTGGGGTCTCTCAAGTTAAAGGTCAATGGAGTGAGAAAGAAGATTTACTCTTCCTGTTTCTATCAATGTTTTTTTTCTTCTTTTTTTTTGGTATTATTATTATTTTATATTAATAATTGGGTATTGGGGGTACTTACCTTCGACTTTAGCCAGAGCCAGCACAGATATTGTTTGAAGTGCGGGCACCGCCCAGGCAACCAAATGGAATAAATGAGATTTATTTTCAATTGCCTCGTGGCCCCATTTAAGTCCGGCAGCAAGGAACCAGGCAAAAGCCAAACATGACCACCACGCAAAGGCGGCCATGCAACAGAAATATAATGCCATGAATAATACGGTGCAGGCCGTGGTCTGCCGATGACCCTGTAAGAGGATGCAGATGAAGATGCGAATGAGAAAGAGTGAGAAACAACAGTCACAGGAAGTTGGTAAATAAAATATGAAATTCATTTCACCTGCCTCAGCTTGGCAATGGCAATGGGGATGCGAATGAGAATGGACTTACCTGGGTTATGGTGGACATCATCTGCAGGCGTCCCAGCTTCACTGGCGGCGGAAATGGTTCCCGGCACGACACCGAATCGCCCGCACCAAGTCCGGCCACATAGGCACAACCAACGACCAGATAGCAAACTGCCAGAAAGACAATCGCACGCTCCGGATAGCGAAAACGCGATGAGTCTATCAGAAAGGTGAGCACCTGCCGAGAAAATATCATATATGATTATTACAAAAGAGGCCACAAATTAAACATATTAAATATGCATTTTAATTTAATTGACTCTGTAATTATAAGAAAGATGCCGCTGAACATATTCCAGTTGAGAGACTTAAAAATGCATTAGCCATTCGAATGGAAGGATGCTTGCTTTTGGTTTCTTGGGTTTCTCTTTGGTCATTAGGCGCTACACATTAGCTGATTGTGATAGTAGCAAATCCTACTCCCTTGGGTATAGCCTGCAGGCCAAGACTGCGGCATTATATATTTAATAATGCTATTAGGCTCAGTTTCCCATTCAGCTGCACACACACAAATTGCTTGACAATTCTTTAGGCTTTAAGGACAATTTCAATTAAATGGCACCCCCTATTTTAGGATCCCATTGATGAGCCACAAAAGCCGGCCCCAAAAACCACCCAGACAGTCAGACAAAACCAATTTAACACATAAACTCAAAGCTAAAACTGCAATTCCCCCAACCTCAATTCGAAATAGATCCCAGTCTTCAATTCTGCCTGCTGATTACGCACCATTTAAATGAATTCATTACCATTGGGTCTAAGCCCCTGGCTGAGTCTTAAGTCCTTTGTCTTTTGTCCTCCAAAGCCATTTAACTTGATCATTACAAAACTATCAGAGGCGCTGAGAGGGAACCAGAGTGTGGGAAATACATGGTGTCTATTGCCAGTTGTTTTCCATTGCATAATGTGCTGCCATTATTATTACGACCAAGAAACATTTGAATTATTCATAGATGTAACACACAGCGCAATCGTCACAAGACGCAAGCATTCATTTGTAAAGATTTTCAAGCTTATAGGGTATAAAGGGTATACACTCGAACCATAGCATAGAGTTCAACTTAAGACAGGGAGCTAAAGAAATTTTAACATTTTCATTGTTAATGCTTTCTTGCTTTCTGAATCTCAGCCATGTATGTAAAATATAGTTTAAATTTAAAGTAGATTCAATTTAACTGTTCCTTTCCACTTTATTACCTTTCTGTATTTAAATAAGAATAATATAATTCCGTTGAATGAAATATAAATCCGTAACAAAAAAGGCAAGAATACATTAATTGAAATGTGACAAAGTTTAAGATAAAATATTTTCATGTGACTCACTTTTCACTCATTTTTCAACGCTTAACATCAACTTAAGGAAAATGGGAAATGCAGGAGACCAAAGCAGTTCTTCAGTTATATGTCTTCCAATTGAGTTTTTTATATCAGATACTTTTTATTAACTTGAGGCTATCTATTTCTTCCGCAGGATAATAATCTATTCGTTTAAAATATCTACTAACTTCGTGATCTATAATCTCTGTTTATCATTTAAATATATCCAAAGGTTTTCAGTTCTGTTTTTCATCAGATCGAAGTAAAATTTATCTACACTTTAATGTATTCGTCTGCCGAATTTGATCATTCTCTACAATACACTTAAAGGGTACTTATTAGTCAATTTTAAAATCTATCTAAGATATTAAATTATAAACTTTGTTAGCTCGTTCTCTGCATCTGGAAAGTGGGTTTTTTCTCTGTAGTTTATTAATAGTGCCTTTCACAGGGTATCTATTTCGCCTTTTCGTTGATTTTATCCAACTTTTAGATATTAAATTATAGTTCTCTTATGCCTACATCTAATTCCCGCCTACGCTTGAATGTTTGGCTCATTTACATGCAAAATTTATGCCACAGGTTTTGGGTGTGTGTAACACACATTTGTTGACATACAACAGAGACAAATACAAAGAGTCAATGAAGTGAGGGGAAAAAGAAACAGAATTGAATGGAATTGAATTGTTTATTTATGCCAAGCAATTCGGTAAAGGATTGCCAGACAGATCTAGCAAAAGGCAAGGGTTACTAGAGCTCAGAGAGTTAGACGTCTATTTTGGATGCTCGCCTCGACATTTCATGCTTCACTCTCAGCAGATTCCCCCTCCCTCAACACACACACACACATACAGTGCAAGCAATTTGTTATGCCACGCATGCTGCTCATTTCATTTGTAGTCAAGGGGGCGTTGGGGGCGTGGTCGCTTTGTAGGTGTGACTGCTGAAATTGTAGCTATAAATGAAGTGAAATACACAGCAAAGCAGTCGGAAGCAGGCATCACAGCGACAATTCTTTCAACTCCGACTCCAGTCCCGACCCCAAACTAGGATTCCGACTCCGTCTTCCCAACTCTAACTCCATTTGAAACAAAAATTATGCGTTCCTCGAGCTTCAGCGAGGCTCTTTGCTGTCAGCTCATCGTCGTGATGGGCGTGGGCAGCTCTTTTATAAACATGGGGCGTACCTAGTGAGTTTCCGGCTTAAATTTAGCTGGGCTAGAACCTACACATGATATATCCAAGGAATATGTTAGCTCAAACCGCTGAACATTTGTCTAGTACTAGTACTAACAGATCTATATTGCGGTGTAAGAGTAAATCCATTTTTATTTTTTACGCAAAATGGTCTACACGTTTTTAAGATATATCAAATTATAGCCCCGAGTCTTTAAGTCCATGCATGGAACTGCAATTTTATTAAAATATTATTAAAACCTAACAAAATCTCTTACAGAACACAATTTTGTTTGTATTTTTACCACTTTATGCAAGTTTATTTAAATATAAGTCAAAGCAAATAACCATTATAGACTTTCAATTGCAAAACCTTTATCAACTTTAAACTTATCTCTTTACATTGTTTTTAAGTTTCACTTGACAGACTATGGTCTAGGTATCTTTAAAATAGATTATACTATTTTTGTCCATAGTAAAAGATACACCCTGGCTTTCAATTCCCATAACTTGATCAAATCTAAACTTATTTCCCAGAAATATATCATTTTATGCACCCATATCATCTATTGTTTTGCCTTGCTTTAGTTGACCCTCTTTAACCTACTTTATTTTGATTTCTTATCTTAAACACCATTTAAAGTGAGCTTTTTAGTTGATTATTTTGTATCTTCAACCCTCGGAGAGCAACTCCCAGAAGACTAAACCCGACATTTACACACACAAACTTTAAGCCACACCTCTATCTCTCTCTCTAATGGTCAAGTTTAATGTTTAATTTCAATTTTAACGCCGCTGTGGCTCATAAATTTCTAAAACTAGTCATTAAAATCAGCCAAAAACTAAGTCCCCTGCCTCCCACTTCATTGCCCCCTCTCCTCCTCGTCACTTTGTGGGTTGCCGTTCTGCTTTGTTGCCAGTTTTGAGTTTTGCATAAATTAAATTAAAATTTTCTATACTATTTTTTTTTTTTGTTTTCATTTCGAATTCAAACTAAATGACGGCGTCATTTGCATACAACAAAATAAAGACAAGAACAACAATGGTAACTCTTAGAAGTGGGAGTTTTGTAGGGGGCGTGGCTGGGGGCTGAAGCGTTGTCGTCTAAGTTAGCGCCTATGATTAGCATAAGACTCTCCACAGGTTTATTTTTGTGAATTTGCTGAAAAAATAATTGCGGCATAAATTGTGGTAAATGTTTGCGGCTTCGCTTCGGTTGACTGTTTGATTCTAGTTTATTTTTGTTTTCATTTCAATTTTTGATTTTGTAGTTCAGAAATATTTTGGACAGTTTATCGGTTATTTAAACGATTAAAGTTTTGTTTATGCTGTCATTTAAATGTACATATTTAACAAGTGGTTAATGATCCTTTAAATTTATGGTAATGTTAAGCCAAGCCTCAAATATGTCAAATTTTGTATGCCAAAATGTTAGGTGGGTATAACAATTCTTTGAACAGCTTTGTAACATTTGCAATTTGGAATAGTAGTCTGTCAAACATGTTTCACTTATGTATTATTAAGTCTGAGTAAAGCAGAAAGTTTTAAATAAATTGTTTCATATATCAACTTCAGTAGAAACCTAAAGTCTACATTCCTTTCCCATTTTCACTCTCTGAGACCTTATGATATAAAAAATATTAATTCAAAAAAACAGACATAGAGAGAGGGTAAAATATACATACAATATATTTAGTTCAAACAAATTTATTTGGTATGTAAATATATTAAATAAATAAACATATTTTAATTATTTAATTTTATTTTTTCTAGAATCGAAAAATGAAGACTGGTTTATTTCAGAATCTGAATAATTGTGAATTATTGCTTAGAGTTGTGTCAAAATATGCAAGTTTTTTTGTGAACCCGTAAGGATATGAAATCATAAAGATTACTGCATCGTTGTTTTATTTTGTTGGGGTATCTTTCATATTTTTTTTGTTGTTGATTTTTGTGCAACTATCGTTGTCAGTCCTGTTGCAGTTACTTTTGTCATCATGACACGGCATATTTGCTCACATCCTGATGACAGTCTGTCGTGTGTGTCAACATGCGCCTCACTGAGCTTCTGTTTCAGGTTTTGTAATTAAGAAAAGTCATCAAAGTCAACAACGTGCTGACTGACTGCCACCTGCCCCACCAAACAACCAACTCGCTTATTTGTTGTCAACATTATCAGAGGCTCCTCCTCCCCCTACCAATTCAAGCCCCTCCCAAGTGTGTCACACTATTCCACTAGGCTGCTTCACAGGCAACAACCCATTGAGAGCCCATTACAGCCCCAGTCATTTCCTTTTCGCTTTCATTCTAAAACAAATGTCATGTCAGATGTCTCTCATCTCATCTCATCTCATTCCCAACTTATTCTCATCACATTCGCATTCTCATTCTCATCTAATGCGTTTAATGAAAAAGGTGTTGATTGTTGACAGTTGTCTCTCATAGTCGCTGTCTCAGTCGCATTCGCAGTCTCCAGGCGATAACTTTAACCTGTCTGTATACCAAAAGTCAACGACAAAGTTTTCAACCAGAGAGAAGCTTGTAGAGAATTCATATATTTGTTTGCTTTTAGTTTGACTTGTGTTGCAAAATTGAAATAAATGTGTCTTTGTTTATTATTTAGTTGATACTTTTTGTAACTCTTACCTGTAACTTTATCATTTTAAAGTTACAGAAAAGTTTGCATGTCCACGTGAAATCTAAGCTCCTGGGGGTTCTCTATAATATTTAAACATTCACAGACCAAGATCTGTACAAAAAGATAATTTAAAACCTACTCGACCACTTAAAACTCAATTAGTCTTTAATTTTGAACATCATATCACAACACACGCACACACGCAGAAATAAATTAGAATTAGGTCATTGAAGACTATTTCAATATTATGAAGAGCACAAAGTACAAAGTAAAATAAAATACATCTTTTTTTATGCTGGTCAATATTTGCTCTAAAGCTTTTCACTGCAATTTTCTAATGCACTCGACTGATATTTTTTCTCAAATGTTTTTCCATTGATATTTTATCCTTGTCATTGTCAATACAGTTGTTGTTTGTCTCTCTGTGTGTGTGTGTTCGCATGAAAAGCAGCTTATTAAAAACATCAGATAGATAGCATTCATATATGAGCATTATAAAAGCGGATGAAAAATGATTGAAACTTTAAGCTTTAAAGTACTCTAACAAGGGATTTGAAATGAAGTTCACGAATTTTTATATTGAAATATGCTCCTGACTGTAATTACTTACAAAATTAAGTTTACTAAACTGCATCGGACATATATAAGTTTATTATTGTAACTATGCACTTTACTAATTTTGTATTACTATTAGAATATTTCGGCCAAAGGTTTTATTTCGGTTTTGATATAAATACTGGCTCAACAATCTTTGAAAAATTTTCACTACATTAAAACACAATAATTATTTAATATTAAATATACTATAACAGAAAATAAAATACTCCTTTAATTTTACAAATTTAATTCAGTCCTCAAGTTGTTTACAATTTCTATTAACAGGATGATATTATTTCTAATCTGGCTGATCCTTCTCTAATCCATAAACCGAATCTGAATGGCTAGATTCTATCTCAATTTTGTGGCATATGTTGATAATTTTCAAAACTAAAAGAGAATTACATTAAAAATATTTTTACGTTTATTTTGATACACATACATTCTTAATTCTGGCTATCATTAACTTTCGCTTGTTACACAACAAATTCATTTATATGTAAGTCTATGTCTGCGGAAAGCATCTGAGTTCCATGATAAAAATTGCATTGCATTTTAACAATGGAACACAAAAAATAAATAATGAGCATACAAAACAATTCCATCAACATGAATGCTGAGAATGGAAATGAATATGTCAAGGGGGGGGCCTGGTAGAGAGGGTGACCCACTGCACCAACAACAATAACAATAATAACAACAAATCTGAATAATTTGCGAAGGAGAAAGTAAAAGCAAAACAAAAGCAGCAATTCAACTGAATGCTTGCAAAATGCAAAATGAACACTCTGAAACATAATCATAATCATAAAAAAATAAGTAGAGAATGCATGAAATGTCTAGAGGGTAAATCGTGGGTCAAGGGGGGAAACGAAATAATAATTTGCCCACATTTTTTGCACTGATATTCGCATTGCCACGCCCCTTTGCAGACACTGTATCTGCGTCTGACAATGGGGCGACAAATTACATGCAAGACCAAATTTATCAGAAGTGAAACAAGTAAGAACACACTAGAGGCAAGTTCGACTATGAGATATCCTAACTTAAACACACATTAGCTGGTTATCATAGTTTATTTCTTTTCATTTAATTTAATATTTTTTGAATACAACATTTAGATATTTATTTTAATATTGTTAAATTCAACCGTTTTAGTTGATTTTTCTTTAAATAAAATAGAATTGCATTAGACAAATATTTTTGTATCATTTCCACGACCTGCTCAACTTTTCCTGTTAACTCATTTTATGACTACAGGGTATTTAAGAACTTGAAAAAAAACCAAAGAATCGGCAACAGAACTATGCAAAACATGTCGCACTGAAAGTGACAATGTTCCCTTCTTCAGTTTCCTCCTCATTCTGCATGTACATATGTGATGGATGTAGCTCAACTTTATGACGTACAATCTAGACTCCAGCCCCAAATACTGTTACAAACACACATAGCCCCAAAACACAAACACATAGAGATCAACGGCAGGCAAATTGTGTTGTTGGCTAAAAAATATTTGATAGATGAGTTTGTTGGGACGTTCTGATGATTGCACAAGTGCCTTGCGAATTACGAGGCAATGCGATGTACAAGCTTAAGACAGCTAGGAATACAGTTTAGATACCCTGTAAGTAATTTTGACTGCTTTTGCTAAACCA
The DNA here is from genome assembly GCA_035043265.1 of Drosophila testacea. Lineage (NCBI taxonomy): Eukaryota > Metazoa > Arthropoda > Insecta > Diptera > Drosophilidae > Drosophila > Drosophila testacea. The sequence goes on along the minus strand of JAWNND010000378.1, from coordinate 284,346 downwards.
AACATCAAAAGTCCACAACTTTATTAAAACTGAATACACTTTGCAACGGAAAATATTTTTGTTACTGATATTAACCAAAAGTTTAGGTATAATTAACTTTTCTGTAAATACTTACAAATATTACCCCTTTAAGCTTTTCCAATTTTTAAAACATAAGCATTATTATAATCTGAATTGTTCGATATAAGTATGTCGGTCAGAAGTGCATCTTAACGTTTTTAAAGGGTATACCGCAGTAAAGCACTCAACGTATTTTGCTTTCCTCTCTTCATTACAATGGCCATCAGGTTATAGCCCAAACTAAAATGTTTTTTTTATTCAAATGTATTTTGACTTTGGGTTTAGTTTTGACTTTATCCATGCAGCATGATGGATATATTAAGGTCTACTATATGTCAAGGCAGCTTAGGGATAAGATTGAAGAAAAAGGTAACAAATTCTTCGACTTTCGTCGAGTTAAGGTTTCAATAAAAAATTCGGATGAGAGAAAAGGAATTTGCATATGTGCAAGTTGAATTGAGGGTATTTGAGATGAATAAATGGTTATTTATTCGTGAATGGTGAATAATGTATAGGGGATTCTGTAAATTGAATGCAATTTGTATAGTTAATGGATATTTTGGGAAACAAGTAAATGATAAATAGTTCAAAGGGTATCATTTACTCTATGTAGATAGACTTTTCAACAGTTTCAAATGTTTCAACTCTTTAATATTAGTACATGGTATTTATCCGCAGGCATTTTACATTCAATTTAGCTATGTTGAAGTCTAGAGATACTCGTATCTAATATTTAGACTTGACTTTGTTCTCAGCGTGGTTTCAATGCCATCAACTTTTATATACATATGGATGCCAAAAGGCAAACTACACAAGCCCCACAACTGAGTGGGCAGCTGGCAAGGACAGCAATCCTTGCAACACCTGCCGCAAACAGAAACAACGCCGCAGGGAGACAGTCGGTGATGTTGTAGGTGCTGAAGATGTGAAACAGAAGTTATTCGAGTGAGGAGGGGAATATGTTTTGCCAAGTTTATTGAAAAATATGCGCTGACAGGTAATATGTCAATGCGTGGGATTTGCCAAAGTGGCAGCATCATAATAGACTCGCTGCAGGAGGAGAAGCAACAGCAGGATATCTGCTTGGCGAAGGATATGCAAACGATGGCATAAGGTTGTTTGCTCTCTCCCTCGAGCCATTTTTTGTAAGCCAAAAGAAAATATGGCAGCACTCTACATAAAAGCAGGATGAAACCTTGGCAAAAGCTTAGGGAGAGCAAGAGGACTAAAAATATCTGGAGATGGATGGAGATGTGAAGTCGGGCATGTTGAGTTTGAAGACTGCAGTTCTGTCTTTTCATGATTTATTGCCATCAAATTGAAAATTGAGTGGCTGACATTGTGCCACAGACAGCAAAACGCATTAATATTGAAAATATTTAAGATATTTACTCGTATGTATGCACAAAAGGGTTGGAAAATGTTTTCCTACTTACCGTAAAAAGACAACTGGCCACACAGACAGCCGCCCAGGAGCCGACCCAATAACGCAACACGGTTCGCTCTCGTTCCGGAAAGAACATGGCATGACACGGAGCACCGCAATCGTGTAGATCCTGTAAAGAACAAGAAGCAGATGATGATGAAAATTCAATTGAATGGAAATCACAGATGTAAATCAGGGAAATGGGTGAAAATGAAACGGAAATTAATTTGCTTTGGTGCGTAATTAATTAGGCTTACAATACAGGATGCCAGGGAAAGGGAGATTTACTACTTTCAGATTAACCATTGAGAGAAAGAGACAAAAAGACAAAAGAGAAAAAGTGAATGAAAATTAGCAATGTTTTTTTTTATTAAAATTATTTTAAGCCTCTTGACAGTTTGACAGTTATAATAATTGAGGGGTTCAGAGTTTTCTCATTAGAACATCATTAAATATTTGTTGCACAATAATTAAAAATTATAAATTTGTTCAAATAACTAAAAGTAAACATAAAACATAATAAACATAATTGAAACTAACTTTTTTCCTTGCAAGTTAAATATGCGTATTGAATTTAGTAAAATGTATACTTTAATTTAATAAAATGTAGAATTTATTTGTTATTTCATTCGAGTTGTTTACTTCTAGTCTGCCACATGTTCTTGTAATTGTGCCACTTCGAGTTGGACATCAAAAATCTGTGTCCATGACCAATCGCAGCTCCATTATTTGTGCTCCACTTCATTCAAATTTAAATTTGCATTTTTTCCTCAGTTCCTTTTCTTTATGTTTTTTGTTTGGCCGCAAACTGCAGGCAATTTAAAGGCGCTCCCCATATTATTTTACCACAAAGACTAAAAAGTATATTGTGATACCCTATACTCAGTGAAACTAGATAAAATCGGGTATTATAAATTTGTGTTCACATAAGTAATATAAAATATAAGTATCAGTTATCAGAATAAAGTTGAAAGCTTAGTGATTTACCTTAAAATTCATGAAAATATTATTGCTATCGACTAATAAATAAAGAAGTTTTTAAGGAAACTAGTCCAATTAGAACAGAATCTATTGCTAGCAAAGTTTGCGTGTCAGAACAATCAGAACACTGTTTACAGGGTATCTACACATCGGGATTTATCGATTTCAGTTCTCTTACTTTTCTCGTTCTTATGTTATTGCATGTGCCGCAAATAAGCGTAAATATTGCCAAAGTCCTGCCTTTCTTCTTTATCCTCCATCTTTCCATCTCTTTCCCCTCTTCTCCTTGTCTGACTGACTGACTGGCTGCTTGCTTATCATTAACATCATTATATGAAATTTGTTGCCGCCGTTGTTGAAGTTGTTGTTGTTTTCTCTTATTTGGGCTCGCAACTTGCGCCAGATAAAACGCGTTAAAGGCGACGACGTCGACAGCTTCTCTTTCCTTTTAGCCTGGCCCTTCCCCAATTTCATCTTCTATCAGGAGAAAAAAAAAACACAATTTGCGCCGCTAACCTAACGATGATTGCCCCAAGTGAAGAGGACAGCCGGAGTAGCAGCAGCACCAGGATCAGGATCAGAAGAGGCAGCAGGAAGCGCATTTTAAATTTTTAATGGGAATTTCAAATAATGCGCAGGCCGAGCCCGTTAAAATTTGGGGTTGCTCTTTGACAGGGCTGCCCCGCCTATTCCTCGCCTCTTCCCCCCTTAGTACCAACAAAAATCAAGTAAAAATACTAGAGTCGAGTGTGCTCGGCTTTTACAGACCGGTAACCAGGCACTTCGGCAATACACAGTAAACAGTCAGGGAATTCCGGAACAAAATTATTTCGAACGAAGTGAAAAGTTGAGTGATCTCGAATTTTCTTTAATACAGTACGATTTATAAATTGTTTTTCAATTTTTTTCTCAATAAAAAGTCTTTATTCAACCAATAAATTCTGAATGCGTACTTAAAGTGTGCATGTAAAAATCAAACTTAAAATTTAGAATGCAGTCACATTTTCTTCTTTGAACTTTGGCCGAGAAAACGTTCCTTGAATAAATTCCGAGATTATTTTCCGATCGTGATGAAACTTTCAAGGAGCATTGGGATAAAATACTTATTTTTTACTGTTGGTGTGTATAGGATTGAATCAAATTTCTTAAACTCTTGGAGTATTGTTACCAAAATAGCTTACTCTATCTCTATATTGATGAAAGACCGACCAACAACTTGAAAGCTCTCGTATCCTTTAGGTGCAGGGCTAAAAACTGCTTAGTTTCAGTCAAACAGAGGCTGTTCAGTTCTGACTAGCCCATCTGCTGTCGCCGCCCCTGTAAAGCCTTTAGCTGCATGTGAAATGAGTTTAAAGTCAGTTTGAGAAGAAGCGAGGAGAGACGTGGCAAGTTGAATGGAGTCGACTCGAGTTGAGTCTGTTGCAGAAAGAGAGAGAGATGCGTGAGGCAAACATTTGCAGATGTGTCGAGAGATCTGCATCAGATGCAGATACATTTCCTAAATTTCGTATTCACAGTTGCCCAGTCAAGAATTTTTGCGCTGTATATTTGTTTGTTTTGCCTTTCACTCTATGCATGTGTGAGTGTGTGTGTAAGTTAGTATGTGCGAGTGTGTGTGTTTGGTTCTATCTAAAATTCAAATCTCTTGTGGTTTACACACTGCCCCGAGGCAGTCAGAATGCAATTTGCGGGGTTGTTTTACACAGGGGGTAGAGTTCAAGGTTGTGGGCTCAGGACAGGATTGCCATCATTCCAAAAATAATCTGAATTGTATTCGTAATATCATTAAATTGCATTCATGCTAGGGTTGCTTTAACAAATCTAACACAAAGTTACTGGGCTTGCTTTTCTTTTTTTTTGGAATCTTTAATGAACTCTGAAAAAGCAAACAGAGACGCCTCTTCTATGGCCAATTACAGCACTAGAGGGAGCCGTAGGGATAGAGGGGAGTATGGTGGGGGATAGTACAACTTCGTGCGGCTGCAACAGTTAGAACAAAAGCCCAAAAGACAACGTTGCCCAGAGGAGTTACAACACCAACAACTCGAACAACTGACCACAACAAAAGGCCCTGAGACTTGGAGACTTGCACATTGCATTGTTAGTTCTCTGTCTGGGTCCAGCTCCCTCTTAAGCCCCCTCTTCCATGTCTCTAGTCTGATGGTAGCCCATTGTTTTCGATTTTTATGAGGCATGTATAAATAATTGCGCCCAAAGGCCGCCGACATAAGTTTTCATGCCGGCCGCGTGGACGAACAACAAGAACAACAAGAACAACAAAAGCAACAACGACGACAACGACAACTAAAAACGCCAAGCGACTAAACTGGGCTTCACTTCCCGTTTGCCACGCCCATTCCCTTGCGCCCTGGCGTCGGCCACGCCAACAGCAACAACAACAACGACAACAAGAAAAGTATTTCATTTTTGCTCCTGGCAACAAATAAAATAAAAAAATGGCTGCAAACTCTGAGCAGCATTTAAGGAGTTTTTAATTTATTATAAATAAATTTTATGCCCATGAAGAAGGAGGAGGGGAGACATGGAAGAGCGGGGATTCAGGTGAAGACCTGACTTCTAGTTGGAATACTTGTGGGCGTGTTGATGATGGGGCAGACTGCAAATTATTATAAGTAAAGTCCGAAAGTCAACGATGTGCCTTGAACGCACAGTGTGACCAGAGGCCTTAAAAAACACATGAAAGGTAAAATTAAAATATATCTAGTATAGTACATATAGTAATATATAGTATCTAATGAGTAAAGGAAGTAACAATGTAGCAATGTAGCTCCTAATAAACTACTTTTGTAATGCATGGGCCAATGCTAATAAAATAACATAATAAAATTTTCATTAGAATTAAATGTTTCATTAGTATATTCAATGTTATTTAATATTTCGTCAGTGGTTCTAGTTTCTCGAATGCTAACTAAATGTAATTTCATCAGCACTACTTTTTTGATAATGACAAATTAATTTTAATGCTTATATGTAGACGCAATACTGTGTGTATAGTTGTAATTATCAATTGATTCTGGCACAGTATTTGGACTTCAGCTTTTTACCATCTTTCTTTTATCAATTTATTTGTTTTCGCCGTCTTTCTCTCTGTCAATTAAGAAACTATAAATAAACTTTTTGGGTTAACCTTTTATATCGCTCTCTCTTTGGCAATATTCGAAACGTGCGACAGTTAGCCAAAAAGTGTTGACAGTTTTAATAGTCACACAAACGTTATGTGTAGCAATTAAGATAAAATATCTTTAACTCATTTTCAGACAATGTGACCATTAAATTTCATTCTGAGAAACCTCGAAAAAAGGAGTAGAAAAATTGAACGTAAACAGCAGAGAAATAGAGAATCAAAACAAAGTTATAATGAAAGTTTTAAGACCAGTGTGAGCCCAAAAACTTCTAACGCAGACAGTTTGAGCTACAGATTCGTCATCAAAACAGAGTCAGAACCAAAGACAACCCTCGCCGGTGTTAATGATAGCTTCGAATGTATGTGTTTGTGTGTGTGTGGGTGTAAATATATATTTGTGGGGGTGTTGCTGACGTTGTTAAAGTCAAAATATACAGAGAGATGCAGAGAGATAGATAGACAGACAGACGTACCAAACAGGCTAAAACATCGAAAAGACCCATGTTTTGGGCCATGTGCTCGATTCGATTGTCCTAAGGGTGGATTTTTAGCAGGCAGGATATGGTATGAGGCTGGATGAGCCTGTCGTCTCGTCTGGTCTGGTCTGGTCCCGCTGTCTGGCATGTCCTTGGGGAGAGTGAAGAGCAGAGAAAAGAACGACGCTGCGACGCACTTGAAACAACTGGCAAGGACAACAGACAACAGGAAGCAGCTCGTGCTGACAACAAAACATGCATTCAAGCAAGGAATACAATTTTCAAAAAATTGAAATTCAATAACAAAACCGGAACGAACACGAAGTTGAAGGCGAACTCAAAGACGAAGACGAAGAAGACAAAGAGTCGTGCAAGTCTTAAAAGGCAATTTTATGCCGGAAGTGGCAGGATATGTAGGATATTCACAGCAGAACACAGACTGTGCCAAGTATTCAAGCTGGTTGACCAAAACTACAAGGCACAAAACAACATCACAATCAAAAACGTTGCAAAAATACTCATAATTTATTAATATTTTCAGTTTTGGGTCGCGAGCCTCAGACCTCAAATGGAAAGCCAAGAGCAAAGCAAAGCTCAAAGACAAAGTCAAGGGCCGCACAAATTACACATGTCGACACTTTATTAAGGACACTCTCAACCAAAACGAAACTGAGGATTCGATATGAGCTGGCCCTGCATAAATGGTCCATCGAAACGACCCAATGCCTTCGATGGCATATCAAAAAACATTTGGTTTTTGCGGTCCCGCAACGAGCTGATCCTGAACCCAACACCGGCGGCTATAAAATGTCGACCCGTCCATATGTTTTTGGCACAAAATCAAAGTGGGAGGGTCCAGGCATAAAAAGTAAAACAAGGGAAATCGTTCCAGTATAAAGTACACGACTGAAAGATACCTACTACTTATTATTCTGAAGAACATATGCAAGTCCTTAGATAACCGTGTATGGCTTCAATAATTGCAATGAAATTTTTAGAATAGATAAAGAATGAGGTAGAATGTCTGTCTAATAAAGTTGAATCCTTGCAACGAAGATAACTATACAGTTTAGTGTCATTAACTAGTAAAGTTTCTGAGATTAGCTATTCTACTAGCTACTACTATTAACAATAAGAGCATATACATATAAACTCTTTAGGAATATAGCTATTACCTTTTGTCTGTTACTATTCTATAATACCCCTTTTATGACCACGTTTAATAGTAGCAGGGTATAAAAAAGGCAACTCTTGGCGCGCGATTTTGCGATTCTCGTTCATTCGTTTTTTTGGTTTTTGTTTTTGTTTTATTCTTTTCCTCACTCAAAAGTTGGCAGACCCATCCGTTGGCTGTTCCTTAACCCTTTCATGGCCAAATTGTTGAGGCTACATACAAATTATGCCCACAGCGATGAGGAGCGAAAAAAAGAGTGTAAGAGGAATGCCAAAAGAGTGAGAAATAGGGAGGAATAAGAAGAGACGAGTTAGGGCTTGCTTGGGTCATGTAAATGTAAATGCTTTGGGTTATACGGAAAGAATGCGATGGGCGGGTGCAAGGAGGGAAACCTGCTGAAAGGAGGGATGAGGAGAGGGGCAACACTCTGGCACACATCGTATAATTTTAATGGATATTTATAATGAGAGTCGGTTTAAAATTTATGTTGCCAAAGGTGACACAGCACGCAAATTAAGGTTGATGGGCAGATGGGTAGATTGGGTTGATTTTCGGGTACGGAGTAGGACCAGTAGAGCCTCCAGGCTGTGTGAATGTTGTCGGATCGTTGTTAAAGAAACGCAAAAGGTGTTGTCAAAGGACGCATGGAATTTATGCACATTTCAGCACAACCTAAAAATAAATTAACTCTCTTTTTACTGTGGGCTTTACATATGCATGTATGCTGATTGGATGACCACGTAATTAGCCATTGAAATTAACAAAAAGAGGTTATCTTTTGAATATGAATTAGGAGGTATTTAAAATGATGAGTAGACTTTTTTATGAGAGTGAAAAGAAGGGCTTAAATGGGATATAATTTGTTAATTTATTCATACGAATTCTTGTACTTATATTATAAGTATTCAGTTATCGATATTTTAACATTTTTTATGTTTTGGTTTTTTTAACATCGAATGAAAGCAGTCGCAGTTTGTAGTAAGCCAAAAAATTGCTATTAGGTAAAAATATAATAACAGTTCTAAAATTTGTCATTTAGTTCAAATAGTACTTTATTAAATATTCTTTCTCAATATCGATATATATTCTTAATATTAATAATAGGTATTTAAAATTAAGTATTTTTTTCATAACTCATCTAAACATTTTCGCAATTTCCAATTCTAGGTGGGGAGTACTTTGTAGATACACCAAAAAAATTGTAAATATCGATACACATTCTAAATTCTGGTAGTATCTCTGTGCAAACTTCAGCCAACTTGACAGCCTCTTAACTTGTTATCTGAACTTATCTGTCTCAGTCTCCATCTACATTTCCATCTTCTCAAATCTCAGCTAATGCCAGCTAAATGCTAACAACTTAAAACCAACTTAAAAGCAACTTAAAGACCTTTACTTACATACCAAGTCGTATAGCATGCCATATCTCATATACCCATATACCATTTACCATATACATCCCCACGATGTTTTGTCCTAAAGACTCGGGCAAATATTTATCGGATCGCTTAGCATGCGACGCACGTACCAGAAAAGGAGAGGAGGAGAGAATTAGAGGGAGTAGAGTGTGGCAAGCAGAGAAAGAGACGGACAACGTGACGTTGTCACTTCATGCCATGGCCACTTTCCAGTTGCCAACGGTCATAGTCACGCAGCTGACGCACTGCAACAACAACAACAACAACCAGAGCAACAGCAACAACAACTTCAGGAACATAATAACCCACATAAAGCAGCCCAAACCAATCAACCAGAAACAGGCTTCGGCTTGAACATTAACCCAAAACAAATTAAACAATTTGTTGTTTGCTGGCAGTAACTGTAAATGGCTGGCAACATGTTGCCAAGATTCTGGCTAGACACAAATTAAGCATACATTCAGAGCTGCTAGAATTTTATGAGCTAAGGTAGCTTATTCTAAGATATAAATTGCAAGGAATAACTAAAACAAAATTTACAAAAATATACGAAACAATTGCTAAGTTTTTTTAACAGTATTAAATTAATTTCATAATTCGTAAATGTAGGTTTAAGATGAGGAAATAAAAAAAAATGATCTTAAGATCATCAAAATTTGGCATTAAGACATATAAGAGAGAGAGCGAGAGTCTAAAGAGTGAACTTAGTATAAATGAACTAATTTTACTCAGGAGCTTAAACATGTTATTGGTACAAATTTAACTTGACCACAAAAAATGCAATTGCTATCGGAACTTTAAGCAAATTGCCAATTAGTTTTTCACAGTTGCTATATGCATTTCCCGCTAATGGCATTCACCCAAATTTTCTAAGTTTTTCAATTATAAACATGCTAAATCTGGCAATAAACTAGCTTAAATGACAACTCTCCATACACTTTGTTTTCTTAGCGACTGGCAACATGTTGCTAAACATCATTTTGCTAAATGTCATATTGCTAGACTTTGTTGCTGCCCAATTGATTGCTGTTCAATGTGCCAAGTAATGTTGCAGGTGCAACAGCAGCAGCTTCTGCTTCTTCTATTCCTTCCTTCTTCTCCTTCTCTTGCTGGTCTTGCCGGTCGAAACCTGTACTTGAGAGCCTCTGGTTTCTGGCACGTTTCCATGTCGGTTGCGCTGACATTGACGCTGGCAGCGCCAGCAATTTTCAATTTGACATTTTGGCAGCTCTCTTTCTCTTTCTCTCTGTCTCTGTTTTCGACTCGTTCTTGCTTTCCTTCTTTTCTAATTGCATTGCAGGGGGAGGCAGCAATTGAGGTCGTGCTATAGAGTTGAACTCTGGACACGCTTCGCTTAGCTGCGTCTTGTGCATAATTTGACATATTAATTATTAGTTGCTTGTCAGAATGACAACAACCAAAGTATCTAAGTATCTATGTATGTATCTGTTCTCAGTCCCCTCCCTCTTGCCACATGCTGTTACTAAACTGTTTCTTTTGCCACATGTAGCGAGCACACAACTCACACAGTTGGTGGCACTTTCTTTCAATTTCTGATTCTATTTTAATGCTCTTGGTTGACTCTGCTCAAGACATTTACGTCAACTTTTCACCCATTTTCATTCCTTTTGTCTACATTTTTCCTTCATTTATCCGCTCGATTCTTTTTCTTGTCTGAAAGGCGCATAATTTAATAAATTTATGAAATTTAATAGACAGAAACGTGTTCGGTGGCCACAAATTTGTGGTGGGTCTTGAAATTTATATGCCATCCACAGCTCCAGCTTCAGCTCCAGCTGAAGTTAAAATTGGAGCTGACGCTGACGCTGAGTGGGCGTGTCAGTTGTGTTGCAGTTAAGTTTGTCGGAGCATGAAAATGATTATACTTAAGTTTCGAATTGCAAATGGAACTCTTAGAGACCTCAAAACTTAAGCGAGACTTACAATTGGATGTCTTACCCGTTTCTTGATCATTTAGAAATAATTTTACTCATGTTCTTCAATCTTTTAATATCGACTCAAGTTCAATGTTTTCAAAAATAATTACTCTAATCATTTCTATAATCAATCAGCTTTTAATTTTTGTGTTTTTATTTAATTTAATATAAAGTATTCACTAAAATTCTTTTTTGTCTATAAATATATAATATCTACAGTTTTAAAACAGTCTTAAGCTTAATGAGTTAGAAACTACCTTTTATAACCCTTCTAAATATTTGACAATAATTATAACATCCATTCTATAATCGATTCATTTTCGAATTTGAACCAACTAAGCTGCTTTTGCATTTGTGACTGTGAATTAATTAAAGTGCACTTTTAAGACAGACTTGAGCTTTATATTAAAGATATAAGATTCATAACCGTTTCAATGTTCTATCAAAAGCGTTTGTTATCCATTCATAATTGTTTCACTTACAATTTATAAGCGAGTCGACTGCTTTTGCTTTCGTGTCTGTAAACTGAAATTAAGTACAGTTTTAAGCAAGTCTTAAGACGAGCTTGAGTAACAAATACTTAATTCCCGTCATTAAGCATACATCACGTTACAGTCATTAGACTTTGTCAAAGATCTGTTCAGCTGAAACGGTAATTTCGTTTCGTAGTGTCGCCATATCGACTAACAAGCAAACGGTCCACTTTAAAGTCCCTCACCCGACGATGTGAGGCAGCAACAGCAGCAACAACAGCAGCCACAACAACAACAATGGCAACATGGGGCACGAAATATTACAACAATTTGCATAGAAGTGAAGCCTGTTACTGTTACGATTTTGTGATGTTGGTGGATGCTGCAAAGATGCAGATACGCCACGAGAACTGAGCCTAGGGATGGGTATTGTCAAAGGAAATGTCGATATTTATATCGTAAAAAATATCAAGCGGTATATTTTCATTCACTTTAAAAATAATATAATGGTATTGTAATAAAAGTTGCCATTGAATCTCGATAATATCGACAATAATCAGTTTATTTATTATTAATCAATAATAATAAATAAAATTATAATAATTTAAAAATATAAAGTTAAGAGAGTAATATTAGCTTCTGGCTTAATATATTAAAATTTTTTAAAAACAAAAATATATTTTTTCATACACAAATTAGGAAATGCAATTTAAATTTAACTAAATATCACGTATATTCACTTATGCACCTTCATACCAAATAAAATATTAGAACAAAACTGAAGTAGAATTCGAATATTAACCAAACTTTAATTGAAAGCAGGATAAGAAATAGAACGACGGAAAATAAGAGATTGCAATATTTGCAATATATCATATTAAACTTCGTTTCTCTGTATCGATTATTATATCGATATCTATACCCATCCCTAAGCTAAGCTCAGGACTAACGGCATTAGGAGAAGTGTGCGGCGACTCGACAGAGAGGCATCTCTCCAAAGATGCATCGATGGGATGCCACAGATCCGATGTTTACCATGCCGTACAGTTAGGCTTGGAGGCAGGCGTCGCATCGCAATCCGGTTCTCTCTTTTCATTGCTACCTCCACCAATAATAATTACAAGAACAACAACTAGATATGACAGGTGGCAGGTGGCAGATGCAGAGGTAGAGGAAAAGACAAAGAAGAAGACGCCGACTAGGAAGACTTTGCCCTGGCCAAAAGTGAACCAAGGAAAAGTGAACAAAACGTTGCTCTGCTTGTCTTTTCATTTCTTTATCCCATTTTGAATGGTCATTGTGGGCTCTGATATAAAATGCGCTTGGAAATTATATATCATTTGAATAATAACGCATCAAATTACGTAAAAATGCCATATAATCGATATATAGACAGAGACAGCTATGCAAAATGTTAGGGACTTTAATCAAGGAAGTAAAAGATGATGTTGTGGATGGTTGAATGATTTTCACTTAGTGCGAAAATGTCCAATGCAGTGTCATCTGAGAAAAACTTAAAATAGTTGATACTCAACAATAATATTAACCCACTGACATTTCACAATTTGCTTCAAATAGTTGAGCTTACAAATTGTAGATTATTTCCGACGAATTGGAGATTTAAGGGTATATTCAAGATATCTCATTTCATAAAAAATTTATAGCCGATAAATAGAACGAATAATAAATAATATAAATGGCAACATAAAAGAAGAATCAGAGTTAGTTTAGTAACGGAGTAATAAGTTTCTTTTTGATGAATTACAGACAGTTTTTATAGGAGCTTTTGAAAATATTTTAAGTATTTTTATTGCATAAATCGTTACGTTCTTAAAAATACTGAATACTAAGAGACCTGTCAATCAAATTTATTTTACAACGTAAAATACTTTACTGTTAATTTATATTCTCTATTTTAAGGTAACATTAATTATCTAAAGAAGTAATTAGTATCGTGATTTTTATTACTTATACTTATAATTGTTTAATTAGCGTCGAATGAAAGCAGAATACAAAAAATAGCAAATACTAAGGGTAAAAAAAAATTAGGTTTTAAATTAGCCATTTGTTCACATTAAACACCATATTTTGTAAGTATTCTTTTTCAATATCGATATCAAAGTATTATTAACAGGTATTTTAAATTAAGTATTATTCGCCTAGTTCGTCTAGAATCTTATGTTTTAATTTTCCATTTCCAATTTAAATTTGTATGGGTTGGTTTTCTAAATAATTCCATCTCTAATCTACAGTAGATTAAATACGAGTATTCTCAAAAAATTATAATCTGATTATTAAGGGAACTCTGCCAAACATAGGTTTCATGAGATATTTTCCATTGAGAATAACTTATGGTTGAATAATAAAATGAATATAAAATATATATCTAGAGGCTGCCACCATTTTAGTTGATTTGCAAAGTCCTTTTAGTTGGCAAGTCACGTAAATACTGCAAATTGTATTTTTGATTCAAGACCTGGATCGATGAGTACTCGGTACTCATTCATTTAGCCTGGGAAACAACACTCGAACACTATGCTGAATGTGCATGTGGCATGTGTGTACACTGTACATACATATGTGAAACACTCGCCACTTGCCACTTCATTGGCTGACATCGATGCCATTGAATCACACTTGAAGAGCCACACTCCAGTTCCCCAATGTGAGGCACTCCTCAGGGTTCAACACCAATTGATGGGCCCGACAAGTTTCTGGGCTGAGCCGAGCTGAGAGCAACCCATTAACTAAAAGCCTACTCTGCTTTTGATATCGGTCTGTGGCAGAATGCAAGAAAAAAGCATTTACTGAAAACTATTTGCAACAATTTTTCACAGTCGGCTGCCATAATTTTTCACACAGCGCAACAGATGCGATTCCACAGATCTGTTGCTCGATTTTTTTGTAATATTTTTCTCCTTTTTATTTTGCTTTTATTTTAACACTTTAAACGCTGACGTTTAGAGATGAAAGAAGAGGCATTGGGCGGGGGAAAGGGAGGAGTCCAACTGCATTTTCATTTCCATTTTTTCGCTACAGTGGCGAGCGCTTTGTAATCAACAAGAGTCGAGAGTCAGGCTCCAGAGTGAGTCTGGATTGCATCCCAGCTACAGATACAAATACAAATACAAATACAGATGCAACGCAGATACAGATACACCACAATTTATCTCACAGTTTGCAGTCCAAACAAAAATGACTGCCAGTACACGGTCTGCTATGGTCTGCCTTGGTCGAGGGCCCTAACGATAGGGAAGTTTCACAGAGCTCAGCGGCGGCTCATCGGCTCATCTCCTGCCAACCCATTTGCCATGTCCGCATCCGCATTCGTTACCGCGTTTCATTTCCCCACTCCTCACTCTTCGCTTTCCTCTTGTCTCATCACCTTTGCTCCAGCGGCGACAGCGATAAATGTTTTAGCATTTCAAACACAAACTGCAAAACTCTGAAATATACAAATGATTTCGAATTTATTTCAGCCAAGTTCCCAGTACCTAGAGAGATCCACAATACTCCATTGGCCTAACGACGACAGCGAGTCTCTGTCCGAATCCCCTGGGCTTAGTTCACTGGTCAATGCCGCATCCTCAATTTCTAATTCTGTTTTCATCTAGTTGTGACTTAGCTCAACCATGTAATTTAGTGCAAATTTCAACGAGGTTAGATGGCAATTTTGATGAGTGCCTGAAAAATCCTTATATGCAAGGGACAACAATATAACGTATGATTAACAAGTGCATTGACCATTTAAATTAGTGTAGGGCTTCGACTGTGTACTAAAATTATACTCAGCTTGCAACTGTTTAAGGAAAACTAGGAAAACGGAACAAAATCTGTTGTTTGCAAGTTTTTTCCCAAAATCCAGAATCTTTTATATTCATCTTCAATTAATTATGTTAAAAAACAATTGTAAAGTGTTCAATATTTCATTAAAAGTCCACTCTTAGGACAAAGAAGTATTCAAACCATTAAAATTGCAAGTCTTGAGTCAATATCTAACTTGTCTTACATCATACAATGTCATACATATACTATGTATATGGTAATATCTATGCCAATAATGAATCAATAACGGATATAATTTTTCTCTTAGATCAACGGTAAAATTACTATATATTTTCTGGAACAATTTAAGTTTTCTTTTCCCATTTAAAATGAACAGTTTTGTTATTTACATTTATAAATAAAGCAAGCCAATTAACAGCTTTTTGAATATATTCTCAATGAGTAATAAACCATTACTCATTTAATTGGAATGTAATTCCAAAGTTCTCAATACATTATACACTTTTTTTATAAACAAATTGAGAAAGATGCGAGAATAAAGGAACCGCCAACAGTCGAATTGCAAATGGGGAGATGAACACTCAGATAATGCCCCAACTTGTGCATTTAAAAGATTTGATGAATTTTATTTTCATTTATTTATTATACACAATTCTATTTTAAATTTTATTTTTAATTTTTTTTTCTTTTTCTGCTGTCGATAAGCAACGAGCTCTGTGAGTTCTCTGTACAATCGCTCATTGAATTGGCAACTCGATGGAGTCCAGTTCCTATCAGCTCTACAGTTTGGGTCAGTTCGGTTCAGTTCGTTTCAGTTCTTTTCTTTTTTATTCTGTTCAGTGTTTCTTTTGTGTCGGTTGATAAATGATTTCAATATTTATAAAAGCGCCAAAGCTGCGGGGCATCAAATTGCGTCAAAAGCCTGTCAGTCTCATTAATTTTCAGCATGGAAAATGAGAATCGTTGTCGTGGCAAAAAAAAGGAAATGATGGCAAAAAAAAAACATTTTAATACGCATTGAAATGCTTTGTAAGCTGCCTCAGCTGATATTCAATTGCTGGAAAATGCCGCTGTCAATGAAAAACTATCTTTTCATAAAGCCTCCGAGTCCTTCTCTGACCACTTCTGAAGTGGCTTGTGGGAGTTGGCCAGGTCAACAGTCCATCTGTTTGTCTGTGAATGGTGATTCAGCAGTTGGCATTGAATTTATTATAAAGAAACATTTATCTCAGCCCTCATCAGCAGAGGGAGTAAGTTTTTTAAAGGTCATTAAGAGGCGTATTGAGACGAGGAGTTATAGCTTTAAAAGATGAGCAAATTTTGACCAATGCCATTATAGAATTGATAAGATACCTGATATAAAATCTGTAAACATACATAAAATGTCTTAAGAACAGAATGGATTTTAGAATCAATTGAAAGTCAGTTTATTTTTCTAGCTATTTTTTACAAAGTCTTAAGTTATTCTTAATTCTCATTATGGAGCAAAAGACAAAGTTCAACTTATTTATTGAATCTATAAGCTAAAGACTATCAGATTAATGGGCTGAATACTACTATATCCCAAGAGTATACAAATTTTTTTAAGATTGTGTACTTAACCAGTTAAATTAATTCAACCTCAATTCACTGCGAGTAATTTTGTATTTAAGTCTAGTCCTTGTTCTTTTTTTCTTATCTTTCCAATTCAATTTTATTCCCTCTCCCATTTAAAATTTAAGCCATTTGTCAACAAGCGTAGCATAGGCCATAGAGCTATTCAGATAACTATGCAAAAATGCGTTTCCATAGGCACACCTACAAAGAAAAAAATTCGTCAACTGACAAAACAGAAGCCGAACCAAAACTGACCGAATTTTAGGCACACTCACTACCACCTCCACCCCTTGTGGCTGCAACGACCACAGTCAAAATTTATGGGCAATGGTGAAAAACAACATCGCTTCACTTGAGCGTGAACAGTGCCTGCCAAACGTACAACAACACATAGCAAAGGCCAACAAACAATGAGAAACGGGAGCACCATCATTGCCGATACTTTCTGTGGATGAGATACAGAGACAGCGTATCCTGCTATAGTTGAAATAAAATTCAATGGGTCGCACAGCTAAATAAGCAATAGTCTATACCCTGTAAATAGCGTACAAAAGAGGGAAGTCATGCAAGGTGCTTCTATAAACAAAATCATCTGCTAAAAAGCTTATTTTTAAGTAATCTAAAACCTATTTATATGCTAATATTTGGCTTTCTATAGATGAATGGGTAAACTTTACTTACAGAGTATGATAAAGTTTCTAAAATGACAGAGAAAGTTATAATATTTTTTCCATTTACAGGGTATCTTTAAGTGCACTTTAAATATTTGTTAAGCCCGACATGAAAAGCAAATTAAGCCGTCAACCAAAAACTGAATGGAAAAAATGTTTGTTTGCGTATTTTGCAAATAAAAATAGAAAATGAAATTCAAAAAAACTACCAACTCCACGGCGCTGCACCTGCAACAATGCCACGCCCACTAAAAAAAATAGAAAAAATGAAAATGAAAACTAGAAAAGATTTAACAAAATGTTTGTTCGGAATTTGTTGAAGCGCAGTTTTCCTATACGACATAGGCCAGAGAGGGAGAATTCAGTAAGAGAAGTCAAAATTGTGACCCAACGAAAACTTTGACTGAGAGCACCCCTAGCCCCTAACCCCGCCTTTACCCCTGTCTAACCATATTTAAGGGTTTAGATGAGCACAACGGGAAAGTTGGCAACTTTGACAGGTCCCCAGTTCTAGTTCTACTGAAATTTGGTTCGGTAATTGCAAAATTTGTGCGAGTGGCGCGTTGCAGATAATGGAAACTTTTGGTGCCGAGTTAATGCCACTTGAAATTGTCGGGGGGCTTTTGACAATCAAATTGAGAAGGAGAGAAGGGGAAGGGGCTCGGTATAGCCTCTCTATTCCAAACAGGTAAGCAAAAGTTTTATTAAGAAACAGATGAAAGTGCGACATTCACCAGCGAATTATTTGCGTATTTATGGTTACAGCTTTTGACCCTTTACCAACCAAGGGAAGCGAGAATAGATGGTTGCTTATGCGTATGCGTATGTGTCCCCAATGGCCAAAAACTTTGCCAATTGGCTTTTGGCCGTAAGCTGCAAAAGTTTGAATCCTCTGCAGAAAATGAGACTTGCGTTGAGTTCAACAGCTTTGACAGCTTACGGATGAGGGTTAGGACTTTATTTTACTGGACTTACAACTTGATAAATGATTGATATTATAGAATGAAGAAAATCAGTTGGATTTAAACATACCTGGAAGGAGAAGAGAAACAAAAATTTGATTAGAAATGGCATTAAATTGTATTTAATTATTATTAGAATGAATGATCTTAAAATTTCAATGAAATATTACTAAATAAACATCAATCAACTTTGAAGAAACTTTAAGAAAAATATATCAGTTCTCTAAGTTTTTAGCTAACAAAAGCTCTTATACTTCTTATATACATAATATAAAAATTTAATATAATGAAATAAATAAAAATTAAAATTTAAGATAATAATTGTAAACAAGCTATTCCTTAATCTAATTAATTTTACGTGTACTTCCTTCATAGGTGCTTTCATATTTCTAACAGAAGTATCACATGTTTTATCTATTAAAAAACACCTTCTCGTAACTACGATTCTAGTTTTTTGTACGACTATCGTAATACACAGACACAATTGGAATATGCAACTCGTCAGCTACACGTATCTTGTAATTTCCATGTTCGACGCTTTCCATCTGCTCCACCTCAGTCCCTCCTCTTTTTTGAACGAGCAAAGTAAGTCTGAAAGTCCTATCTCCATATATGCAATATAAGTGCAATGGCAAACTGGCATTTCCACAGCTTATTACTGACAGAACCCGCCCCACATATTGGCATGCTGGCTGCTTGGTCTCTTGGTCTTTACAGTCTCTGCTAGCAGCTTTCACCCAGATCAGGCGGCAAGACATTGCCACATTGCCACACACTCCTCCCAATTCTGAGCTCCCACTCGTACATATAATTTTGTTGTTAATGCATTTGGAAAGTAGCTGCATAAAATCGCTCAATTTGCTAGCATAAGGAGAGGATATTGGGGAGAGAGGAAGTAGTGGAAGTAGAGGAGGAAAAGAGGAGAAGTAGGGGCAAATGCCCATGAAACGGCAGCTGTTTTGTTGCCTATTTACTGCCACTTTAACCTAATTTCATTAGCAAAAAAGCGTTGAAAAGTGGATAGAAATGAACAGGATAGGGAAAAAGGGAAAGACGGAAGGAGAAATGCTTGGCACTTTTACCTGGCCACGTTGGCAACTCAATTAAGCAGCGACCCCAAAACATGGTAAGAGATAAAAATCAAATGTAAAAACAATAAACCTGGCCTGGTCAGGAGCTGTCCCCTTCATCTGAATTCAGGTCCAAGTCTATGTCCACGGCAATCTCTCACACTCTCGCTGACCATTTATCCAAGAACAAGAGAGAGAGGTAGAATTAGAGTGAGAGAGAGGGAGAAAGAGTGGAAAAAAGAGGGACCATCTCCACATGCATGTCAAGTGTCTTCGTTGTCTCCGGCTTCGTTGTACATAAAAATCCAATTTTCGTAATTAAAAAAATAAAAGCAACTCAAAGAAGTTGGCCTGGGGTCTGTTGGGGTTGCCTCTGGACACAGCTAAAAACGAGTCTCATCTCATTAGAGCATACACAACTATACACACACACATACACACACACACACACTCGTCACAGTAGCAAAAACACTTGAGAGCACAAATAAAAACAACGTAAAACTGGATATTCAGATATATTTTGAATCCAAGCTGTGGAGAACTGGCAACTAAACCAACAACAAGATGATGTAAAATAAACAAAAAATATAAAAACGAATTGAACAGTGAATGTTAGTATTCCCTCTCTCTATCACCTCTTCCCTCCATTTCTCCTCTTTTCCCCTCATTTATCGTATGTGCTAAAGCACTTCTAAATCGCATATCATCGTAGATGGACGAGTGGACAAGTGGACATCACCGTCGTCATCATCATCGCTTGTCCTCAGTTCCAAAACTCTGCGAGGGCATCGTTAAAAGGCTAAGCACATTTTTAATTATCTACTGTCAGAAAGAGAAAGAGAGAGAGAGAGAGGGAGAGAAGGAGATGTTGAAAGAGAGTTGGGGCTAATGGCACCCTTAGGAGTTACGCTTGAAGAGGCAGCTAGGATTTCTTAAGTGCAACCTTCGTGGAGACACAATGCAGAGGGCTTTGAAATATGATGGAAGAAAATAGAAAAAATTAGAAAAGAATCCGTGAACTCATCCAAAAATATATGAAATATTTAAATGGCATTGCCCTTAGATATACAAATGTATTAAGAGGCGATCTGATCGTAGCTTTTCTCCTCGAATAACAGATATCTATTGTTATTTATTATATACTACAATTATCATTTCAAAAGATGTTTTAAAAAAATAATTTTTTTTAATGCTGGGATGAAATTCACATTAAATAAATACATGCAAAAAGTATATTAGAATAGAATTTGTAAAGTTTAGAAAATATAAAAGATTTTAAAAACAAAATAATTATATTCAAAATTTCAACCTTGTTACAAAAATTTTCTAAAATTTCATTAACAGCCATTCAACTAAGAAAACTTTAGAGCTTCTCGCTTATTTATTCACATACGAGTCGTAAATCCTTACAATTTTCAGCCCATCCCAAGCCTTTTCAATTATTTTTCATAGTTTTTGGTAGCCTTTAAGGTAGTTCTCTCTCTCTTTCTCCATCTTCATTTTCACAGCCCAAAATTCTGTAGATTTTATGGCTTTTTGTCAACAAGGCTCAACCTGTCGGACACATAAAAAATATTACAACCTTTGCAAAGACTTTTCATCAAACTCCTTGCACTGAGCTTTATGTCGAATATAATAAAGCAAAGCACTGTCAGGCATTCAGGGGACAGTGGGGAGATACTGTGAAAGGCACTGTGAGGCACCAACAGAGCTCAGAGACAATGCAAGGGATTGTTTGGTACTCTGAAATTTTGATTGCATTTTGATGGCTTTTAATCAGCTTAAAAATTAGTAGCCAAAAGCTGAAAGGCTCTCTTTCCCTATCAACCTCCATAAAGAGCACCTATAGTATGTGGAAGTGTATTTGCATTTATCACACTGACAGTCATCAGCTGCAGATTATTATTCTTAATGATGGCAAACATAAAAATCCTTTTTATGATATGCAAAGCAGTTTGATAATTTGCTGTAAATAATACACGTATCTCAGACAAATCGGGACTCCCTGCAGGATGCAGGTGGCTGTAAAAAGATTGGGCCAAAACCAGGGACATACCATGATTGTGAGCCAGGACCTGGAGTCATAAAAAAATACTTAAGCAGCATCTTAATAAGTAAGAGGAGAGAAAAATCATTTTCATTTTCATTTTCATTCTCATGTAAATTGACACGTTTCATTATGAAGATGCAGGCGGAGAGCACAGCTCACATGGATTGCCATGAGATTATTATGGGCGGGTTCTCATTGCTGTGGCAACACAACAGTGACAACAACAGAAAGGTGGGAGGTGTGTGGGGGAAGGGAATGGACGTGCAACGGAAAGCTTTATATCATATCAGGGCTCATCATCATGCCACACATTGTGGTCGAGTTTGCGGGCTATGCAACATGATATGATATGCGGTAAGTGAAGTAAGTGCAACAGCACCAACAACACCAATGAGTTGATACATGTCTGTTCCAGTAGCTGACACCAAATAGTTGCTGCAACTATTGTTGTTATTGCTGTTGTTGTTGTTGGTTTGTTGCGTTGTCATAGAGATGGACGTCAATTAATAAGCACCTTGATGCATATTTGCTTATTATTTAGCAATGCAATGAAGTAACTTAGTACTTTTTTTACGTTACGCATGTGATGAAAAGTAAAAGGAAAATCGTCTTATGAAATAAAAATTCGTATGAAAACTATTCACAAAAATTTCCACCTTGGAGGATTCATTTTTTAAAATCTTTCATTCAACTAAATTTTTCTCACTATTTGTTTTGTGCTTAGATTGCAAATCAGTCAGTAATTTAATTCTATATACTTTTATAAATAACGTATGTAAGTAGATTTCAATTTTCAGAAAAAAGAACAAAAATTGCTGATAGATTTGAATAATTATCCAATTATCGAATTACAACCAGAAACTCACAGTGAAGTTATTCTTACATATAAGGTAATTTGACCTTTTTGTGCGAAAGCCAAACTTTTTTCTTGTATCCTTATTTTCTTTATACCCTAAACATTTTATACCTGGATTTTTTTACTTTTACATACTGGTTTCAGTTCAACTTTCATCGCAAAATGTGTATCAGTAATTTTGGGAGTTGCTTTCGTCACTAGGCGGATACTACGGGCTTTTTGTGTGACCCCTAAGCAGCCACCTTAAAGACGTCATTGGGTGTTACTTGAGTTAAAGTCTTGTTATTGGTGTTGTCTTAAAGTTTGGGATCTAAACTACTGGTCAGTTCGCCACTTAAAGCTACTGCAGTTGAACCTTAAACGTTTTGAGTTTTATTTATATATTTCCGCTACACTAAGTGCTGCCACGCAGCCCACATGCTGTTGCATGCCCCATCATTTATAACTGTCAACAGTTTTGTGGCCGAAACACGCCAAAGAAACGGAAGAAACACATAGTAAAACTAATATTTAAGCCATCAACAATGACGAAAGGCAGACGGATTCAGCCTCTGAGCAATTGCCACTCCACAGTTACCTCCATGCTCCATTCCCGCCGCTGTCTTGCAACTGCAGCTAGACAAACAAATTATGGCCACTGTCAATAGACGCGCATTTCTATGCCAACAAAATAGCCAAGAAGCAGAAGAAGGCAAAAGGAAAATGGCTTAAAGAAAAACAAGTCAAACAAGGAAAAAGGCACCCACAGTTGCCATAGTTGCCATACAGTTGCACAGTTGCACAGTTGCAGAGTTTGACTGACTGCCAAGTCGCAAGTTGTAGTTTTCTTTTCTGCCAATTGTGAAAACTGTGAAAATTGCCGTCAGGCATTTGGCCAAAGCCAAATGAAAGAAGCAGCAACAGCAACAGGCGGTTCCCTTGGCTAATCATTACAATTGGCATTGGAATTGAAATTGCAATTGCAATTGGCTTAAGCTTGCAACATGTTGCAGCAACAAGCCAACAGCAATTTCTTACATTTGCATTTCTTCGTTTGCCTTTTCAATTTGTCCAAAATTGTTGCATGCAGCAATTTGTTTATTTTATTTACATTTATATTTATTGTTTCACTTTTATACAAATTGTCTAAGCGATCGTCAAAATTTTAGCTTTATTGCAAAATTTCGCAATTCTTTTAGACTTGTTTTTTTGTGCCTAAGGATATTTATGAAATATGCAGGCTAGTGTGTGTGTGTGAGTGTGTATT
The DNA here is from genome assembly GCA_035043265.1 of Drosophila testacea. NCBI lineage: Eukaryota > Metazoa > Arthropoda > Insecta > Diptera > Drosophilidae > Drosophila > Drosophila testacea. Next base: position 261,019 of record JAWNND010000378.1, on the reverse strand, counting down.
TGTGTGGTGCTGTATGAATTGACGCATAGTTTGCCAACTAACTGGTATTTTTTTAGCCTTGTTGGTTTGTCTGCATCAGAAACTGTTTTCATCCTGCGGCGCTTTTCGTATGTTTGCCAAATTATTATTGCACTTTATTTTATTTTAAATTTTTTGTTAAAAGAGTTTGCGGAATTTTTGTTGTGGTTGTTGTTGTTGTTGTTTGTAGTGTTGGTTTGCAAGTGGTTGACCATAAAAGTAAAATGAATTTAGATGGCTTAAATGGGCTATGCGGCTGTTCAATTAGTAAAACTAGTGTAAATATGCAACAATCGGTCAGGGGAACCATTTAACTGCTAACAAATAGACAATTTTTTGGAAGAAATAAGTGGAAACAGATACAAATGAACAACCTTAGTTGAATAGTAGTCAACCTTAGTTGAATAGTTATCAATTTGTTATTTAAACTGAGAAAGAATTTAAAACTTTTCATCTTGAAATGATTATTGAAATAAATTTCTATAAATACGATGGATTCTTAAAAAACACTGTTTCTATAATAGTAATGTTGTAGTACTCACTTTACGGAAGTAAAGAAGTGAAGCTAACAAGCTTTGAGTCTGAGCCTTACATTGTTATAACAAACTTCTATGAAGTATACCGTAAGGAACATAATGCATTCTAATATATCTGTCACTTGCTTGATTGATTGATGTGTAAAAGTGTCCTATTAAATTATTAATTTAATAATAGTATTAATACCTTTGATACTCTTAATGATGTAGAGTTCTTATTTTTACTGTAAGGTGGTACTAAACAGACAACTTTAAAAAATATGATCTTAAAATTACACTATTTTTCAAGTGACACTCTTCAAGCTAGTGAGCTATATATGTATTTACATAGAAAGGTATACCCAATGAAGTTAAGACAAAAATAGTATAAATACCAAAGAAAATCCTAAGACTAAACTAAACCAAAAATGTGTACCCAAATGTTGCACATACCAAATAATAAGTATATCAAAGCATTGGCCCTATAAAAACTGGCAGAATAAGCCAAACATCAAAATGTACCCAAACTTAAATGGTGTACCAACGTGTAAACTGTCAATCCGTTTAAGGTACAAAAGTATTTAACAACTGTGAAGTACCAAAATCGTGACAACTTCCTGAGCAATCGATTTGAAACTGTATCAGTTGCCATAAAGGCAATGGAATGATCTCAATAATTGCAGAATTGCAATTTAAATTCGATAATGTAATGCATTTTAACCCCATATTAGTCATGGCAAATTGATTTGAGGCAAAACACTCTTAAATACCCCGCTATCCCCATTTGTGGTACTCCGAGAGGCACATTTATCTTTAGTTTTTCAATCTGACTTTTTATTTGCGCCTTTGCATAGCTAATTTCCTTTCAAGATAAAGTCATAGACACAAATGGCCATAAATTACGCACTACAAGAGCGCTTTGGCTAAAAATCGCATTTATGTTTATCGCCAAAGATAAAGTCGATCGCCTTTAGATAGGCATCAGAGAGACCAGAGCCGCCGTCTGGGGAGCTGGGGAGCTTGGGAGGCTTTCACTCTATAAATAATATAATCAAAGCATATTTGTAATCAATGCAAGGCTATCTAAGCAATTTAATCGCCAACTTTAATTGTAAATTTTGTGCACAAAACTGGCACAACTAAACTACAAAAAAAATGTGTACAAAATGCGAAGAGACTATTAATGGCTGCTGTGGTCGTATTATAATAATGGTCTGTAATGGGTTTAATGGACGATATCCATAGGCGTTGCTACGTCAACCAGTTGCCATTTAAGGTCGTTGCAAATGCAACATGGACTGCAATTTTCACTTGACGCATTGACAGCAGCTGGCCAACAACAATCATGCGATATACATACTACTATACTACTGTGATGTCGTATATAGGGTAGATCTGGTACTCTTACTTGCACCAACTAGTTGCACAGCGAGTAACCCAATGCAACCGCAAAATATGCCAAGACTTGGCAAAAACGGATGTAAGCAAATATTTTATCTATCTTTCACTCTTTCGTTTCTTTTTTTCTTGCTGTTCCTACTTCAATTGAGCTACCTTTTTGCCTCAGCACTTGATTGTTTTCTCACCTTTAAAACAAAAGTGACGAAAGTCGAATTGCTTATGCTCTTAAATTAGATCCTTAAAATAAAAAATTAATTTAGTTTAGTTTTCATCAGAACTGAGAGTTCAAAGAAGGTCTCACTTTATAGTCATCTTTTAGCTCTACTTTAGTCACTAGAAAGTTATTCCTCACTCAATTTTCAGTACAATTTTTGGTGTCTTATTCTTTTAATTGGTTTACATAAGTTTAATTGAAAAGCTTTAGTCACTAGCGTACTTATTCATTTGTTTTAATGCTTAACCTCATTTCTCTGTCTAAGCTTCTTGTTGAAGTTTCCATTCACACCATTCCATATAGACACTTTTAAACTTTACTTTAGTCACTAGCTTTACTTTAGTCTTCCTCAAGTGTCATTAAAATGCTCAATGTTAGCACTTGTGTAAAAGCAGTTGACAATTAAAAGTCCCACGCAAATTCCAATGGTACATTTAAATGAGATCTTTAAAACTATTAAACGTAAAGCTACTTTTTAACTACTTTTGTTGATACATTTGAGTGCTGAACTGGATCATAAAGTGGAATATACCCTCAGTTAAGCTAGAGAAACATATAAAAAATGCCATGTGGGCTTTTTTATCACACCGCACTTGCAAGTTGAGAACTCCGTCGCCGCATTTCATCTGTTCGTGTCCATCTTCTGGTCCAACTCCTGGTCCATCTACAGGTCCGACTACATCCCAGGCTTCTGCTCTGATTGTGTTTGTTCGTTTGGCATGCGTGCGATAGATCATCTGTAGTCCAGACTTACAGGTACAGACAGGTACGAGATGTAGACCAGGCCTGGGATTCAGTCTTGAGCAGTGCAGAAATTTTAATTAAATTAAACTTTACTTTGAGACACGTGTCGGATTCTGGCATATTCCTTTATGTATCTCACAATACCCACTCTCATCTTCAGCAAACGTCAGAGTCAGCATCGACATCAGATATTGGAAGCTCCCTACAGAATTTTACGACAATTTTTACTCTTTTTCCTGTGTTGCAACTTGTTATTCAATTAAATTTCTGCCTTGTCTGTGTTTTAATTGCATGAAAAATGGTTTTTAAGAGTTTGTTTACGAGTACTGTATTCAGTCCGGAGGCTTTGGCTTTTCCTTCAACTTTGAGGTTTGACTAATTGATTGATGGTGATTGTTAGAGCTCCTTCAAATTGACGAAAACTTCTGATTGACACAAAATGCCAGTTATGATTTTTCTGACCACACAGAAAATAGAACAATTTGTGAACCGCACTTAACACATCATATAGGAGCGGCAAGAGCTTTGGCTCACGCACAGGACACACGGATAAGAGCTCAAAGCTCAGCTTAGACATTTAAAGAGCTTTTACTAATACATCTAGAAATGTTTACTAATACATTGAATGCCTGAAGAGCTACTCTCGACTGTAGTCATCAAATCAGTCATGTTTCTCTTATCTGTCATCAAATTCTGTATTACAACACAGTTATGTTTGACCTACAAAAACCTTTCCAACTTTTGACTTTAACTTCACAGTCACCCATTAAGTTGTCGTGCCTTTTGGCCCTTTTGGCTGACATGTCGTTTCTGTTATTGTTGTTGTAGGTTGTTCACCAATTCCCAACCCACATGAAGCTAACACAATTTGGTCACGATTTAAGCGTCGCACACGCCAGAAATTCATCAACGACATGCAAAGACTCCTCCATCGTATTTCTCCAATTTGCCTGATAAGAAGCGTTTAGCTAAAAACATGCGCCAAATTACAGCAAATTTCTCAATGTAATGTGTGCACAGCTCCTGCCCCATTCCAATGTGCCATGCATAAATCAAGTGCCCCAAAAAAAAAGAGAGAAAAAGGTTGCATGTCTCTGCTATTTCGTCAACATTTTATCGAATTTTCTACTCCCTAAAAATTCACAGCCGCGTCACGCAAATCTAGATTACAACAATGACTATAATAGACTACAACAAATGTAGGCTACAATTTGCACTTGTCGATATGTGCAACAATATAGCAAAAACCTGGCCGTGAGGCAGACATTAACTCCCCTTATATACAAGCCACAGCTGTCAGATAAACAACACGCAATATGGAAACTAACTATCAGAGTATAACTTCCCTCTCCTCTGTACTTCCTACTCCCTATTCCCATGCCATCCTCTCCTCTCGCTCTCTCTATCTCTCTCCTATGCATAATCGTTGACATTCACAATTTGACTTTGCAGAAAACATAAAGCCACAAATCAGAAAACCAAAATCAGGAATCACGAATCATGTTATCGCAGTGATTTGTCATCTGAAACCCTAGGCGCAGGTTTCCAACCTAACTCTCTGTTTGTTTCACTATCTGTCTCTGTTCCCTGTTCCCAGTTCCCTGTTCCCAGTTCCCAGTTGCCTGTTCCCTGTTTCTGCACTGTCTTTATCTGGCACGTTCATTGTAATTAACGCTGTAATCAAATTGGTGCCCCATGTCAAATGGCCCTCATGACAGATCAGCATCAGCATCACAACATCAGATTCAACTTCAGTTTCAGCCTCAGCCTCAGTCTTAACAACAACTGCTGACTGGGCCCACAGTTTGGCCTTCTGCAAGTCAAACAAGTTTGAATGCTACAGTTTCAATTGGCCCAGACATGCACATCTCAGCATCAAAACGTTGCCGATGCCGATCCATCATCATGCCTCAAGTTTTCATATCAGTTTGTCGTTTCTTTCATTTCCCCCCCTTCTCACTCGTCATGAACTATCTTTTAGTCAGACTAGTTTAGTGAGGGCTTAACTAGTTTCACAACTATTTGGTAACAAGTCGAACAGAGAAATTATATTTCTATAAATACGATGTAATTGATTTCCTTTAGATTTCCTTTAAATTAATATCTAAATTAATAATAAATTGAGAGCAAGACGGATGTATTGTTCAGGAAATATTCAGATACGAGTAGCTTATATTCAGACGGTAGAACTTCTTACATTCAAATAGGAAAGAAAGTTGATTATTTAGACAGATCATACAATATTATATACTTATTTAAACACGTTTTAATGAATACTTTTAATAAAGACGTGAAAACAAGTAATATATAAGTTCAAATAAAAAGTTTAAAAGGGCTTCAAAGAAAGCAAGATTAGAGAAGCCAAGCTTATCAAAACAAATATAACAATTTAAGAATCCCTTATCTCTGCAATTTGAGTCAATTTTTTCAATAATTTTGTTTATGTCGGAAATAAAAATTTAATTCTAAATGTGCTCCATTATTTTTACTCAATTTAAAAAATATTTAAATTTATTTCAATAAGTTTTTTAAACTGTCAAAACGCTCCATGATTTCATTATAAACTCAATCATAACTACTTATTTCTTAAGGAAATTATAGCTATACAAAATATTAACTCTTTCTAGATATTTAAAAATAAAATATCTTCCGATTATTTCCCATTGAATTGATAGCTTGTTATGTTCCCAAAACTTTCTAATAAGTAGTAGTTTAAAAGGTTTATTTTAACGATAATAATAAATAAAGAAAAAGGTAAGGTAAAAAAAGCTAATAAGTAGTAGTTTAAAAGTCATATTTTAACGTATTTCTTTTACTTATTATTTCCTACAGAAATTGTAGTTTACTTCTTCACCATTTTAATCTACCTCATATAAAGAGTATTTCGAGTTGGGTATAAATGTTAAACTATTTTAACTCTTAGTTTTGTTTTAGTTCACTTCATATGCAGCCCACGCCCGTTCATGTCCAGTCTCTAGCTATCTCTACCTCTTCATCTCTCTCTGTCTCTTTCTATCTGTCTCTGATTGCTCTACATATGTATGCACGCTCCATAGTTGTCATGATTTACAGTTATGACAATTTTAAGTTGGTTCATTAGGGGCAGCCACAGATGCTGACTGAAAATGCACTTACTTACAGCTACAAATAGACTTTATGTTGCGACTGCTTAACTATCTCCCTCTCTCTTGTCAGTTTATCTCCCTTCAACTCCATCTTCATCTCTTTCTATTTCTCACTGGGTGTGTGCGTGTCTCAATGTCTATGTTATGATTGAAGATGATTACAAATGTCTTCTTATGGCAGTTGCTTCTTTGCTATTGCTGTTGTTTGTTGCATATTTCCCAACTCGGCCATTTGTAGTACTAGACATCATAAACGTGGTCGTAGCACTCACTTGTAGCTGGGTTTTGTGCCTGCCTCCGCTTAATTAATAGCCTCTGTCAGCATTTTTGAGCAAAGCATCTCCGACAGTTGTGAGTTGCGTATAGTTGGAGCTAAATAATAGGTCTCCTAATGGTTCCTTAACTATTTATTTATGGTTTAACTAAAGAAAAGCATTTGCAATAATGGATTTCATGACGTGTGGTGGTTGGCCCTAGAATCTTGTATTTAAAGCTAATTGAATAACTCTGTTTTGCTTTTCAATGTTCAACTTGAATGGGAACAAGCGTGAGCACGAAATGTGATCATTAAATCTGTCTAACAACAAAACATGAGTACAGCATTTATTTTTAGTTAAATGTTCACTATCTATTTAAGTGTGGTGGAAACTCTCAACGCAGCAAACTTCATGAGTTATTTTTAACGTATGTGACAACTCTACTACTGAACTCTGTTACAAAAAGATAATAAATTAAAATGTACAATTTATAGATCTCTCAATAATAACATTACCCTTCATTAGTTATAATAACTTCAGGGTTATCCTCAACTTTCCCATTTCTACATACAAATTATTATAACTTTACTATGATGACATTTTCATCATTAATTATGGTTATTTCATTGAATTTGATATAAGAAAATTGTCTCCAACAGAATTGTACCTTAGTTAACTTCATCACCATCTCACATAATTAACATTTATTGTAAATAAATTATTCTTCCATGTCAATAAAAACAGTTTCAAGCTTTCAAACATGCTCAATATAATGAGAATTAATATTTTATTGATCTATTATAACGGATGTTAACATTTTATAAACTATTCCTTGACTATCTTTGATGTGAAGGTATAAAATCTATTTCTATCTTTACTTAAATGAGCGTACCAATAAATTCTGTTTTAAGCTTTCTAACATTCTTATACTATTTTTTCTTTATTATATAATTATTATATATATCAATTATTCCTATAAATAATTAAAGCTGTTTCAGTATCAAGCTTTCAAACATGCTTATATTATTGATGTCTCACTTTTAGAATTAACTTTAATTGAATTATTTCTCGACTATTTTATTTATTTTGTAATTTATTGGGATGATTATTTAAGGCATTGTCACATCGTAATCTCAATCCTGTGCTAATGAAGCCCAAGGCTCTGTTTGGAGCCTTTTTAGCAGCTGTTTGCCATTATCATTTGTGGAGTTAAAGCAACGAGAAGAGATTCAACCTTCTCGTTTCCTGCTCTGGCTCATAAACCTTTAACAACTTCTTTATAAACCCGCTTCACAGCCTACACACACGCAGACACACACACATACACACACACTACACACACATACCTTTGTATAGAGAATATATTTTCCCCTGGGACTATCACCAAGCCAAAGCACTAAGCATAAAATTTATGATTTGCCTTTTGGCTGCCTTTTCTGACAGCAACTGCAACTTGGACTTGGACCTGGACCTGGGCCTGGAGTTGGAGTTGGAGCTGGAACTGGAGTTATAGTTGGACTGGGGCGACATCGATTCGCGTTATACATTCGCCATGGGGACAAAAGCAGAAACAAGTTTCTGAGCGTTGTCCAATTGTGGACTTTGGAGTTGGGATACAACTTGAACTGAACTGGATCTTCACTCTTGCTCAATTCGTGCGCGTGTTTCATTTTAATTAAGCTAACCTGATGCGAACTCCAATTCCACATCCAATTCCAAATCGAATCCGTTTATGGATTCCCTTGCCAAGGTGTTAACTGCCATCTGCAATTTGTATTTGCCCAAAAGCAGCCGACCCTGATTCCCAAAGGTGGCCAGTGGCCACTGACTAAAAATTATTTTCATTTCTGGAAGCAAGTATTATTTATGGAGGAGGTCAACATGAAGTTGGTTAGTTTATTGGCCCAAGGCCTATATCTCTACCCATAAGTATAATATGTCAGTCGGTCGGTCGGTCGGTTGAATGGCCATCTTGTTTCGACCCTTTTTCTTGCAAATGATTTCAGTGTGCTTATTTATGGGCCAAGTTCTTTTACTTTTGTTGCCAATGTTGTTTGCAATTGTCTGGCCCAAAACAGACAATGGGCATTATAAATTCATCAGACAGTTGCCTCTGACATACACCAACACATACATACAAAGCACTGGCTGCATAGTGTGTCTTCACATTTATATCTGTATCTTTTGGCTGAGAATCTAAGTATCTGTGAGATGCTTTTGGTCACAAAATGGCGCAGCGCTTAGCGAACAATGCAAACAATAAACAAACAGGCAACAAACAAACAACAAAAAAGGATGTCTGCTTTGTGGTTGACATTTGTTTTGTTTGTTGTCTGCTTGTTTTTGTTTTTATTGTCGGCTTGTTGCTTTTGTTTTTAATTGTGTCAAATGTTGTAGGTGGCCAAGGGGGGGCGTGTTGCACAGCTTCATCATGCCCCAAAGTGGAGCACTGCGGTAGGTGCAAAATCAAAAGCCACTTCACAAAATATTTGCAAAAGCCTTTACACAAAAAAGGGCCCGCCACATTGTTTTGTGATCTGAATAGCAGGATTACACTCAGGAATGGAGGAGAAAAGGGGTTACTGGGGGTCGGAAGGGGAGTGACAGGCAATTGGAACGTTGATTAAACATGCAACGGTGTGCGACTAAAAAATATATGTACACATGTACTTCTGGTCTAGTTGTTGCAACAAAAAGAGCACACATCTCTTTATAAACAGGACTTAGCCAAAGGCATAGAAAATGGGATTTGAGGCTAGAAGCGCTCATTTTCTAGCAAGTCTTTTTCAGATCGGACTAAAAACAACTTCATTTAGCTTTATCATTATTTCTGAGCGAAACATTCTACATAGATTAAAAATACTGCAGCTAATGTGAAAGTAACTATAAAACGTATGTTCGTATACAATTAGCAAAATAAGTTAAGTTAAAAACAATTTATGGTAATCCTCTTTTTAACGAATTCAAATTCAAAAATATGTTTTAGATATATTTGTGACTTATGTATTTAAGAAGACTACTCACTTTCTTTTTCGAACTTCATTTACACATAATTTGTGGTTTTACTTGTATAAGAAAAATAACAAAATTAATATGATTACTTTTAAATACTTATAAATATAGGTATTTCAAAATATTGATAGCACAATCGATAAGAATTTAGAATTAGAGTTCATTCTTATCTAAAGAAGCCCAAGAAATCCTTCTTTTAATTTTAAAGTTTATTTGAGTTGAATATTTCAAATTAATATTATTACTTTTGAAAACTAGTACCAAAAAAATCTACTTAATTTAATTTATGTTTTAAGCCAGCCGCGTCCCTTCAGTACATTTAATTTAGCGAACAATTCTTAACCAAAATAACGATTGTTTTGGTACGCCAATATAACCTCCTTCCCAATCTTGCAACCTCTCCGTCGGCAGTTCCAGTTTTGGTTTCGGTTTATTTACTGTAAAATCTGGCAAAAAAAAAGTGTCAACTGAATTGTGTGCGGACTTTAATGTTGGGTGCGGTCAAATGTTGGCCAGTTATTACAGTAAATGGTAAATTTTCGTCATGGTTTGAGGTTGGTCTGGTTTGTTTTGGTTTGGTTTGGTTTTGGGTTCTGAATGCGTTCGGATTGGCGCGTGGACTGTCATTAAATGGTTGTAATTAAATATTTTAACAGTCGGCTGTCAGGCAAAAGTCACAGCTTAGCATTAGCATTTAGGAGAGCCGACTGTCCATGAAAACATAACACGAGTACTCACATTCGTATTCATATGTGAGTAAATATGACAAGCATAAGTATCTCAAAGTTTTGTCGCAATGTGTTTACCATTTGGTAACAACAAACCCACACACAAAGCTTAACACACTGGCGACAACTTGTGAAATGTTGTCAGTCTTTCAGTTGGCCAATCTATCAAGAGTTCACATTTCGCGTAGGATGCGGGGCAAAAGTAGATACTGAAGATACCCTGAAAGTGTGGTAAAGTACAGTCTTTACATATGATATCTAAAGGAACTCACTAAAGAATACAAATAGTAAGTGAGCTGTAAGCCAATTTTGATTATTATTTTTTACTATACATAAAACAAAGTTGTGTTATTTGATATTTATTTCTATTACTGTTCTTCTCAAGTTTAATTGATGTAGATATATTTAAATGACTTTCAAATTAAACAATTTTGCTTCTCAAACAATAAGAACTATTTTTTAGTTTAAGATAAATTCTTTTCATTGACTTTAACTTTTCAATACCACCCTATTAGTGAAGTCTATAGAGAATTCAGTTTTTTCTAAACCTGCTTCTAACGCAATTTTCCCGGCCAATTTAAAAGCTTCAATTTAATGTGCTTTTATTCATTAAAATTGAGCTTACGAGCGAGTTCTATTTATCTACTTAAAGTTTGAAGTAATTTTCAGAAAAAAAATGTTGTTTACAGTTTCACTTTCAAGTTCTTGCTCTTATTGTTGTACATAGTTGCCTGGGGACAAAGGACAAAAAGCGGATGACAAAATGGAGAAAAGCAACATGTCCTGTTAAACATTGTTGTTGCCACTTAGTTGTCGTCATTGTTGTTGTTGCTTTTATCGTACTGTCCAGTCACTCAAAGCTGGTGAAAAGCGAATAGAAAAATAGCAAAAAATACAAAAATAAATAGAAGTAAAAACAAGAGCAAATTGTTTGCCTTGGAGTCCTCTGGTAATTTTTATGGATTTACAAGGATTTAATACAAGGACAAAGAGACACACACACACACACACACATACACACAAACACATGAAAGTGAGTGTGCTTAAGTAGCCGGAAGTTTCCTTCTTTTTTTTTTTTGTTTGTTGCCGCCCAGTAAATTAATTGAGTTGAAAATATTGTTCTTGTTGTTGTTTCGATTGCAGTCAGAAAAATAAATAAATAATCATCATCAGGCTTCGCATTTATTGGTTATAAATTGAACAATTCACCCGGAAAATATTAAGTGGATTATAGTTTTAATGCTCCTCCGACCCGAAACTTAACTGGGGCTATTTGTAAAAGGACATTGCGTAAAATAAATTGCACAGATATCAGAAATACGCATAAAGAAAAGAGACAAAGGCGAGAGGGAGAGGGAGAGAGAATATATGCTGACCTCTGGACTTTTGGTTAAGAGCTTTGGCCCACTAAATGACTTCGTGTAGCTCAGAGATTAGTGTTAAGCTTCTGCATGTCGATAATGATAAATGCTGCGGGCCTGGTTAACAGTAAGTTGGCCAAGACATAGAGAGAGAGGTCAAGTTAATCAATGCTTAACTTTGTAAATTTCCAATAAAATCTTGTGATAATTATCATTTAATCTTCAACTTTTGAGTTTAGCTTCTCAAATTCTTTCTGATCGTTGAACTGCGCTGATTTCTTGGTCTATAATTAATGTTTAACTAATTTTAAAAAATTAATTTCTTGCTGGGAAAATTGATTTTTAAGAAGTCGAACTTATACATATGTATATCTTTAGGAAGGGAATAGATCAGAAATCATTTGCTTTAAATCATAGTTAATGATTGTCCAATGTTAATATAAGTATTTTACTATACAAAGCACACAAATTCCATTGTCCATTGTCGAAATCCTTTTATACAAATTAACATTCTCAATGTTGACCTTCGGAATTGTGAAATGATAAAGCAAATCATTTTATACAAAACCAACAAACCGAAACAGAGACACATAGAAAAAAGGAAGCATTTCAATTAAATTAGTCTATGGGATGTGTCCGTAATAATCATGATGTTTGTAGGACATTCAACATATGCAACGCCTTTTGCCACAAACAAACTCTATTATGCAAAGGCAACGGGGCGTCTCAGCAAAAGCCACAAAAGGATGATTCTATAAACCGCCCCAGAAAAAAGGATATCAGGGGAAAGGGATTAACAGTGGAAATGTACCAGTAATGTGAGGAAGGTGAAGGGGAGTACAATCAATTACAGTTTCGCTTGGCTGGTTACTTTCTATTTCAGACATTTCAGCATTTCCATTTCCATCAATTAAAAGACCACCACGCCCACAAAAATGCTTAATGGCATTCAGTCAATGCCGCAAATCCCAATGAATTATCCAGTGAGAAAGAGGAGGAGAAGGAGGAGGACAAAGAGGAAAAAGCGGGCCTACAAATCGAATCTATGTCTCGTCTGGTTCCTAAAATGCGTCAAACTCGTTTCAAATGAGGCTTTTAATGGTTTTACGATTTTCCATATAAAAACAACAACAACAAACAGCCACAAGAGATCCCTAAAATTGCCCCCAAAATGGTCCGTTGTCCTCTCGCGGTCTTTGATTAATTTATTTTCATCAGCCCTTTTGCAGGAGGCGGAGGCGGAGGCGGAGGGCGTGCCTGTCTACACATACAATCATCAATCGGACATTGGCCCAGGCAACGCTGTCAGTGCGTAAACTTAATCCTCTCGTTTTTGAACGCACCCAGACAGAGTTCACTTCCCTCTCAATCCTCTCTAGCCTCATCAGCCACTCCTGACCATCCCCCTCTCCGCCTACAGACGCTCAACAAATTGACGAAATGGCAGGGAATATGCGCTCGAATGGTTAATGAAACATTTGACTGAGGGGGGATTCCCCGAAAAGGGATGTGGTTGGGCTGGAAATCGTTCCGAATTGTTGTGGTATTGGATTACGCATAGAGTTCAATTGATTGAGTGTTCTTTGAATGTCCGAGTGAATTTTGCAATCCAAGCAACATCAACAAAAATAAATAGTTCCAAAACAACAAAGAATTGCCAAGTCTATTTAGTAAGGCGAAGATTAAATAGCCTAAAAGATTATTCTGAGTTCTGATTACATCTGGAGTGAAATTTTATTAGAAAAATTGTTTTTTCATCAAAAACTCTTATTTTTCTGTATATTCTAGCAGCAAATTTATGTTATGATTAATTTAAATGAAGTTCGCTCAGGTTAAACGGCAAATTCAACAACTGACAATGAGACTTTCTGAGTTTGATTGAAATAAGTAGTTTAATGGAATTTTTTTGTACTGCTAGGATGTAAGACAACAATAAATTAAGAAAACAATTTTTAAATAATGGCATAAGCAAACAAGCTTTTTATTCAAAAACTCAATTTTCTACTGATATTTGTTTTCCGTTTTTTAATACATTTTTTTGACTATATACCTTTTCGTTGACTTGCAAATATTTGTAAAGGAAATACTTTTTTACACAACATTTCATGTTTAACTTAGTCGGGACTTGTGGAACATACCATGTATAAATAATAAACAATAAATTTTTAAAATTTGCGTAAAGCTAAACTAGCTTTTTCATAAGAAAAAATAATTTTCAAGCGATTTCTCCTATAAGACTATACAGTTCACCGATCCGACTCAATATGATGAACATACATAAGTATTATCAAGTTTCTTTACCAAGATTTAATCCCATATCTTCAAAATTAAAAAGATCACAACATTTCATAGTTGGTCATAGCTTACTTTTAGCTAATTCCTTTATTCCTTTACAGAATGGAAGTTTAGAAAACTAATATTGTAAATTTAAAGCAATTTCTGTATTTAATACAAAACAATTATTGAGGTCAAATAATGATAAAATTGCATTAGGCATGAAATAAACAATCTGTGATTCTTCGGAATAGGAACGTTACAAGTCTAATTTTAAATCTCTGTTACAATGATTTTCTTTTTAAAAATGAAACGATATATGTATAGTGAAATTTAAAGTGAATTTTTAAGTTTATTTTTTTAAACTGACGTCGCAATTGCATCCACTTTAATGTATTATGCAATGGTAAAGTGTGCATTACAAAATAGGCAAAATAGAGACATTTAAAACCTTTTTCTGTGACGCTCTGCTGTATCATTAACAAACAAACTAATCTACCTTCTCTTACCACCTCTAGCCCCCTTGAATAGCTACAATCTCATGTGTGCAACCAACAAGCTGCTAAATTTCGCACGCTGCTCTAAAAAAAGGCATTTAAGACAGAAGACTTCGAGTTGTATTCCTGATGATGATGACGATGAGGAATTCCACACAGACACACACTCAAAATGATACCAAAACAGAGAGAAATAGAAAAAAAGAAATGAGAAAAAAGAATATATGTACAAAGTGTAGCTAGCAGCTAGACAAAGTATCTGTGTATCCGTAAGATACTCGTAGCAAGCAGATGAAGAAAAGAAGTGTGAATTATCCTGCCTCAAAGTATTTAATGCGCTTTACACATGGCAACAAGGAAACGGCCAAGGATGTGGGATAGAGCACAAGCAATGAGTATCGTTAAAAATAGAAAAATCAAAGAGATAGAAAGATAAGAATAATAACAACAATAACATTCGAGGCATTTGAACATCAGTCATAAAAACAAACAGCGAATGCTTTGCAAGCAAAGCGGAGAGTGGAAAGGGTGTAGGGGTGTGGGGAATTAAGTAAACAGTTGAGAAAATAACTTGTGGAAAATCGAGGCAATAATGTTCCCGATGATGATAATGATGATAATGATGAGGAGTCAACTGCGGACTGGGAAATTAATTATACACGAACACAACGTGAAAATGTGAAAACGTTGAAAATATCAGCAGAAGGTCAGCCATGGGGCAAGGGGGAGAATGAAGAGTTGGGGTGTAATAAGCGTTAGCTCGTTTTCGGCTATTGGAATTATATTTGTAACCTTAAGCAGGCATTACAAATTGCATTGGTAACTGAAAACTGGTTTCAATTCAAGACGAAAGCAAACAAAGAAAGGCCTGAACCAAACTGAAGAGTATATTCCATTCCTTTCAATGCCTTTTTACCTGCTCTTTAACTCCAGGCAGGTAGAGCGATCTAAACTGAAAACAACACAGGGCGACTCGTTTCAGACTCCCTGCTGTTTGGCTCGGTGGTTGAAATTAATTCCACTGCGCAACAGGATATGGCATTTTTCTGGCTTTGCAAGAGAGCCGAAAGTGCAGAGCAAATTGGGTTTTGTGCTGGTTTAAATGAAGACATAAAACAACAACAGCCGTTGACCTATTTGAAATAGTGTGGAATATTATACAAACTTATACTACTTTAAAGAAAACTAAACTATTTAAAAACAAATAAAACATTTCTGAATCCCGACGGAGAATCGGTCCAAATATTCCTCTTCATTTTCAATATACGACACTTTTAGATTATTTTTCATACACTTAGATTCAAATATATAATCCTTATTCCATGTCTCATATACGCATCACAATTACAGATCATTTTATAATTTAAAACCATTTTAATCGATTCCATAATTTCTTTTACTTCTTATAATTTCTAAACACTCTACCATCTTTTAATTCACGTTCCCTCTAACTCAATTTCTGATCTCTTTTCGATCTTCTAAATTACATTTTACAGTTAAACTTAGAGAAATTGAATGTGTTGCTTACCTTTCCGCCAACTTTGAGCTCGTAGCCCATGCCCAGAGGTGTCTTAAGCTGAACTGGACAAACGAATCCTATATTCCGATGTGGACTATCCACGCTGATTTGATGTTTCCTCGTTGTCACCTTGGGAGCACTACGAGTCGGCGCTGGAGTCGATGATGAAGATGTCGTATTCTCGGCAACACACAAATCCTCTCCTCCATGAATCGGGAACTTGGAACATTCCAAATTCTCGGGCCAGTTGAAATTGTAGGTTTTCATGAGAGTCTCACAGACACGAGCGGATTCACAGAGGGAACGACAGGGGGGAATGGGACGCTCGAGGATGGTGCAGACGGGAACGTATAGGGAGCAGAGGAATAACTGTAGATCAGCACTACAACCTATCTTCACCAGAGGAGCAAATTGATGGACCTCTAGGCCAGCTTCCTCCTGCTTAGTGTGGCCAATCAAATTGGGCATAATCGTCATATTATAGGGTATATTCTTGCATATGGAAATGGTGATGGGCTCGCAGCGATTGTGATGTGGAAAACCATCCAAAGAAGTGGCTGAAGTTCCCGCCAAATCCGACCCGCCGCTCCGATAATAAGAACTAGCATCCAATGGGGTCTGATCATAACGCTGAACCGCTTGCTGAACTGCTGGAAGCGTTAGAAGCACCGCAAGTGGCAACAACATTTTAAGAATTTTCTGCATTTTTGTTTTGGCGCGTTTTCAGCGCGTTTTTCGATTTGTGGATTCCTTAAGTTAATTTGAACACTTTGTTGGGATTCTTAAAGGTCGCACATTTTGGACAAACACAAACACATTCGCACAAACACGGACACACTCGGATACGGATACGAATACGGTGACAAAGACGGAGATGAAGATGTAGAGGGCGACACACGCGTGCAGGCGACAAAAATAATATTTAAAACTTGCGCAAACACTTGACACTTTTAGGCATTTACATAGCACAACAAATATTTAAATATTTTCTTTCAATTTTAATTTCAATTGCCTTTTGTTATCACTTTTATTTTGTTGATACTTTGTGCGTTTGTTTTGCCGGCAGACCGACGGAACGGGACACAGCAAATGCTAAAGTACCGTATGCAGCAAAACTACGTAAAACGCGCGAAATAACAAATCGCCTTTAGTTGCAATAATTCCAATATTCAACCGAGAGCACAACCGAACGGCAGGGCAAACGCTGACAAACTAACCATTACACGAGCAGAGCCAGTGTGTCTTTAGCCAGAGCGGTGGGGGTGAGCAGGTTCTATATGGCGGTGGGTGAGAGCGAGAGCAAGCATCAACAGGCCAGCAACAGCAGCCGTCGTGTCGTCACTTGTTTGCATTGCTTACGCTCATCTGCTGAATATGCGCTCTCTTGCGCTCTTGTTCTCTTCAGCAATACCCAATGCAGGGGTCGACCTTGAATTTGACACTCAATGCAATTGGCGCTCAAAGCGGAAGAGCGACCGGAGAGCCAAAGAGCGCCAACTTGTACAGGGTTGTTATACGTTTTGTTTTGAACGTTGTTAACGCTCTCTTTCGAGGGTCCACATTCACGTTGTTCCTGTTGATTGAGTTGAATCTCAGAGAAGTATCAACAAATGGTTAAGTGATGCGTTTAGCGTATTAATTAAAGATTATAATTAAGTACTAATAAAACTAAGACATGGGAAGAGTGAGGAAGCAAGGTGTGAATGATGAAATTACAATTTAAGATAGGCAAACGATTTGGTCACCCTCCATTGGAACAAAAAACAGTATGAAC
This sequence comes from Drosophila testacea, assembly GCA_035043265.1. Lineage (NCBI taxonomy): Eukaryota > Metazoa > Arthropoda > Insecta > Diptera > Drosophilidae > Drosophila > Drosophila testacea. Next base: position 243,580 of record JAWNND010000378.1, on the reverse strand, counting down.
TCTAAATTACAAATATAACTTTTACTGTATTTTGTTGACATTATTTACATAGGGAAATGCTGAGAATACATTAAGATTTACAGTCGGAACTGTTTCCATGCCATCACTAACCGTTATTTACTTCCATTGGGAAACTAACTCTAATATGTTTTCCTTATTGTCTAGCTCTGATGTTTGATGAGTTTTCCGTCACATATTTGCACGACAATTTGCTGGGCCTAATGTGCCTCTCTTCTTACAGTTTTTCTTGATTTTTTCTCTCTCACTTTTCCTACACTTGAACTTAATTAAGTCATTAACTTGCGTTTAATCTGCGCTTAGCATGGGGAATCAACTCAAACAAACTTCGCATATCCAAGGCATTTCTCTAATGACCCCTCAGGCCACTTGGACAAGAATAGAGGGGAGCGAGGAAGTGCAGCCAATAAACTTGTTATATTGACAATAATGATGACATTAGACCGAGCTTTGTCTTTGTCACCTGTAGCCTTTTGCCCGATCAACAGACTCGGACTGAGAATGCACTCAGACGAAGTTTAACATATTTTTATGCTCATACACACACAGAGACAGACTTGTCTTGTCTTGCTCCATCTTATAGGCTCGCCTCTTTTGCTTGCGCTCTCTCTCTCTCGTGTGGGCTGTAAACAAGTGTTACCGGTTTAGCCGGCGTTCCTTCTGAGCCGTTGTAGCTTCTCTTCTGTTATTCTCTTTACCCTTTGTCATAGCCGTCGCCATCGTCGGCTTGTTTAATAAAAAGCGCCAAAGTTGAGCAGCATAAAAAGACTTTTCATTGTTGTTGCTCAGCTGCCTTTTAGTTGTTGTATTTTTGTAGTTGTTGGCGCTCGCTTTATGTTTACAAGTGAACGAACTTTGACGCCGCTGCTTCTCTCTCTGCCTATCGACCTCTCTTGCCAACGTTCCCACTCTCTCTCTTTGGCTCACTCACTCTGCATTGTTAGAAAGTGTTTGTTGTTGTGTTCGCCCCGTGTCTTTTAGAATATGTTTCGTATGTAATTTTATGTAATTAAAATGAAATTGCTTCAGAAGTGTGAGCAAATGTAAAATGCGATGAAACTGAAGATAATAAACATAAAGATGAGACAACAGACAGCGAAAGTCAAATTGAATATTCCCCTTGTTAGACTATCCAAAATTTGTGGGTGTAATGAGTGTTAATAAGCCAAAGGGAACAACTGATAGTTAATATCTGTACTCACTTCTCACTCAAATGGTTCCGTGTGTCTTTCTAATTATTGTAAACCTTAGCTCATTAAGTACAGTGAAGACTCCCTAAAGTGAAGAAGCCCAGACTGGCAAGATCAATTCTTGTATTAACTTAAGTCTTGACTGTTTATTAAACAACATGAATTGAAGCCGATGGACAGTCGTGTATGGTTTAAATAAATATATTCAGTTAAGGCTCCCTAATAAAAATATTCATTCATAAGTAAAGACTTTTTAACAGGAATGTTTCCATAATCTCTGAAGGTATTGATAGGGACTGCTTATTAAACTAAGCATTCAAACTATCGGAAATATACAATTAAGCTGAAACATTATGATTGGGAACAGTAAATTCTCCAAAATTATTGATAAATATAAATATTTTTTACTTTTTGTAAGTATGTATATACGAACATGATTATAATCAATTAATATTCTTAAACAATATGTGATTAATACTAAAATAATAATAAATTAAATCATTTTTGCCCACTAACAGAAGCTTTCTTTTAAAGCACTTTTAAAGAACATTTTTACTCTGACATTTTAACGATATCAATTCATTCAATATTTCAACAATTTCCCTTTTTATTGAAATGTCTTTTGCGTAATAACTCACTATATTTTACAAATTCTTTCCGTCCACATAGATGAAAACACAGTTTGCCTTTTGTTTAACGATTCTAACATGTTTGAATTGCATAAATAATCTGTCCTAAGCTCAATTCAAAAGGGATACACAAAAAGTACAACCTCATTTGTAGCTAGAAGATACAAAATCAATCCGCATTCCCATACATAACTTTGGTCATGTTCCATTTATTTGTTTGTCTGTTAACCAAAAAAAAAAAAAACATGAGGAAAAAAGAAACAGAGAGAAAAAATAAACAAGCAGGAAAACATGGCGTCCAAATTAGAAAGGGTTAAACTCATATGTGCGTGGTTTTCGAAGGCTTAATGCTAAAAGGACTCGGCCCTAAGCCAAAAGGGTTCGTTCGTCAGTTAGTTACATAGGAAAAGTGCAAGTATTTACAGAACAGACTTTGAATGTAAATCCCATTTCTTGGCAACATTGAATTGTTAGGCTTTTGAGTCTTAGGCCACATTAGTTGACCAACTTCACAATGGAAACATGCCCCTTACTTTTGAGCTCCGAGTGAAATGTCAACTTTTAATAGCCTCAGTTTTAGTTTCAGCTTCAACTTCAACCGCAGTCATAACAAACTAATTAGATGTAAAAGCTCTGCATGTACTCTTATTGCCAAGCCTCAGGCCTTGGTCTTTTGCTCCCACTCTCCCACTCTCACTATCTGACTCCCTTTCTCTCTCTACAAAGCTAAGGGTTCGGGGGTTAGTTAAGTGCGTTTTGCGGCAAAGACTTTGTTGAAACCCCTCTGGCGGATTTCTTGATTAAAAGTTTACGTTTTTGTTTGTTGTCTTCTGTTTGCGCCATTTTTACAGCTCATTTGTTGCTATTTGCGCAATCACAAGGCCCCCATGCTGCCCACCCCCTTCTCCCTTCTCCTCTCACCTCAGCCTTTACGCCTCCCTTTAAAAGTTTGCTAGGCTTTTGGTATTTGGTATTGGCGGAAGCTACTCATAAATAATGCATTATTTACTTAAAACAGCCAACGGCCAAAAGCTCAATTAAATTTTTGAAAAATGACCAGAAACATTGCCCCTAGGGGTAACGTTATATTGTAGGGTGTTAGGAAATGTTTGGGTAGAGGGTAGCTCGAATTGCATCTACTGAGGCCATCAATCAAAGCGAGCGCTGAAATGTCCATCAAACAAGACTCGTTACGAGCATCAGTCGCATTCAATGTCCTTCAAATGCGATTACAAAGCTAACCATAGGAGTAGTACAACTGACGAAATACAAAGAGGTGACCCTACAAAGAGTTTACTTAATATTCATAATTTTTATTTACGAGAACTTTAATTGGTTAAAAAACATCTCGCCTATTTTGATATATATAGCTTAGCCCTAAGTTTGACTTAAGAATATTAAGTTAAAGATAACCTAATAAAACGCTACAGAATCATTTTACTCAGCTGTTGTCTATTTAATATCCTTCAAAGCTCATAAATGGTATTAAAGCTATGGAAATTAGGAACATTTTACACAGAAAATAAAAAAAATGTTAAAATTTAAGTATAACATTCTAGATTTAAATTTTAAAAGCATTTATTCAGGATAACATTGTTAAATTAAGAGTATATGTGGATCAAAAGGCAATATTTCAGAACAAAAACAGTCAATAAACCAGCTATAGAAAATCCGGTATTATCGAACTGACACCGTTTGGATCGATTTTATCTCGGAAATCCTGGATGGCTTTTTCTACTTATGTATAGAAACACTTTCAAGAGTTGTCTAGTAAGCTTTAAAAATTTAGTTAACAACTCTGTACACCGTTGAGCCTTACAAAAGATCATTTTAAATACTTCAATTTTATTTAAACCCAAGCATTGATTATAAATCATTTAAGAAAATCTTATTTTCCTGTTGAAGTACAGATAATGCGAGTTTGTTAACAAATCTTGAACTAAGAATATTTTCAAATGAAATTTTGAACGCTCCCACAGCTATACAGAGTGCATAACAAAGTTATGCTACCACCTGCTGGACTATAAATAATTGCATTTGAAATTTTGCAGTTGAACTGGCGAGCCACTGTTTGAGTGGGAGAGGAAGAGAGGGAGTCCTCCTCTCAGGGGGCTAGTCTAGGCCTTGGCAATCCTCGACAGTATTCACAATCGCGTCGAGTTGCGGAAATTTGCAATTCGGTGCTTGGTTAGGAGAGGGGTATGGTAGGGAAAGGAGGAACATTTGTTCTGCTGCACGGCATACGCTACGTATGCGTGATAAATGTGCTTAACGTGGGCGTGGCTACCTTCTTCCCCAGCCCGCTCCCTATCCCTCTCCCTCTCCATCGCCTGGTCCTGCTCTCGGCATCATCAGCGGAAATGTGTGCGGTTCCACCTACGCGCCCATAACGGACCCTCCGCCTGAAGCGTTATTTATGCGATTTGGCTTACGACTTTTGGCGCACACTATGAAGTGGAAGCTCCGCCTAGTAGAGGAAGGGGAGAGGGGAGGAGGCAACAAGAGAGGGCATTCGTTGTTGTGCCTGTTGGCTAAAGATTTGATCAACTTTTGTGGCAACCAAAGATTTTTCGGCCCATTTTCAACTTTGAACCTCGATTTGATTTACATGCGAGTCCACACACAGACAGGAGTATGGCCCAGTAGGAGCTATAAGAGAATAGTTCAGAGTTGCCCGTTGTAGGAAGTTGTCGACACTGTGGTTAATTGGGCGTTACACAGTTGAACTTGTTGGCTCTGTCGGCCCGTGCTTGGCTTAATTGAATGCGTTTCGGCCAAGTTATGGAAGAACAAGTGGGCGCAGGACCAGCTGGTAGTTAATGTATCAAAGCTCCTACGCTTTGCATGAGCCAGCAACTCTGGTAATTCAATTTATTAATCATAACTTTAAGATGCCTGAATTTAGTTTAGTCTGAAAATGTTGATTGCTTCATAGAAAACCTTTGTCTCTTTGAAAATTTATTTTGTATTGTAACTAAAATATTCTTAAAATAGAAAAAATACAGATTTTTGATGGATGCAGTGGCGTAGAGCTCCATTAGCATTGGGGAGCATGAACACTTTAAATATTTTTCTACCCTTTCTTAACTCAGTATTTTTAGTTCGCCGAGGTCTATCCTTTATCGCATTTATAATATGATAACTCTAGTATTTTTATATCTCCATCACATATTATACTGCTTAATTTACAGTGTACTCCATCTTTTCTAACGTAGCTCAAAGTGTTCCCTGGTTTGCAGTACACTCTTCATTAAAGTCTTTCCAATTATGAGATCCATTTCAAGTAGCACAGTTGGACAAAGATTTAACTAGTGTTAGATCTGACACCCCTAATGATTCAACTACTGCATCAGTCCTTAAATTATTCCCTGGATTGCAGTACACTCTCCTAACCCTAAGTGTAAGTCCAATTATGAGATCCAATTGACGCAGCAGCTAACCCTGGCCAATTAACAATCGCAATACCGTTAACCCCTCGCCTCATTATAGCATTTTTCGGCACTTCGGACCTCCGGCTTAACCCTTATGAGCCACTTGAATTAGATTAAACCCCATTTGCCGTTTCAGGCTAACAACAACTCTCCAACCTCTTTGCTCCCTTTTTATGATTCTCTGCTGAAAATGCGGCCCAGCTAATTTATGGCCCAGATTTTCCTTTTTTTGATGAATGCATTTTCGCCCGATAGGTGCCTAGGAGAAAGTTTTGCTAACCCTATGAGAGGAAGAGAATGGGAAACACGGAATAACCGCAGCGGGGCAGATAAAAAATTTGTTAAGCGGATGCGGAAGCGACGACCGCCTGTTGTGAACACACACACACACACACACACACACATAGACATAAACTTGCAACAAATTAAATATGGCGGCAACATATCGTCTGGAAAAATGGCAGACCAAAACAAACTACAGCAACAGTAACAATCCCAGACATAAAACAACAACAAGGAGAACGAGAACGAGAACAACTTTTAGCAAAGGGTCAAAACGTGCACAGACTGTAAAATTAACGCCACCTTTTTTGGAGCTTTGGCCTGATGGCCGAAACGTGTAGAAAAACTTAAACAAAAGGTCGGCAAAAAGGCCACCGACGAAAAGGTCGCCAAAAGGGTGCAAAAGTCTGGCAAAGGGTTGCCACACACAAGTTGCTCATACGCCACGTGGGCAACATGATCCACTCCCCCAGTTGCAATGGCTGTGTCTGTGGCTGTGGCAACATGAAAGACCGACACGAGTCAGCGACTGGCTGACCAAACAAAAATAAAATCGCCTACAATGCGCCCATAAACATGTAAACAAAGTTGCGTTGCCAGAAAATAAACGGAAGTCGTTAGCCAGATGCTCTTTATAGGGTATATAGGAATATTTATGCAGTTAACTTTAAGAAAGTTTTGAATAGACTTGTGAATAAATGAATACGAGGAGCTCCTGCTCTTCATAAAGTAAATACTTACTTAGATATTTACACTTGACTTAGAAATAAATCTAAACAAATTCAGTTATTGAATTTTTAAAAATTGCACAAAATAAGTAGAACAAAATTGTTTTGAGTTGAGTTGACATTGTATTAACGTATATTGTGAATGCTTTAAGACAAGCATAACTACTACATATAAGTGATTATGAACACTAGATAAACTCTTTGAAAAACGCAGAAGTTTCTAATACTGCACTTCAACAAACTGTACAACAAATACTGAAACAGACGATTTTCAGTGCAGTATAAATTCAAGAATAAATTCTTATACAATTCTGCTACGAAAGTTGATTAAGGTAAGAGAATTATTATTGGTTCCAAAATACATTAACTTTCCCGAGCCATTTGTAAATATGAGAAGTCATTGGCATGCTAACGATATATGTGAACATTGACAACATGATTATTACAAATGAAGTAAGTTAATCACATGGCAACCTCTTCTATTAAAATTTTATATCGAAGATGTTTGTTGTCGAATAACTACGTATTCGGCCTTATCCTCGTAAGGAAGTTCTATTTTAGAGTTTACTTGGAATATGTATACCTTGGATAATACATAATAAATCATATTAAATTTTAGATATAAAAGAATAAATTTTTGATAATGTGTCAAAGTAATTCCTAGTAAATTTACTTAGAGTATAAACAAGTTTCTGAATTTATTAATAGACGTTGAAGAGAATAATTTAATTTAAAAATAATTTGTTTAATTTAGCTGAATTTGATATACGTCATATAATGTTAAAAAAACAATTTTAAAAATATGTACTGTTAGCTATTTTATGTTGACAATATATTTTGTAGCTTTAACAAACATACCCTCTGAGATTGATTACTTGGTTAGGTTTGCTTAGGGTATTTCTTATAAACATAATGATATTTTTAACTTAAACAGGCAAGAGACTCTCGTCTTTCGGTAATCAACTAAGTAAGCTACACCTATTAACCTCAGCTTTCTCCTCTTCCTCTTCCTCTTCCTCTTAGACTTCCTCTTCCTTTTCCTTTGCCGTAATACCCCTTTTTAAAGGGGACAAAGTACGCTGCGCATTTTGTGACTGGCAAAAATTTTAAATGTCTGGCAGCGGCGCGTCGTCTGATAACTTTCAAACCAACGTCTATGACGTCGTGGTGAGCACACAAACACAAACACACACACACACACACATTCCTGAAAACATTTCCGTATCCGGGTGTGAGGTAAATACCTAAACAGAGTCAAGGGTGGATTGGTGAACTACCTTTTGACGTTGAGTCGTAAAAGTTATTGATTTTTGGTTAAAGTTTCCTCGCGTGAGGCTTTAATAACACACACACACACACACACACACACACACACACCTACCAAGGCAAGTAGAAAGTTCAGCTTTGGGTTTTGGGACTGCGATTTCATAATTCCATGCTGCATGCCACAAAAGACATGTTAAAGCGCACACAGGACGTGGCTATCTAGGAATGTTGCGCCATAAATTGGCAGCCAAGCGGACAATTTTCTTTGTTCTTTCACTTCTTGTTGTTGTTGTTGTTTTGGTTGCCGTGTAATTAAAAGCGCAACAGGAGGGAAAGAACTCAGGAGGGACATGGGGAGGTGTTTCATACGATTTGAAGCAGAAAATTAAATAAATTTGCATGTCAAATGCGCATTAAAAGCAGCGCAGCCTGCGCTTTTTTATCCTGGCATCCTTGTTGTCCTTGTGATTGTGACAACAGGAAAAAGGATTTGGCAGGATGACGATGTTGGAGATGTTAAAAAAAACTCAAAGCACATACAGAAAAAAGCTGGGAAAAATGTTAAAAGCCAGAGGAAAGAAATGGACGACAAGTTGCCATCTCTGAGGTTTGGTTTGGAGCACAACACAGCAACAACTACGACAACAACAACAACAACAACGAAAACAGCAGCGACAACAACAACGACAACAAATATGTATTGTGCGCAAATTAAATTAAATTGTTAAGTCTGCCAGAAGTGGAGAAAGAGAAAGGGGTGGAGCTAAGGGGCGTGACTGCAATTTTGTTGCTAATGATTTTGGCTTGTTTTGAGGATTTTCAGTTTTTCACTGGCCAAAAACAAATGCTGCTCTGCAGTAGTTGTCTTTGTCATTTGGATACCCTGTAAAATTGACGACAGTTAAGCTGTATGCATTCCAAAGTAGCATCAAATGAGCTCTGAGTTCCTAAAATAAACATAACAGTCCCAAAATAAAACCAAAAATGATTAAAAGATATATAGAAATGTGAGGGAAAGAGCAGCGTTGTCGTACAGACCAGTCAAACAGGGTATTTTTCAGTCTATCAGTATCTACTTTAAAGTTAAACTTATTTGCTGTTGTTTTTATTGTTGCTCGAAACAAATTCTAAAGAAATGTTCAGCCTGCAGGGAAATGTATTTCCACTCTGAAGGGGCTGCAAAGGGAGTGATCAAGGGAGAATAACGGTTAGGAACGAGATGAAAAGAGAAGGTTCGAGTTGCAAATCCGAGCAAGAAAATCCGAAGCAAACAATGCAATTTTATTTCTGCTAAATTAGTAGTTTTAACAGTGAACGGAGCTGCTGGCTGTTGGGGGAGAAAAACTATTGAAAACTGTAGGGAAATTTGTCTAAAAGTGGTCATTAATTGGCCAAGTTGAGGAATCGGGTCGAAAGGGAACCGAAACGTGTGCCGTTTTTAGCATTTTTGTGGCATTTTCGTTTAGCTAGCAAATGTACTAAGAAGAAATATTTAGAGAAACGTTTGTTGATAAATTCACTTAATAGGTCAAATTAGGAAGTAAGGAATATCATAAATATATTAAGGTATTTTCAGTTTGAGTATAAAATTATAATTTACCATATTTTTGACCAATACTTTTAAAACTAAACAAAAGTAAACATAATAAAATGCAATTAGAAAAATAACATGAATCCATACACTTTAAGATAAATAAAATGTAAGCCTTTATATCACGTAGGTAATTTAAACTGTTAATTTAATATATATATACAATCAATTGATAGCCAAATAAATAACACTTCACTCCAATGCGCAATGACAACAACAGTGTATGTGAGTGAAGTGAGCTAAGTGAATAGCAATATAAACAAATGTGAGCCATATAAAGATATAACGGAAAAGCGGAGGGAAATGTTAATGCGTGGCCTATCAATCAAAACGAATTCAATTGAAATTCGACTGCAGCTCAAAGGGAAAATACTCGTAACATAAAAAAAGAGGAATATTGACTGTAAATATGCCAAATATTTCTACCAACAGTATTTGCAAACATTATAAATCAATAAAAATAAAATATAAAAAACACACGTTTTGAAAGGGGAGCGAAAAGCGAGTTTCCAATACAAAAAAGAATCCAGAGTGTTTACTAAAAAAAAATCACTTTATGATGTACAGCAAATTTGATGTAAAGCGGCAGCAGCATCAGGAAAATGAATCAAAGTTTGTTGTCATTGGGTTTCGGCAAATATTTATGAGCCAGAAAATTGGGTTTTCCATGCATGGGTGGGGAGGGGAGGGAGGAGAAGAAGCAGAAATTATTGGGATGAGGTAGACTACTACTTGTCACTTGGCCAGTTGATGTTGCTTTTTCTCTCGCTTCCTGCTTTTATTGCAGAACAATAAAAAGCCTATCAAGTGCACATATTGAGCCATTGCCATGTGTAGTCAGTTGAAGAGCCACTCCGTGTCCTCCATGTGCTCCATGTGTTCCAAAAGCCCCATCTCCATGCTCCTCATGTGCATCATCGATAGACTCCACCCACTGCATACGCCTCGTCACGGACCAATTTAATGTGCCATCAATTTTTGCCGCCTCTTCGGCTGATTTTTATCAGGCAAAAGACGCAAGCAAGTTGTAAAAAAAGGCTAAGAACGAGAGTGCCCCCAAGGAGAAGTCCCACCACACACCCGCTTCGTCTCTCTCTCGGTCGCTCTTTCTGTATGTCACCTAAATTGCCATCAGCAAAATTGGAAAAATCTATACACATAAACAGAGGCTCAAGCAGACTGTCTGCCTCACACACACATGTACATTCTGATACCAATAGCTATAACTAGCATTGACAGTGTTGGAAAACGTAAGACTACAAATAGGCTAAGGAGAAGCTGTCACTTTAAGGCCACGAATGCGACGTGAGCCTTGTCAAGGACTGAGCACGAATGACAATTTGAATTGAGCCTCAGGCAATCAGGAATGTTCTTAGTTTTGTGTGTGTTTCTCTGTGTGTGGGAATTTGAGAGATACTCTCATGTAATAGTAGGGAATACATAACTGTAAACGACACTAAATGCAAACGTTTTCGTTACGATACAAGCGTGAACAGAGTTGATATAGATTAGAACTATCAGATATGGATACTTTCTCTGAATTGAAAGAAATAAATATTATAATAGATAAAAGAATATGGCTACTTAAATTTTCTAAATATTAGCATTAAAAGTAATAAATCAAATGAAGAGATTTAGCTGATCTTCATCTTCTCCCTGACCATAATCTTATTTTTATAATTATTATATTTTATATTGTTGATACTCTAAAACTTGACCAATATGTACAATTCATTTTAATCTCAATCTTCACCCTCCTTTTATCTTCCCTTATTCCATGTTTACAGTCATCAGTTTATATACACCCTCAAAGCATCCTTACTTTCCCATCGGACAACATCATTCCCAGCCCCCTTTTAGCTCGTGTCAATGGCCCCAAAACAAAAATAAAACTGGCACAAGTCAAAAAATTTGGCTTTTTTGAGGCGTAGCGAGCATAAAAAACAAACCCTTAACCCCTCTTCGCCCGTAAGTCAACCAATTTGCGATAAAAACAAAACATATTGCTCAATAGACGACAAACAACTTGGAAGAAGAAATATTTGACTCTCTCTTTCATGCTTCCCGTCCTTATCATTCTATCTCACTCTCCTCTCTTTCTTATACTCCACAACAGGCCCACACGTCGTATGCGTGATGTGGGAAAAACTTTCACAGTTGCAGTTGCCGTTGTCACGTGCCGCATTTGCTACCTAAACATTTTTGTCAGGCATTCTCATCTTCCTCTTCTATTGTTGACTCTTAATACCCTATACTTAAGGTAATGAAGTTATCTAAAAGTATCTGTAAATATTTAGTTATATATTTTAATTTATATTTATATTTATATCTGTCTATATATTTAAGCAACTACTTAAGAATAAACTTTAAATATAGATGATCTTGAAAAATTAGTAGCATTTTAAGAGTTTGCTTGTCTCATGTGTTTTTCCTTAAAATTTTTGGAAAACTTTTCGCATGCTGAAAATATTTTCTTCAGCGAATTGATGTCTTAAAGTTTGTCTTGGGCCGAAGGTGTCTGGGTATTAGGAGCATTTGTTTGGGAAGGCGTTTGAATCTAAAATTTATACAAAACTCGGTGCAGTTAGTAAATACATTGGATGCACTTTCCTTTCTAGACTAGGTCCAGGTGCGGTGTGCACTGCTAAGGGATTACATTTCATTTATCGATTGATTTGAAAGCATTGCCAAGTTGTTGCCATAAAGTTTGAGCCAGACATTCAGGTACTTGCAGGCAGTCAGGTAACTTTTCAGGTTGAATCTTTTGCGCATTTGCATGCACTTTTCAATTCGTATCTATTTTCGCATTAGAATGCCAATTGATGCGCAAATCGGGTAATTCAATAAGCTTACAATTCTTGTTGTTGTTGTTCTGAAACTAAACTTGAAATTTGTGCGCATTTTGTTGAGGAAATGAAGCGCAATGTGTCTAAATGTACATAGGATGCACCTGTACAAACAAATATCCAAAGATTCTGCAGATGCATTTGCAGTTACAGAATCAGATACAGATACAGATACAGAAACAGATACAGGAACATTTACTGCATTTACATGCATTTTATAGCAGTTGACAGTATTTGAATATGCCCAATTTTTATCCTATTTTCTGTTATTGTTTTATATAGTTTTTATTCGTCCTTTTACTTGTCGGCACTATAAATATGCGATTTATTTGGGTTTCCTTGCTCTTATTCCTTGCCTTGACCAATATGCCAAAACTGGCTTATGAAAATATCCTGTTATAAATTATGCATATAGTCTGAGTTATGGGCCCAGCTTGAGCCAGATGCTAAGTTATTTGCCCAGTTAGCTTTTTATATAATCACTCAAAAGTATTAAATATGATAAATGACACCCAAGCACACACATCTACACATTGAAGTACACACTGTTTGTGGACAGTTGGTTTACTTTTGGGACTCCTGGTTATCTACGGCTCATAAATTTTATATGCTATCGTCGGTATGGAAAACAATATTTTAGGCTTTTGGTGTGCATTGAAAGATAATATATCAATATCTAAAAAGATCAATAAATGTATAAGATGTATATGATTTTGATTAAAACTCATATTCAGATTCGAAACCTTTACTTTAAATGTTTCTCAATTTTATCAATATCAAAAACCTTGACTTTAAATATTTCTCAAATATTTTCCTTACTGTTAGCGAATGTAAAACTGCTGCCAGCCCAAAAAACCAATTCACAACCCTTTTGCTTTTTTCATTATTTTAACGAAAGCAATTTATAGCACAAGGCCCCCAAAATGGGACCGAATCGATGCAGCAGAGAAGTCCCAAAGAGTGGCAGCCACCATATGTTCCAAATTGACCACAGCATCATAAATTTGAGGATTTAACATGTGAGCCAAACGGGAAGGAGAAGTTTCAAAGGCGGATAGGAGTCGCCACTGGCCACTCAACTGCTAGGAGAGTGCAAAAAGCTGGAAAAGCTGAAGATTGTTCCGGCTTCAGTTTTTGTATGTGGAATTCGTGCATAAAAAATGCATTAAGGTAATGAAAATTTATTGACTGCTCAATAAAAGCTACAAGATCATTATGAATTCAAGGAGTTCCATCCATATGTTGACAATTACACGCAGAGAAATATATTTTTAATCGGACAATAAAAATAATCATTTTCGTATGCTCAGCGCTTTATTCACACCATTCTGAATTCAGATAAGATAAAAAAAAAAAAAATGATGAAGAGCTACAACTTTTTGGGGTCCTACAATTTTTCATGCTCGACGCCATGGAAAATCGTTTTCCAATCACGTAAACACAGCTGGAATTTTATTGCTGCGTGTTTTTATTACTAAAAGAAAAAAACTCTGCCCAAAAAAAAAGAATGCAAAATGCAAGCAGAAGCTGAGCAAAATCGCTGAACGCATATTCGCAGAGCGTTCGCAGTGCAATAATAAAAGTTTTTCCGCCAAACGCCGCCCAAAAATCCCAAAAAAAAATGAACAAAAAAAAGACAAAAAGGAAACGACAAGAAAATGAAAATGAAAATACAGCCAAAAACGCAGCCACAACAGCCACCGAAATCTGTATGCCGTCCAATATGCCACAACGCATTGCACATTGCTATTGCAATGTGTATTTGGGTATATGTAAGCCTCTATACTATATTGTATATACTATGAGTTCACTCGGTATACACCATATAAATCAACCCAAGCGCACATACACTTATTTGGTGCACTCTGTTCGCTATAAAGTTGCCACTATTCAAGCATTTCAATACGCTTTCTGTCAAAGGATAATACTATTAGTAAGATAAGCTGAAAATATTATTGAGTAAAGAAAGCAGTTTAAATATAACTACTTATTGTTAAACTTAAATCGAAATTAACAATTTTTCAGTTCTTTAATTAATTTGATATTTTGTGCAACGTAGCATTTTATTTATCCCATTTTGTACAGTCCTTCTTAGTAAGTCAAAATCTATCATATATGTTTTGAGAATGAATTAAGTGCTCGATTGTTTTTAATTTGATATTGTTGTGCTTATTTTCAGCATTGACATTTGGTAGTTCTAAAAAGATCCAATGAAAACAAACAATATTGTATTGTAATACCTTAAAGGTCTGAAAGCTTCTGCCAATTGCATTTTTTTACTTCATTTTGAAAGTTTAGTAATGCATATCCAATGTAAGATAGACCCTGCTTTTCTAGTGTAACTGTACGATCGGTGTGAAAATGAAATGTGCTTTTCCTGTTACTTGTGGGAGTCTGAGGCTAACAACTACTGTTGCATTCTGCTCGCATCCTTCGCATTGTAGCGAGTTGTTTTCCTTTTCCTTTACGCTATTGTTTTGCAGTTGCATCTCTTTTTTTATCGTGTTGCATTTATTTATCATATTCTTGGTGCTTTTGTTTCTGTAGCTGGCAATGGGCAACGGGGCGTATGATGAATGCAGTGCGCATTAGAGAAAGCGCGTGCTTGCCGAGGACAACGGAGAATCAGAAGCGGGAATGGGCTGAATTTATTTGTTTTGTACTTATGGTGTCATAAAATTGTTTTAAGGCCAACTTAAATAAAAACGCTGAAACCAAAATAAAAGACGCAGAAGAAAAGGGAAACAGAAAAATGTTAGAGTAGACAGCGAACGCGAAGCAAATGGCACAAAATCAAATGAAGATAAGAAGTGCACAAGAGTGGAAACTGGAAAGTGGAAAAAGCACTAAAATGGATTGCATGTCATATTGCTGTATTTTCTTCAAATTGAAAATGTCTTGCGTTATTTCTAAAAAGTAAGCAGCTGAAGACTGAAAATCATATAAATCCCAAATTAAGATTACCATGGCAAAATGTTGAAAAGAAGTAGAATATAAATAAGTATAATAATTGTTTAGAAGTGCACGATTTGTATCAGATCTTTGGCATTCTAAGTAATAATGTTTAATGGTTATTTTATTAATAATTTTAAAAATTAAAATACTTCTTAGATATTATATTTGTTTGCTTATTTTCAACACATTTAAAGTTAGAGTTAATGGAATTATTGAGATGTTGATAAGAAAAATGTAAACATATTAATGTTACATTTTTTAAAAATAATTATACTAGTATACACGTGAGTTTAAGATTAAACGTAGTCATGAAGTATTAAAAAAAAAATGTTATAGTATTTACTAAATTAGTGTCTGTATCTAACAAAAATTAATGTAATCTTCTTTTATAAAATCTTATAGGTATACTTGACTTTACCTCATGAAAAGTTTGTTTTATTTTAAAATTTTTGTTAAAATTACAATTTCTTATGACAGGTTAAAAATATTGATATTTAATACAAGCTTTGCCTAAATATATGATTATATGATATAATTTACTTTTTTATTTGAAATTTTTAATATTATTTTAAAGAATTGAAGCAGAAATCTGATATTATTAAGGTCAAAATCATATTATACATTTTTAATTACTTGACAAATAAATAATAATCAAAGCATTTTAAAGTTTATCTTAAGTAAATCAATTAAAGCAAATGTGTTTATTTTTCTCAAATATTGAGCAAATGCTGACCAATTAAAATTTCATATTGGATAAACTTTTAACCCATTTATGTTTATTTTGTTAAATTTATCAAAAATACTCTTTCAAACAAAACTGCAGTGGATATTCGTCTTAGGACCTTGTGCAATTCCCTTGACATAAATGCAAAAAACGCTTGCCATAAATTTTAGCTGGAAATGCGCTTCTGTCAAGTGCCTCGATTTTTTTCTTCTATTTTTCTGTCTGCTTTTTACATTTTTTGTTTTTTATTTTATTATGCAGCTCAGTTTTGTCCCTGGTGCCCACAGGAGGCGTGGCAGCAGAGGGCAGGCATTAATTTTAAGCTGCATAATGAAATGTTTGCAAATGCTTAGCATTGCAAATGCAACTGCCATTGAGGTGGCAAAAGGCACTCTCTGCTGGAAGGTACTGCATTTTATCTGATGGCAAATTATCTAATTAAAGCAAAGGAGCCCCAAACGTCAGCAGAAGCTTACAAGCTTTAAACTATATATATGCAAATAATCCAAAATGGGAAGCATAAAAAAGTCTTACGAAAAAAAATACACAAGCATTAAATAAAAATAAAACTAAGTGGAATGCAAGGACCAACTTTCAGCTATACGAAAATGCCACTAAGCAGCTTTAAGTGTCTGTCAATGTCATATTTTTGTGAAGCTTACAGCAATTTTTTGGTTCTCGTAGTTCTGATAAGCTTAAAACAAATGCTCAAAGGCAAATGACAACCGAAAAGTTTTAAATCTACACCGAAGCAGAAATACTCTTTAAGGATCGATTAAACTGTTAAATTAAAAAAATCTAACACTTGTCGATTTAATTAATAAAATAATAACTTATCAAGAAAGAAAAACAAAACGATCTCCAAAATGTATGTAAACGATAGCAAATGGAAGTAAAATCCCTAAAAACAGTAGCTGATGAAGTATCTATTGACAAATAATGACTTGTCAGCAATAAGAACAGAGTAAAACATATATATAAATTAAATAAATCCAAATCTACTTTAATCCTAATAAAAATAATATAATTATTATTAATTCACAATTATAAATGGTACTATTACGCGAAAGCTTATTAGAAATTATCAATTGTATTTATTTATAATTATAATTATAA
This sequence comes from Drosophila testacea, assembly GCA_035043265.1. Lineage (NCBI taxonomy): Eukaryota > Metazoa > Arthropoda > Insecta > Diptera > Drosophilidae > Drosophila > Drosophila testacea. The sequence continues at coordinate 226,804 of JAWNND010000378.1, read as the reverse complement.
ATGCTCGATATATTGTGTAATTGAATGCCTGTTTTTTACTTAGCAAAAATTTCCTTAATTTGTAATTTAAGAATTAAATTTAGTATAAAATAATTTATTTATCTCCTGCTAGAAGCTCTGTATTATAACACAATTCAAATTCCCTTTAATCTAAACTGCACTCAAAATGTGAATTAAAAAAAGAGCTTATGGACGAATGATAACATTTTTAAATCGCATTCAGTTACAAAATTCCTTGTTGCAGTTGGTAGCTCGTCCTTCTGTCCCTCTTTACGTCTGTCTGTCTGTCTATATGTCTGGCATGTCTGCCATGTGGCTTCATAATTAAGTAATCCCCATTGCGCAGGCAATGCAATGCACCTTAAGCTCAGATTGAAAGACTGAGAGTGGGACAACTGGTTTGGCGGCTGCTATAACGGACCATGAAGACTTGGCCCAGACCAGACCAGGAATGAGTGGGGTGGCTACCAAAAAAACTTTTGTGCCCAAGTGTCGAGCCGGAGCAGTAGCTGGCACTGCACTGCGGGAAACCCAGCATCGGGGGAAGAGAAGCCCCCAAAACTTGTCTTAGTTATGGCCATGTGCGAAGGCAATGAGCATATCTTATTACCACTGCAGAGATTACAAGCCAACTGAAAATGGTCAAAGGGGAATGCAGAGAAGCTGGCAGAGATGCAGGCAAAGTGGCAACTAGCTTTAACGGCCTTTTGCTTTGACTTTGACACATGTTATGAAATTTGAATAGATCACCGCGACTATTGCATTTGTCGTGTAGCAGACAGAGAAAGCAATAGGTTGAGAAAGTGTTGGGAGAGACGAAGATAGAAGGCATAACATGATGCAGCAAACCTGTAAAGTGTAGTTAGATTGTAATGTTTGTTTTTTGTATATTAAGTCGAGACTCGTGAGTCTCGTTTCGAGTTGTTTAAGAACATCTGGACGATGAGTTTACATGAATTGAGTGTCCGTTTAATGAAGCTGTTTGGCTAAGAATGTACGCAGAGAGTTATGATACTCGTATAAATAAACTAAAAGGTGAAATTTAACTACGAATCTAAGGAATTTATGTAAAACAAGTAATAGAAGTTGATTATTCCATAAGCTCTGGAATATCTTCTGTACGATGAGAAGTTTTGGCTCTATAGAAAAGTGCAATTAATATAGAGGATATTCCTTGAGTTAAAAGTTCTTATCTAACAATTTGTAGTTATTTACTGAAATCAATTGAAATTTATTATGATATATATAAAAATACCTATCGATTTTATAACATTAAGCTTAAAGAGAATCCCAACTTTATCTTGCTACACAATTACTTCATATGATATAGACTTTAATAGTAACAATACTGAACAAACTGAACTACAACAATTTATTTAGTTTCCTAATAAATAAAAGAATTTCAAAAAGAAAGAGAATTATTAGTAATCTTTTTAAAAAGTAACTCAATCTGTAATCCAATTTACTTCCTGTGCTAAGGACTTGTCACCTCTTCCACTTGATATTGAGCAGATACCCCTTTGGACAATAATCTTGATTAAAATACTTGGTTAAACAATTTAAAATCAATTTGCACTATAATCTAACTACACACACCCCACAGACTACTACAACAAACAGTAATTATGGGAAAAACATGTTGTACGAGAAGAAGATACCTCAGGAAGAGTTGTCTCCAGAGATAGCAGAAAAGTGTGGCAAGTGCTTAAAGGCAACATGCTATTGACAGGCATTATTATGCTGCAATTATAAATGTATCAATCAAACTTGGCCAAGAGAAAACTGATAAGGTACAGCTCAAGTCTGTCTGTCTATCTGTCCGTCTGTCCAAATTCTTATCGCATCAGTCAGCTGCTGTGGCTCCTTCAGTTCCGTTAATTAATTGATGCGATGCTTGAAAAGCTTCTTCAGCAAATCATGTGGAGATGCAGCTCAGATAAGGCAAGAGTCTCTGTCTGGTCTGTCTGGATGTGCCTGGGTCTGGTTGGGTCTGGTCTGGCCTGGCCTGCTCTGGTCTGGTCTGGGCACCTGGATGAGCATTGAACACACAGTACACAGTACACATTACTGAGTACACAGCACACAGGTGGCCCCGCACAATCGAAGTCAAATCAGGAAGACAACAACGGAAATCGCTCTTGAGACTTGATCATTATGCATGCCACCAAGGAGTCGCAACAAGTTGCAACGAGTCGAGTCATCATCATTGTTATTGTTATTGTTGTTGCTGTTGTATATCTCGCTGATTGTGTAATCGGAGATGTGGAGACAGTGTTACCTCAACGGGCAACAGCTGCTGCTTCTACCGTTTTAATTGCCACAAATTAAAGTATCATTAAAATATATACACCAGAATACAACATAGCTACAACCTTATGCATATGTTAAATACGTATGTATCTCATACTACACATTCTCTGACAGCCAAAGAGACTGAGTAAGAAAAATGGTAAATTGATTAAAAACCATTAACATGTTCTTTATCACTCAACACACTTGTGGCACTTGCCTCGTCGTGTGGACACTGTGTCGTCAAGTGGTTCGTTCCTGCAACACCCAGCGAATACTCATAGTAGACTGCTGGGAAATTGTGAAAACTCTGGAATCTGTTTTGTGGGTTGGTCTATCTCCGACAGCCTGGCATCTGGCAGAACCTATGATTTAGGGGCCTGCTCACCTGGGTGCTCAAATTTTATGAGCCTACACTGATAGATGGTTTCAATCAGTAGCAAGTTTCTATCAGTATTCTAACGGAAAAGCTTTATCAAACTGGATGTGACTTTAGTCTAACAGAAAGAGAAAAGTCTTGAACAAGCTTTAAAAGATAAAAATAAGTAATGAATTGAATTTACTTAATATAATTTTATTAGCTAGCACTTAAGAGCAAATGCATCTTAATACTTGCCTACCAACTTGATAATTAGGAAAATCTTTTACGAAGTAAAAGTCTTATATCAAATTTGCGACAAAAGAAATTTATTTTCATATGTGAACTATTCCAAAATAAGAAGAAGTTTCGCATCTGCACATAGATCAAAAGATTAAAGTTCTTTATTCCAAAAAATAACTTTTTCAGCTGTTCCGATTGCCGTTATGACATGAAATTATTGTCTTTATTTTAAAAATAGTTTATAAACTAATTAGAATATATTTAGTCATAAAACAGTTGTGTCAGAAAATTTGGGGCTTTGTTAAAATCTGACTAGTTACTAGTATATCATTAAGCTGTCGTCAGTTGAGAGTTGAATAACGTAGGTCTCTTGCATGCCAAAGAGACTTTTATCGCTTTTACTCGCCAATTATCTAATACTCTATGCCCCAATAATTTTCAAGGAAACTTAAAAGTTGATATTTATCGATCAAATGCAAATTTACGAAATGCATTTCATGTGTATTTATTTTGCTACTTTTATACTTTTGTTTACTTCTTCAAACTGACAAACTAATGAATAGTAGAAATTAATTCTCATATCAACCGATACCACATCTCTTATCAGTTTTATTTTCCATTAAAAACTCAAGCATTTAATGTCAACTTCATTTGAAATCAAACTTACTTTAAACCCCATCCCACACAACTCATACAAACACCTCAGAACTTTCTCGATTTTGCAATTCATCAATTTTATTGTTTACCACAAAAGCTACAGCGCACAGACAGGAAAATGGGAGGGAAAGCGAAGGAAAAACTATTGCAATTTCCATTTGGAACCACAACTAATTTCAACTTTATTATTTGATTTGGAGCGATGACCAATGGTCAAAAGTCGAAGGCAATAAATCACTCATACGCCAAGTGTGCCACAAGCTAGAAATAAAATGCCAATGTGAGTGGGAGTTGCACGGTCCCATACAGTGTTGCAAAGTGCCCAACAGCTGTCGCTATACGTTTCATGGTTCGTCGCTCTGTGTTGAACCCAAGGACTCAGCTCCTGTTTTTTTGTTTTTTTTTTGTCATACCTTTTTTTTATTGGTTTGGCCAATTTCGCGCTTATTTACGCAGTTGACATGTGCAACACGTGCGCTGACAAATCTGTCCAGCCAGCATTAACCCCTTGTTACCCCCAGTCTACAGCTTAACCTTGCCCCTGCTGAGCAGAAGACAATTTAACACCTGAGCGAGGACACAAACTCAAATACATTTAATTTATTGACATATTTGGCCACTTTGATTTGCCTTGCTTTGAATTTAACCTCATCTCTCATTCACCTCCCTCTTAACCGCCTTTGGCATTGAACTGTTTCACAATTTCATGGCCCAGTGAACAGGCAGCTGTTCTTTGGGTTCAATCACCCGCAGACACTGGGCGCCATATGTGTGTTGCTGAGTTTTCCACGTTTTCCACGTTTTTCCTCTACTTTGCCGCTGTTTACCCTTTAGGCTAAAAAACAAAAACTTGCCACATTTCGCGCCCTGTTAGCCAAACTGGCTGCTGTTATTGCCGCTGCTCTTGGCCTTAACACTTGACTGGGCTTAAACGCTCTGTAGATCTTGTCGCGAATCGCGAATCGCGACTTGCAACTCGCTAGTCGCTCGCACTTAAGGCCAATTATAGTTAATGTCTCAATTAGTGGCAGTTATGAAAATTATTGACTTGCAGCATAACATAGCTTCATGTTGTTTTTTCCTTGCTTCATCTAAGCATATTAACGACATTTCTTTAGTATTTCCAACTATTCTCACTCGTTGCATCAAATGTTCCCAGCTACAAAGGTGGAGGGGCATGCAACAAGCTGATTAAATGGAAGCCGTCTTGTCGCGTTGGTCAGTAGCTGTTTGATTAGGTTGAATGACTGCACTGGATAAGATTTATTTTCGTTGCAACAGGAAATTGTATAAAGTTGTAGCATTAAATTAATAATTTCAGTAGTTTCACTATCTAAAGCGGGTTCTGAAGCTGCAATGGGGGAATAATTGATTTGATTTTAATATCTGATTATCTTTTCTATCGATTTCCTGCTATATTAATACTGATTAGCTGCTCACAAAATATGCTACAGGTTCTTATCAAATGTGTAAACAGTGTTAGTTTTCCAGTGAAGTTTCTCTTGATGTAGCTTTCAATTTCTAGCAATTCTGTCTTTATTATCTTTCATTTCTATGTTTATCACATCTTTTACTCTATACTATTTATACTCATACTTCAATGTCGACGTTAACTTGGAATGGCTTCTACTTATTTTTCTTGTACAACTTTTACTTACTTACTTTTACTTCAAATTATATCTGTATTTATACCTAAATTTATGTCTCTTTATGATCTCTCTATAAATATGTATGACATCTATTCATATATATGACATTTTGTTAATTCAACTCTCAACTTGATCCGCTATTTATATCAATTCTCCTTTATTAACTTTATAAATGTTTGCTCATAATTTCAGTACTTCCGGCCTTATCAGCAATAATGCTGCTATATCATCTTTAAATAATTTATAGTAAATTAAGGTAAATAAAACACGATTTTTACTGCCATTCATATTTAAAGTGTGCTTTAAAGTTTGCAACTTTGGCAGCTCATTAAGCATGAAAAAGACTTCAATGCCGCACATAAATTAGTCGACGGTAACAATTTCATTTTGCTAGTGGAATTGACGGCCAACCCCCCAGAGGAGGGGGACCAAACTGTCAGTGGCGACAGACTTGGGTAGGGAGGATGGTGGGGGTGTGGCAAGAGTAGGGGTAACCATCGTGGCAGTGGCACCAACTGGGCCATAAATCAAAAGCAGCGCACGGCGTTTAATACACTTGACGCCAGATTTCCGCGACAATTTGCGCATGAATTAAACATAAAAGCAAGTCGGCAGGGTAACGCAACACCCCTCGAGTGGTACCCCTACCCCCTGCCACTGTCCTCTCGCTTAAACCTACACACTCCATGTTGCCAAAATCAAAAGTGGGGTTTCCCTGGTTTCCCAGTTTCCCAGTTATCCTCTGAGTGGGCAAATAAAATCAAAGTAGGTAACACACGCAAATAAAACACTTGACACATTAAAACGGCAACAAGAACTCACATGTGTAGCATGCAATAGGGGTGAGTAGGAGGTAGGGGATAGATGGTAGGGGGTGGTAGTACCAATGGCGACGCCATGAGCAATGCGGCTACAAATTTCCATTTTGTCCTGCGAGGAAAAAGCATCCTCCTCCCTCTCCCAAAGCTCCATGCAAATAAGTGACACTCGCAGAGCAGACAAGCGACAGGAACGAGATTCAAGAGGGGGGCAACAGGATGTGAGCACATACATGAGTGTAGGGAGAGTGTGTGTGTGTGTGTGTGTGTGTGTGTGTGTGTGAGAGTGTCGCCTTACATGCGCATACATACAAATTTAACGAGTCGCATTTATGATACCACAGACAAGTATAATAATTTCAATTAACGACACCCGCGGGTGTTTTTGCAGTGTGCGAGTAAGAGAAAGAGAGAGAGAGAGGGAGCGAGTTATAGAGGGAAAGAGAGAAAAACAGAGGTAAAGCAGGATACCCGTAAGAGATGCCAGCGATGTGTTTTGAAATAATGAATAAAGAAAACATGAATACTAACTTGCTAGGTAAGAACTGTTGACATAATGAATCTGACACTCAAAATGACAGACAGTTCAATTTGTTACAACGAAAGCCTTGGAATATGTCGGAAAATTGGCTACAATAGAGTCAGTTTCCAGCTAAATTTTGTATGTTAAGTTAACAGAATTCAGTTCTTAAAACTATATTCTATTACAAAAAAGTTTTGTTTTTCGCTGTCACTTTCAATTCCCCAGAAATTTATGTTGCATACTTTTGAGAGCTTTTCTGAAGTTTATTTAACGTTTATAAGTTTTTGCCTGCTAGGCCTTTAAGGCGTCTTAAACGGCAGGCTTTGCCAATACATTTGGGCAACGTTAACATATACTGTACTTATAAAGAATCCTCATACTAAGCTATGAAGTTTGGTCTACTTTTAATGTTCCATCCATGTGTTGTTAGGTACATTTATGTTAGTACAGGTTCTACACTTAATAAATAAATAAACTAAAAAAAAAAAAAATAAGTTTTGAAATATAGGATGTTTGAAATAGCATATATTAAAATAAGAGATTTAATCTACATATTCATATTTATTTTACAAAAATATCTAATCTTTCGAGTCTAAAGCTTAATTCCAAACCAATTTTCTAAGGAATTTTAAATTAATATTTTGAAAACTTACCAAAACGATAACCAACGTGTATTTAAAATTTTGAAATGTATTTAATGCATACTTCTGGGAGTACTTTCACATATAGCCTTAAATCTGAGTAATACTGAATTTAAATTGAATTATGACTGTAATTTCATCGTATCCCACCATATCACTGATACAGTCATCTCTGGCAGTTGCCACCCTTACCCAACTAGGCAGGTGTGGACATAAAAAGGAGCTACCGTGTGGCAAAAACATCAGAAAAAGAAGTCACGCATCGTTGGTAGAATAATGAGTATGAGAATGTGAATGTGAATAGCCGGCGAAAGAGTCACGTTAAGTCTTTTGTATGGCTGTGTTAGTAGGTCACAGGTGAGCAAATACGTGTGAGAGTTGTGAATGTATGTGTGTGTATGTGCATTATTATGCCTCTAATTAACTAAACGCATATATTTTCTTAGCCACATTCTTTGGCCAAGTTTTACAGCCACGCCATCTCATCAGCATAAAAGTTTTTAATGAGCCATTTTGCTGCCTATATTGTTGGCTTCATCTTCTCCATTTCTTATCCTCCTTTCTCCTTGGCCTATAAAGTGCAGTATATATATACATTTATATAAAACATGTAGTCGTGTATACATCCCACATTCCACATCCTCTTTGTCAGGCTGTTCCTCTCCTTTAGCTTCTTGAACGTGTAACGAATTTGTTTTGACAAGCTCAGTTGACACGTTTTAATTAAATTTAATTAGTGCGTTCGTTAAAACAACAACAAATTGGCCAACATGACAGGTGGATTAGGTGGGCAGGTGAGATTTCTACAGTATACAGAACACTAAGTCTGACAGCTGAATGGTAAAGCCACAGCTCTTTATGATGTCTGACATTTGTCGGTATAAAGATGAGCTCGACAACAAATAATTGCAACATATGTAAAGTTTGTTGGCCTTGAGACTGAAATGACTGAAAACCAACATGAAAGCAATTCAAAATTTCACTGGAAAGTGATGCAAGAGCAAATCCCTTTATACTCAAGGGTAAGAGAAAATAATAAATAATATGGAATATGCTAAATTATATTACATTAACAATCCGATGGGTAGATTAAGTAAGGGAAAAAATAGGTTTAGGTTTAAAATGGCAAAGAGAAAAAATTAAGTATAAAAAGATGCAATAGTTATTCAATAAGCACACTGAACAATTAAGCAGGGAATAACTATAAAGACTGTAAAAGGAGAACCCTTTAAAATAATGAGTAGTAATTCACAGATCATAGAAAAACAGTATTAGATTATTAAATTTATTTGTAAGCAAATTCTTTGTTGTTTATTTTAAATTATCCATTATATCGAAGTCCCTAATCGACCAATGTAGATACTTTTTAGTTACTTTTGAGTACAAGACTAAAGTTAAGCAAGAAAGAAGCTTGCTATGTGTATATAACATATTAAAATCTAATTAAATTAATTAATAAATGAATTAAATCAAATTAATTAATTTAACAAAATTTAGTTTAAGTTTAATCTTTATTTGTTCCATTTTCAAATCTTAATACACTAATTGACTACTTTAAATATTGTCCAAATGTTTTTTGTTTTCTGTCTGTGAAAAACAAAAGACTTCTGTTTCATTCATCAAAGTCAGTTTCAAGTGAAGAAAAATCGTTGATAAATTAATTTTGAATTTTAATTTAATTTCAAATTTAACAAATTTGAGTTGGAAAATTGTTTTTTAAACTACTTTTTAAATAATCCTAACTTAAAGGCGCCAGATGGGCTTCTCAGTGACTGGTAAGACCACGGCTTCAGATTTGGGATTTCGTTTGAAGCTTACTTTTTTATTGTCACCTGGCTGTTTGGTGGTTTTATTTGGGATTGTAGACCTTTTAGAAGCGTTTGGAATTAATCCTTTTTTAGAGTTAATACTTTTCCTAGGCTTTGGTCCATCTTCGTTAGGACTACCGGATTGATTGTTAGCTTCATGCTTCGCAAGTGCTTCCCTTATTTCAGCTATAGTCTCATTAATGTGTTTTAGTTTTAGTTCCGCGAGAATCCTTGATTTCTACAAGTATAAATAGTTTTCTTAGAATCTTTACATTTTCTACCTCAATTTACTTACATGATTTCTCCATCGCGGTATTATAAAAGTACTTAAAATAATAACGTTTATTATCGAAATTAAAAATGGTATCCAAAAGTTTCCACTATTTTTCATAACGTTAGGTACATCTAATTCATTATCCTTTTCATTCTCCTTATTCCACCCAAACCATCGGCAAATAAAAGGCTGCCACTTACAGAAGTGTTCCATCGTCAGTTTCGATTTGATTAGTTTTAAAATATTAAACATTGTAAATAATTTATACTATATATATTTATTCAATATGTTCTATATCAAAAGGTTAAGCCTACTGGAAATCAGAACTGTTCATTCTGTGTATATTCAAAAAAGAGTTTTAAGGCAAAAGCTACTAACAAAAAAAACTTAAATAGAGTGCCAAAGTCTGGATAACCTTGCAGAGCCATGCATAAGCCGTAAGATTTGTTTCCAAATTTGTTTGATGTTGATTTTGATCCGATCCTTCATATATGATATAGTTGTCCGACTTGAACCAAACTTTGTAAGGATGTATGAAAAGGTATAAAATACAAAGTGTGTGTTTTTGGTTGAGATATCTGAGATTTTTGACAAATAGAAAAACGGAGATCTATCATATCTAAGTAAACTATAAAAAAAACTGAGTGCTTACTATCTGCAATTTTTGTCATAAGTATCTAAGTATACTAATTGACCAATTGACCAACAGTAACACCCTACATTTAATAGAAACTAATTATCTTGGTTGTCAACTTTATAAACGTATGCAATAGCCCTGTCATCACAGAGATTTCCACTTCTATTAACATACATAACCAGGAGTCCGATCAATTTGAAAATTATAAATGTAAATTGATGGAGTAACAGCAATCAGGACAGCTCATTGATTACCCACATGCCAAAGCATAAACAGTGGCGATAGAGAAAAAATAGAAGAAAATGAAAAAGAACTCAACCAAGTGCCAGGGAACACAACAATTAGAAGTTTCCTGCCCAGTTTAAAGCCCAACAAAACATGCAGGGACACAGGTAAGCTGGTAACTGGTAACTGGGAAAGGGGAACTGAGAACTGGAACCTGGTACTCATACATATGTAGGTAGACTGTGGCAACGGCAACTTGTCAGCTCGAATGACGTTTTAATAAGTCACATAATTCATGGAGCCAATGTCGATGTGGATGTGGATGTGGATGTTCCTGTAGTTGTAGATGAGGAGGCAGCTTTGGCCTCGGGATGACAATATTGCCGCGTGCCCCAAACGGCAGATTATACGTATAGTATGTCGTTGAGGAGATTGCATGGATGCCGCTGCTGCAGGCCAATGTTTTTGGGGTCGCTTTGACACAGTTCCCCTCTCGAGTCTTCCCTGATTTCTGTCTTCTGTCTCCTGTCTATATATTTATACCTCAACCCCATTGCAGGTCTCCAACCCGCGCGCTGCGTGTCTTGTCAGCTGCTCATTTGTCAATGTAATTGATTTTATGCCTGAGCTTTTGACTAAGGTTGTCGTGGCGTTGAATTGGTTAGTTGCCTGGCTACCTGAACTAGCCTTTTGCCTGATATATTATTCGATTACAGTTAGACGTAAATCAAGTGGAAGAGCATGATGTAGCCATCAGACATGGGTATGAGTACGAGCAGCGAGTTCATATATAGATACAGATTGCGTGTATGCCATTCAGGAGGGAATTGCACGGAAAGGTCAAAAGAGTGGCAAATGCGAAAAGAAAAAGGTCAAGTGCGGGGTTAAAAGATAATTGCCTGATAGATAAGATAAAGTTGAAGGTGGATAAGAAAAGTGTCAAGATGAAAAAGGGAATATGATTTATCATTCATTTCTAATTGAATTTTACAGTGATAGTCACCGAAAGTACCATACAATTTACCACTGCACTTGCACCACAACTTAATTTCCAATCAATTGAGGAAGCACCAGGAGAAGAAAGAGAGAAGTTCGATGGAAACCGGTAGCCTGGTCCGTCGATTGCCGGAGTAGCTTCTGTGATACTGAGAGGAGAACTGTTTTATGGCAAGGCGCGTTGTATCTCAAAGATACTTCTTTTTTCTCTATTTTTTCTCTGTTGCTTTGTTCGCCTATTGCTGTCTTTGGGATTCATAAATTTTTATAGCTTGTAATTTGGGACGTCTCTGCACATGCGCGCCAGGCGGTCGACTTGTCTTTGGCTTTGGCATTTGAAGTTGGCAATTGCAATGGAGGGAAAAGTCCTATTGCTTTCATTGGTTTTTGGCGTTGGCCAATTTCAGATTTATACTTTCGGTGTAATTAATAGCATTGTTTGGCCTCTTCTGATTGGCTAAGATGGCTTTATGTATGCTACACACGTACCTGAAAAAGAGATACTGTCTTTTTAGCCATTTGTCTGTCGTGTCTGTTTCACTTGCAATTAACGACAATTGAGGAACCATCTTTATGGCATTTGTCCATGTCTTTCAGACTCTTGGTGCTAATAGGGTTGTTTGCTAATTAAATTGCAACTCGGGATATTAAATAATACTTAAAAATACCCCATTATAGCCATTACAACGGTACTCAACTTAAAAAAAAATAAGAAATCTCAATGAATTTCGAAATTAAAATACACTCTTAGAGCTGATTACGTATGATTTTATAACTGGCTGTAAATATTTATAATCCTTTGTGTGTTTACCTCTTACCAAATTACCTGCATATTGACTGTTTGTTCAAGACTCAACGGTTGCCATTTATGCAAATGCTTAAACAACATGAACTCTATGAACACTAACAATATTAAACAGTCTTTTTATTATTTCTTCGCAAGTTTATTATGAATTAACAAGACGGCTTATTTTAGTCTTTCTCTTACCATTGCGAAAAATTATAGATCTTTCTCATTATATTCTTATAGCGATTTTATTATTAATAAACTTGGGATTTAATACATTCTTTTCACAATTATTGCGATTACATTTTGAAAACCTAAGCAACCATTATAGCCTTAATATTATTTTTAACAGAGCTTGCGAAACGATTGAACTCTTACTCATGTGACCTTAATTTGTGTTATCATCAAAAATTTGAAAGTAAATTTAAAGCTGAAATGCATAATAAATAAAGAGTCATATATATTTAGTCATCTTGTTTTTTCTAGAAGTTTGAAACTGAGCAAATAAAAGGAAGAAAAGGAGACTACGTATTTGTACCGTAAGAGCAATAGAAAATGCGTCTGAATTTTCAATTTTATAAGGATTAGTCTTGCTTTGTTTTTAAAGGTTAATACGATTTTCTACCTAGTCTAATTAAAATATTATTCGTCATTAACAGTCTTAATTTTCTTGCTTTCTTGCCAAATAAGCTCCTGGTTTTCTGTGCTGTCAAGGAGAAACACAAACTCTATTAAGTGAGAGAGAATACATTTATTTTAAGGAAACCCCCTCAAGTACCCTTAAGTTATATAGCCAAGACTTCTCAAAATGCGCAAACATTGTAGAAGCATCTAATGGCAACTGCTAAGTTGGCTCTGTCTCTTGGCTTTCAGTTGCCTCTGTTGCCTGTTGGCTGCTGCTTTGCCTTTTTGATGATTACAAATTAATCACACTTTAAACATGGCAATTACATTCCTCGCACCGCGACAACCTCAACTTGGCTTTAACTGTAGGCCTTCGATACTAGCCAGAGCACATAGGTATTGCGTATGCAGTTTTATAAGAGGAGGATGCATTGAGCAACAGCCCAAGTGAATCTTGGCTAACTCGGGAGCCACAACTAAAGAGCCAATACACTAAGAAAAGAAACTACATACTTTGTTCTGCAAAAAAGACCTTTCTTTACTTAAGATCAATGCAATTATGAATTTTGATAAACAACTTTGTAAGAAATTTATAGTCTTAGAGTATAGTATTTAAATTTAACCTTTTCAACCAGGGACCCTAATTATTATGAGAAATAGTTGAAAAAAGATTTTTTTTTAGTTGTTTTTTATTTATTCAACTTATCAGATATATTTAAGAATTATTTAAGACTTATTAAAAAATAACAAATAATTGTTAATAAGTAACTTAGTCAAAGTAGTTCTTATGGTCGATTTTTCCAGTTGATGTTTTGAGCAGTAAGAATTATTTTCTGTACCTTATTTTAGTTTTTAAATGAACTTCAATCCAAAAACACGCATATCCACATTTAGAATATGTTTTATCGATAACGATACCTATAGAAGTTGATCTTCTATCCTGTAAAATATATTTAACCTCTCAATACTCCAACCATGGAGCATGCTAGATTATTTCTCTCAGTACATGCTCTTTCTTTGGTTTTAATATGGAAAAATTGCTTCCTTTCGCTGTTTAACTTTCGTTTTAATAAATAATCAAGTAGAGTGACTATCGTTTTGATGTTGGACTTGGTCTTCGTCTTGGTCTTCGTCTCGGACTCTGTCTTTGTTTCTACTTGAGTCTCTTTGGCTGTGGTTCGTCAAGTCCCTCATGTAATTTCCAGGCAATTTCTCATACCCATAATTGCATAATTTCAAAGTTGTTGGCAACTTAATTGCGCGCAACGCGACCAAACCAAGCTGGCAGCTGCCTTTTGGATCTGATCTGACTACCAGTACGAGAATGTATATAGTAGTCGCTTTTGCCTTTGCTTTAGCTTTTGCTTTAACTTTAGCTTTAGCTATGCTGCCCTGTCTTCGGTGTAAATAAAACCTTTTTAAACGGTTGTCATGTGGCAGCCACATCCAAAGTGCCCCCACGACTACTGGCCAGGGAGTTGGAAGCTGGCTAACTGCCTCCACATTGAGTCTTCGCCTTCTGTCTCTTGCAGTCTCTGAGATTCTGAATCTGACTTCAAAGCGCGCACATCATCAAACATGTGTTGCAGCTACTTCCTTCACCTCCTTCCCTCCCTCCCTTATCAACATCTCCCTCTCCCGTTTCCTGGACTGCTTTTGTAACGCCAACGCCTGACAGATGACTACAAAATCCATGACTCCATCTCCATTTCCATCGTTGTCTACATTGGACTTCGGCATGCGCCTTTGTCTTCGCCCCGCGGCCATTTGCCATCAAAGTTAATATGCTTTATATTAAATTTGTTATTGTTGTTATTGTTGTTGTTGTTGCTGTAATTGTTCTTGTTGTTATTGCGGCTGTCTGGCCTCGTTTTGTTGCTTTCAGCCATATACAATCTGCATCTGGTACAATTTCCACGCTGTTTTCGCGCCTCCCCTCAACTCATTTGTCCTCATCTGTGGAATTGTTTTGGCTGCGTTTTCTCATCAAATTACTCAATTAATTTCAGTTGAATTAAAAACACTGTCCAACTAGACATTGTTATTGTGACATGTAATTCCAGTTAACAGGCCAAAAGGAAAGAGGAACCTGTAGCTGGTTAGCCAGCCCCAATGGGCAAATGATCATTAATTTGGCATCTGCCTTTTAAATGTTGGACAGTAGCAATTTAGGCCCTAATTGAGATTAGTCAAGTGACTATGTACAATGATTTGCAAACTGAGAGAATGCTTTATTTGTAATTTGATTTGTTATTTTTGCAAATATAAGTACATTGATTACAATTTATGTTTAGATTAATTTACATTATTCCAGAATATAGCAACTAATTGGACTTCAAATTACAAAACAACAATGTATTTTAAATTTAAAACTAGAGCAATAGATACATAATTATAGTGCAATTTGAAAAAGATAAACAATTCATGAAATAATGATTAAGAAAATAAGTAATAGGATCTAAAAGTACAAGGTATCTTTGAAATACAAGCAATTGAAGTTAAACAATTAATAGTATAGTAAAATAATAATATTAATTTTGTGATTAAATGAAAGTCAGAAATTAAATTGTTTAGATTTTTCCTTAAGTCCAGTTCATTTTCCCCATATATCCATAGAAATATGCGTTTGAAACTAATCGAATAATAAACAGATAATTGTCATAAAACTTTTATTAATCCTGTCTCTTGCTTTAAACTATCTTATATTAGTTTAACACCGTCTTGATAAGATTTTTCACATGGTCTAGTAAGAATATAATCTATTATAATAATTATTAGTAATTTAAAGCACTTAGCTTTCTTTCTGTATGTTTAAAAATGTGTGGCCATAGTTTAAATTGGTCAAGTTAATTTGAAGCTATGCAGAGTTAGAGTATCTGTCAGTCTGTTTGGAGAAAGCGTTATTTTCCAAAGAATTATTCCTCCTCTTGGATGGAGGCATTGCCAAAACTGATTAATGGCCACATTGCTTGCAAATGAGTCGAGCAAATCAAAACAAGCGCAATGCAACAGCAGCCGCTGCGTGACTTTGAGATGAGAGTGGCAAGGGAGAGAGACAGAGAGAGAGAGTGAGAGAGGAAGAGGAAAGGGGACAGAACCAGTTTGGGCCAAGCCAAATGCATTTGGCACGCAATTATGGCCCAAAGTGTTAATTGCATTTCCGCTGCGGCAAAGTTAACTTGCAACAACGTGCTGCAACTGCGGCTCGGCCCACAGCTCACGCATTTGGCATTAAGTGAAGCTGCAGCATAAGAAGAAGAGTAGAAGTAGCTGCTACCAAAGTAAAAGCAGCCAAAGCAAAGGCCAAAAACACATTCAGCTGAGATAAGCAACGTGCACCAGTTAACGGTGCTTTTTGGTGCTTCCCCCTTGGGAGACGATGTTAAAGATGGCGCATGCGTGGCAGACACGCAGCGGGTAGCCAAGAGATGGCCAAGAGCCGGCCAACTGGCCAACAGTTCCAACAGCTCCAGTTGAACCAAAACTAAGTCAAATATTTGTGTAGAACAGAGAAGCGGAAAGACAGATAGACAGACAGACAGTGAGGCAGCTCCCCAAGCTAACTGCAAATGTGAAATTTATGGGCCCCAAAAGGCGCGTGGACGTCGCAGTTCTAACATGAGCTAAGAATTTAAGCCATCGAAATTCAAATGTTGGCAATTCAAATACTCTACCCTAACAGTAGACTCAGAAGTATATAGGGAAAATTGTATGAGAATAAGATTAGGCTAGAATAAGTGTCTGATAAATTGTCTTTATTATCTACACACAATTTCAAATATACATAATTATAAATATGCCCAAAAAATAATAAAATAAATCTTGCCACAGTGTAATTTAAAAGTGTACAGATTGAACTGAGTTAATTTGTCAATTACATAGTAAATTAAATGTTTGTTATTGCTATTAAAGGGCTGTCACCTTTCACTAAGATGACCTAGTTAGCAATTTGTAATGTCATTGTTCCGATAGATTTTAGCAACCTTTATTTGTATTATTCTGAATGTGTTTAATTTGTAATAACTGCAATTTAAACACTTATCTGTTAATACGTTTAAGTTTCTTAACATATGTAGATCTCTCAAAATTGCGCTGTTGTAGCAGATTAGAATGATAAATGATTGTAATTAGCAATGTACTTACTGTTAGACTTACTAAAATACGTTTCATTTACTTAATAAGTATATATTTTAATTTTATTTGCAAAGGGTCAACTCGGCAAGGCTTTTTTAAATGTGTTATTCATCAGTCTTACCACATTAACTTCAATATAACTACACTAAGTAGATGTCACAAACTATCCATTAGGAGAGTAATACCCCTTCTGAACTTATGCAAATTCAAAGTTGAATCTGGCCAACGAAAAGAAATGATTTCTTTTTGGCTCGCCGCATATTCATAAAGTGCTTTTTAATGGGAGCAAGAGGTTTCTGCTCCAGCTTCAGTCTCAGTCCCAGTTCCAGTCTCAGCCACAATCTCCAGCTTAAGCTGAGGCCAAGTCCAAGATATATGTGGTACCATCGAATGTTGCACTGAGAATGAGTGCTGACAAGGCGGCCAACCAGGAGGCGTCTGTCACTTATCGAACTCTTTGCATGTCTTTGCATGCGGCAACATTTGATAAGCGTTAGTAAAGGAGAAAAATAAGGAAAAATAATGCGAAGCCAGATTCGATTGGAACAGCTGGGACTTGTCCAATGCTCATTCCTTGGCCCCTTGGTATTCCCCATTGGCATTGGCATTGGCATTGCCGTTGGTATTGGCATTTACTTGGCTTTGCGTTTGGCGTTCTGGGCTTTGGCCAAATCCGCTAATAAGCCATTTTGACAAATTGGATGATTGCCGTCTGCCTGGGATTGCGAGTAATGTGTGTGTGTGTGTGCGTGAGTGTGAAATGTGTGGCAAGCGTTTGAGGCAAGGAATGATATAGTAGACGACTGCCAATTGATCTGAAGAGTAACGAGCAGCATTTAAGCATTTCATTGTTGCCAAAGAACCTAAACCATATTTGTTTACCCGCAAAGTACACCGGAAAACAGTTGACGCATGTCAAATCAAAAATGTAAACAATTCTGAAACGTTGAATGGTATGAAATGTGCTGCTTATATATTGTATAAATAACAAATGCTACCATACCGTAAATTATCTCGAGATTCTCTCTCGTATTCTATTCTAAGCCCAAGAAATCTAACTATTTCAATGAAGTTCAGTAGTATCAATAAATTACTTAACATAATAAGAACGAACTGAATTAGTAAATATAGTAATTATATTTTTATAAAATGCTTTCATCCAATTCTTTAAAGTACTAAGTTTAAGAAATGGATCCATGTAGAGCTTGCTTAGTTTAATAAAAATTTTGTCATATTTTTCAGATTCCTTTTAATGTAGTTAAATCAGTACAAAATGTTTAAAGTATTTTGGTATCAAGAAATACGGTCGTTAGACACATTAGATTTTAACTATTCGTTTTTCAATTCACATAGATCCAAAGATCGAATAATCATTTTTAATCGATCGTTTCTATGGCAGCTATATGAAATAGTTCTCGACCCTTGGTTGCTCAACATGTGGTGGCAGCAAATCCAAGTTTGGCATTGCCACTGTTGCTTTTCCTTTTCCATATCCGTCTCCAACCTGTGGCACGTGGCCAGTCAATACCGTCGTCTGTCCATGTGATTTTTGGTCGTTCAACACATGATGGATGTGGTTCGTTATGACCGTTTGAATATACGCGAGCAATTCCATATTCTCCGGTTTGTCAAGTTCAACGGCCTGAGATACGGCCAGCAAAGCTACAGCTACAGATTTAGTAAAAAGAATGAAGTTATATCCTTGACTCTGTACTCGCCACGCCCACTTTTAACTCACCGAATATAAAATAAGATTTCATTTTATCAGTTGTATTCCCCAAAAGTTTGTTACTATACGACGCTCAGCAGCGTTCTGTGACGATTTCAATGACAGTCCCCAGTTTATATACGAACTTCAAGCCGATCAAATATCATTCCCACGTCGATCCAATCATTTGTCATAAGCATCTTTAGACCCAGTACTTTAAAAAGTACAAATGGGTCTATTACGTTTGTGCAAATGTGCGTAACAGGCAGAAGGAGGCGTGGCAGACCCCATAAAGTATATATATTCTTGATAAGCGTCAACAGCCGAGTCGATATAGCCATGTCCTTCTGCCCGTCTGTCCGATTTTTGAGTTCCTAGATCTCAAAGACCATAAGAGCTAGAGACACCAAATTTGGCAAGAAGGTTCATCTGGCATTGAACAAGTTTGTTTTAGATTTTTGCCACGCCTCTCTCCGGCCATAGAAATTGAAAAACAAAATTTTAAAGACAAATTACAAGAGAACCTTTAAAGCTAGCGCCTATGTATAATACACACTGTAGTCCAAATCTGTCCTGAAAATTTAATTCCAATCGGATGATAAACGCGAAAGTTATTCAACTAACAATGTTACGGGCAAAAGAAAGAAGAAGAGACGCTAGTGATCTCTGTGTTTATCAACTTATCTTCGTAGTGGCTCCATCTATTGAATGGAAGGCAACATTGAAGAACAATTAATAGTGAAGGCTTTGCACTCAAAAAGTACTGGGTCTTCTACTGTCGAGCTTTCTCCACTGTAGCTTACTGCATTTTTGTATTTTAATGCACTTGATAAGCTGATTAATATTATAAAATACTGATTGTATAAATAACAGCTGCTACCATTAAGCTTTGTTGCAAAGATTTAAAATTTTAGAAATGTTATATTCGGAAGTTCAGTAGTGTCAATAAAATACTAAACATAATAAGACTAATAATATAGCGCAAGCTAACTTTGGCGAGCTAAAGTTTAGATATCTTGCAGACCCCTGCATAAGCCGTACGATTTCTTACAACATTTGTTAAATGTCTATTTCGATCGCATCCCATCGCTTCACATCGCTTCACATCGCATCACATCGCATCACACCGCATCACATCGCATCACAGCGCATCACACGTGGCAACTATATGATTTAGTAGTCCGATTTGCACCAAATTTGGTCAGACTATATAAATCTGTATCAAACACAAAATCCTTAACTTTCGTTGAGATATCTCAAGAAACAAAAAAGTTTTCATACTAAATGTTGATTTCGATAGCATCGCATCACATCGCATCACATCGCATCGCATCGCATCGCATCACAATGTGGCAGCTATATGATTTAGTAGTCCGATTTGCACCAAATTTGGTCAGACTATATAAATCTGTATCAAAAACAAAATCCATGACTTTCGTTGAGATACATATACATCACATGTGGCAGCTATATGATATAGAAACAAAAAAGTTTTTCATACTAAACGTTGATGTCGACCCGATCATTCCAATGGCAGCGATATGATATAGGTGTCCGATTTGAACCAAATTCAAAAAAGTTTTTCATACTAAATGTTGATTTCGAACAGGTCATTCATATGGTAGATATATGATAAAGCGATCCTGTCGGATCCAGTCCGATCTAGTCGGATCCAGTCGGAGCTCGTTGAGCTCGTCGCCCTGATCAAGAATATATATACAGTACTACTACTACTATGGTCTGTGAGATCTCCTTCAATGCGTTACTCATTCCGTGACAAAAATATAATACCCTCTACAAGGGTATAATGAATTTAAGTGGACAGGTTTATAAAAAAAAATGCTTTCATTAATTCCTACAATTCTTTAGAGTTTAAAGCTTAAGAAATAGTTCCTTTTTAAATTTATTGAATGGAATAAAAAATTGGTCATACTTTCCGAATACTTTTAATGTCGTTTAAATTTAAAGATTGAGGTTAAGTACAAAATGCCCAAGGTAGTTTGATTTTGCGATAAACGGTCGATAGACAGATTTGATCTTAACTATTCGTTTTCCTAGTCACAAACTAGGGACGCACCTACAATTTTTCAAAATATGAGGAATACAAATACCGAATAGTGGGGAAATTGTGAATTAAAAACTCAGCCAACAATAAAAGCTAGAAGATCTTCATGTCATACTAGAAATAAAGAGTCATCTCTATTAAAGTAAAATCCATACAACTTATTAATAAATTCGTATATCTCTAATTTATTACACAATTAATTATAAGCTCGTAAATGCACTTCTTTGTCTTTTAACACTTTCATCCTCTTTCCCTCTCTGATACGCTTCTTACTCCATATCACGATCGTAGCACTTGATCGTATTCCTGCATTCGTCATCGTGAACTTGACGGAACACTAATTAAAGAAATGTTCGACATTAAGAAATAGAGAGTAGATATATTTATATAATCAAATTTAACTCACCATTCTTGGTATTGAAACAGTTCCATTCGCTCAATTCGCACTGTCCAGAAAATTCGACAACGCATTTTCCATTGCTTGCACAAACGGGCAGAGCTTTATTTGGACACTCAAAGTTGCATTTGCCGAGTTTTTTAAGGTCCCGTTGCTTTTCCAACAATTCGGGAACCTGAACTTCATTTGAGAGCATCCGAAGTCTGTGATGGCCTGGAGCTGCAGTAGAGGTGCTTCCTTGGTGCTTCTCTTTTTGCTTCTCTTTCTCTTTCTCCAGCTTCTCGTTCTCACTGATCGCATGATTGATGGCTAGAGGAATATGCGTTTCGGCCTGGTGCATCACAGTGTTGACGTGATGCTGCAACTTGTTGACCTTGTCGCCAACGTTCAACGGCGGTTGGCCGGGTAGAGAGACCACAATCTGTGGAACTGGCGGCATCACCACTTTGTTATAACCTGCAACAGAAGCTGCATGCTGCCATGTGCCGGTTGCCTGATGATTTATCACTTGCGGCTCTACCTTTGGTTGCTCAACATGTGGTGGCAGCAAATCCAAGTGTGGCACTGCCGCTGCTGCTTTTCCTTTTCCATTTCCGTCTCCAACCTGTGGCACGTGGCCAGTCAATACTGTCGCCTGTCCATGTGGTTTTTGTGTCGTGTGCAGCACATGATGGATGTGGTTTGTTATCAGTGTTTGAATATGTGCGGGCAATTCCATGTTCTCCGGCAGCTGTTGCTCCGGTTTGTCAAGGTCCACGGCCTGAGATACGGCCAGCAAAGCTACAGCTACGGATTCAGTAAATAAATGAAGTTATATCCTTGACTCTCTTCTCGTCACGCCCACTTTCAACTCACCAAATATAAAGAAAGCGTGCATTTTATCAGTTGTATTCCCCAAAGTTTGTTACTATACGACGCTCAGCAGCGTTCTGTGACGCTTTCAATGACAGTCCCCAGTTTATATACGAACTTCAAACCGATCAAATATCATTTGTGTGCTTGAATCGATCCAACGATTTGTCATAAACATCTTTATATTTTAATGCACTTGATATGCTAATTAAAATTATAAAATACTGAATATTCTGTATGCTCCCTAAAGGAACTGGTTTCGTTTTGCCTCAACGATCGACTGACTGAACAGAAATTGACGGAAATTTGTCTGATTCGCATTAATCGCTTCCTTATAGAATATTATTTTAAAGATTTTAAAAATATTTTGAGCAAAATGCAGCTAGCAGGGGCGTGGCACTTATTGAAGCAAAGACTTGTCCAAATTATTTAAAAATATTTTAGCTTTGAAAAGCACAAACTCGTTTTAATTAAATTATATTATATTAATTAAGTTACCAGTTTAATTAAAATTATTTATTAGAGTTCAATTGATATACAGTTTGAGCAGCATTGTTTGATGAACGGAGCTCTGCCTAAAAGTATGCTTTAAATACCCAAAAAACAAAAAATTTATATTCCCAATTTTTTCTTTTTCAAATTTTATTCTCAATTTTCTTAATTTTAACATAATTTCGAGTTTGTGCAGCATTTTATTGTTTAAACAAAGGAAAGTAAATATGCAAATTTCCACGGGATGAACAAGAACAAAAGCTTTTATTTTTGGCAGCCAAACAATAAACGAGTAAACGCCAGGCCGAAAAGATGATGACAATGATAATATTTCAGTTTTGCATATTTTTGTCAGGTGTTAAAATAAAGGATTATGAGAAGAGCAGCGGCTGAAAAGCTGACAATTTGTGTGACAAAAGTTTGTTATAAAAACAATTTGGACTGACGACAGAATCAACAGTTCAACAGTTGCTGCACACACAGCAAGGTTAAACAAACTACCAAGTCGAAAAAAGCTTGAAAACCATGAAGCAATTTACTCTGATTTGTCTATGTAAGTTAGGTTTTAAAAGCACAGTTATCAAAGCTCTCGAAGTTGATGTGTTGCATTATTTAGTTTTTCTTTGCTAGCGAGCTATTGGCAACTGTTCGCTCGACTGCTTGTGCGACTTCTTGGCGCCGCTTAGAAAATTATAACAGAAAGAACATTCGGATCAGTGATCAGTGAAAGTCACTATTTTAACATAAACTTTCTTCCTTCTCTTGTAGTTTCCGTTGCGATCGCCGCTGCCTGCGCCAGTGTGTTGCCGTCATTGCGCAATCACTTGCCAGCTGTCAATCAGAATGGAGAAATGGTCTGGCTGGATGAGTTGATCAATCCTGTACCAGATAAATGTGATTTCAGCTGTACAAATCAAGACTTAAGCGTCTGCGCTCACAATGGACAGTGCTTGCAGCTCTTTACTAGTCGTTGCACCATGGCTGCCTACAATTGTCGTCATCCACAGAAGCGTTTCAATATTGTCGAGAATTATCGGTGTACACAGGGCTATGTGCCGCTATGCAGCAAGGAGGAGCGTAAGGAGCTGGGCATAACAGTGTAAACTCGAAAATAAGGCTCAAGACTTTTTAGAAATTGGCAGTTGTTCAAGTAATAAAATTTAAAATAATACAAGTAAAGTTAACAGTTCTTTATTTTAAATCAATTATTTTTTTATTTAAGATGCAAGTGTAAAGGCTTTTTGCTTAGCTTAGCAAACGAAAATATGAATATTTATGTTCATTAGAAAATTAAAATCTCTTATAACTATTAACTGTTTTGGCACGTTTGTAATTGATTGTGTAATGAACACAACTTGCAAGACAGACTCTTTGAGTTTGAACTACACTACTAATAAGAAGAGCAATAAATTGTGAGAGGTAAAACACATACGCATCAAGAAGAACCATTTTTAGAAATGACAAATAAATAATCTAACAAATTGGCTGACTACTAAAATGCCTAAGAAAAGCGTAATGTAAACATTTGGTTCGTTTTTTTTAATTTGTGTATTTTGAAATAGTAATGAACTAATAATACCTTAAACATTAAGTTCTCCGTCTTTCTTTGAGTATCTGCTACCATTTTGCGAATCCATTTCTTAAATTCACGATTTTCTGCCAAGTCATTGCGATAAGTCAGCTTGTGACTTTTTTTATCATTTCCATTGTCAACATTTTTGGAAACAACTGCTTGGAGCCAGGCTGTTGTTCTTTGGAACAAAATAAAAAGAATGCATTTTCGCATTTTTATACCATTATTTAGATTTAAATTTCGAAAACTCAGTTTTAACCAATTAGTATAAAATAAAACAAGCCAAAAGTGGCAAGAAGTTTGACTTGTAAAATTATAAGTACTTTGTCAAAACTAAATTGATTTTTATATGAAATGTCATTTTATAAATGTAACTTTTCTTCAAAATACCCAGCACAGTAAATAGACCCTAGTTAATCATTTTTTATTCTATAAAAAAACAAACTAAAAAATATAAAAACTTAATATAATTTTATCTTAATTTAAAATCTAACATTCTTTGGTTTATATTGACATTATCGAGAAAAAGCCTAACAACCATAGAATTCTAACAATCTTTTTATGTGATGGATTTTCGTCTGTCGCAAGTAAAATATTTAGGTATCATTATTGTTCTTTGATTTTAAGTCGGGCGAGGACAATGGATAAGTTTATTCTCTGATGATCCACTTTCTCACTCTAATCTGAAACTCCATCTAGAGTTTCCTCTGATTTGTAACTGCATTTATTAACATGAATGCAAATAAAACACTCGACGAACAAAAAAAAACAATGCCGAAAGTTGGGAAAGGCAAAAGCTGCATTTAAACCGCCGTACTCTCAGATTAATCTGAATGTTTATTCGCAGCTTCATGTAATTTATTCATTAATTTATTAACATGTTTATAAATAAGTAAGGCACCAGACATGTTAAAGGAAAAAGGTACGAAGCTGAAAGCTTTATTCAATTCTGAGCACCTTCATGTTAATCCAATTGTCCATTCACAACTGTTTGAGATTTCATTTTCTATTTTTATTATTAATATTATTAGAAGCACACATCGGGTAACAAACCATAATATTGAGAGCCAAAAGTAGTTCTTAAAACTAACAATAAGCCAAAAGGATATTGCGATTGACCTTTGTATGATTTATTATTATAATGTACAGATTAAAAGCCGACAACAAAAGACCTCATGTTATTTTTCGCAATAACTCAATTTTTTGTTTATTTATGACAAAAAAAATGATTTTATGTACATTTATGTTATTTGCAAATAGTTAATTTAAATCTTTAGCTTAATCTACATGTTGAGATCCTCCGGCTTGCAACGTCGAGCGCACAAACCCATTCGACAAACATCCTCATCAACAGCACGGAATGCCAAATCCCGATGTTTGCAGTTGAACGTATCCATGATGCACTGGTTGGGGAACTCATGGAGGCAGACACCATTGTGTGCACATATGGGGATCAGCTCAAACTTGGTACACTGCTCATCGCAGTGCTCAGCGGGAGTGGGCGGCACTGGCATAGGAGTGGTAGTCACATCAGCCAACAAGAGTTGGTGACAGGTCTTTGAGGGGTTGGCTTTAGGCATCTCAACTGATGTCATGGTAGTGCTGGGTGGCATCACTGCAACGGTATGAACCTCCGAGGCAGCTACTTGTGGAACACCTGGATTGGGCATGCCAGGATTGGGAATTCCTGGGTTGGGCATGCCAGGATTTGGGATACCACGATTGGGCATACCAGGATTGGGCATCCCAGGGTTGGGCATACCCGGATTAGGCATTCCAGGATTGGGCATGCCAGGATTTGGGATACCACGATTGGGCATACCAGGATTGGGCATTCCAGGGTTAGGCATGCCAGGATTTGGGATACCACGGTTGGGCATACCAGGATTGGGAACTCCAGGGTTGGGCATACCAGGATTGGGCATGCCAGGATTGGGAACTCCAGGGTTGGGCATACCAGGATTGGGCATGCCAGGATTGGGAACTCCACGATTCACAGTTTCCACAATTGCTCTCATATTTCGCACTTTGGGCATTGGCTTCATTACAACGGGTGGAACCACAACCTCCTCGGTCACCACCTTGCCAGGCTTAATCTCAACGACGCGTGCCACCTCAACCTGATCCTTATTCACGGTCATCACGGGCTTTCCATTGGACAGCAACGGCACCTGGACTGTTACCTTTCCAATTTCTGTATTTGGCATCACCTGCGCTGTGGCGAAGACGGAACACAGCAGCACTACAAAAAGATTAAGAGATCAGTCAAGACCAATGATCATCAGCTGCAGATCTCACCTGTGGCCAAAACTAAGTTAAGCTTGAACATCTTGTTACTCCAACTTCAATGTCTTCTGTGTCCTGAACTGGGTCTTGGCACACGCTTATATACGATATCAGACCATTCCCTGATGTAATCCGCCAACCGGTTGGAAGTTCCAGACAACAGCTGAGATTGTAACCGGTTCCGGCAATACTTTCCTTAATAAATCCAATTATGGTTATTGTTTTTGGGTGGGTTTTTAACGTTTCATTAGCATTAATTCATTATCATAATTCTCCAAAGAATCGAACTCTCATTTTGTTTATTTTTATAAAATTCTTTTTATTATTATTTTTAGTATTGTTCCATACACTTCCTTGGTGTAAACTATATAATTAAGCGCTATGTTATTAGGCATAGGCATGTACATTTAGTTAATATATATAGAAAGATGTACATTTATCGTAATGGACTTTTTTTTAGTGTTATCTACAAGCTTCAAACTTTTCTACTTGCCTTTTACAACACGTCTATCATACAAAAGATTTTCTTAATTGGTATAAATCATTTAAGGCATCAAATATTTTGATTAGCAAAGTTCTATATAGAATTTAGATACAGTTATTGGTATATATATTTATATATGTATGTATATTTATAAAGAAGAGTTGACCACTTGAGTTATGTTTTAAGTTTTCGTTGAGTTTAAGTTTAAGCTATTAGGGATCGCCTGAACGTATTTGGATCTCTACAATGACGATCCCTAAGCCTTTGCACATTACGTCCATCAATATGGTTTACAAACGATTATAATATTATATGCATTGATAAGTAGTACGTAGATCTGTTATTTAAGGTTAGTTTCTTATTATCATTATTATTTTGGTTTTACAAAAAATTGCTTTTCATTCTAACTAAAACTCCGACTACATATCCTGGGGATTGTCCATACCATAAACGCAAATTTTTTGATAGGTTCTTCTTGGATTTGAATATAGTATATTTGACAGCCTAAGATACTAGGGAGCAATAATAATCATATAAAGAGAGAATACCGAGAAAGCAGGAAAATAAATAGAGAAACTCCCAAAGATGCTTTAAAGGCTGCCTTTTACTAAATTATCTTTTAATAAAGTTGAAATAATATTGTATCTAAAACTTTTTTAAAGGTACTGAAACTATGGATCCGTTCACAACGTCTACTCATATACACATATTTTCATATCGATTCTAGTTAAAATTGTTAATAAATATTGTTTCATTTAAAAAGTGTTTCATCTTAAGATCTACATAATTTTTCTTTTTTTGTTGATAATATCTTCAAGGCTTAACAACACTACAAGAACTATAAACAAATATTGATCGGATAGATTTCCTTCATTTTTAGACAATTTAGTTTTCTTTTCTATTTTACAAACATTGAAATTTTTATACATAACGATTAGATTAATTTAAAAGTTATACAAACATTTTTTAGATTAACAATTTTAACTAATTTCACATAAATCTTTTGTTTTGTTTTGTTCTGCTTACTTTTCTTCTCACTTCTCTTTCTTTTGTGTTGTTCGGTTTAAAAACTACAATAAATTGTTATAAAATAAATTACGACTTAAGTTAAGTATATATAAATATATGGGATTGCTTAAGATAACATTTAAAGTAGTTAATTAGTTGGTTGTTTTCTTATTTTGTTTAGTTAACGTTAGGTGGTACAGAAACTGTAAAGTGTCTGGGCTGTTTCTTATTCTTCTTCTTTCCCCTATTGATCAACTTCAATTTCTTATTTCCGCTCCATGGGCTTGACTTCCAGTAGTTGGGGATAATTCTCCACGATGTTGAGTAAGATGGTATCGATGTAATGCTTAAGACGAACATTTTCGTCCTCCTTTTCCTGGAAAGCCTGTTGCAGCTGTAAATTTATAGAAACCGATTAGTGTTGTATAACGTGTAAAAGTTAAAATACAGTTAACACAAAGACAGGCAAGTTAAGAACCATTTTCTTCTTGTTACACTTAGAAGCTAAATGAACCCAACACATAATTTGAAATTTTGCAGTTTGTAATTATAAAAAAATAGTGTCGAAAGAATTGTTGTTAAGATGTTAACCAAAAACCATAAAACAGTCGCTGTCAAACTGCAGCGCATGCACAGTGGCTCCAAAACCGTGTGATTGTGTTTTTTAGTTTCTTTTGATTTTGGATTTTAATTTTTTGTTGTTGGTGGATAAGCATTACCTGACTTAAGGATGCTAATGTGGCTGAATCCACAGAATCCTGTAATACAATAAATATAATAAAATATATATTATGATAACAAATGCGACAGAATGAGGTACGGGCACAATGTGTATGCAGCAGGACTCTCAAACTGTGCGACAATTACAAGCAGTGACTGTGCGTGGGCGTGGGACAAGTTTGATTTATATTGAGTGGGCGTGGCAGTACTAAAGCATAGAAGCACAGGACGGGGAAGGAGAATATCAACTATTCTCACTATTCCATACACACCTGAGCTTGTGACATTTCCTCCAGTTCCTGGGCCAGATTATTGAGGGTTCCACTCAACAGATGACGACCCTGTTCCACGCCATTGGTCAGCATGGTAGCCTGGTTCGTCAACATGGTGGCCTGCAGTTCCTCGTTCTGCTCCTCGAGTGCTAAAAACAAGAGTGGATTTAATTTATTAATTTCAATTTATAATAAAACTAAAAAAACATCCAGCAAAATAACTAATACTTAAAGTTAAAAATAACTATAATCAAAAATCATAAAGTAAAAGAAAAAATATAAATATGATAATTCTAAGTAAACAAATTACTATACAAAACTCTGTAATAATATATAATTATTAATTTCAATTTAAAATAAATCTAAAAATGCACCTACAGGAGAATAACTAATACTTTAAAATAAGATTAACGATCATCAAATCACACGAAGTAGACTTAAGATCCAATAATTCTAAGTAAACAAATTATCACACAAAACTATGTAAAGATATATAATTATTAATTTTAAACAAAACTAAAAATGCACTTACAGGAGAATAACTAATACTATAGTATATAATGATATATAATTATAAATTTCACCTTAAAATAAGGCAGTAAATGCACTTACAGAAAAATATGTAACTAACATTTAAAAATAAGATTAACTATCCTCAAATCACACGAAGTAGACATAAGATTAAAAAATTCTAAGTTATTAAATTAACACACAAAACTATATAATGATATATAATTATTAATTTCAATTTAGTAAAAAACAGGACATATAATTACTACTAAAAAAATTAAAAACGCACCTACAGGAGCGTAACTAATATTTAAAAATAAGACCAATAGCACGAACTAGACATAAATATAAGATTTACTAGCTCTAAGCAAATAAACTACTTAATAATACAAGAATGATTTATCTTAATGGGAAATAATGTAAAAAACATGTACTCGTAAAGTTAATAAAATTAAATTAAATTTAGAATTAACTATCAGTGATTACTAATGCCCAATTAGCTATTATACAATTAAAGAAAGAATACAAATATTTACAGCGATTCTTTTGGCGCATCTCCTCGAGCTCCTGATGCAGCTCCTCCAGTCTTATGCTCTCCGGCGATGTGGTGGGCATGGCACGTGCTCCATTCTCCTCGCGGGCACGCTGCAATTCACGACTTAGTTCAAGCATTAGCTCCTCGGTGGATTTTTTCTCCTGCTCGTGACGTCGCACTGTTTGCATTTGTTCATCGTATTCCTGCTGCAGTGCGGCAATTTGATCGCGTGCCAGCTCCAGCTGCTCCTCGGTGCGATGCAAATCATTGGCCTGTTTATCGCACAATACACGCAATCTTTGCGCCTCATCGCGCAGTGCATTCGCCTCGATTTCTGTGGCTTTGATCTTCATCTGACAGTTCTCATTCTGCAGCGAGGCTTCGCGTTCCACGCGCGCCAATATTTCTCGATGACGCTTCTGTTCCTCTGCCAAACGCTCCTCAGATCGCAACTCCGACTAAAGTAGAGAATTAGAGTAGTTATTATAAGATACAATTTAGAATCTATATCAAAGACCCACCTCTCTGTACTGTTCCTCGAGCATGTGATAACGAGCCTGGAGTACCGCATATTCTGTCTTTGTGCGCGTCGTACGATCCTCGGCTATGTTTTGGGTATCTGACAGATCATCCACCTTGCGCTGCAGTAGTTCCAGCTGAAAGATACATTAAAAAGATTCAATTAATTGAATGGAATGCAATGGGATTTTTAAACAAAACTACTAACACAATCGCTTTTCATGTGCCGCAAATCGTGGAGCAGCTCATTCACCAACTGCACATCAGCCATGTGATTTTTCAAATACATTTGCATATATCTTATGCTATATACATTATCTGGGTCTCTATATAATACTTATGTATATATAGGTTATATATGCAAGTATTATGCTTCTCTGCTCATCAAATATTCAACAAAATTTCAGTTGGAAACGCGTCGTCTTTGCTCATTTGCTTGCCACAACAGACTGCAACACGTAGTCAGCGGCTTATTTATTCTTTTTTTTTTTTTGTTTAACAGCAGCAAAGACGACGCATTCTGTGGGCTGCATACTCTTAATTACACTGCCCAACAAGTTCTTCAACACAAAGAGTACTCCTCATTAAAATTAAAACAAAAGCTTCAATATTTTTCTTGCTGCAACAACAAAAATAACACTTTGTTGATACTGAGCTTCAATTCCTTATATACTGCAATTGTAATAACTTGTTGGACAGTGTTATTATCCCATATAAATTTCATAAATATTAAGTATACGCCCATTGACTGAAAGGCCCCCACAAATGTTGGCGTTGCATTCATTAACTATTTTTGGTTGACATATGAAACCAAATATTTGATTTCTGCGTTCAAACTGCTGCTCAGTGTAATTATCGGTGTCTATATATATAGTATGTTTATATATCTGTACATATACAATGTCTATATACATATACGATGCATATTTGAAATCAGTCGTCATTTGTGTGACCAGCTGCCGATAAGAAATTTGTGAAGCGGATGCGTTTTTCTGCTGCAAGTGGAATACAGGGTAACTGATAGGAAAGCGACGATCCAGTGTTGGTAAATGTAGTATTTGTATTTGGTAATTTTTTTCACTTCAGAGATGAATATATTTAGTAATTAAAAAGTCTACTATGTTAGTTTTGATATGAAATACAAGTTTAGCTTTTTATTTCACACATTACAAGATGAAATAAAAAGACAACACTGTCTAGTGTTCGAAAACAAGTGTAAATAACAATTCTATTCAAATAATAAGAGGGAATTATTTTATTTTAATTGCTCATTTTTAGTGTTGATAAACGAATTAACTTAACATTTGTATGGTTGTTTATTATGACATATTTGATAGAGAACTACATGGATCCCACTCAGTAGCAGAAAACACAAATCAGCAAAACATATCAGTGTTATAAGTCGATTGAAAGAATACTTCTCAGCTTAATAATTAGATGAATTTCTTCATATTTCTGTCTCTTTCACCCATCTTTACACATGCGGCTTACAAAAAGTCAATTGAAAAGTTCAATTGAATAAAATGCGAGGCATTTGAGATACAAATTGTGGGTGGGTTTTTGGGCTGTACAGTGACTGTCCAACTGTTGGCAAAGGCTTCAATTAAGCTTAATTAAATGCAATTTGCGGTAAATGGAGAGGGAGAGACTAATGTAAACAGTAAATAAAAATCAGCGGCACACACAAAAACAATTTGACGTCAGGGAGAGAGAGAGCGAATATATGGCGACTATATAATATATAAAATATACAATATCGTTCAGAGTGAGAGACGTAAAAAATAACTAACGATACGACGCGCGGCACGGCAACAACTGAATAAAGATCTAGGAATGAGGCACCGAAAATGACATGTAAACTCTATGTTAGCTGAGAGACCAAAAGAGAGAGAGGTCTATAGGGCCTTAGTACTCATCATATGTACCCATATGTGTACAATGAACCATGCCAAAAACAAAAAATTATAGTATCTTTTATATACTATAAGTAAAAAATGTATGTATAAACGGCAGAAAACTAGAAATTTTATTTCAAATTCTACAGAAAAGAACAACAAAAACAAAAACAAAAACAGAGACCGAGCACCGTTGGCCAAAATAAACAAAGTGCCATACAAGCCATAAAAGAAACTAGACACATACATGTATAAAGAAAGAAAAGGCAAAAAAAGATATAATAATAAAAATACAGACAGACAAATTGAGTAACAAGTGCCGTTTTTCAAAACAGGAAAGAGAGAGGACTGTTGAAAGCGAGGGGTAGCGGAGGGGTAATCTTTAATGCTTCACTTTTCTTGTCACTTTTGTTGAAGCCCATCAAAATGTCAGCGGGTTAGTTCCAGGGTCATTTGCGGTCTGCTCCCCATAACATTTAAATGTGTGTAAAAATTGGAAACACACAGTGAACAATTTTATTTTACTTTTGGAGGGAAGTTGGAAAACTGGAAAGCATTGACAGTCTGACAGGTGACATTATTATGGGGAAATGTGTGCGTAACTAATAATGGAAAAGCGTATGCAGAAAGATGAAAACAGCTGGCAAAGGTTAAGGAAATGCATTAGCAAAAGGTGGAAAAAGTTGAAGAACGTTAATCGAAGAGGGAAGTTAAATAGATAGATAAGTTGAAGAACGTTCATCGAAGATGAAGATAAATAGATAGATACTTAGATAGAAGGTTACTAAAAATATATAACGAAAGCTAAAGGTAGCTAACACTGATCAATACTTACTGTATGATATACGTTAAGTTAAGACCAAAAAGGTCAATTGATCGAGTAGAATGAGAATCAAGTTACAGATCAAGGATATATACAACTGCTTATACATACATATATGCCAGCCTTAACCAGCACTGATCGATGGTTAAAATATAAGGTATGATAAGTTAACAAAAATACCTTTAATACCATCCATTTGTCGAAACATGTCGATAAAATTCAAGATCATAGATATAATTGAAATATGTCATCTCCAACAAATCGATGGTTAATTTATGATATACGATAAGTAAACACATACATTATATTTCTCTCTTTCCTTTCTTTCGTTTCCTACGAGAAGTTAAGAGCTGCCACGCATCATAATCACTTTTCCTTCAGTTTGGTGCCATTCTCCGGACATTAACAGCTCATAAATTTCAATAGCAATTGAAAAAAGCTCAGAGCATCGTCATTATAATCGGCATTAGCTTTGACCTCAAAAGATTCCAAGCAACAAAATGAAAACACTTGCAACACTTTCCGCTGGCAACCACAATGCTTCCATTTGTTACATTTATCAAATGAGAGTCCGTTCCCATTAGCATATCATCAGGCGAATGGTAAACAAACTGGAGAATTAAACAAGTGGAATTGTTGGGTTAACATCCGTCTTTTGGCCTTATCGGACTTCCATTGACCTCCAGGGAGGATTGAGAAGTGTTGATAGACTGAGACTTTTCAAAGAGTTTTATTTTTTCTTCTTTTTAAAAGAGTTTCGTTTGATTAATCACATGCTCGCATTCACAGCTCAGATGGCCAATTAGCTGAGCCCAATGTAGTACTCATGCATATAAATGGAAAATTGCATCATGCAATTAGTTGCATGTCGAATTCTGCTTGCTGTTTGTGCCCCATGGTGCATGGCATACACGTTGCACATTCACGTACATTAGAAGACTGAGAAAAAGAGGTTGTTCCCGCTACTTACATCTCATATCTCATATTTCCCATACCCCAAGCATTTCCTTTCTTTCAACTTGTTGCAATCGCATTAGGCATTTCAATTTTAGAAATTTAAGACCCAAGACCCCAAAATACGCTTCAGTTCTGTTTTTGTCTCTGTCTCCATTTCTTCAGTTACTTTCGTTGACACATTTTTACACACTAATCATCATCCATTTGCTTTAGTTACAGTTCATTCATCAGCCTCGTTCATTCATCAGCGTTTTTTCAGCTTTTAGTTTTCTTTTTATTTTTCGGCCGCTGATCTCATTTGACGCATTTTTCGGACGCTCCGAAAAAGATAATTTATGGATTCTATGTTTATTTTAAACAGATGTTTGGAATTTAGAACAAAAAAAATAATATTTATTGTTATTATTATACTTTTTTCTTTGTTGTTAGCTAAATATGTCAAGGAAATTTGTAAACAGTTCAACATTAAGGCAAAATTTAAACTTGAGCTTCAAAAATTAAATGTTTTGCCAAATTATTCGTATTTTATGGTATGTATTTACTTTATGAGTTTAACAAGTTTTAATATTTTGTTTTTAGGTATTTTTAAGTTGTGTTTTAAGTTTGAAATTTTGTTAAAGATGACAATTTTCTCAAGATTACCAACACTACACTAAAAGTTAATTTTTTTTTTAAATCCACTTCTTAAAGCTTTACATAACACAGTCTATATTATTCTTTCTGTCTTTTGCAACACTTACATCATTCGTTTCCAGCATTTTAGTAAATAACCAATTTAACAAACTTCACATTAATCAATAAACTATATTGATATATTTATTTATATATGACAATTTCAAGAACCGAACAATGCTAGAAACAATCCGAAGGTAGACTAAATCGCCTGACTGGAAAACGGGGCTTATTTATAGTAAATTGGCATTATTGACATACCTCCATCTAGTATAGAGGGCTAATCAAGGGGGCAGACTATCTAACGAACTAACTATCATGCAAGCATGGAAGGGTTACCGACCACGCAATAAATAAACCTTGAACTGCTATAAAAAAAAATACGAATCAAAATTGCCTAAGCCTCGACGGGAGGTCGAAGGTTATTAGGTGGGTGGGTTATTAGGATTTTCAGATGAGTGGAACAATTTGCTTACTTGCTCATTGAGATTATCGCATATTTCGGCACTGAGCGCTCCGTTCATTTTGTTGTTTGATCCGTTAGCCGATCCTCCGTTTCCGTTTCCCCCGTTCTCTTCGAAATCACAGAGCAATTTGTTCTTAAAGTTCTTAAGGTTTTCCAACTTGAAACCGTTTGTATTTGTATTATTTGTTTTATTATTAAATTTACTTGTTAACGTTTCCAAATTGTATAGTTTATTATTGTTATTGTTGTTATTATTCGATTCGAGACTATTGTTGTTATTCTCAAGTTTATTCTCGATGAAAACCAGAGAACTGGGTTCCGAATCTGATGGCACAATATCCTCAAAATCAGCTGGATTCAGACTCAAAAACGTCTCCTGATCGATCAATATGGGCTGCTTATCGAATGCCGGATATTGCCCAGTCACACCCAAACTGTAGGCGTTACACAGTGGATTCTGTGTGGAACTTGTGTTGAAATTCAAATTCAAATCCTCCAAACTATCCGCCGATGATAACTTTTGACTAGTGTTTCGTTCACCACCAAATTTTACACAATTGTTATTGTTATTATTGCTGCTGCTGTTGTTGTTGTTGTTGTTATTACTGTTGTTCAATGTGTGCTTTTGATTAATTGTTGTTGCATTCGTTGTGGGTCCGACAAATTCGAATTGACCCGCCCACATATCATAGGCTAAGTCAATGCTATCGGGCTGGCTGGCAGGTTGACTACTCATGATTTGTTTTTGTTAGACGATTTTTTGTAATAGTTTTTCTTTTTTACTTTTGACGTTGTTTTCTTTTTGTGTTTTACTGGCGTGGCACTGGGGCGTTGGATATTCACACTTGTTGTGTTGATGTTTATGTTATTTTTATCGTTGTGGAAGACAAGTTGTTTTGTTTTGTTTTTTACGATATTGTTTAGTTTTCAAAGGCACATTTCTAGATTCTTTTTTTACGATTCTTTAAGCACTTTTCTTTGCATTTTTATAGTTTTAATGTGCTGCATATAAAAACATAAAGATTTGATTCTAATTTAGAAATATATACATATTTTATTATCAGTTTATTATTTATGATCGATTATTTATATTAAATTTTTAAATATAAATCAATCTGTTTTTATTAAAGATAAACTTTTATTTCTTTTTGATTTTATATAATATAATTAATAGTTATTTATATAAATTATTGTATCTTTCAATTCCTTTCGAAATTTTTAATAATTTTATTTATTTTGTATTTATTATTATAAAGGTAAACGTAAATTTATATGTTTATATTTTATTATACTATATTTTACTTTATAGAGAACAATTCTTATAGAAAAAGCACACACAAAAAGTATTTCCCCAATGAGTTCACTCAACTCGATGAATAAACTGCATTTATAATACTTTTTGAATCTACATAAATGATATTCCACGTTTAGACAGAACCTAAAGAATGTTGTTGAGATGGTAATCAGATTCGAAACTAAACAAATTGAAAGGTAATACTGTTCCGGATTGCATGCAGTAGCCTCAGGGGGCCCACCCAGTGCACAATATGAAAGAAAGCAAAATACAGATCAAACAAAGGAAAAATGGCAAATGGTAAATGGCATTAAAGAATTTTTTTCTTCAATCTTTCAATATTTCATGCAGGAAATGAGCGCTCACAGACAAAACAAAAGCGCATAAGCTGCAAGTTCTTCCATTCTCTTCACAGCTCTTCTCTCTACTCTGTCACGCCTCTTTCTACACGACTGAGTTTGGAGAGTCTTCTGTGTTTAATTTCCGACTTGAATTGA
Source organism: Drosophila testacea (assembly GCA_035043265.1). Lineage (NCBI taxonomy): Eukaryota > Metazoa > Arthropoda > Insecta > Diptera > Drosophilidae > Drosophila > Drosophila testacea. The sequence goes on along the minus strand of JAWNND010000378.1, from coordinate 190,116 downwards.
TGAACTTCGTGCAGATAAAGAAGCAAAGTCTTTGCAGAGTCTATGCACTGCTTAGTGGAGCATAGAATGCTGCAATTCTTCACGTTGCATTGCATAACATCGTCTGTCTTCTTCTTCTTCTCTTTTCTTCCCCTCCTTTTGCAGCTGTTTTTTCAACATCCCCAGTTGATGTGATGTGTTTGCTGATGTTGATGATTCAATTCAAGAAATGGGAAAATGTGTCATGCATATGAGTCTTAAATTCTCTGATGCCGCCGCTGCTTAAATTGTTTATAATAAATTCGCATGATTCACAATAACAGCAAAAACTCTTTCGGCTAGAGAATCGCACAATTGTGCATGTCAAATGTTTTTAAGTGGCAGCCATAATAAATTTCAATTTATTTTCTCAGCTTAAGGAAAACAACAAAATTGAGGCATTTCTGCCTAAGCAAAACATAGCATGTTTAATAATAGAATTCACTACAAGGAGAGCAATGATGTAAAACAATCAAATCTTATGCTTTATAGTTCCCAAATGTTTCTATAGTAGTCATTCAGTTCAGTTAAGATCAGCTACCAGTTAAGACTTCCCTCTAACTCTTCATCTACTTCAAACAAAGTCAGGTGTTTTCCATCACAAATCAATAATAACTTGACCACAAATTTCATTGATTTATGGTACTTTTTTGTCAATGAACCATTACAGTAGCAACAACATAAATAACAACAACAACTTTCACCAGTTTTTTCACCAGTCTTCACAGCAACAACCACAACTTTGAAGTCTGTCGCATATTTCTTAGCCAACTTGTTTACCAACTTGTTGTCGCAGTTGTTAATGTTGTTGTAGTTTTTTAAACATTTCTCGAGAAAAGCGCATCAAATTAACTTGTGACCAAAACGAGGTATAGCCTTTGTTTTTCATCAGCAGCCGCTATTATGAACTGACCATTTACAATCAAACCTCATATCGGTGGCGTATGCGTGTTATTTCAATCAATGCGTTCGACTGCAGACACTTTTATGATGCTCTCGCATGCATATTGATTTGTGATCGCCACTTAATCTGTTACAGTTGCCTTTTGTTTTTCTTGAGGGCGCCTCACGATTTCAGACAATGGACATTAAGTTAATGACACACCAAACTGAATGCCAGCGCCCTCTAGTCGTGAAAATGAATTTGTGATTAAACAAAATCATAACACAGACAAAACTCTTAGCATAATAATGATGGGATTCATTCAAATTTTATTAAATTTTTATTATTGTTGCGTGTTGCATGTTGCGCCCTCACACACATAAGCCATAAACGATATTTGTGGGCAGTATTTGAATACAAAAAGCGAATAAGTTTATGTTTATAACTTTGAGAAATGGTTGTAGGTAGCATTCGTTGAGAGTAAGTACAAATAATGGAGAATAATCTTTGGAGAAAAACAATCGATAGAATCAAAAATACCATTTTAAAAAAGATAGTTATGAAGAGTAACTATTGAGGGAATCTATGCAAAGTAACATATCAAGGTAGAATAAGAATGGAATCGAAAGAATATACAAAGGGTATCTAATAGATACTATCTATGCACAAAATCTGGGTAAAGTATCGATAAGAATATTAAGTATCTATAAAGTGTATATAAAGATATTTAGCTATGGATACTTAAAGGTAAATAGCTATAAAGTGTATATAAAGATATTTAGCTATGGATACTTAAAGGTAAATAGCTTTGCTTATTGCCGATGAGAAGCAAGTAAAGAGATAATTAATATTATAAGTATAATGCGGAATATTTAAAAACACCTTCTAAAGGATTAAAATCTATAAATATCTAACAATGATTTCTAATCTACTTCCTTAAAACTTGAAAGTTTCTTATATTTCTAACAAATTACGGACGCTTGAGTACAGATAGTTCAGCGATTGCCGCTGCGAATGTCTAATTCAATAATTCAATTCGCCCCTTAACAACCTCAATAGAGTTCACACTGTCATAATCTACTTGTTCTACTTTCAAACACCGCCAAACAGTTCCAGGAAAAAGCAATTTAACCGCATTAAAACCCTAACAAGTTCATCCATTTTACAAAAGCCACATTTGAGCCAGTTTCCAAGCACATTGTCTGGCTGCAAAACACATTTTAGCCATGTCCATTTTGCAAACACCCACTCACTGAGGCCCTTTCAGAACATGGCTAACACACAAGACAAGGCAACAACTAACCTCGTTTCTCAACATGGTGTCTGTCAGGGAGACAGAGAGACAGACAGACAGACAGACAGACAAACAGCTGTTTGCTGTCACAATGATCTCTCACCTTGCCTCTTTGCATAATTTCTCAATGCAATTGCAGTGCACACCAAACAAAAAAGAATATGTAAGAAAAAAAGAAGCAAACTGAGAAGTAGAAGGGGAAAAAATAATAGAATAGCTAACTAAATTGTTTAGTAATCTAAAGAATAGTCAGCATTTGCTAAAGTTAACATCAAGTTCCTCTTTCATCTACATCATTATATAAGCATCAAGGGAAGAGTCAACAGAGCGTTAAATGATTCTCTAGCAACTCTTAAAAGACAATTACAATCTCATTCAAGGAATGCTATGTTTTTTTTTCAGTGTAATGAAAGCAGTTGGTCTTTATTATTTTGCATGTCCAGATTGTTGAGCTGTTCCTTCCCCTTTTATCTATCTACAAGGGGGCCTTCTTCTGTTGTTCCAACTAGTTTCTAATTACGCTAAATTCAATGCTCTGCTGATTTTCAACCATAGAAATAACATTGTTCGGTCTGTTAGCACACACACACACACACTCTGACACACACACAGTTATACAGTTTGCCAGCTTATCAGTTGTCGACTTTATAGGTAAAGCGCCCTTGGCACATCTAAGGTCAATTTTAGACGGGGCAAAGGAACGAAAGTCGAAGGGGAGTGATTGATAATGCTTTGGAAATTTGGTTTACTAGAATGCCATACGTCGATTAGAAGCTATATGTGCTCTATAAGGTTAATTTTAGCTAGGAAAAGTTGGAAACATGAAAAAGATGATGGATTACTGAAAAGTAAATATTAAATGAGCCCAAAATATTTAAACAAACTAGAGTTTAATAATGAGGTGGAATAAGATGAGAAAAATTACTAAAGAAATAACTCAAATAAACTAGAAAAAAAATATGATTAAACTAAGAAGATGATGGATTATTGAAGAGTAAATAATGTAAGAAATATTTAAGTAAACTCAATTTTAAGAAGAGCTTAAACTTAATTTGGTTGAACTTAAGTAATTCCATATGAGAACTAGTTTACAAGAACCACAAGTATGGAGTAATAATTACAAAGCTGGATTCCTAAATGTTTAATTAAATTAAAAAACTAACATCTAACTCTAAGAGGTTTGAATACGAAATAATGTATTATAAGCCATAATTAAAAAAAACTATTCCAAGAAAACCAACAATTGTTAAACATAACTTATTAAAGTATTATTTGAGAGCTCAACAATTAAAACCATGAAAATCGTACAAGTTAACACACAAAATAACATCAAGGGAAAGGCCAGCGTTTAATTAACTCGCCTAAATAAACTTTCTTTAGGCAGTTTTGTATAATTTTTTTGTAAATTTATTTCAACAATTTGCTCCTCATCTTCAGTCAATAAACAACAACAGTAGCCAGAGAGGAAAAAGATGGAAATATCATTAGCTTTTCAAAGTGATTTCACAGCACATTTACATACAATTGCCTTTATACACAGTTATTGTTGTTGTTGTTACTTTGTAGGGGAACTCGACTTTCTGATAAACATAATAGAAGAAAAGAGAAGTGAAGGGGGTCTGGTTGTTGGTGCTGGTGGGGGTTGCTTCATAAATAAGCAACTCATTAAATGCAAATTTTCCCTTACAACAACATATTTTGTGTGCCGAACAAAAGAGCTTGGCATATTTTTAAATCAATTTTCTTTTGGGAATTTCTTAATTTTATTTTTCTTATTATTATGGAATTTTAATTTGCATGTCAAGTAGACTCAAATTGCAAAACGCAAAAACTGAATTTTTTTCAAATTTCATATCAATCACAAAGATTAAAGTTTCGTATTTATTGGATATTCTAGAGTATTTTCGTGCTTTTAAGGCAAAACGCGCTCTTTGTTCATTCAATTTGGCCAACTTTGATAAATATTTGCGTAAATAATTATCTATTTATTATTGTATTACGATTGTACGCCAAAAATACCAAAAATAAATAAACAAAACCAACCCGAGAAGTCTCTCTTATTCGACTCAAACACGCGAAACGCGAAAGGCGAACTGACTGCCAATTTCAGGGGCATTTTATAAAGTAAACTATATAGCAAATGCCAACTGAGAGAGCCAGAGATAAAGGCAAAGAGACAGTAAGAGGGAGAAAGAGACACTCTCACCCCTGGCAGATCTTAAAAATAGTCAAATAAAACAACAATGAAATCAGCGTCGATCTCTTGAAAGCCCAAAAGATGGGAAGATGGGATGATGAGATGAGAGAGCTGGGATGGAGAACTTGGGGAACTATGGAACTGGCCTTTCAATCAACAATTTGCCATATGTGCGCCATCAAAGTACATATATGCGTATGTATGTGCGTACTCTCTCCACATATGGTACAATATTTAACGAGGGGAGATCAATGAGTAAAATTACAAAATATTTGTTGAGAGAACTGTTAAAACTTGAAAATTATTGAATAAAACAAGTTAATAGTTCTTTAAGTTAATAAAATGGGTCTACAGTACTTGAGTGTAAGAGATGTATTTTATTGTATAAAAGATACAACTATGTGATTACTAATTTTTCTAAAAATAAAAAAATTCTAATAATTTTTGGCAGTTAATTTTTGCAATCCAAGAGCTCGAAAAATGAAACCATCAAAGTTCTGTGATAGTTAGATGATATGGTTTGAAGGCTTTAGAAACCAGCTTAAGACCAAAATCTGTAGATATTTCTGTGGTATTCTTGAATATCTTTCTGTTAACTTCTACAAATGCTGAGTTTACAGATATATTTTTATCTTTGTTTGTTTGGTATATATTTTTGTACTTTTAAAACTGCCCTCTCTTTACTCACTCTCGCATAATTATGAGGAATTTTATACCCTCAAAATTGCTTCCCCACTAACAAAAGCGCAAGTGAATAAGCGCGGACACGAACCTTGTGAATAGTATTTGGGAGCGGGAAAGACACGCATACGGGTTCAACGATGGACACGCGTCGTCATCAGAGTATGAAAAGCCTCTTCTGCCTCCCTTCCCGATCTTCGCCTGCAACATGTGTGTGCGTGTCATTGTGTTGATGTCATACCCAGAAGATGGAGGAGATTTCCCTCCGAGAAACCTTTCCCGATTGGCTTCTGGTTCCGGTTATTCCTCACCCCGGTCATTGTGCCGTTATAATGCTGACTACTAATTGACTGCCTAATGAAAATTTCTAGCAAAATTAACGGCATGGAAAATGCTGAAGTATACAGCTCAGAAAAATGGAAAACGGGAAAACTATTCGAAGTGAACTTGAAATTGTGCGTGATTCGTGTAAAAGTTCTTAATTTATTTGGTATTTTTTTATAGTTTCCCCTCCCCCTACAGTTTTCAAAATGAAAAAGGGGCTTGTTAATGCTAGATACTTCCGCTTCTTGTGGCTTATTGAGTAAAGTACCGTTATGGATTGTAATCTTAAGATACTTAATGAAAAGGTTGTAGAGAAGATAAAATCCGACTGTTTTTATATTTTTTATGGAAGAATTTAGTGAAAATTCTTTAAATTTTGTTGATAGCTAGTTGCTTATTATAAAATTATTATATGTTATTTTGGTATTTATTTAGTTTAACAAGTATAAGTTGAATCACTTTTGAAACTTGATTTCTTTCAACAGCTATAACAGCCCTTTTCTTATTCAACCACAAACTTCAATTTAAGATCAATCACGCTTTTGATACTCCAGTGTTGTTTTCGATTAGCCGGCTGAGTGATCATAAGCTATAGACCGATAGATCGGGCCAAGACACGTAAGGCTTTTACAACAGACGCCGCAATTAACGTCGTTTTGTGGCCGTCTCAATTTTCATATTAAATAATCGTTTAATGAGCCGCACACACACTTACACTCACTCACACGAAGCACCTGACATAACTGATAAGCGATCGATTTGAATTTTCGATAAAAGCAAATCGATATATCATAGTATGGTTACCCGTATGAAGCCAAATTGAATTTACACTTGGCACATTTTCCTTTTTTCACGAAAATTTATTGCAAATTATTTAGCACCCACCACAAAGAGGGAAAAACAGCAACAACGTTGGACGCTGATGCAGCTGCAGTTGGCGTCTTTTTCATTTTCCGCACAAATACAAAAACAATAACAACCAAACTGAGCAAACGTGCTCAGTCAAACGGAGAGAACGAGACCGAGCAAGCGACACCGAAAGAGAGTGAGAGAGAGAGCAAGAGAGAGCGCGGTACTCCCCCAGCCAAAACGGCCGTCTATTTCTTTTTTCCCGTTGTTATCGCTTTGTCCGTTGTGCACGCGGCAAGAGTTAAATGCAATCTGAGCGCAGAGCGAGCGAGCGAACAAAACCATAGCATAGTACATTGGCGTCGACGCCAGCAGCGACGCTGGGGCTCAGAGGCGGCACAAGCAAGCAGTGTTGCCTATTCAGTGCTGGCCACTTTTGAGAAGCGAAAATAAAGCTGTTTTTAGTGGGTTAAAGGTCGAGAAAAAGCAAAATTTTCAATCAACAAATTTCGGGTAGTAGCTGATGTTTTTCCATGCTTACTAAACAGTATTTTTTTAAATTTCAATAATATCCAATCTTAACGTTTATCAAACCAATTGGTTTGATATTATTCAGGAGTGTTCCACAAAGCTCTAGCAACCCAATAGCAACTGAAAAGCTATTTTTGGTGTCCTCAAACAAGCAACCAGTGCTTTCAAAAGTGAAAAAAATCATTCAAACCTGTAAATGCTTTATATTTGTTGTGGGTATATATTAAGTTCCTGAAGTCCTCCCACAGCCATGAAATTTACCGGAGCTCCAAGTATTTATTTAAAATCCTACGAAAGCATTCTAATATAAAATTTAATCAAATTATCAGGAGTTACCTATATGAAGTCTACTTGAAAATTGTATATAAACAAGCTTAGCATAGAGAAAACTTTTAAAAGTAATTTCTCAATCCAAAAATTTAAAGGCGTATTAATGTAGCTTCAAATTCCAACGACTGGCTATGTATGTCTAAATTTTTCTAATATTTTATCTGATGGGAAAATAGCTAAATTGCCAACACTGGGCACAAGCCAAGTTATTGGGTGCTGTCGCAGTCACAGTCGCAATCTCTTTGTTGTTGTACCATGTACTACAAGTAGTTGTAAGTATGTAAGCAGCCGAAAATGCGACTAATGCGACTTAGCAATGGAAATTTGTAGTGAAAATTCAATGTGGAAAAGTGTAGCAAACGTATAACAAAAGGTTGAGGAATGTGGATAAGCCCAAGAACAAAGAGTTTATCGAATTAATGGGTTCATTACATGCTTGTTACGGTAAGAACCACTAACTAGCTAAACTAGATCGTTTGAACAATTGAACTAGCTCATTGTATAACAAATACACATAAAGAATAGCTCATAGACTTTGTTTGGTCTGCGCTACTTAAGGAACCGGTTACTAAGCACCCTCGACTCGACCCTTAAACAATTCTTAGAGTGTCGTCATGGCAACAAACCAAACAAACTAACTAAATTTGTATACAAACTGAACCACAAAAACCAAAACAAACTCGATAAAAATATGTACATAAACCGCACATGCAAATTACAATTGCAGCTGCCTCTCGCTGACTATTTATATATATCTATATAAATCGGAAAGGTCTCTCGGATCAGGGAAAATGTTTATTATACGATGTACATAATTAAATGCCAAATGTTTGACTAATCAAATGCAAATAACTGAAAAACAAATAAGAAATTAACAACAATTTCACAAGATTGTCAAGTATCATAAATCTGCATGAGTTTACAGAGTTTATTTAGTATATGTTTGTGAGTACGTATGTGTGTCAGAGTGTGTAAATAGATCGTTAATAAGCAAATGCTAAAAGTGGCTAAAAGAGTTCCGAACAAGTTCTTGACTTTGTGGGTTAATATTGAACTGCTTCATTTGCACAAAATTGATCTTTCCAATTAGATTGGCAATTTCCATTCGATAAAATAGGTGTAATAAAATTCTGATAAGATTAGATCAAGTCAATGTTCAAAAGACTTGAAAGAGAAAGATTAAGTAAACCAGCTTCACCTCTCCCTTTCTCTTCTGATTACTTCCTTTAAACGTAAATGTTAAAGGTACAGAGTGATTTCATTCGCACGTAGGCCGTAAATGTTAACTCTCTGTCTCATTATTTATAATAAATAATTGTACAACAAAAACAACACCAAAGTTGGCAATTTTCGGTGCGGCAAGTGCGCGAACTAGTTGACTATCAATGTAACGCCCGTTTGCCTTGTACAACCTTGCAAAGAAAAAAATCAAAATAAAGAAAAACAAGCTATTAAAAGTAAAGAAAGTTGGCTCGGAAATACCCTAAATAAAGATTTTATACCTCTGCTGTATTATTTAGAAACTCAGGAGATACTTTAAATACAGTTGTCCAAACAGAAGAGATCCGAGATAAAATCAATTCAAAAAGTGCCAAAAAATTACTTATAATGATTGTCAACAATTTATCCTAAAAATATTCCTGACACATTAAAAAGAGTTTACCTTAATTTTAAATGGATAATTATTCTTATTAATTCAAGGGTACATCGATAACTTTAAACAAGTTACACCCCCATTGACTTTTTTACGGGGTATAAAAAGCGACTTAAATCCACTACAAGTACAAGTCACAGTCCAAATATGACGTAATAGACCAATGGACGGACGGACGGACAAATCAACAGCAGGCGTAGGATTTGAGCTGTTGCTATTGCTGTTTATGTTGCTGTTTTTGTTGTTGTTGTTGTTTTTGCCACGCCCTCACTTACATTGACGCCTTGTGTGGGAAACCAACATAAACATTTTATGGCCAATTCTTTTTGCGATGTTTTGGCTCAGATAGGCAAACAGTTCTTTTGGGCCCGTAAGCTTGCAGGTGTTGAACTCATTGTCTGGCACTTACTTACCCAGCAGCAAAGTTAGATAATAAACTTGCGGTATACGTACGTACTATATATAAACAGTTACATATGTATTTGATTGTCTGTCATTGTTGCTTACCTGAAAGCAAAAGCAGGAAAAATTGCAGATTATTATTTGATAAATCATAAAGAAATGTCGAGAATACGGTTTGTTGAGGGCATAAAAAGGAGAGTTGTGTTTGGAGAAATGTAAGTAGAGGAGCAGCAAATAGTTAAGTTTATAAGGAAAAAGAGTATAAGTACAAAGCATAGATTAGTTAATAATAAATATAAAATATATAGCCCAACTATTCTGATATATAACTGGAGTACACCAAGAGTAATTGGTAACCAAAAAAACTTGAGCTACAGATATTAAGTCATTAACATAATTGAGAATTTAAAAGAGGATGCTTTATAGATAAAATATCTATAATTAAACTAGATATACACATCCTTAACTGAGTTGAATAAACAAAAATAGATATTTTAAACCAATTACTTAGTTCATTTCATATCAGGCTTATTCATTTATAAGAGACGGGAGATTGGGATTTCTGAGGAATAAAGAGCGGAAAATCAAAAGGCTAAACCGTAGTTGGTAAATCCTATTCAACGAGATTTTCGGCTAAGACTTCTTAAGTTTCTTTTATATCCTCTTTCCCGCATTTACTGTAAAACCAAAGTTTGATAGATTATAGGGCACATTTGCATTAATTATAATAATTGCAACATTTTATGCCACAATTTGTTGCGATCCACGTCGCGTGGGATGTGTTTCTCAGAGTTTCAGTTTTTTTGTAATAGTTTTCTGGGTCAACGTAACATTTGGGTTAAAAATCGATTTTCGTTTATGATTTTTACTGTTTCGGTTTCAGTTTTTTTGTTGTGTCTATTTGCCGTCTTCCATCCATTTGTCTTTTTTCCACTTTTACCTTATGCTTCTTCATGTTGTATGTGGACTGTGGACTGTGAACTATGGACTGTGTAGGCAGGTGCCAGAAAATTGTTTAATCGATATGATGGAAGAGCAAGCAATTTGTTGTTGTCCTTTTAAACCTATTGTTAATGGATCGATCTATATTATACCTTTTTTGGGAGATTAACGTGAGGCATGGGAAATCTTGGAATGAAATTTAGCAATTGCATATAGAGAAGATAGAACTACTTAAATACAAACACAGCTTCAAAAGAAGGTTTTCCATTTGAAACCGGAACATTTTTCCATCAAGTTGGAGAAGTTTTAATAAAGTACTTTCTTTAGCTATCTCAGAGTTCCCATAAACCATTTCAAAAGCCATAAACTTTTCACACTTTTCACCTTGGCCCAGTGCCCAGTAGGGAAACGTGATCAAAGGTTTTACCTTTTAGTTTTTGGGCTTTTCCAATCTTTTCCGTATACGTGATATTTTCTACACTTCTGGCTAATTGTCAATGCTCTGTTTGGCTTTGTCGCTTCCAAAGTGAAAAGCATAAAGGGAAAAAGCATATAAAGAAAATATAGAAAGAACCTAAACAAGGTGTGTTAAGCCATTTGGATGCGTTTAATTAGCTAAGGTCAGCTGAGTTTGTTTGGGGTTTGGCTTAAAACAGTCGAGGAAGAAACTAAAAAATTTACTTTATAGTGCATTCAATTGCATAAGATCCCAATCATCCCCGAGAGCTCTCTGTCTGAAGTACATATCTGCCAGATCGGCTCCCACAACTCTTCCCAGACACGTCGCAAGATTTCAATCTGTGTCACACTTAACTCTGTGTGTGTGTGTGTGTGTTGTGAGTGTGTGTGTGTGGGGAGACGCACTTATGCAATTATAACTGTAGGCATTCGAGTATGTTAAACCGACAAAAGACAATGGCAATTGCAATTTGTTCAATTGTCAGAGATCTTTCGGCATTTACTTAAGTGGAGTATCTCTCTTGCAACAAGATGACGACACATCTTTGCCTCAAGTTGCAACACGCAAAATACCAATTTTTTTACAAGATACGGAAAATGCTTTACGTTAAGCTGAACAAACCCATAGAAAGTTGAGACATGTTTAAGTTAGAAACTTAAGCGGATTCTGAATCAATAGTTTTTAAATTTAATACACTTATTTTGTTGATAATTATACTCAGTTGAAAATATCTTACTCAGAGAAGAAAAAGTAAGGGAATAATGATATACTAGCTGCTCTGTTATTGCTGTGACTTGTGTCTAAGCTAGACAAGTGCAAGGTGCATAGTGTAATTACAATTTGAAGATCTCTAGACCTAGTTCTGATTCTCTCATAAAAGAGACTTTCCCATTTCTTCACAATTAAATGCAACTAGTTTTCCCTCACTTCATTTGTGTGTCGCATTTCCTTATCAATTAATAGCTTTTGCTTCAGTATCTTTTTGCTCATTTTGTATGCAACGCCAACGTTTCACACAACAATCAACGACGCCCTTCAATTGCCGTATATTTCGCATTGCAAATGATCTGACTATGCCGCTTGCTACTTGCCGCTTGCCACTCTCCACTTGCCACCTTCCTTTTGCAACAGCTCCTGAGTGCCAGGCATTTCCGTTTCCCGCTTGGCCTGTTGCATAAAAGAACAATCAAAGGTCTTTAAATGATTCGTACGTGATATTTGTGCATAAAATTTTTTTGCCATTTTCTGTTTTCTGTTTTGCGGGTTTTTTATTTTTCCTGCGTTTGGAATTTTCCTCACATCAGTTGCGAGCACCTTTCATTTTCCATTCACCGCAGCTCTTAAATGATTATTATTGTTGTTGCTGTTGTTGTTGCACTTACTCCTTTTATTTTCTTTTTGGAAAATATACAAATAATTACGTGCAACAGCAGTTGGCGACAGGCATAAAACCCATTAACAATTTACACCTGTCGCTTAAAACCAACTCCAAAATTTACATAACAACAAGAACTCCTTTTGTGTCCCATTTGAATTCTCTTGACAATTGTGAATTCCAACCGGATGTATTTCCTCTCCTCATTTGTTTGGTCAAGGAAAAATTGGTAGTTAAGTCGAAACAGCGAAAAATTAAGTTGTTTAATTATTGAAAGTTTTGAAACAAATTTGTTGTACTTTCATTTCGAATGTTCAAGACTCTTAAACGAAATGAGCCTGTTAGTAACAGTTTTATGTCATGGAAACTCTAACAAAGGTAATTAACAATTACAGTTATCGCTTAACAGTTGGCTCTATATAAGGCCATCATTAAAGCTTAAGAATTGCTCAAAAAAAGTGATTAAATTTATACATATCCAATTCAAACATTAAAAAAAATAAATACATAACTTGAAAATAAAAATAAGTTTGGATTTGCTCATAAATTTGATCAATTGAGTGTCGTTTAATGATTGGCCATCAATTGATAATCAGTTCCGGAAAAGAAAAAACCACTGCAATCATTAATGTAGTTAAGTGAAAAGGTTGTAACAAAAAAATTTACATTACCAACATTATTCACGACCTCATTGGCCAGCGGGCTAACTAATTGGCAAGTCGAGTCTTAACTTCATTTCACAAACTGTCCAAATGCAATTCGAGTCAATTTCAATGACCTTGGGGCGTCGTTGCACTCACTCTGAATTTTTCCTAGCGTTTGTCCAATTTTCTTGCCTGCATTTTTATACAATAATGCAGGGAAAGGGGGTGAAGAAGGGAAGGGGGAGAGCAACCCACACCAAATAAGAGTTTCACCTGCCTGGCACATAGCCACGAATTGTGCAGCTAAAACAATCAAAGACGAGAGGGAAAACATGTTTGCGATTTTGTGGCGGGCGAATTCAAGTGAAAATTCACTTTTCCAGCCACGTTAACTGGGAAAAAAACACAAAACAAAAAAACAAACGAAACTTGACGCGACGTTGACTGAATTGGAATTTGGCATTAATGAGTGACCAAATTAACTGCCAAATCGGTAGCTATATGTGTCTACAAGCTGTCAACGGTTTTGTCATCGTTGGTCAAGTGCAAGTTTTGCGTATCATCGACAATTTCGTTATCGATCAACACTCGATTTCAAAGAGACATTGAAATCGTTCGCATTTCCTTCCTCCGCCCTTCCCCTTACGTTGTGCCACATCATGCAATAGTAAGAGATTTGTGACGTTGCAGATTTTGGATCATGTTCGTGGTACGGATTTAACTTTTTTTTCACAGTTTCTGCCAGCAAAATTACAAAAGCTGAGGGAAGTTCCCAACGGGAGAGCAAAGAAAATAGAGAAAAAGAGAGAGAGCTCCTACTGTAAATCTGTCAGTGTTGAGCCTAATTAGATAATTTTGTAATGCATTAGTCATTTCATTGACATTGAAAAGCTTTCACTAGCATTGCAAAAAGATTGTGGCAATGTAAATAATGAAGTATCAGCACCATTAAAAATAATAGTGATGAAATACTATGATCGAAATACTAGAAATAACATTTAATTTGAATTGAAAACATTAAAATCACCAAAATTATAAATTATAAATTAGCAATGCTAATAAAATTAATTATCATACATTGCTAATAATTATATGCTACTCCTTTCCAACTGTTTCTACAAATTTAATTCAAATTTCAAATAAAACTTACCCGATAATCATAATCATGGCGATTCTCCAAGCTAATGTCGCTGTACATGTCTTCAGTTGTATCACAGTTGGAACTACGGCCGGAGGAGTTAAAGCTCGATGATCTGTAGAGTTGGCTGTAAATTGAAATAAATTATAATTTTAATCAAAATGTATTCTAACAATCACTTGTATTTATTTCACTTAGTTTGCATCTATTGTGGACAGTCTTGACTATTAAGCTTTTTCAAAATCCAATTGCGGGAAAGTTACGAAAACATCAATCGGCAGCGGCAATTCTGGATTTTTTGAAAATGTTTTTCTAATTTTCCGCATTTGTTTACAAAAATTTGACTGGCGCGTCGTAGTTCCCAATGTGGCCAGACGCGGCGCTAACAAAACTTAAGCACACTCGATAGTAGCATTAAATAAAATTAAATTTTTAGCCAAGAAAAAATTTTTTTAACCAAATAAGATAATTTAAAATTAGATAAAATTAATCCGCTTCTTTTAAAATATGCCTCGATATTCTAACTCCACTGGGGGCCGCTCATAGCTTTCTGCAAAGCCTGCGCTTTTAAGGAAAAACTAAGAAAAATCCACAGAAAATTCGTGCAAAGTTTCAATCAAATTGGTGCGCGGCAACGTTTTTGAGTGGAAAAACTTTTCGGGGTCATTTTTCATACATTTCAGCTTTTTTCTGTCATTCTTACATATTTGAATTTGTTGAGGTTTATGTATGTGCTAAGCTTTTAAGTTCCATAGCACAGACACAATCCACGGGTAGTCAGTCTCAAACTGTCAAATTCAATGCTTACCTAACTGTGTTTAGCCAAGACACTGATAAATGAAACTCGCACTGTGGCTGCCAAACTGTGACTGTAAAACTGTTACTGCTAATTCAATTCATTTGAATAGCTTTCAAGCTTGCTCAACAATGATTTAACTAATAATATTAATATATAACTCTTCAAAACTTACCTGGCTAAGGCATTGGAACTTATCTGCCTGCGGCCGGAACTGTAAAAAATGTGAGAAAAATAAGAATATGTGTAAGTAGTAGTGGGTAATTTGGATAAATTAAAATTAATCTTAAATGATTCTTAAGATGAAAGGCGTTTTTAATAATAATATAAAATGATTCCTTTTTAAGGATTATTTTTTAGCTTAATTGTAAATGATTCTTAAGATACCAAATGTTCTCTTCTTCTTTGACTGCCCTTCACGTCGAAGCCACAGCAAAGAAATTTCTACAAAATTGATTGGGCATTAAAGCAAATGCAAATAAACTATCTGACATTGAATAAAAAGCAAAAGGCAACAACAAATAAAAGACACGTGATGAATAAATAAAGAAAATCAACAACTAAAAGGATAAACAATAGCCACCCACAAAGTCAAAGAGAAACAGGTAAAACCAACAAAACAATAGAAAGAAAATGCAGCCAAGAAATTGTAACAACAACAATATAATTGAGACGAAAATAACTAAAATTAAGTTGTAAAAGTGAGAAAATACATGGAAAATGTGTAAAGTAGGGATGACAACGATATTATATCGGTACAGAAATACGATGTTTAAGTCAAAATAAATATTTAATGCAATATATATTATGTCTAATATCTATTTTATTTGATTTTCTTCATCTTTATTTTTATTTTTCTTAATTTATTTTTTATTTACCTATTAATGTGTATATTATCTGATTCTGATTTATATAGTTATTTAATTAAATTTGCTATTTGAGTTCAATTAAAATTGGTTTTCTAAATGTCTTGTATATTTGTTTAGTCGAACACATTTCAGAACATGTTTCAGCTTACAAATAAAGAATATGAGAATATAAAAAATATGTATTTTTATTTTAAACAAAAATTTAAATTTCTTATTTTTGCCTCAATTATTCCAATAAAAAATAATTCTAATTAATAATTAAGTCAACATTATATTTTAGAGTAGAATTTAATATGATATGGCGATAATATTACGCTATGATAGTTCGATAAGCATTTTTTTTCAATATAAATATCGACACTTTCTTGCCGATATCCATCTCTAGTGTAAAGTGCATTTAGAGAAAATGTGTCAAACATGAAAATATGGAAGCATTTTAAATTCTCAGGTGTTTGTTTTAAATAACAAAAATTCAAATAGATAATATGATAGTGAAACTTTAGACCACGCCGAGTGCCTCCCAAACTGTATATTTCCTAAAAAAAAATTGTTTTTTTTTTGTTTTACCTGCTGCGGTTAATTAAAACAGAGAACATATGGAAAATTCATGGAAAATATTCAATTTTCCGCCTGTGCATTTGTGTAGATAAGCAAACCGCAACCGGCAAAATCAGTTTTTGCACTCTAATTGAACTAGAAAATTAACACAAAAATGTTTGCCAAAATAAGAGAAACAACCACAAACTAAAATAAAATATATGCACGAATATCTCTCTTTTAATAGGAGGCTGTAGCTTAGCCTTAGATACAGTCCCCCACTCCCCTCTACACTCTAAAAGTGAACTCATTAACCCACTTTGTTGTTGTTGCGCTAGAAATCTAACTTAAAAAAAAACTGTCTCATCTGGTTTATGACTTATTTTTAGCAAGACCATAAAATGTACAAGACCAGCAAATACTAACAACAACAGCAACAGCAGCAACAACAACAGCAACAATAGCAACAACAACAACCATAAAGACCAATGCAAATTAGCAAGGTTTTGCCTAGTTAGAAAAACAACAAAAAGTATACTAACAACTACAATTAAACAGATGAAAAAGATTACATAAAAATTCACAAAATGCGTCAACATAATACGAATTTATAAAGTGTAAAATTAAGGAGAGATAAAAAAAATTTTGAAAAAAGCCTATAATGCAGCAAAATGAGTATTTAAATTATAATATTTTGTATAATAAGTGGTAATACAAAGTGGAATAAATAATAATGCAAACAAAACAAATACATTTATAGTTTATGAAAGATAAAATAAATATTTACTAATAAATTCATTAAATAAATATATGTAATAGTAGAAATGTATAAGATTATTAAGTAGTGCGTAAATAAATAAAAAATAATATAAATAATACCATAAATAATAAGAAATGGTTACAAATAAAATAAGTAATAAATAGCAAAATTAATAAATAAAAACTAGCATAATGAGCAAAAAAAAAAAAGAAAAAAAGTAGTATTATTTTTGCTGTTTGCTTCAAAATTGGCAACTGCGCATATTTGTCCGAAGTGTTGGAGCTAAAAACAATTTTAATATGCCACACGAAGTTGCGCAATTTGTGCAACAATTTTCAGCATAATCAACGGAAAAACTAGTGGCGGAAATGTCCAAATTCCAGCTGCGTGGAAAATGATATACCCTTACAAAGTGTACAACAATTTCCAGGGAAAATCAGTTTTTGTACACATAATAATATTAATACTAAATAATAATATAGCTTTAAAGTGTGCTTGTATAAAATTGTGTTGCATTTGGACTGTTGATTCGGCTAAGCCTCATTTGGCTTAGGTAGGGTATAAAGACAACTGCAAATCGTCATCGAAAATGGGAAAAATACTTTTGAGCTTTGCGGTTGGCTTTGAGTTTTGCTTTTGGTTTCGTTCAGCGGTTGGCATTTTATTGATGTAAATTGAAATTGGCATTAAATCGCAGCGAAATGTGGCAGACGGCAGGTGGAAATCAAAGTGCTCTACGGAATTAGAATGTGATGTGGCACGACTTCAACAAGACATGCAACAAATCAATGAGCTGGCCTGCCACAAAAAAACATAAAAAAAACATGCTACAACCCCACCGAAATAAACTTAACAAACTTTTGTTGTTCAACAACTTTTCAATGCGTTAAAATTTTGATATGAAAACAAAATTTCGTACATTAAAATTAAACAACGAGTCGCACAAAAACTGACAGTTAATTATAAAAACGATCAAGGTAATGACGTGTAATCAACAGAACAACAACAATAACAACAACAACAAATAGCAATAAAAACAAAGCTTAAAAAACTGTTTAAACAAATTATGATTGAGGTCGCATTTGGTCTGCTGTTATTTTTTTCTCACTCGCAATCGATTGAAATTGTTGCCAGCATTTGAACAGCTGTGGCACCTACATTCATACATACAGCGAGATATAGGTGACCTTCGATTAAAATAATATTATATTCGGGTTCTGCTCACTTTTAGAAACGCTATCAAACATATGTACACTTCAATTGCAGTTAATTAGCCGGCCGGAAGTTGCGGCTACCGAGTTTTTGTTTTTTTGATATTCTGCAATTAAATATGATATTACTTTATTCCCTCCCTTATTCTCTCTCTTCTCTCTGTGTTCGTTTTGTCACATGTGTTTTAAGAATGTCTACCAGAGTATATCAAATACCCTAACTTCAATGTACTGCAATTAAATAAACAATAAACCATCTACAGTTCTGGTTTTCTCTCTCTATCTATCATAGATCTCCCTTTTAATATCCCTTTTTTCCTGAGAAGAAGAAGTACTTCTATAAAGACCATTCTGTATGCATGTCGGCAATTAGATACCCTGCTATTCGTAGTCTGCCCAATCTCTTGTTCTCTTTTCTTCATATTTCCCCTCTATTCGATTAGATACTCAGATGGAAGTCAATGTGCATAATTTAAATAAAGTGTTTTATGAGGATTAATTGAAAAGAAATAAAAAAAATTGCCAAGAAGTTTCCTCACTTTACAAGTTTATCCACCTGTAAACACTTTAAAACCTCTTCTTGTAGAGCATTCAACCTAAACACAACCCTTGCAAGGAGTTCACAGTTTTGCAGTCATTAACCGGTACAGGCAACACACCTGTTGAATGTACTACATGTGTCCCTCGCTTACTTCTCGCTCCCTAAAAGCTGTGAGGTGCACGCTTATTACTGACTGCTCCCTTTCCCTCCTCTACCCCTTAACTACCGCTCATTGCGTTCCGCTTGGTTTGCAGGTGAGAATTTTGTTTTGTTTAGCAAAGGGTACTAAAATATATGAAAGGTTTCAAAAGGTGAGGCGAGGGGGAGGTTCATGTGAATAAAATTTCATTACAGTTTTTATATAAGTTTTATATTCTTTGTTCACTCAATGACATAACTAGAAAGTACCTATAAAAGCGAGTTCGTTGCTCTGACTTAGGGGAGGGGGAGCTGTACTGTTCTAAACTTTATAGAAATTAAAAAAAGCTTTTCATCAATAGATCAAGTTGAGGTCTTTGATGTCAAATTTTCGAAGAGAATAAAAAAAGTCTGTAGAAAATCTTTCTTATTACGAAAACTAGATGCTATCTCCCAAAATTTACAAAGTTATTATTTAGAAAATAGATTAATTATATAGCTGTTGACTTATTTGAGTGTTAAAGAAATATTTATTTTATTGCGAATATTTATTAAATTGATAAGTAAACAAAGATCGAACTTATTTGGACTTTTTGGAATCCTTACTCTTTAATAATAATTAATTAATTAATTCTTTAATATTTTCTATTCCTCGACAAAGGTTAAGCTAAGCTTAATTCAATTTTGAAGTCATCTATTCCTTTTTTGATTATAAATGGATGGAGCTGTTCCTTAATTTTGAGGTTTCTAAATAATTTCTAACATATCTAGAGTTTCCCAACTGTTTTACAATTGCATGCACAAAAATTCACCCCAACTGTAATTTCTTGCAATTGTTTCACATTCCCTCACCTAGGCAAATGTAATCTCCATTAAAAGTGACTTTCATAGTTGAAATTTGGAATGCAGGGAAATGACACAAGAAACGTTATAAAGTGAGAGGGTCTCCAAATAAGTAGTACGGTATAATGTACATTAAATATGCCATAATACCATTAAAATAGTCAAGTTTCCCAGGCCACTTAATGAGCTGGTTTCAAACCACTTTGAGCAGTCTTGAAAGGTATCTTTAGAGTGACCATCCTTTGGTAATCGGAATACAACGGGTAATACTTCAAAAAAGTAACAGTTAACTCTGTACTTGAAGCATTGAGGCGTTTCAATTGAAACAACTTTGCACCTTTATAAAGTACAAACAAACATTCGAAAGACGGCAAATTGCAAATATTATTTGAGTAAATGTGGGTCAATTTATAGACTTCAGACGATTTAGCATTGGGCCCCTCCTAATATATATAATAAACTTAGTCAGGTGTCGGGTTTTTGCATAATTTGCAATTTGATTGATTGACTTGAGGCAAAGGCACAAAATATGAAACATAAATAAGCCAAGGCATAATAAAAGAAAATAAAAAAGAAGAAATATCTATAGAAAAAATTAAGTTCCATTGTCTGTGTGTTGAATTTTAAGCAGACAGCCGCAGAGAAGTTCAAAAAACTCACAACTTTAGCTGATTATTTAATTTTTTGGGCTCTCCACTTCTCTCCTTGGGGTAAGCTTTTATAGCTGGAGAGGTAATCGTAATATGCTTGGGATCGTTAAAACTTTCGTCTGTTGGTCGCACTGACTGTCTTGACTGTTTGACTTTTACCTGAATCGCAACAGGTAATAGCAAGTGCGTCAAACAGGTAACAATATTTACAAATACTTCCCTCAGAGCAGAGGGGAGTAATGGGGAGTAGTTTTAGCAGTGTGTAGGGCAGTGGGGTAGAGCTAGTGAAACATGACCCTTTGTCAGCTGACTTTAAACGCAGTAAAATCTAATTAACAGCAAGTTGTTAAAAAACGCAATTGACGGCACATTGACAATGTTCCCAACAATGTTATTATGGAACTGAGAATATAACAATGGAAAAGCCTGTAGAGTTAAGCCTAAGTCTGTTGCAAGAAAGCGAGGGTAGAATATTCTGTGTATGGCTGATAAATATGAGAATATAACTGATAAATTACTGAATAATATAACTAAACAAAGTTAAGATTGTTTCCGAAAATTCCAGCAAATGTATACTTAAATGCAGTTCATATAATAACACAACAGAATTAATAGTGCTATAGAAAGATTATTATCTATCTATACAATAAAGCTAGTTTTTCAACATATAAGGTGTATGTAAGGTCTCAAATAACTATCCGAATGATAAGCTAACGCAAAGTGTATAGAAACTAATGTAAAATTCAAAAAGATACCTAACATATCAGATATCGCTTATATGGGAGTTATATGGGCGAAAAAGAACTAGAACAAATATAG
The DNA here is from genome assembly GCA_035043265.1 of Drosophila testacea. NCBI lineage: Eukaryota > Metazoa > Arthropoda > Insecta > Diptera > Drosophilidae > Drosophila > Drosophila testacea. The sequence goes on along the minus strand of JAWNND010000378.1, from coordinate 169,230 downwards.
ATCATTTATAAAGACATAATAACATAATGTATGACAAATAGACTGAATTTTATAATATAAGCTTAAGCTTTACAATCTTCCTAAGAAGGGGAAAAAATATAAGTTTAAAATTTAAACTTTAAATACATCAAACAAATCTTAAATTTTTTTAGGCCCGTTTATTCATTGTCTGGTTAATGTTCAGTTATTACCTTAATTCAAAAATATCGACCCCTTTTTGTGAAATTACGTTTTACGAAATTGAGTTTTTGATGCCAGGTGGTTCTACTTTCAAAACACATCACCTGCTTAAATCAACATAAGCTTAAATCCTTATATAGTCGCAGAAATTTAATTGTTGTATTGTAATTGTATTGTTAAAAGGGGTCGGTATTATTCAGATCAAATTTTACTGGACTATTAAAATATGAACCATAGAGGACTATTTTTAAGTATTAATTATTTGAAATTCTGTCAGTTTTTTGACGTCTCAATGATTTTGTCATGCTACATTTAATGTGAAGCGAAAATTCATTGGAACACTTAATGCCCGAGTCAAGACAAATTCGCGATTGTTGCGATTTCCAAAGAAATGTGATCTAGGTAGGAGTTTTGAGCTGACTCACACAGAGTAATCGATTGTTTGCAGAAGCGAAAGTGTGTTTATTGTTAACTATGCGGGTGCAGAGTGGGTGTGTATTGTGTGTGGGCGTATGTGGGCGTGTCGCATAGCGGTTTGTTTTTTAAGAATTACTAACATTTCAATAATGCTTTACATGACATTTATGTGCACAACAACAATAAGAACAACAATAACAACAACCAAATATTGTCAAGTATACGCACATTTTTCTCAAATGACTGCGGTCATAGGGAAAATACTCAAAATATTCATCATCCATATGTGGAGTTATCTCTGATTGTTGCTTTATATATTCGCGATTTAATTTTTGTATCTTCCAGTTAACTCATTTGCTTATCATTATGGCCATTGGCCGCAATGGACGTCATTCAAATGGCCTCAAGATACGTAAGATAAGATAGTCAAAAGACTGTTTACAAAGTAACTTCATTGAATTAACACTGTTTACACTGGAATTAGACCGTTTACACAAGATCGCACAAAGTTATTTCTTTGCATTATGTTTGTTTGCACTTCGTTTAGATCATTTACACTGCACAGCAGGACACTGTTTAGACACAATTAACAATTTCAATTAAATTAGTTCGTTTGTATTTTAAACAGGTTTGCAATATTTTCTGTGATTTTTCTGTCTGCACTTTTTAAAGCTCAGTTTTTTGTGTTTTTATTGTTGCAAGCTGAATTCAATTTTAGACACACTTTCGCAAGGGGCAATCGCCGACTAGCCACGCTTCACTTTTCATTACAAATCAACTCCAACAACAACAACAATAGGCAATTACAATAGCAGCGCCTTTTTGTCTGCGATTTATAGCTAATATTTCATAGACACGCGCTTTTCATTTCAAATTTTCTTAGCTCTGATAACGTCGTTAAATACCGCCTCAGAAAGCGAAACTGGCAATGAGAAATGAAAAGTCTGAAAAGGAAAATCAAAATGCGCTTCGTCTTTTAGCTGCTCTTCCTTCTCCACCTTATGATCAACTACCAATGAAATTGTGCACCAACTGTTAACCGACTTTTATGGCTGCTTAAGTGTAATTAAGGCTATAAAACGATTTGATTTTGATTGATGCATTGCGCTCTCACAAAGGGTGTGCAATGCACACACCACACACACACACACACAAACAGATACACAAAGACAAAGAGAAGAAAGAGAAGTCTGTTGCGGTCTCTTTTTGTAAATATGTAAAGATCTTATAGAGGGAATGATTAAACTTATAGCACTTCTGCTGTTATTCAACTCTCTAATTTGTGATTGACCAAACAGATTTCTTAAGTTGAGTGTATTGACAGATACCCTGTATTGAGTATTCTTAAAATTATTCCCTTTTATTATTAATCCGTTATGAAGGAGAATTTAAACATTTAATAATGCAACTTCTTAAGAAAGTTAATATTTTAATCAAGTAAGAATGCTCTTGCTGAAAGTCTTTCAGTAGAAGAAGATATTCTGTAATTATGATCCTTAATAATTACACAGTTTTCTATACATCGCAGTAACCTATAACTATAAATATAAATAACAAAATTTAATAACAAAATTTAAAATTTAATATAACTATAAATGTTTTCCATCCATTACTTTAGGGTAGATTCGTTCAAGAGAAGATATAATGTACTATTAATATAACAATTCATTAATGTTTTCTGTTAAAAATTATATTTCACATTAATATCGATAGCTCTTCTAAACACAACTCAAGAATATACAAGATTTAGTATACAAAAATAATAAGCAAATTTATGTTTGCATCAGAAAAAGTATTATCTTTAAGAATTCTCTAAGATAGTTATTTATTTTCGATGAGTTTAAAATATTTTGCTTATATAGCACATTATACTCTTTGGTAACACATTGAAAAGGGTATTTTCAACAACAATTTTTGTAAGCATAAGAATTTTGTATCTGTTTTGATTTAGATTTTGGATTTCAACGCTATTTTTTGGTGTATGCAACATTGCAACGCGTGCAACAAAAGGGCGTGGGCAACGCATTTGGTCTGTATACAAGTGTGAGTGTGTGTGTAAGAAGTAGATAGACAAGACATGTCAGAGTTGGAGGTGTGTTGTTATGGAGTGTCTATCAGACTGAGTGTGTGTGTGTGTGTCTGTGTGTGTGCGTCTCTCTGTAGGCATGTGCAACAATGACTCTCAGCTCCGTCAGTTTGCCAGTTCGTCAGTTGTTGACGCTTGTTGTAGTCATTAAGGCGTGACGCCGTAAATTACCAAAGTGTAAGCAACTACAACAATAACGACAACAACAACAACAACTCAACTTGAAACAAAAACTCATAGTAAATAGTAACAACAATTAAAACACGCTGCGTTTTCTATTCCATGGAAAGCGAAATTTATAGCCAAAAAATCTTAAAATAAATCCATCACTTTTTTTTTTTTTTTAATTTTTTGCTACTTGTTTTCGCACTCATCGCACTTAACAAAACAACCAACAACAATAAAGAGAAGATACAAAAAAAAACTTAAGCAATGTTTCGCATACGCCGCGTTGTCCGCTTTCACATACTTTTTTTTATGCTGCTGCGGAATTTTGTGTAGATTTTTATAATGCCACACCGGAACCGAGTGTGACGATGGATGCGATTCAGACTCGACTCGGATGTAAATACAACAACAACATCAACAAACAGACACTAAATTCGAAGCGAACCCGTAACACAATTCAAAGGTAGCAAAAAAATTCCAACTGCACGCGTTTGCAGCAAGTTTCGAACTAAAAATCAACGCAAAATGCCGCTGCCAATCTAAAGGCGGCTAACAAACAGGTTCGATGCAACCAAAAACACAGTTAAAGAGAGCCGAAGAGAGAGATAGAGAGAGAGTGAGTTGAAGAAGAGGCACACAAAACACAACAAACAAACCAGCAAACATGCTTGACAAGTGCATGGTGAGAGAGAGACAGAGAGCAAGGGAGAGCGTTACTCTCAAGAAAACTATTTTCTGTGGCGCCAAGGTGAGCGTGGGAGAGCGTAAACGGCGTTGCCAGATAGCTCAAAAGGGCGGCTTGGAAGAGATGGCCAAAAAGTATTGCAGTTATTAAAAAGTATTACACCTAGTACATCTATCTACCACCTGACCACCTGGCAAAAAAGATTGATCACAAACTGTATTTATTTGTAAGAAAATACCTTACAGATAAGTACATATTAATGTTACAAGCAGTCTGCATGTTTCCCATATTTTAGCTAATTTATTGTAGAAGTAAAATTTTCTTAAAGCTTAAACCAGGGACCGTAAGTAACAGTAATTTTTTGATTTTTATAATAAAAGTCTGTCAATGATTTGTATTTCTGTTTTTAAAACTTACACTGATCAGTCTGGCAACTTTTGTTACCAGTATTAGTTGGACAAACTGGCAACACTGTGTCGTTTTTAAATCTAACAAATCAGTTGCCTGCACTTGCAACAAGTTCGTACACAACATGCTCGCTGGCAACAGCTATAAAACCTGGTCAAGACAAACATTACAGCAGAAATGGAATATTTATATGTGCAAGAGCATATGCATAAACATATGTATCTTATGTGTATGTGTTTTCAAGAGATACCAGCATTTACTGGCTGCCAAATAGACGCTGACAGTTTGCCAAATGCTAAAGAATTGCCAAAAACTGTAAAACGGTAGCGAATTATTTAAGCCATGTCGGCCAAATTACAATCTTAAGTCTAATTAATGGGATGTAACCGAAGAATTTCAACTATTTGATCTATTAACGAAATAGAAACAAATTTATATCGAAGAAACAGATTTTGAGCAGACATTTTAAAGGAAAATATTACTGTGCTTAATCGGAGATCACAAAAAGGTAACCTGCAATACAATTTAAAAAGTGCTTTCAAGAACCAGGAACCCAAGGTATTGGTTCTAATAATGGTTCAATTTATTTTTTGTCCGTAGCCTTGCCATAAAACTCATTTTTGAATACACATAGTATGAACAGTTCTGATTTCCAGTAGGCTTCACCTTTTGATATATGTAGTACATATTGAATAAATATAAATAGTATAAATTGTTTATAATATTTATGAAAACTATGAAATTTAATAGGGAAAATAGGAATAATAGTGGAAACTTTTGGATACCATTTTTAATTTCGATAATAGCAATAATAAACGTTACTGTTTTAAGTATTTATATAATAGGCCGAAGGAGAAATAATGTAAGTAAATTGAGGTAGAAAATGTAAAGATTCTAAGAAAACTATTTATACTTTTAGAAATCAAGGATTCTCGCGGAACTAAAACTAGAACACATTAATGAGACTGTAGCTGAAATAAGGGAAGCACTTGCGAAGCATGAAGCTAACAATCAATCCGTTAGTCCTAACCAAGATGGACCAAAGCCTGGTCAAAGTAATAAGTCAAAAAAGGGATTAATTCCAACCGCTTCAAAAACGTCTACAATCCCAAATAAAACCACTAAACAGCCAGGTGACAATAAAAAAGTAAGCTTCAAACGAAATCCCAAATCTGAAGCCGTGTTCTTAGGAATCACCGAGAAGACAATCTGGCGCAATTAAGCTAGAATTATTTAATAAGTAGTTTTAATAAAATTTTCAACTAAAATTTGTTAAATTTTAAATTAAATAGGGCAATAACATGTAAAACTAAATTTATCAACGACTTTTCTTCAATCAAATCAGTTTCTTGAACACTTGAAACTGACTTCGATGAAAGCAATATTTTTACACACAGAGAAATATTATTTTGAGAGTTACTTTGCTTTAAAAGCCTTATGTCTAATTATTGGAATATAACCAAAAGCTTATACTAATATGTATATAAAATTTCAAAGCTTATACTAATATGTATATAAAATTTCAAAGGAAGATATTATCAAGTGTTTGATCGTCAATTGGAGAAATATAACCTACAATACAATTCAAAAACTGCTTTCAAGAACCAGGATCACACGGTATTGGTTTTAATTAGGATTAAATTAATTTTGTGCTTGTAGCTTTGCCTAAAAACTCATTTTTGAATATACATAGTATGAACAGTTCTGATTTCCAGTAGGCTTCACCTTTTGATATATGTAGTACATATTGAATAAATATAAATAGTATAAATTGTTTATAATATTTATGAAAACTATGAAACTTAATAGGGAAAACTTTTGTAAGTGGCAGCCTTTTATTTGCCGATGGTTTGGGAAGACTAACCAGAATGCAAAGGATAATGAAATACATGAACCTAACGTTATGAATAATAGTGGAAACTTTTGGATACTTTTAATTTCGATAATTGGTACAATAACCTTAGTTATTGTTAATATAGTATGGCGAAAAATCTATAATGTAAGTGAACTGCTTGAAAAATTGATGCATTTATAAAAACTATTTCAACTTTTAGAAACTAAAATTGGAGTTAAAACTTGCTAATGAACAAAGACACATTTATGAGGGAGTACTTCCCGATCAACCCCAAACTATTAACGGAGATGAACGCAAACAAATCGACGAAATAAATCCAAGTAATGCATTAACTGATTCCATGGAATTGGCATTAAAAAATAATCCTGGACATTCGAATGTTTCCGAAAAGGCTGTAGCTACTCCAAAGATTAAAAGATCCAGAATCCCAATTAGAATCAAAAGCATAAAAAAGGACAATCGAGAATCCTAAGCGGTGTCGTTAAAGATCACTCAGATGCCAATCTAATTGAGGTAGAGTTCATTAAAAGGCTAAATTTGAAATTAAATTAGGCAAACACATGTAAAAATAAAATTATCAACGATTTGTCCTAAATTAAATAAGTTCTGTAAGCACTTGGAATTGACTTTGATGAATGCAATCTTTTTGGCAGTAGCCTTGCAGTTGCTGGCTGCCAAATAGACTTTGCCAAAATCTGTAGCCATGTCGGCAGAATTACTACCTTAATTCTAGTTATTGGGGTGTAACCGAAGAACTTATACTATTTGAACCATTACTAGAAGTGGATAGTCATGAATAGTGAAGAGAATGATTTGGAACAGACATGTATAATTTCAAAGGAATATATGAGAGAATGTTTGATCCAAAATCGGAGCAATATGACCTGCAATACAATTTAAGAAGTGCTTCAAGAACCAGGAACCCAAGGTATTGTTTCTTATTATGGTTCGATTTATTTGTTGTCTGTCATGCCTTAAAACTAATTTTTGAATACATATTTCTGATTCCGAGTAGGCTTCAAAAAGACTTCACCTTAAAATAAAATCTATTTAGATAGTTCATATCTTTCACAACTTCTTCATTTTTCCAAAAGAAAAGAATGCTTACAATATTTGGCTATAATTTCTTTAAGCCGAAGAGGTCCCCTATTGAAAAGCAATCCTTGATATCCTGGTACATTATGAAGATTAATAAGATATTTGGGACCAATTTAAAAGAAGGTGAAAAAGATGTTCTCAAGTCTGGGAACTTTTGGATACTTTTAATTTCGATAATAGCAACAATTACCTTTATTGTTATTATAACAGTATGGCAAAAGAGAAATAACGTAAGTGATATGCGTATGAAAATTGTAGCATTTATTAATAAACTATTAAACATTTAGACAAAACAAAAACACACACACAATGAGGAAGTTGTTCCTGATCAGCCTAACGGAGATGAACGCAAGCAAATCGATGAAATAAACCCAAGTAATGCATTAACTGATTCCATGGATTTGGGATTAAAAAATAATTCTGTGCAATTGAATGTTTCAGAAAAGAGATTAACTACTTCTAGGATTAAAAGATCCGGAATCCCAATTATAATTAAAGTCGTAAAAATTGATAACCGCGAATCCTAAGACGTAGCCTTAGGGATCACTCAGTTGTCAATCTGTTAAATTAGTTAAATTAAAATATGTTTAATTTGATATTAAATAGGCAATTACATGTAAACCCGAAATTTACCAACGACTTTCAATTAAGTCAGTTTTTTGTGCACTTGAAACTGACTTTGATGAATGCAACAGAAGTTTTTCACAGACAGAAAACAAAAAACAAAAGACATTTGCATGACAAATTAAAGCTGGGTAAGAGCTGTTTATCTGCTGGGAATATAAACTTGGCTGTAAGTGGATAGATGCAATGGCCGGAAAGTTAAACCCCAACAGCCCCAACAATTTACGAGGCACCTGCATGAAGGCCAACATAACCTTAACTGATTGCACTGTGTTTGCATCTAATTAGCCAAGATTTCCCACAGCTAATTGCAGTTGACCATTTGGCCAGAAGCCAGCTGTTTAACTGCAGCTCTCTTAGCCAACATTTTGGGTCAATTGCCAATTGTGGCTTGACAAAAAATTGCGGCCTAAATTCTGTCAAGATGAAGATGAAAACTAAGAGTTAACTGAATTTGCCACCATGTATAAAACCCGTTTCAGAGTTCCCCCTCGCTCTTTTACTTCTTCTGTGTCTCTCTGTTTACTCTCTTTCGCTGTGCGCATTCCAACGGCATGACAACCCCAACAAAATAATGCAAAAAATAAAAGAAGTCTGCAAAACTTGTAAGCCAAGTCAAGCCGAACCGAGACTCGCTTCCGACTACCTTCAACCTTTTCACTTGATTCAAGCCAGAAACCGAGTCTCCGACCAGATGAGAACAACTTCAGTTAACAGTTGATAAAGTAAACTGAACAAAAAAAGAGAGCAAAAACAAACAGGAAACAAGGAAAAACCATCCAGAATTCTCGCAAGTGTAGTGTGTGTCTTTAATCTGTAATCTCCAGCAATTAATCTCTTGAATTTATATCCAGCCATGAACTAGACAATTAAATGCTACAGAAAGAAGCAAAATCGCTTAGACAGTAAAATTTGATGACAACAAAAACAACAAGATTCATTTTTGTGGGTCAAAAAGCGGAAAAACATTCACAGCAATTTATGAATGTACTTGAAAAACAAACAACACAATTGAATTTCATTTGGAATAGGGCTGAAGACAACTGAGCAAAAGATAAGCCGAGTAAATTTTCTGAAATTATGGGAGAATATGGAATTAATTTCTACATATCGATAAAATATATCTGCTATAATTTCTGTTATTGAAATACATTAGATTTTGTTTATATTTACAGCATGATTTTTTAGTATTTAATAAAGTTAGGCAAAATGATGAACCAAAACCAGATGGGCAACAATTGATATGGAAGAGTTAGGATCATATGAAGCTCTACATGATAACCAAAACCAACCCATTATAAAAAATAAATAGCAAACTCATAAATATGAGATATAGAAAATGTTGCTTACTGTCTCATGGAGCCCCAACGACGCTGGGATAAACTATCGGGATTGCTGTAAAAAATATATGATATAATATTTAATATTAAACATAATTTACTTTATAAAAATACGAAATCTATTTGCCTTCTTAAATATTTGCAGCTTCTGATTAGTTCAAATATCCTCTCTTAAGGTATTCATACTATAGTTATTGTTTTAGTAAAGTCTACTCGATTAACTTTGTGTATTTGATAAAACCAAAGAATCATTTCTGTACTTTATTGGTAAACTTTAGTGGCCAAAACTCCTGAATAACTCAGTGGTAAGAAACTAAATGCTTAACAGTTAACTCTCTAGTCCCCCGTACGAAAAAGAAAGAGTTTTAGCATAGTCTTCAGCTGAATAATCAACAATAAATAGCAATTAATAAGGATTGGAATAAATATTGAAATAAAATAAAATAGATGATTCAATATACTTCTATATCACTAATAGACAACTAAAATCGAATGTTGCTAGCCACTTTTCAAAGGTCAAAAGTTCTATAACTTCTTTGCTTAAAGCGTTAACTATTTGTTCATAGCAGTCTACAGATATGTTAACTTATCTTTTTTAAAATAAGTGTGCAAATATAATATTTAATCTATGTATTCTAAAATAGTTATGTAAGTCTTTTCGCTTCTTTAAATAAAGAAAAATGTAGATATTTCATAAAGTCTTTACTAACAATACTTCCTCTCATTTATAATTTGTATTTTGTTATTTTCTAAAAATTTGTTATCGCATTTGTTCAATCTTCAATGACGAAATATAAAATGTTCTTTAGCTTATAGCTTACGAATATAAGTATTATCAATACTTGAAACCCATATTTTCTAAAAATTCTATTAAAATAAGCTACTATTTGAATTTTTTACAGCTTCGACAAACGTTGATCACAGCACAGTCCGCATACCGTATAATTTAAGAGAGCACAAATGCTGTTGTCAGGTGAATCTTCAGTTTACCACAGTACACACCATACCTTGCTCTCTCTCCCGCTCACAACATGTGGTGAATTGACAATAAGCGGAAACAATGAACGCTCTCTGATCACGACTTCGACTGCGATTTTTGACTGAGGCACGCATGAATCACGGCCTAAACAAGCGCAAGGGAGAGACACAGAGAGAGAGATACTGGCCCATAGAAAAACTGGTTTTCCGGGCCGTGTATGCACATTTTGTGTACATACAAATGGAGATACATGTGTACAAAAGAAAAGGTTAAATATTCAAAGAGTTTCACAGAAACCCAGACAGATAGACGGACGCTAGTTGATGATATCTGTTGAACTGGCAAACTGGTCATTTTATGGGCATTACGTCAAAATCGAGACGATGATTATGTACGCAAAGTGCAACATGAATACGAGTATCCACTGAATATATATACTAGACGCTATTACGCTTTCCATATCTAATTGCTGATCGTTTTGGCCTTATATGGTAATCGACTCCATTCCCACTTGTTGTTTTTACCTTGTAGGCGTGCGTCTCAGACTCCGTCTGGCCCAATTGTCGCGAGGCATGATGTTCAACTCCTCGTCGCTGTAACAATAAAATATTGAGAAAAATAAGTTAATAAAAATCAGTTTGCAAGCTGTTCATAAATTACAATCAGACTTACTCCTTGGGTGAGGATGAGACAACGTGTGGCGCCAGATCGAGTTCAATGCCAGCACTGTCATTCAAATTGTTATTGCCGTCATTCGAGTGCCCACTGTGACTGTGTGAGGAACCAACACCGTTTCCATTGCTCACGCACAGATTGTTATTGCCGCCAATATTGTTGTTGTTGTTGCTGTTGCTGTTGCTGGTGTTATTGTTATGGCCCTGAGATCCGCTTGCCACACGCAATTGGGCACTGTATTCATTCTCGCCGTAACCCTCAAAGGACTCTCCGTCGGACAGCGAGGAACACTGTGATTTGGCAACACCAGCTACAAGAGTAAGAGAACGCTATCAAATGTGTCTGTTATATGTTTTGAGCTCTATAACTAACGACTTACCTGTGCTTGAGGGCGGACTGCTGGGTGTTGGGCTGCTGTCGCCGGAAATTGTTTCCGCATAGAGAAAATTATTGGTGCTGGCTTTGATTGCCGCATTGCTGTTGGCCAATTGAATGCGTGGCATGGGCGCCATTCTGCCAAATGCGCTCGCTGTCTGTACCTGCAACAAATGCAACAGAAAGGTAACAATATTACTTGTATTATCTAACACCAAGTTACAAACAGGTCAATAGGACAGACTATCGACACATGCCACATGCAATCGACGAAGTCATAAAAGTGCAACGCTCCCTTCCACATATTCTATTCTCTGTCATTCCTTCCACTATAGTTGACAAGAAAGACTTGTTTTCTCTTCATGCTTTTATTCCTTTTAAATTTTATATGGATTCAATATTTAGAGTTTGTAATAATTGATCCACTTATTTTATTTAAATATAAAAGTCGCTAGTCTTAGCTTAAAGTTTACATATTATACTTGGTTAGAATATTAGGTTCAAATGGAAACCTTTAAATATGTGCTAACTTTTTCATGTAGCTTAAATTTATCTACTATTATTTTGATTTTAATTGAAAATTTTATCATACAATTTGCAGGCAGAGTTATCAGCTTTAAGTGAAATACGCAAATGATTGCAAACTTTTTAAAGTAAATTAAAACTCATGCACTAAATTAAAACTCGTTCATAGACAGTTTCTGGTATTATAGACAATTTCGCTTTAATCAAGGCTTTTAAATTATTGAACTTTTCTTAACATACATATTACAATAATAATAATATTACGGCGACCCATAGGATCTTTACTACTACTTCTTGAACGAATTCTTCTATATTTTTATATAGTTATTCCTAAATTAGGGTAGAGCTACAGTTTTTTGGTGTAAGGTTCTTACAGAGTTGGGCTTATAAGCATTACCATTACTTTTTAATTAGCGTTAAACCTCTTAAGCAATCTCTAAATACAGTTTCAAGTTAAATCAAGATTTATTGCAGTTTGCCTATTTTACTAAGCTTATTTTCTTGAGCAAAATTGTTTCAAGTTCAACTTTAAATAACAAGAATCTGTTTCAAAGCGAAACTTTCAACTGTTTTAAACCTTTTTTAAATGTTAATATTGCAGCTTTAGATTTTCCCAACACATTTTTAATTGCAGTTCTCAAAATTGGGTGGAAAAAAAAACTTGTGTTACGAAACTCGACCCAATAACAATAATAATAATAACAATATGAAATCAGCCGAACAGAAGTTGAATGAAAGTGCAACAGGTGCAATATCCACTGAATAGTAGACCATAAAAAGCCAGCGCAATAATCGAACGGAAGTGGTCAACCAAAAGAGTAACAAGTAACCCAAATGGGTCGAGGTTTGTTGTGGCCACTTCCCGGTAAATTTGTATACTCAGATATTACCATTTCAACAACAACAACAACAGCACCCGCAATTAAATGTAGGGAGAAAGGAGCTCTGTCACTAGTCAGGCGACATTTTCAGAATATCATTTGTAAACCTCGCTAAGCGTGCGTAATTACTTTATAATTGTGTTCAGTTCCCTTTTTATTTTCCTTCAGAAAACTTTACCTACTTATTTTGTGTTGCTTTGGTTTCGTAGAAAGCAAGTAGACAGACGAAAAAGCGGAAAAAGTGGGAACAAAATCTATAAATAATATTGGGTACAATTGGTAAATAGTTGGTTGATTGTAGATACAATTTTGGTTGTGATGATTGATTGATATGTCAGGGCCGTTAGTTGGCATTTAGTTCTAAGAAGTAGGTCAGTGTTATCATATTGGGTACCTGAGATAATACCTACTACGGCTATAACTTATGGTTGACAATAGGCCAATCAAGTCTTAATTGAGAAGATAAAAATGTGGAATATTATGAATTTGAATGTATCGTATCGCTGTATATGTTGTTATCGCTGTTCATATCATGCTTTAATCGTATTCCAAGTCAAACTATTAAATCTAAACATAAGTTTTGGAAAATACACATTTTTCGAACTGTTTAATAACTGCCATGTATTATTATGTTTTAAAGACAGAATTTACTTTTATTTAAAAAGGTCTTACTTAATTATAGATTACTTTTTAATTTTTGATAAAGCTAAAGAAGAACTCTTTTAAGATGCTTTCTTTACGTAGTGTTTGTCGAACTCCACTTAGTTATATCGTTAATAGACAATAACACACTTATAAAACTTGTTTATGATAAATTGCGTTCTGTATTTTACAACTCATGATATATTAAAATCCCTAATTTAACATACAGATACTTTTCTTATAGAGAATTTTCTTTGAGATCGTTTTTAATAATAATAATAATAATGTTTATTTTTAAGTCATGTCACACAATCTATAATTATACAAGTTCTGCTTTGTTGGATAACTTTCTTATTTGACAGAAATACCTTTAACCGCAGCTGAACTTCATCGCATGACTTTTGTTTCTTGAAACAAAGCAAAGTCAACAATAAAAAAGCAATAAGAAAAAGCAACAATTGCTTTACAATTATACGAATTTGTCATAATGAGGCAACGTAAAGAGCTGTGATTAAGTATTGATTATCTGACTATATCGGCAATTACAGAAAACGTTTTCAGCTGGAAAAATGCGCAATAATGAAAAATGATAATAACATTGGCAGAAGTTCAAAACGAAAGCAAATAGAAAATAAAATCAACAACTAAACAAACAACAACAATAAACAAATACAACTAAGCAAACAGCCAAAGCCAACAAAAAAGCCAACTTTTTATGCTTTTGACATTTGACCAAACATCGAAAAGGCGAAGGCGAAGGCGGAGTCGAAGGTGGAGAAAGGGGGCTACTTCTCGGGGTGCAATGAACTCGGAACCAGGTATCGACTCACAATCGTCAGCGTGACGACACAACTGCAGTGAAAAATCGATGCTGGAAAGCTAAAAGTTGGCGAAAAACTTATGCAATTGACTTTTCTACTATGCATAATCAAACGAAAAGAGGGCGTGTGAGTTCGTCAGCCCCCGTCCACCCCATTCAAAGTTGATTGCTATGACACCTTAGCAGTTACCTGCCACTTTTGACATACCCTACACAGGTGATGGTACTATAGACTTGAGGTTTCTTTTAGTTAGAATTGGAATGTGAAATGCATTACTAGATTATTTTATTTGTAGATTCTTTGATCATTTTTTAGATATTACGACAATAATTAGATGTATTTCTAAGCTTAACTTAGGAGTAAAGAAAATTACATTAGATAAATAACTTTTAGGTTCTTCGATTATTATAAATAAATATAAATCAAAATTGTCATCCTCTCTTTTGTGTACCCTACTTACATAGGTTGTGGTACTATAGATTTCAGATGAATTATTATTTTATTTACTTTTTATTATTTAAGTTAAGCTCTTGATCCTTGAGTTTGTGAAGTTTGTAAAATTACAAATTTGTCTGTATCTTTTGCATACCCTACACAGGTTGTCAAGATGTATCTGTTAGTTAAACTTTGTATGTAAAATCATTGATGACAATTAAAATAAGTTCTTTTTTCTTTGGAGTTTTCCCTATACTTGACAGTTCTACAATCATGTGTATTTTTTCAACATCTACTGCAGTTCTTAGATAAACTTAAAATTGTCAACCATTCAATTGTCTTCTAAGGTCTTATTAGACCCTACAAAATATAGTACTGAAGAAGAACTGACAGATTTAATGGCCAAGTGAAAAAATTTCATATGATTGTAGTCTAGGGTATGTTATTTCAGCTCTGATTTCTATGCGATTAATGCAACTGTGTCAGCTAATAATAATAATGCCGATCTAATTTTTGGCATCTGTTGAGGCCACAAAACCAAATTTTCAGTTATTGCAACCTGTATAACGGCTGACAACAACGTCAACAACAAGTACAACAAACTGCGAGACCGTTTCGTGTACAGTTATACAAAGAGCCTAGAGAATGGGACAGAGACAGAGACAGAGACAGTGAGTGTGAGAGAAGGGGGCGGGCTTGAATCGAATTTATCCGTCATGCCTTGCAGCGATTCTCAGCATCTTTCTTCTCCTCCTCTTCTTCTCTTCTGCTTCTTCTTCTTGCTTGCACTTCTCCGATTTGCTGATTTGTAATGCATTTTTCATGCAAGCTTGCAGGTTTTTGTCGTCTATAATTATAAATGTATTTCCCATGAACGGTTTTCCATTGTTTTCAACTGCAACACCAACACATCATCATTATCATCAGCACCTGATATGCGCAATAAAAATAAAGAACTGTGTGAAAAATTTGAGAAAACAAAGAGACCACAGATGTGAGAACAATGTGATTAGCGTAAGCATCATTAAATATGTAACTGTTGGTCAGAGCTTAAAGCTGTTTATTTATCTTTCAATTTAAAAAGCTTTATCAGGTACTTAACTCTGTTAATTGAGTTGTTAAACTACTATTCTATAATAGAAGAAAAGTATGTGTATGACTGTTTCAAAGTCTAAGTCTAATTCAAAAACTAAGAAAGCTTACTGGTACCTTCTAAGAATTATTATAGTAAGAATTTTATTTTAAGGAATGGACGCAGATTTTTGCTTTAGTTTTCAAGGAGATGGTCAATAAAGTTCATTAATAAACAGTTCTTGACCTGTTTTTTAGTTGAAAAGCTATAATAGACACTGAACACTTTGAATAAAGTTACGTGTATACTATTAAAAGAATTGTTTGTGTCTTAAAGTTTAAGATTAAGCTTCACGAATCTATTTTAAAATTTCCACATTAAACTCTTTAATGATTTTATTTTATTTTTTACTTTTATTTTATTTACTTTCTGCTAGAATCTCAATTTGACCTTTTCAATTTTAAATAAATACATTTAGATAAACCTCAATTTTAACAAACATTTAAATTATCCAACGACACTGCTTTGAATTACTTTTATATTCTTTTTACTACTAATTATTTAACTTTAAATTAATAACTTGCTTTAAATTCTACTCTGCAACAGAAAGCTGGGGATGTGTGTTTAACAAATTTGTATGATGTTCAAGTGGTAATTCCTTCATCCTGAGTTTCAGATTTCATCCAGAATCACGTTCTACTTGTCTAGACCCTAGAGCATTAGCCATATGCTATTGATCAAGAGCACATGCCAGAGAACTCAATATACATATGTTTAATTATAGCACAAGCAGCTGTTTTTTGTGGGGGCGTTTGTTACATATATATTAGATGTTATCCGAGACTAGTATTTCTCAGCCAAACGGGCGACTGCTGACCACAGACTCAATAATGGAGCAGCTGCTGCCCCCAGTGACTTTGATATGAGTCACAAACTTGAACTTGCCCGACTTAGTGTGCAATAAATATTGAGAAAAACGAGTGTAATACGTACATATACACATGTATTTGTACCAAACTTATATATACACATTTACTGGATGATGTCAAATTTACGAGCGGCAAACGCTTCAATTTACTAATCAAGTGAACTGTTGAGCGATCTCCACGGCTTTATAACGAATGACATTGCAAACAGCTGTGGAGAAGTGTGAGAGTGGAGAGGGAGGAGAAGAGAAGAGAAGAGGGAAGAGGTTTGATGGCAAGAATTTGGGGCAGTCTCCGTTTAATACCAAACATAGATGAGCTCGATTTATCTACAACTAAGTAATTTGAATCTTGCATTTAAGAAGTAAACAAGTTCGTAAATACATAAGTCAAAACATAATAAAACTATAACCCCAAAGTCAAATGTATGGATTGAAATATTTTTAAAAAGTTTTTAACAAAAAAAATAAAACAAAAGAGGAAAGAATAAGAAAAAAGAATTAGAAAATGTATTTTAATAATAATTACTCAATTCCCTTTCCCTTTTTATTATAGAAAATGCTATTGAAAATAAAAGTATGTCTCTGTAGAATAAGAATAATGTGCAGTAGATATGTGAAGATAATTGTTAAAATAGTAACAAAGTTATTAAAGGATATATATCTTTGTATGCTTTTTAAAGCAATACATAATTTAATAAGATATCCAGAAAGCTATAGAAGTTGAAAAACTGTTGACTAATGTGTGAGCATAGAAAATAAAGATTATTTAATGACGGTTAAAGAGAAATTAAGAGAAGGCACTTTTAAGTTATAAAATAAATATAGGTCAGCATTTGTATACTCATATTTTATTACCGTAAAATAATATAATTATAACTGAAGAATTTCATTAAGTATCCGTCAGCTGGTCTGGTATTTTAATGAGCCCAGAAGCTATGATCAGACACATGGCTAGGTATGGTATCCCATAATACGTGTAATACGATGGCATTATGAAACCACACGAACTCTGTCTCTGGCGAACAATCAAGAGACTAGCCAAGTTTGGTCATGTAATTCAAGTGCCACAAGACACGACACCAACAATAAGATGAAGCAGAGGATGGAGAACAACATGTGGCAAGGCACACGCAATTTGCTTTGGTTGTGATGAGTTGAAATAGGATTGGGATTTTGTGTAGAGTATAGTGTTTAATTCAAGCGAAGCAAATGCAAGAGAGATACTCATAAATCCAGTGAGAATTCTATTGAAATTCTCTACCCAGACGAGGCGTTTAGAGAACGTTCTCTAAGAGAATCTGTTCACAAGTGCCGAGTTTTAGATTCTACCTGCTCAAGATGCAAACAGCTGCCCAAATATTTTGCCAAGAGTCCAACAGCTGGTTCATAAAGGCAGAGATAAGAATTGCGATAAGATAAATCAGTTTATGAAATTATAGATATAAATCTAACTAAGGTTAACCGTTAGCATCTCTGTTATGCAACAGTTGAAAACTAGTCAAGTTCTGAGGGGATCCTCGAGTTTTAAAAACGTGTTTTGTGCTCAAAAACATTAATTATACTTAAATGCAATGCAGTTAAAGTTGAATACGTGCTTTTACTGTAAATATTTGCATACATTTTTACCAAGTTAAAAAATAATAATAATGAAAACAAAGCAAACTTACAGATTGAAAACAGCCAGATTAGAATTTCAGCTGCTTGTAACAAATGCATCTTTGCACGGATTTTAAGAAGAATTATTATCAAATTATCAATCTCAATTAGTTTGCGTTAAAATGCATATTGTGATAAGAGAAAAAACGCCATTATAAACAACGTTAAAACTGATTTGATTGCCCTTCAAAGCTGACAGAGAAAACGCCCTCCATTACACAAAAAAGGAAAGAGAACAACAAACGCCCCCCATAAAAATAGACAAAAGTCGAAAACAATCAAAGACCAAATAGATTAAAACAATATTGATTAATTATACAACAACATCGAAAAATAAAGAACTAAAAAGAGAAAATGAGAAAATGCATTGCGACACTTAAAATAAAGAATCAAATGAAAAACAGAAAGCACAAAATTGGGTCACTGGGCATAGGGAAAAACGTGTGAAAATGCACACAACAAATGAATGACAATACAAACTGTGGGAAAACTGTTGTAGAATTTCTACAAAAACTTATAGAACTTGAAATCAATTTACAGCTTAAAGTTGTAAACTTTTTGGGCGACAAATTGTTTGACAAATTGGGTCAAAATACAAAATATAGTCATAATTTAGATAGATGAAGGGCACAATAATAACCAAAGTGGAAGTATAGGGAAATTCAATTAAGACTTTCTCAACTGAGTGTGGAAAACTCGCCGCCTTCTACTCCTAAAATAACAAATGCCATTTGCGACGCTTTGACATATTTTATTTTTATGCATCTCGAACTGTCTGCACCTCGAAAGAGTCGCTATATTTTGGAACGTGGATGCCATGCTGGCAGTTCCCGCTAATTTGTAGTCATCCTCGTCTGGGTCTCTGTCTCCGCCTTCTCCATAGACGCGGCAGCAGGTTTAAAATTCTTGAGGCCTACACTTAAGCGGAAGCCAAAGAGAATCCAAAAAACAGAAGAAAAATACTTGGCCGACTGCTTCTGGTGAATGAATAATGAGGCAGTCGCTGTTGGGGCAGGCAAAATACTTCTTTGCTTTTAAGTACTCCGAAATACAGAAAGATTGTTGTAGAAAGAAGTACTCGACTAGGAGATGTTAAACTTGGTATAACTCAGTACTCAGATAGACAAGGAAAAGATCTTGGCCAAGTTGATTCTACAGTCGTTGTTGATTGCAATTATATACAATTTATAGTATCGAAGATGTCAGGTATTTCCTGCTTTTTACACTTCAAATTACCCTGTTTAGTTATTGTATGACTACAGGGTATTTTAATCAATAAATCGCATTGTCAAAAGTGAATTGCGAATCAATCTGGAGTATAAAACTTCAAAAGAAGAACAGAGTTCAGTTTCTACCAAACACAAATCGAAAATGCACTTTGAATTTAATTTGAAATTGAGTTTTCAGTAATTGTCAAACTACGCGTGATTTTTTTATTTAAGAACTATGTAAATAATGTTAATAATAGAGATAAATCATGTTTACTTTTAATTCTTTTTTTAAATTGCAAATACAAATCAAAAATAAGTTTTTTAATAAAAAGTTTACAATAATAGTTGCATTGCAACTTTTTTAAACTGGTTTGGTCCTTGTTTAAGACTGATCTAACTTTAATTCATTTATGTAAATAGAAATAACTTTATATAGAATTGGTTTAGCTTTAATCAATCTTTATCATTAGTAAGATTGACAGCAGCAAACATAAGTACATACATCTATAAAATGCTAGATATTTTAATCACCAGGAAATGCGGAAGTCTGTGGCCACGTACTTGTATCTATAAGATACATTACAAAAGTACAAGCGGCACTCGGCACACATGACAGAACAAAAACAAAACAAAAATGTATTTATTTATAAACAACAACAAAGTAGTCGACACCTGTTTAAAGTCGTTGCAGTTTCTTTTGAGTTGTTTTTGAGTTCTTTTCGTGTGTTTGCATTACAGACACCACAATTATTTATTTAGGCTAGCCTGCGGTTCCCTTTAAAGATCCCAGATAAAAAAAAAACTGTCCCCAGGCGTGTCTGAAGTAATAGACTTGGCATTAGACATGCGTGGGTGGGGGATTCCCTGCGGTACCCTGACTAATTACAAACATTCAACTGCACATTCCCATTCCAAATGCACTTCCATTGACGGTGCATTGAGCTAAAGCAGGTGGTAAATGCATTTGACCCACTTTAAATGACGTCTACACTTCAATTTCCAACCAATTACAAGTCAATTGAAGATGTCATCGTCTGTCTAACAAGTTTCTATTCAGCTTTTGCCTGTCGTTTCTATTCATCTGCCTTTTGTTTACTCACTTCTTCTTTTTCTCTGCCACATTTTTTTGTTGCCGCTTTTTTCTCATTTCATTCTTCTTCTTTTGGCAACAAAAATAACAAACAACTAGCACGAGTTCTCGTTTATAAACAACAAATAAAAAGTATATATAAAACAAAAAGTCATTTCAACCCGTTTGCCTTGAATCGAATTGAAGTTCAAATCTGTAATTATATATATTTAGCTGTATCTTTTTTATTGTTTATTTTTTGCATTAATTAACGACTTTTTGTTTAACTTTTATGCAATAAAAGGGAAATACGAAATAAAATCGACTGAATAATTAAATTTAACAGCAATTTGTATTTAATTATCTTATTAATTTATTAATAATACCCAACTGTAAACTGTATTGTACATTGTTTTGAAAAATCTTTTTGCAAAATGATTAACTTTAAATATTAAATAAAAGGCACACAATTTAAATTTTTTATGTTAATTGAATTTCAAAAGAAATTTTTATAATGTTCTTCAAAAATTCTTGAGAATTCGACTGAATGTTCAATGAGTTTGTTTATATTTTTGCTGTTAATTTCATTTTAAAGCAGTACTTCTCAAACTGTAGTTCGGCAAATAGGAACCAGTGTTGCCATTATAGCTATTAAGTAGCTAGATTTAGCAGTTTTATAATTGCAAAATCTAAAATATGTAAGAAAATGTTCCTAGCTAGAAGTCTAACTATTTTTAAAAATGATTTGACTCCTATTATAACAATTTTTTAAGAAAAATAATGTATTCTTTGCAGATATTTATATTTGAGAAATATATATAAATATAAATCAGCTAATGAAATAATTTGATAAAGGAAATATTTTTCAGTAAAAATTGTATCAAGGGAATATCCATTTGACCAATTTAAATATTATATTATGGAATTATGAATTATGGATCGAAAAAGTTTGGTTCTGATTTAGGACATTTTAAAATGCGTAAAATAGCTTGAGGTTGTAATAGGTTATGTAATAGATAAAATTAACACATATTACGATCTATATAAAATATATAGACTTAATATAGTCGGATGTCTACCTTTAATTGCACATTATACGGCAAATATAAAAATTCTTTCGATGATATTGACGAAATGTTTTTGATGATACAATAGTAAAAGTTAAAAAATATTTTTATTTCAATAACTTACCAAAAGTCAAAGTTTAATTATTAAAATTTTAATTAATACAAAACCATTTCCATTTTCTCTACAATGATCTGTACATTTGATAATATTTTAGCTATTTGCAGCTACTTTTGATTACAAAATAAGTTAATTTACCCCTAGAAGATCTGGCAACACTGTTAAGAACTAGGAAATTCAACATATCCCCAAAACTGCAATTACAGTACAAAAGACGTAAACCAGAAGACAAACAAGTTAAAAACACAACAACAACCATAATAACAATAACTACAACAAAACGTGGCCAAGCCGCATAACTGTGCCAAGGCCCGCCAACAACAAAAACAATGAATATTTTTGGGCATATGCAAAGTGCATAGCAAAGCAAGAACCGTTAGAAAGAGTGAAAGAGATGCCTATAGCGAAGTCGTTACGAGGTGGGTGGCAAAGGGAGAGAGGGAGGGGGGGCAGGGGGTTGTTGCAGCTGTAATTTTAGAGCGCTAAGCAATGTTAATAGGGGCCAAATGGACTTGGGCGAAATGGAAACTATCAAATTACAATACGTAAGGAAAAAGCAAAAAGCAAGAAAAAGACTACATTGAAGCATGCTCAACTGTGAGAGACCCTGTACTCTTGGGAAAATCCAAATAATGGTGAAAATTCTAAAATATTTATGAAAAAGAAACAAAAACAATTATTCAAAATACATTTATGAAAAGGAATGCAATTTAGCCAAAGTTACATATTAAAATATTTTAAATAATGCTCTTCTTTCGGCCAGGCACTGCAACATTGTCTGTTTGCTGAATAACTTCCGATTTTGCTCTCCGATTAAGATAAAAATATTAGTACATATCTAGACTTTATCTTCTGTGTCAAAGCTCATGTTGCTAGATTTAAGATTCTCTTGTAATTCGACTTTGTAATTTTAAATTTTGATTCTCTCAAAATTATAAAGCAAACTTGATATGGATAAATTATAGAGGAACTTTCTCAACAAGTATCTAAAATCTAGTTGTTCATACAGGCAGACATGGCTAATAGCCATTAGCTATATGTATATGTATAATATAAAAAAAATGTATATTTTTGGAGTGCGCCACACCTTTTTCTGCCTGTGACGCACATTATTTTTTTATACAGGGTACAAAAAGGAAATAAAATCCAAACGCGTGTGATGCAATGCAAAAGAAGAAGCAAAAGAAAATGCAAAAGAGCGTAGAGAGCAGCTGCATCTTTGAGTGGGTTTCGCATTACCAAATTCGTGGCAGCCTCAACTCAAGTGTCTAGTGTCGCCTCAGTTTTTCTTTAGGCTGTCTGCTTCCTGTTGCATTATGCCGGGCAGGTGGCCATAGCAACAGCAACAACAACCAACAACAAACAGCCGGAAACACTTGTTCATGCTCTCAATGCTCCTTTTGCTCTCATTCTGGCTCTCGCACTTTGTTTGTCTCTCACAGCTTTGATTTGCTGCCTGGTAGCAAAGTTCAGTTGCAATTACAGCAAATGGATTAAAAGCGACAGCATAGCTTCCTCAACTTTTAACAAACTGAAGTACGCAAGTTGAGAGGGCTCGAATAGGAATATACCCTGTATTCAGTTAAGTGTGAGCATGGTGAGCACATAGGTAGCTTTGCATTTGGTGCATTTGTACCAGATCGGGTACACTTTATATTCGTTGGTACATTGGATAATTTTTATATCGAAGTGGTACATTTGTGTAGGCTTAGCAAATTTAATACTTTATTATATACCCTCCAGTTAAAAAAAGCGTATAGAAGTTTTAGATTGATAAATCGATTTTATAGTGTCCAAACAAAGTTAAAACGGGTTTTTCTTAGCTAAAAAGCAGTTTAGGATGCTTTGCAGTTACCCAAACACAAGTATAGGGTATATTAAAGTTGGGCAAACGGCAAACATAGAAATCCCAAAGCGAAGAAAACAATAAACCA
Source organism: Drosophila testacea (assembly GCA_035043265.1). NCBI lineage: Eukaryota > Metazoa > Arthropoda > Insecta > Diptera > Drosophilidae > Drosophila > Drosophila testacea. Next base: position 145,981 of record JAWNND010000378.1, on the reverse strand, counting down.
AACATAAAGCGTCGATGGCGCCAACTGGCACGACATGGCAAAGCCAACAACAACCAAAACAACAACAACAACAATAGCATTCAAATGGCAAAAACAAACGAAATGCGAATTTCGCATTGGTGCAAATGTTACAACAACTAAAACAAGTAATTTGCTTAATTGCGCTTGCAACAAAAACAAAGGCTTAGACAACCAATACTGCCCCAACCGCTTACAGTTTGAGAATCAATAATGGTAAGTATTGCGTGTGGAAAACTAAGACAAATGGATGAGAAATGACAACATGAAATTCATATTTCTTTTCTTCAATATGGATATTATACTTATAGTAATAACAAGAATTGAAATTTTACTTTTATTTCTAACAATTTCTTGTGCTAACTGTTGGACAGACATACAGTTTGACAGCCCAAAACCACCGACTAATGAGAATTTCGCTAATGAGCATTTACAATATGTCAAGAAATTCTTTTGACAAGGCTAAAACTTCTCATATATATTTTTTTAAATGGCTACACAAGATATATCTCAATATTTCTTATTTAAAATTGGTTCTAAAACCATAAGAAAGCATGGTAAAATAAGAAAACATAAAAAACCAAGGGACAATTCTTATATTTTGTTAAATATTTCTATATTTTTCTTTGAAAAAACAATTTTTTGACATACTGTACATATGTACATATACACAGGCACATACATATCTACACATATGTGGAACAGCCGAAAACTGTTGTTCTAAATTATGTAAAACAGTTAAAGAACAAACCAAAACGCACCTGTTAAAACTTTTGGCCAAATTGTTTATCTTGGTACAAGCGAAAGCACCGTTAAACAGTAGCGTAATTAACTAAATTTTTAAATGCATGCAATTCACGCACAAACACACACGCAGACGCAACAGTTAGATTTCTTCTTCTGCCTTCTGTTATTAGAGTTCTTCTTGTTGTTGTTGTTTTTGCGCACCTCTTTTGCTGTTTCTGTTTTCTGCTGCTGCGTCTGACGAACTCTTGAACAACAGGTAGTTTTCCGTATGTTTTTATTATTTATATTCCTCTTAATTATGTGTGTATATTTGTCATGTAGTTGTTGTTAACCAAGGCCAAGAAGAGATGCGTTTACTGATGGCCAAAAAACGTAAGCTGTATTTTAGTTTGTGCTTTATATATATATTTGTTGCACTTTCACTCGGGCGTTGTTGTTGTTTTACGCTTTGCGGCTTCTTAAATAAAACACATTTGGGTTTTGGATTACTACGCGTGCGTAACGTTGGCAACGCATTTGCATACTTTGATTAGGTTTTGATTTTTTTGTTACACAGAAACACATACAAACGACACAGGTAAAAAGCGACGAAACGAGACGGAACGTCGAAAAGCGCGCGCACATCCAAATCGTACAATTTATTTAACGAAACTGGCAAACATTGCTGCCAGTGTGGCCGTCTTTAAATACCATCGAAATACTTTAAAAAGAAATATCGATATGTGCGATATATCGTGAAATGAACAGCACAATATTTTCTGTCATTTTTCGCGGGCTCTTTTAATAAAATACCAAATCACAGTTAATTTTAAATTTTTGACTTGAGTTTTGTTATTATTATCAGGCATATACATACATTAAGTTTCACAGGCGAATTTACAATTATAACACTATACTAAAAACAAATTACAAGCGTTTATCACGCTGGGGTAAAATCAGTTCTCCATTTTCGTAGCCTCAGGCGTTGCAGTGGGCTGACTTTCATCCTCCTCCTCCTGCTGCTCCGCTAATTCTTCCACATCCTCCTCAACTTGATCGCTGGAGGATGTGCTATTTTCTGTATCGCTTAACGTGACAGTTGATTTTTGTTTGTTGCGAACGGTGCTGGCTGCAACATTAACAACACTGGGGCTACTATCGTTAAAGGAACTGGCAGCTGCTTTATAAAAAGCACTGTTGGCCAAGCTGCTGACTTTTTCCTGGTGTTTGCTAATCGCATTCACTCGATTCGTAACGGAAGCCAAGGCACTAGGATTCGTCGTGTGTCCATATTTGAATCCAGATATACTGTTAACTGAGTTCAAGGGTAAAGAAGCTGAGAAACCTAAACCAGCAGCACCAGCCCCTGGAGAAGACTTTCTCCTTGCACGATGATCGTATCGACTATTGTCAAGGGAAGAGCTTGGTATCCAAATCCAATTTTGGGCACATTGAATGCGTCCACATTGAAGACATGCCTGGAGGTTGCTCTATTGCGAGACTTCTCCACTCGCATCGACTGCACGGGAACAATAGGACGCTGAACAATTCTTCTCATAGGCTGTGAGCTTTGATTCATGTGCAACTCGCCGGTTGCTGCCTCGCCAGAACCGCCACCAACTGTACCGACGGCATTGACACGTCCCGCTTCCAACCGCTGATCATAATGCGGCTGACTATGAGCATTGACATCCGGATGGAGCACACCCTTGGCCAACCGCTGGCTGGCAGTTACCTTGGAGTGCTCTGGAAGCAACGGCGCCACTTGGACATTTGCAGGCACATTGGCATAGGTGCCAAGTCCCAAACGCTGCTTGACCTCAGTCATTGTCTGGTGGGCGATTTGTCGAGCCTTGTCGGCTCCCATTTCCAGCATATAGCTAAGTTCGCTTCGATTGGCCAGATGCATGTCAATCTTTTCCCGAATAGGGCGCAGATGCTCAATGACCGCATCCGCAACACGCTCCTTGTACTTGGCCGTGTCCAGGGAGTTGGCCTCCTCAACAACAGTCGCTATGCTTGTGCCAGTCACATGAGCATGTATATTGATCAGATTACTGACGCCAGGCCGCATGCTGGGATTGTAGGTGATATCCGATGTGAAATCAGTGAGGGCCTTCTTTATTTTCTCCTTGATTTGCTCTGGGGAATCACATAGATTGATAGTACCCTTGGGATTCGGCTCGGATTTGGACATTTTCTTTGTCGTATCACGCAACGACAATATCCTCGAGCCATCGTCCTCCTCAATCAATGGAGTGCACACTGGGAACATTTCACCATAACGACCATTAAAGTTACGCGCCAAATGCTGTGCTAGCTGTATATGCTGCAGTTGATCGATGCCAACGGGAACATGAGTCGCTCTGTGAAGGAAACTAAAGTTTAGTAGAGTAAGAATGTACGCCTCCCTAGTGCACATATTGCAACAAATCCCTTATCTGGTCAGTAGACCCTTCAATATTCTAATCAAATCCTTCTCTCTTAATGATTACGACGAGTAAGGCGTGCAATTATTCATTAAAATATTGATGGAACTTTTCTTACTTGTATAGCATTATGTCGGCTGCCTGCAACACCGGATACACGTACAAGCCCAGCGGCACATCTCGCACCTTTTTGGACTTCTCCTTGAACTGTGGCAACTGCGCCAAACGCGGCATTGTCGTCAGGGAACTGAGAATCCAATTGAATTCGCTGTGCTCCACCACAGCGGACTGTACAAAGAGTGTGCATTTAGAAGGATCCACACCACAGGCGAGCAGAGTCGCTGCCATGCTGAAGATGTTTTCCCGCAACACGGGAGGATTATGTGGCATGGTAATTGAATGCATATCCACAATGCAAAGAGTTATATTATCATGAGAATCTTGCAAATCCAACCATTTACGCACTGCACCCAAATAATTTCCCAAATGCAGAGAGCCTGTCGGCTGTATGCCGCTAAAGATTTTCCGCGGCCAACGTGTATTTGTCTGTGAATGAAAATTTAATTTAATATTGGAGTTTAAGAATCAGTTACATGGTGACTTTTGGTAGAAAGAGGTTGAGTCTTGAATTTTATCACCACGGAGGAATGCGCCACCTTGTACTAGTTTCACCATGCTCTGTTACATCATAAACACCACACTCACTCACCGGCGGTTCTTCTTGCTCACTGGTGAATGACTTCTTCTGTATTTTGTCAGCTCCACTTAATTGAGATGTGGGAGATGATGGAACTATGTTCTCCCTGGTTGGAGCCCCGGAAGTCTGCACTTGATTTGCATTCAAAAGTCGTCTTGCAAGCGACATTTTTCGTGTCAAAGAATTGCAGCTAAAGCTGTGACCATAGATTTTACTAACGCGAAACATTGCAATTGCTTTTGATTTTGTACTATTATAGATTTTTCTTAAATGAAAATTGAATATATGATAACACACTGAATACAAACGAAACAGCTCTCTGAATCTTCTGTTAAATTTTGTCCTTTACAATTTTTGTTTAAAAACCGAATATATGAGCATATGATATTATAGTGTGACCATACACGATAGACATTATCAAAATATTGGCATATCGATAACTGAAAATGTTTTTGTGCCACCTCTGCTATCGATACTGTTCACCAACATCACGATAGATTTTAAAAACAATAAGGCGCAATATTGTTTACAATTTAAACGCGATTTTATTCTATACTTATTACAACGATATTCAATTTATATATTTGCACTTTATTGCAATTTATATATTTATCGGCGATGTTTCGTAACATTTGCACAATGAGAATTTTAAACTCGCGGAGACTTGTGTGTCGAAATGTATTGATTAGCAGGGGGTAAGAAGGATGCCGTGACACTCTAGAAGTTAATAGGTTTGCCGAAAGCAGCCGCAACGTTGGCCTCACGTAAAGCCTCAGAACAGGTCTATTAAAAGAAAGAAAAATTAGTAAACCTTCAAGGAACCTGGAAATTTCTATAACTTACAGGATGCGCATGACAGACACGGGCAATATCTTCCGCGGATGCTCCATACTCCATGGCCAAGACGGCCTCATTGATCAGCTCACCGGCACCGGGGCCAATGATGTGCGTGCCCAGCACGCGATCAGTTGCCTTATCCGCCAGAACCTTGACGAAACCATCGGTCTCGTTGTTCGTCTTTGCACGAGAGTTGGCCATGAAGGGGAATTTGCCAACTTTGTAGGCAACTCCCTCCTGTTTAAGATTCTCCTCTGATTTGCCCACCCACGCGACTTCGGGATGCGTGTAGACCACACTGGGCACGCAGTTGTAGTCAATGTGCACATGTCCGCCTTGGATGCCCTCGATGGTGATCAGACCCTCATCTTCGGCCTTGTGGGCCAACATGGGGCCGTGAATGCAATCGCCAATGGCGTAAATACTCGGCACCACGGTCTGGAAAGTGGCATTGACGGGAATGCGACCGCGATCGTCTTTTACAATGCCCACACCCTCCAGTCCAAGGCCTTCGGTGTAAGGACGACGACCCACGCTCACCAACAGGGCATCACATTCGATTTCTTCCTTGGCACCAGACTTTGCATCCTCCACGGACACTGTGACGCTGTTGCCACTGCGCGTAGCGCCCATCACTTTGGTGCCCAGCTTGAACTTAAGTCCTTGCTTGGTGAGAATCTTCTGGAAGGTCTTGGAGACCTCGTTGTCGATGCCCACACCGCCAATGGTATCCATGAACTCGACGGCAGTGACTTCAGCGCCCAGTCGCGACCAGACCGAACCCAATTCCAAACCAATCACACCAGCTCCAATAACAACCATGTGCTTAGGCACTTGGGCAAGTTTCAAAGCGCCAGTGCTGCTCACAATTACTTCCTCATCAATCTGCAAAGATCAATCATAATTTAAATATCTTTTTTAATTCGTTTAATAACAAGATGTAAAATTTCTTATGAGAAAAAAATGCATCCGTTTTATGGGTTTCTTTTAATCTTTTAACTCTTATTCGCGATGCCATTTTTTAATATATTCACAATTTATGTTGCTTACCGTGATGCCTGGGAAGGGAGTAACTTCTGAGCCGGTGGCAATCAGAATGTTCTTGGTCTTGACAGTTTCCGTTGTGCCATCACTTTTTGTCACCTGCACTTCATTGGGGTTGACAATGCTGCCGAAACCCGTCAACTGAGTGACTTTGTTCTTCTTGAAGAGCATGGCAATGCCACCAGTTAGAGCCTTGACCGCATTGTTCTTTTGTCCCATCAGCTTTTCCAGATCGAGTGAGACATTGCCGCAGATGATGCCGCGATTAGCCAAATCTCCAGAGTGGGCCATGTGATAATAATGCGAATTATTCAGTAGGGCCTTCGAGGGAATGCAGCCAACATTCAAACAGGTGCCGCCCAGTGTTGGTTCCTTTTCCACGCTCACGGTCTTCATGCCCATCTGGGCCGCCTTGATGGCAGCCACATAGCCACCGGGACCAGAGCCGATCACCACAATATCAGCTTCATGTGTTGTGGAATAGGAGCGGGCATTCAAAGCTCCCAAAATAGCTGCATTGGTGCGCAAATGCGTCTAGAAAGTGAAAGGGGATTTATTAACAAAATACAACTTGGTCACACTGCGTTGGTTCTTTTTACTGTTTGTTGTGTTTACGCTAATCGCAGACATTTAACAGAGGTATTTTAATTATCGCTTAGCTGTATCAGCTGATAAGTGGCCTAATCAATGGCCTTGACATTTGGACACACACGATTTTGACGTCACGTCGATTCACTAATGCATTTAATGTCAAAGTTATGACCTATTTAGGTTAGAATTGCATAACCCTCTAAAGGAGTTTCTTTGCTTGTTTTGTACCTTGGCAACAGCCGCAGCTCTGCATAATGTCGACTGCATTGCGGGTATTAATTAAAATTTACACTCCGATTTCTAAAATCACAAGACTACTTTGATTTTGAATAATTTTCAATGTATGCACTGAAAATTACACGAAATTTCGCTAGAACACGGCAAACTGCAGATGATGACTGGGACAATATATCGATAGCGACTTCGTTTCGATCACGCGCATAATCGGAAATGTAATCGTACATTATTTTTAGTATTTTCATGAGCACTCTAGGTATTTAACGCTAACAAATGTTTGGTATGTTTAGTTGTTTGCTGGCTGTCCACACTTGTACGTGAACACAACAAGATGGCGAGAGTTTTGTCTGCAAATTGAGTGAAGAAAATCGCAATAAAACGTGCAAAATTATAGTTAAAATATATATAAAAGTGTTAAGCGGCCGCAATAACAAGCCGAGCATATATAGCTCGCTTTTTGTGTATGCGGCAGCGTCTGCAAGCGAGTTGCGAAAGTTGCTGCGCTGTCTGGCCTTGTTGTTGTTGTTGGTGGTGCTGCTGTTGCTGCTTTGTTGTGTGTGTGCCTAACTGACCGTTTGCCTCTGTTCCCGCTCCCCGCCCCTCTGCCAGAAAATGATGAGCAACTACGGCAACATTATGATGGATTCACCGAGATCCTCCCCACATGGTGGTCGCTCTCCGGTAGTGGCACGTCAGGATTCGTCGGGGACACTGAAGACAACAATATCGTTAGGAAAAACACCGACAATTATACACACAGGTCCTTTTTATTCGATGAAGGAACCGCCGGCAAAGGCAGAGCTAACAGGTGACAAGGATCTCATGACCGAATATGGACTTCATCACACGCTAACGAAATTCAAGGAGAAGAAATTCAAGGAATCGTTGGCGTCCTTTTTACCCAACATACCCGGTATCAATGACCTCATCACGCATCCCGTCGAGAACAGCACACTTCGCAGTGTTATAGAAAAGCCACCCATTGGTGGCAAGGAGCTTCTCCCACTAACTGCAGTGCAGTTGGCAGGTTTCCGTTTGCATCCAGGACCGGTATGTATGATTTGTTTTTAAAGGGGGAATCCTCTTTATACATTTTTTTCGACTGATTCCTTTTGCAGCTGCCGGAACAGTATCGAACCACATATGCTACACCTGCGCGAAAACATAAAAACAAGCACAAAAAGCACAAACACAAAGATGGAGTCACTACGGGAGGCGCAGAGTCAACGTTACTAGGTAAACTACAATATAATATTAGGCCTGTTCCTGTTTTCAGTTTAATTTTGCGAATTTAAATCCGAAAGTTGACCGAATTTTTCCTTAAATTTCGTTCGGATATCTCCCAGAATTTCGCTTCTTCCTTAAGTGCTGAAAAATGTATAGGACAAAAGTTTTAGGAAACCTTTAGAGCAATGTAAAAAATAACGATTTAATAAGTGAAAAAAACTAAAACAATACCGCCCTCTTAAATTTCACATTAATTTTCACAAATACTTTCGAAAATTAGAATAGGTTTAAATAAAGTTTAAATTCACTTCCTCAATGTCAAGTCAATCCGACAACATTTTACCGAAAGTTAGAGCTGGAACTGGTTTAGGGAAATTCACTTTTGCAAAATTCTGCCGAATGTAAAAACTCAAACAGTGCAGTATATTTATTGGAAGATATACCATTTATCCTTTTATATAAATCTGTAGACTCCGCCGGCCTGGAAACGTACGAGAAGAAGCACAAAAAGCAAAAGCGGCATGAGGATGACAAGGAGCGTAAGAAGCGTAAAAAGGAAAAGAAACGGAAAAAGAAGAATCAAAGCCCAGAACCAGGTGCTGCTCTGGGAATCGGTCTGCCCAGCGGTGGAGGTGCTGTTGCCGCTGGCATGGGCGGACCAGTTATGGGCGCTACGGCTGGCATGTCCAATCCAATGGGATCTGGTGGCGTAGGAGTTGGTATGAATACAGGCATGGGTCTTAATAGTTTTCCCCCATCAATGCAAATGCAACAACAGCTACCCATGCAGCATCAACAGCAACAACAAATGCCCAGTGGGGCCCTATTGGGCTCTGTGTTGGGGACCAGCAGCGGAGGACCTGGCGGTAACACTAATAGTGGTGGTGGCGGTCCAGGCAGCTTACTAATGTCACAGTTTTAGGCGAAATCCATTAGTTAATAGACTTGGCTCATTACCTCTCTCACACACACATAAAAACACTTAAATCTATAGTCCTTCAAACATACATACACACACACAAACAAACAAAAAAACAAAACAAAACAAATGTGTCCAAAAAATGCACACTCTAAATGCAATTTCTCGATAAACGTTCGTGTCTAGTTCTTAATTTATCAATATGATTATTGTAAAATAGTTTAATTTGTAATTAGCCAACTTTTCGTTCGTTTTACATTGCTAGCTTAATGAGATTTATTTAATGCAAATTATGGTACAAAATGCAAAATTTTCGCTCTAGATTCCAGTAAATCCCAAGAACCACCTCTGTACACAAAACATACATAGACTATATATATATTTACAATTATTAGCATGCAGATAACTTATCAATCATCCAAATTATTATTTTTTGCTTAAAATTTAGTGTAGCTACAGTATTTTTCTTCGTCTGCAATGGTTTGTTCTTCCAGCATGTTTGTATAAAAAGGAATGAAAGGAAAAAGCTGAGATTCAACAAAACAGAAACCTGTACTATAAGTAATTAATTGTATTTGTAAGCGCCTATTACAATAATAAACGGCATAGAAATTTAACAAATATATTTACAATTTATTTGATCCTCAATTCAAATGGGCGGGTATACACAAATTGGCAGTGCCGATGCAACAGCTGAATGATTAAATGCTCTTAAAAATCCCAACAATTTCAGTATTATTCTCACAGCTGAGCGAGTCTGCTGCCAGCTGTTGAGTTCAGGTGCTGCCAGATCATCAAAAAGCCCTCAGCCAATAGATATACATAAATAAATTATCAGTGAATGAAATGTTGTAATTAATAGATAACGTGTAGTAGTACTGAATTGGCATTTGATGATCCCAGTCCCATGTGTAAAAACTTCTTCAATTAAAACAAGACAACACAATGTATAAACAAACGTGTACCAACTTATTGGACCTTTCACCTGATGAGGTCAAAGCTTGGCTGGATAGTTTCGATTCCGTTATAACTGATTGCGATGGTGAGTGAGATAATTTTCAAATGATGCTGGGACAATAAAAATTGCATAATGGCAGGAAGTTCACGAGCAGCCTATAGACCAAGCTATACGTCACATTCTATTTTTTTTTTTTGCAAGTTTTTACAATTTGTGTATGTATGTGTGCGTGTGCGTGGCCGCGTAAATTTCAATGTCAAAGCGCAATGTCAATGGGGTGCGGCCAGTTGAACTTATTGAAGCCGCTGCAATAATTAAAATTTATGTTTGCTAAGATATAGGAAATGCAGTTCGTTGGCTTATTTATTTAATGGGTAAATAAACAAGTTAAATTATCAAAAAAGTTTAAGGATTTCCAATGTTATTAGGAAGATATCTTCATTTTCACATTACTCTCTATACATTTTACGTAAAACTGTTTTTTCGATAGTTATATAACACCATAATGACATTATCAAAATATGCCTAAGTAACACAGAGTTTCTTTTAAAAGTACTTGAAAATCTACGTCGTTCAAAAAGTAATCAGTATTATGTCACACACGTTACCAAAACTTGGTATTTTGGATTGTTGGAAAACTTTCATCTAAATGTAATAAGTAGTAACTAGGTGTTATAATTCGTCATAAGAAGTACCTGCTGAATGCCTCAAATATTTTTGTATCTATAAATATACTAAATAGCGCGATAAATTATAACTACTTTCCTAACTTGTAGCACTGTGTTTGACTTATAGTTAATATTCCAATTATTACTTTTCATTATGCAGGCGTCCTGTGGGTCTATGGCAAGGCGATTGCTGGCGCCGCAGATGCTATGAATAATTTAAAATCTATGGGCAAGCGCATTTATTTTTGCACAAATAATTCTACAAAAACTCGCTCCGAGCTACTTGAAAAGGGTGTGCAATTGGGCTTTCACATTACCGAGGATGGCATCATATCAACAGCCCATGCGACAGCTGCTTATCTGAAACATCGTAACTTTAACAAAAAAGTTTATGTTATTGGCTCCGAGGGTATTACGAAAGAATTGGATGCAGTTGGCATAGCGCACACAGAAGTTGGTCCGGATGTTATGCAGGGCTCATTGGGAGAGTTTATGGCGAAGCATTTAATACTAGAGCAGGACATTGGGGCTGTTGTCGTCGGTTTTGATGAGCATTTTAGCTTTCCTAAAATGACGAAAGCCGCCTCGTATCTGAGCGATCCTGACTGCTTATTTATCGCAACCAATACGGATGAACGTTTTCCTATGCCGACGCTGGTCGTGCCTGGCAGCGGTAGCTTTGTAAATGCCATTCAAACATGTGCGGAACGAGAACCCATTGTCATTGGCAAGCCGAATCCAGCCATTTGTGCGACGTTGGTCAAGGAAAAGATAGTCGATCCAGCGCGTACTTTGATGATTGGGGATCGTGCTAATACCGATGTTCTTTTGGGATACAATTGTGGCTTCAAGACCCTGCTTGTCGGAACCGGCATTCACCAGTTGAGCGATGTAGAGCAGTGGAAGCTAAGCAAAAATCCAGAGGATAAAAAGCTAATACCTGACGTGTACCTGCCCAAATTGGGAGATCTACTGCCTTTCATTGTCGATGGTTTGACTGGAGGCAGCTATTAATTTTAAATTGATTTTATTTCCTTTTAATCTGTGTACTCCACTCAGGGACGCTACTAAAATTAACAATAGACAGGACTTTAGTTTATACAAGGCATTACCAAAATATGTTTTTAGTTCAATTTACAATAAACCTACAATTACTTTGTAAACTGATCGTGTTTATCGAAATGCCCATCCACTGAACCGCATATGAGCTATAGGTGCGAAAGAGATAGCACATAGCTTATCACGATTGCTGCTTAGCCGTCGCGACGGCTCAGTTGAGGCACGAACAGTCGCGAATTCAACCGACAGTTACAATCAAAGCGCCATTACAGAATGTTTAAAGCGTGCGGCACAAACTTGCTTGATCTTCAGCCTGAACAGGTGAGCAGCTGGCTGAAGGGCTTCGATACAATTATCAGTGACTGCGACGGTGAGTAGAAAATATATACAGCTGTGTGTGTGTGTGTTTAAAGAGAGAGCGAGAGCGGGCAAGTAACTTTTGGAGTTGCCACTAGACTTTCAAAGACTATCGTATCGATATCGATATCAGCTTCGATAGTTGCTTAAGTGCACTTGGCGCGAGATCTTAAATTTTAATTTAATGAACAATTAAAAATGTACATAATCTTTTGTAATCAGCTACCTTGTGGCATGATGATACTGCCATTGAAGGCGCTGCAGACGTACTGAATGCGCTGCAATCACGTGCAGGCAAAAAGGTTTACTTAATCACAAATAATGGCCTCAAGACACGACATGAAATTTGGCAGCGAGCCCAACGCCTGGGCTTCCAGTTACCTAATGAGACGCACATCATCTCGCCCACGCAAACAATTGTAGATTATCTAAAGCACCACAAGACATTCGATAGCACAAAGAGGGTTTATGTGGTAGGAAATGCGGCAATTGCCCGGGAACTCAATGACGCCGGCATTGAGAGCTTTGGCGCGGGGAAAGCGGAGGAACTGCAGCCGGACGACAATTGGCCGCAGTTTGTGCAACGTGAATTTGGCCACCCCGCAGCTGCGGCTAATGTGGGTGCTGTTGTTGTTGGATGGGATGAGTACTTTAGCTACTGCAAAATGTCCAGAGCGTGTCATATTTTGTGTAGCAATCCCGAGTGCGCATTCCTAGTTACAAACAGAGACGCGGTGCACAAGTATCCGTCATTTCACATACCCGGCACAGGAGCCTTTGTCGCCGCCATCGAAGCTTGTGCGGAACGCAAGGCGTTGGAAATGGGTAAGCCAAATCCTTTGGTCATAGAGCCTCTACTCAAATCAACTGCTTTGCAACCCGAGCGCACACTCATGATTGGAGATTGGTAAGCAACAGAAAAATCCCCTTCTCGGACAGAGATACGTAATGTCTTTTCCTTTGTAGCTGCAAAGTCGATGTCACCTTTGCCAGGAACTGCAACATGCAATCCCTGCTCGTGGGGACGGGAAGCTATCAACTAGAAACATTGCGTGGGAATCCCCAGCTGCCAATGCCAGATGCTTATCTACCCAAACTGGCCAATCTATTGCCATATATTTGAGTTACGAACATAACGACAATATGTAAAAATAGAACAAAACCCGACTGGGTCATCATATAATTTATCATATCTCTGTTTTTATCAATTCACGTTATCTATTGTAATTGAAAGTCCAAGCGTGTGTATATACATACATACATAACATTATATTTTATTAAAAGTACATAGTTCGTCAATTTACTGGCAAGTTTTTGTAATATTCTTAATTATGCTTATTATAATAATAGTAATACCGTTGAGTTTCTTCTGCTAGTAACCAACTGCTGTTCTTATTTCATTTATTTATGGATTAATAATTCTCTTAATTTTATTTATTTTTATCTGTTTACCAGACATATCTTATGTGATCCCTCAAAAAGCTCTTCAGGCAAAACAAAAAAGCTGAACAAGATTTCAAACAAGAATTATTAGAAATAGAGTATATTGTATTGATAGATTAATAACTTAACATAACTTAACTTTAAAAGCTCAATAGATGTGGCAACTTATTGGCTAACTGTACAAATAATATATAGTCGTAGTAGATATATTTATGTACATATATAACCTTACCGTTAGGGCATATATATATATGTACAATTTGTAGTCCTGTGATATGTTTATTAAGCCTGTTTATGTTTAGCAATTTAGCGCGCAAAGAAATCCCATAAAGCGTTCGTTAGTTGTTAGCAAATCAGGTTAAGAGCAAATAACTGAAGCCAAAATCGTTATCCATAATTTTTGTTTTTTAAATTTTATACCTTTCCTTTTACCCATTTCCTCTTATCGAACATATTCTTGCCGATGCTCTTCCTTGAGGAACGCCTTTGATTTCTTTAAGGACTGTGTCTAAATTGCTAAAAGGTAACATCAAGTGCTCGTCGGCGTATTGGCCAATATTCGTGAGCTTCGGGACAGATAGCCATACCAATAGAACACATTGATCAGGAAGAACAGCAATGGGAACACAATCCTGGAGGCTCGATCAATTTTCGATACCGAATTGTACTGTGGTGTCCTTTTGCCTTTGCGACGCGCCTCCAGCTCTTCGCGTCTATAAAAGGACATGCGTCGACGACCTACAACGGGTGGAGAGCTTTGGGCAGCTGCCGCAGCGGCCGCCGCTGCTGCTGCCGAGGTACAGGGTGCCTCATCAGCGCGGAGTTGCGTCTGCTCGTCGTCCTCTTCGTCCTCATCGGAGCAGGTGGCCTTGCGAGCCGGTCGACGTTGACGTCGCCAGCTGAACCAGTCCAAGCAACGCCAGAAACTGAATTTGGCTAAACCATGTCGCCTATTGCGAGTGGTGCGTCGAGATCGAAGCATTCCCGTGGCTGGCATGTTGATGGCGCACATGGATAAGGGAATAACCTCGTAGATCTTGGATTCACTGCTGCTGCGAAAATCCGACTGCCCGCTGGCATCTACATCCGTTTCGGATTCCGCCGAATCCGATTCGAGTTCCTCGATAATAAAGTAACACTCACCGGAGCCATATTTGGTAAAATAATGGACGACAGCGAACTGAAGAATTGTGGCAAAGATGAAGCCAAACGAGAGGAAGACAAAGAAATCCAAGGCAGTCGGATATGATACCTTTGGAAGATCTGTCCTTGCCTCCAGGCCCAGAAAAGTCATGGTGAGCACCGTGGTAATGCCGAGGGAAACGCGATCCGCGGTTGCCTCACGATTCAGCCAGAAGGATACCCAACTGAGCACTACAAGCAGGCAGCAGGGTCCATAGACCTGGATCAAAAAGTTGCCCATATGACGCTGCAGATGGAAGTTAACCATCAGCATGGAATACTCCGCTGCAGACAGGAGAGATCAAGGATTAATGTTTCATAACACTAAACTGACAACTAACATGGATGATGAGTTTCCACTGTGATGCTTCCCGCCAAATTTGTGACAAGTCCACCACCTCCTGCCACTCCTCTCCCCGATCCAAAGGCACCTTTGTCCAGCTTTAAGCCCGTACCGCGTACATGTTGATTTTTGGCACCAGGACCAGCAAACGTAGTCATCGCTTTGTTGTTGTTGTTCGGTGACTGTTTGTGTGGCAGCGTGTCCTTGTTGTTGTAGAATTGTGGCATGGGTGCAGCTGCCTTGTAAACAATGTCCGTTATATTACCCGCCGGACAATCAACCAAATCGAATTGTGACAATTTCATGTCCTCCGCAATGGCAACTGCAGGACGCTCTTTGTTCCAGCGATAAATGACATCCGACGTGGTGTAACCAACTGTGCAGCATCAGCATCCAGACAGGTACAAAGCGGGGATGGAGAAAATAGAATGTGATTGTGTCAGATTTGTTAATCTAAATATTGCCAATTAAAAGAGATCACCTAAACAGTGATGAAATAATAAAAAGGGATTGCTTATATATACATTAAGAGCTTATCAGGTATGTTATACAAATCACTAGCAACCCTAAAATCTCTAGAGATTTGTAGAACACACCTGTATGTAAGTTTAGCTACTTGGTACACCTTAGGTATACCTAGACTCTAATATAACTTTGCTTTAACCACACAAATGGTAGCCCTATTCAAATAAAAACTACTACACACCTGTGAAATTCTGCCAACAACTTATCTTTAACATTCCAAAACTACGATTCCATAATTCCAAGAACTTTAACTAAGTATTACTAAATTATTGTATTATCATTCTATACAACCTTAACCTCTTCTTCCATCTTGTCTGTCTTGCGAAAGTCTTAATTTTAAATGTCTTAAGCAGTTACTCAATAAGAGTCTAAGCTTATTTAACTCTTTGCCATCCACAGTGACCGACTCAATCACAGTTCATCATATTTTCCTCATCGGTATTCATAGACTCACACTCACACTCGTATTCACACTCAAACTTACTACTCGTTCCTCCATCCCACGCTCTGCAAACGTTTGCTATCAACACACGTACAGATATTTTATTTTATTTTGTTTTGTTGTTGTCGCCTCACTGCACAAATTGCCAAACATTGCGACATGTGTGGATGCGGATTGGTTTACCTTATTCCCAAATTTTTTTATTTTTATTTTTTTCATCGTCGAGCTCTGACTTTGGCAATATTTTCACTGACTCGACGTCGCGTCGTCGCATCAAATGGGAAATTGTCAACATTAAGTGGCAGGCAATAACAACATCTAGTGGAGCGGGGAGTCGAGGAGTAATTGAATTCTTGACTGTATGCAACATTATTCACAACAAATCGGAAGCAATAATACCTAGAATAGCTAGATGGTGTCTGTTAATTTACCTTTGCGATAAGACAACACATAAAGCGTTGCTCCAACATATAACTTTATATATAAATTCTATTGAATAAACATTTAAATTTAACATTTTTTGCACCTTTAACAAAAATTAAGCGCTGACAATGCACCAACATCAGAAGTTTGTTGTCGGAAATAATTGAAATGTCAGCTGCATATCTTTATAGATAGCAAAGGAAAGTAGTTTGTCAAAGAAATAGAAAATTCTAATATTTAGGTATAACTAGTTGCTTAGATAGGACTGGAATAATAAAAGACAAACGTTAAACACTGTCAAGTTAGCAGATAGAAGATAAAAAGCTTATTTTCTTTTCGGGAAGCTTTAATTTGAAGTGAATATCTTAGAAGGAAATCTAAGACTTCATGTTATTCAGTTAATTACTGATAATGTTTCAACTACTTATATTAAATGATGATTAACACATTTCGTTTAGTCATACAATCATCTTTTTTACTATTTCTTTTGAAATATCAAATGCCATTAGGACAAGCCAAATCACGAGCCGAATCCTCTTACTGACAAAGCCTTTAAGCAATTTTTTCTTTACACTCAATCTCACAGTCCAATGTCATGGCATTCATTCTATAAATCCGAGTGCTCTTTCAACAAGTGGTCCAACTCATGGACAAGAACATTTTTTAAGGCTATCACTTCAATGCGGCTCTTAGCGCCAATTATGCATAATTATGCCAACGCACGAGTTTCCCACATAACATAACCCTCTTTAGTGTACAGATTTGTATATTGTGCACTCACATGATCCAAATTTCAGCGGGCATTTCTGTATGTCCATGGGAAAATCCGCAAGATTCATGGGGCAACCGGCTTTGATTGTCAGACGGCTAGAATACAGAATACGTCCGTTCTGATAGATGCGCACAAACTTATTCGGAGTGGTAATCGTGTGCAAATAGCTCTGTTTGCCATTGTAAAAATATGTATCCGGCTTCCAAATTCGCGCCAACATTGACACTGACAATGCCAACGTATCCTGGGCACCCTCGAAGGCGAGACGTTTATCCACCCAGGATTGGCGAAAGTAACAGTCCATCGAGTATGTCTGAAAAGCGCACAAGGCACAGAGACACACAGTTGATAAGACCCTGCAGTTATGTATGTACGTGACTGAAGAGGGAAGGGACGGGAATAGGGAAGAAGCTTTGGATGTCCTTGAAGTTAAGTACAATATGGAAGGCGGAATTTGTTAAGGGATTTGTGTTTGTCAATAGCTTACCATATCGACCTCCGATATTGGACCCATGCTTCGCACCATTATGTCTACCTCAATGGTAGCAGGAGGACCTGGTAGAGGAAATATATTTGCAATAAATAAATTGTGTATAGCAACAAAATTATTCAACTTTAAGTTTTGAATTTCTTTTAATGTTATTGAAATTTACTTTACCAAGGTTATTTAATTATCAATAAAATTGCTTATTAATACATTTCTAAACAGAAGTCATCTTATTACTGTGATGCGACTCTTGGCAAATGTAAGAATGCACTTAAATTTGTTTTAAGAACTTACTAAGATAAAGTTTTTTTCTACCTCTAGGAACATTTCATGAAGTCCATAAGTTGTCATTGTTTTCACATATTAAGACAAATTCTATAAAACTACACAAATTTCTTAGAAATTGATGAAATAAGGGAGAATTCATAGACAACTGACGGGATTCGTCTTCTTTACTAAAAGTTGTCTGTACACTTTTAACGGTATGATACTAATTCCTTTTAGATACAGTAAGCATTCTTTATAAACAACCCTTACACAAGCAACATTCTATTGAAGCAACCTTAATTTGTTGTACAAACAACTCGATTTGATGATGTTTGGAAAATCAAAACAAAAGCAATTTTATTGGTAAATAATGCAACCTTCAAATTTAAACTCCGTAATGTTTACTGTTTAAAATTAAATTTTAAGTGCACTTTGGAACTGTTCTGATAATATATTAATGCCTTTAAATTCAGTTAAGAAAGCTACTTAAATAATTTTATAATCGATTTAGGGGTGCTCCGCATATTTTTTAATGGAAAATATTCGAACTCTTTATAAGATTCCAAAGATTATAATCATAGGTAAAGTAAAAGGTATTGCATACTCATGCTAATGTATCTTAACGCTTTGGAACAGCTGGGATAATCTTTTAATACCTTTACTTGGCAGCTTAAAAAGTTACCGAAATAACTTTATAATCTTTTTAAAGGAAGTTCCTTAGGAGGGAACACAATTTTCTATATAAAAAATATATTCGGCATAATTCCTCCATATGAATTATTCACAGATGTCCTTCACATGAAACGGAATTTAAATGTTGCCTCCGCTCAACAATGACACTTAAGCCGCTTGGCAGACAGTCTCATTCCACAGCCTCCCTATAGTTTTACCCCCTGCCCTTCCGTTATGTGCACCCGTCCCGTGGAAAGATAAACCACTCGTGGAATATTCGTATCATCTATCAGCTCTTCATGGCGTTGTATTTTGCGCTAATATGCAGTTTTTCTTTCTTTTTGTTGCTGTATTTTTTTTTTTTTTTTTTTTGTATTTTGCCTATGCGAACAGTTTTTAATGACTTTGGCGTTGAGCTTGGCAAACATGCGTTGTGCATCCTGCATCATGCCACGTACTCGACATACTCATGGCTCGTAACGGCTCTTGGTATCCTTATACCTACGCGCATATCCTGCATGATGCACGGCAAAGCAGCCATTCTTAATGAAGTGTTTAAAACAATGTAATTTGGGCTTAAGTTGCGTAAACGCAAACTTTTTTTTTTTGGTGGCGTTAAGCTTCATTGAGTGCCCGTCAACGTCGTGCTCGATTGTGGCAGCCACAAGGCTTTTAAATTTCCAAAATATTTAAATTTTTATGGTGCCAACAATTTGGAAAATTGAAAAAGCTTATCAATTTGCCTGGGCGCGCCGAGGGAAATCCTTACGCAACAAATAAACAAACAAACAGACAGACCGAAAATGGGGCTGTGGAAAAACGCAATGAAATTGTATGTAAATATTTGTCGATTTTGACACTAACTATTTGCCAAGGGAACTGTCACCATCATCATCAACGTTGTCATCTTGACTCTCTCCTGGCAGCGATTTCCGCTTCATTAAACGTTTCCGCTGAAGAGGCAAATCTGTTCCATGTCCTCACATGCTGATTACAGGAATCTGTCAAAGGGTAAACATCTTAAGGGCACAAACAAAACTCCCAAAGATGTCAACCACAGCAACGGAAATAAATGTCAATTTAGTCGCGATATCTAAGATCTTCTTATGCCTATAGCTTTGATAGTCCTATAAAGCAAGATTACCATGTAGATAACTGACAATGTTTATCTGAAAATCCATATATTTACCAACATAACTATTATCTATATATATATATATATATGTATATATATATATATATATTTTTTTTTGTCTAAAGTATGAACATAAATTTATTATTTCTTCTTCGGACCGTAAATAATATCAGTAAAAATCAACTCATTATCTAAATATATGCCCCATTACATAACTGAATACGTAGACTTATAGACAAATCCAAAATGGAACTTGTTTTTATAGTATCTACATACAACCTATATAATATAAGGAATTATCTCTATTCAAGTCCGTTTGCACACTCTCTGTACCATACTTAGTACAATATATTACGAGTAAAAATATTTTATAAACGTTTACAAATTATCTACTTTAAATTTGTTGTTCTGGCGACCTTTTTAATTGTTAAATAGATATTTTAATTATCTAAGCAATTTCTATATGTTCTAGCTAAACTTAATCTACACATGTTTCTTATAACTCTGCATTCTTGGAATAATTTTTGGCAAACTTACCACCAAAATCTGGTCGAATGCTATTATCATAGCCACGCAACAAATTGTCCAACAATTCGGAGATGTTGGCATGATTATTGCTTTGTGTTAGCCAGGAACGAGTCAGTGAGCCGGCACCTAGTTCCCCAATACGATGGGTATCACCGCGTCCCTTGATGCTGCCGGCCATGACACCAAGATGGAGACCGATGGACGCTTGCCAGGCATTTGTGTAAATGCAGCACATTAGAAGCCAGTAGCTAATCAAAACTTTAAATATGCGCAAGTTTAAACGTTGTCCTTGCCACAACCAGGACATGCTCATGCTGCTGCAGTCGACGTCGACGATGAGGTCAGACGACGCATTGCCGGATGTTGTATTTGTTTTGCTTGCTGTTGTTGTTCCGCACATATTGCTGACTATTGTTATTGTTGTAGTCGTAGTTATTTGTTGTTGTAGTGTCTATTGTTTAGACATCTGACGGACAACTGTTCTGGCCTAATCTACACATCCGTTTGGCTAACATTTGTCGCTCCAACTGGCCAGTGTCCAGTTATTCCTTCAGCTCCTGTTTACTCTTCCCTTGAATGCGCCTGCTGCTGACAGCTTTCTCAGTTTGTTTTGGTATTTATTTTCATTTATGTACCGGAAGTTGCACTCGACTGTGGCACTGGCTGCATTCCGTGCCGGTTTTTCTTAATTTCCCAAGCTCATCCACCTCTCCTTTCGTCTGAGTCCGCATTAGTTCCGTTTATCTTGTCCTCTATCTTGACTTTTGTCTTTGTGTATATCTCAGTTCGCTTTCGCTTTCGCTTTTGCTATGATCAGTTTTATGATTTTAATTGTTTGAACTGTGCCGACTCTCGCCTGCTCCTGGCACTTTGATTAACTGCCAAGAGTTTGATTGGCCAATTAGCCAGTAGCGTTTAGCGATTCTTACCAGGAAATTAGTTAGTTGTTTGGCAGTTTAATCAGCGATTATTTGATTTTTGCTGATTATATTTAGTTTATAACATTGCAATTAATTTTATTGAATGGAAACATGATTTTTAAACAGTAACTTGTGAGACACGTCGTAAGCGTAATACGTTTTTATTTGATTTTAACCGTTTATATTTCACTGAGTTGTTGAAAATGTATTTTCTAAAATTACAAAATTGTTGTCGAAAACTTTTACAATATAAATAATTTTACACACACCACGCGACGTATGAGTAATATTTAATTTTGACTGTTATGGTTGTTTTCATATTATGTTGGCAGCTTACATATATTTAATTTGTAAAAATTAAAAAAAAATTACTTCTTAAAGTTTAATCATTTGATAAACACAAGCGTATGCGTAATATATAAAATTTACTGTTTAACTTTCTTTTCAACTTTTGTTGTAAATATTAAATTGTTGATATATGTATGTACATATATGCAATATTTGTCGTAAATTAAATTTCTTAAATTAAAAAAAGTTTCCCCAGCTTTTATGTATTTTACACTCACAACCCGACGTATGCGTAATATGAATCTTAGTTAACTGCACGCCTGGGAAACGCTTGAAGATTAATGCATGTTGAGCCCATGCTGTGTGCGGGTATTTTTAAAATAATATTTTTATATTAATCTCGAAAGCCTGTGAGGCTTAAAACTTATTGATGGCAAGTTATTAAATAATATACAAAATGAAAAAATACGCGCCGCGTTGGCCAAGTGAACCCAACGAGACGAACCGTAAGGCGTTAATGAAAAATCAACTGTCATCAGGCCAAGAGGCAGGCAACACGCTTGCAGCAGCAGAAGGTGATGCTGGCAGAGGATGGTGAGGAAGAGGAGGTAACCTGTCCTTTAATAACTACTTGTATTTGGTCATCTGAAAGGCGCGTCAAGGCAAGGAGTGTCCATCCATCTAATTATGCAAAATACTTACAATGCGACCCATAAAGTTGATTATGTGTCTCACCCACTAACCTAATTGCTTGTGTGTCTGCGTGTGTGTGTGCGTGTGTATTTGTATTTGTGATGCTACCTGATGTGAGGGGTGGGGTGCAATAATACTAGATGGGAGGCATTCATTTAGCAGCCACTTGCATTTTGCCTTGCCTTCTTCTTCATCGTTGTTGTCGGGCAATTGATATCATCTCCAGCCGGAGCAGCATCTCATCTTAGGAAGGCATCGAGGTCTCGTGTTCGTCAATGCTACTTGCCACTTGATTAAGCGCTGTGTTTGCTAATTAAGCATGTGGCTGAGCCAAAGGAAATATGCATTAGATTCACTTGGTTTACTCAGCACTTGACGCATGCGGAAAATTCTGAAAATTCAGCAAAGCTTACAAAAGATATTAATTCACTGTAAAGAGTAGCTTTTCCGGCCTCTTTATCTATTCACACAATATTTGTAAGTTGATAATGGTGAGTAGGGATTTCCTACAGACCAAAGCGTGCTATTGAATTTCATCATAAATTAACCAGCTGATCATAAATTTTCATGCTGTAATCTGAGTCACACACACTTTTCTTTTAGCCTTCTTTTTAATAATCATTTTATTTTATTTTTTTGGCCGTTTGTTTCGTCAAACAAACAGTAAACCGTCCATTCATGGCATCAGCTTTTACTTCTAATTTCTTGCTTTGCTTGTCGCGTCGCGACGCCTTTACTTTCATCCCAAGCTCCCTGCTTCCCCTTCTCCCTCAGCTTGTTGCCTTTGTTAACAGGCGAAAGGGTTAAATGCGGCACCGAACCGAGCCCGGCCACAAGCGAAGAGCACAACTTGAGCACGTTCAACGCATTTTCTCATCAACGTCGTCTAAATTGCACTCAATTTTTGAAGGCTGCCCTCCTCATTGCTGGCTGCTTCCGTTCTTTCCTTGTTCCATTCTTTCTTCCACTCTCTATGTGGCTCGGGTTGTATAGAATATGTCGCCTTTTTTTCGGGGCTGCCACATGCATTGTTGCAAACCACTGTGTGCCCTTGCAGGGTATAAATTCACTTTACAAATGTCATCAAGCATATCAAATGTATAGCAATGCAATGTTGAAATAATTAAATTACAAAAATTAATTGTAATTTAGTAATTGAAGAAGCAATAGGTCAAGTCTAAAGTCCTAAAGTCCTTTGAAATTCACTAAATGACTATAAATTAAGTAGTTTAAAAGATATCATCATTTTGTCTGAATTCTTTATTCCCTATCTAGATTCTAGAAGCTTGGTCAGAATTTAGTTGTAAATAATGACAAGTAAATGATTATGACAGTATAGGTACATAATATGTAGATACTTCCTTAACACACTGTCTCCAGGACGATGCTTTGGTACATTTTTCTTCATTCTGACACATTTTTTAAAAAGTTATAGGTTTAGTAATGTCTTTTTAATATGAATAAGGTTTACATGAGTCAATCCTTTGACTGTTTTTATTTTGGAAATATATGAATATAAAGTCTTTTTCTGTGTAAGAAATTTTGGAGAAACCTTTCCCAAGTGGATATTCTCTCGTTACTGCATTTAAATAGTCAATGATCGCTAAGAATAGTCAGCAAAAACGGTACTGATGATAGAGATTGGCGTCTCTTGAAACAGCCTGTATACCGAACCATTGCTCCTTGCTATTCAATTAGCAAGTGCTAGTGCTGTATTGTTGTTGTTGATTTGTGTTAATAATGTCATATCGACATTATTACACTCAGACCTCGAGTCAGCTAAAACTATTAATTGAAACCTTTTATATTGACGTTGTTTGATATAAGTAGTTTTTCTGTCTCGCCGTTAGTAAAAACGGTTTATCAAAATATGTACAAAAACCGACTTAACGATAGGTTAGAAGTAGAATTTTCATATACCTTTTATTTTCTTTTAAAACTTACTTTATTATTTCGTAATACTCATGGGAAACAGAAAGGCTAATCTGAAGTTCTTATTACGTTTCTTAATCGACTTTAGGCAAGTATTTTTAAAATTTAAAATTTCTTCTTAAAACCCTTTTTATTGTCTAAATAAACTAGTCTAGTCAAGTTATAATATATGCATATCAGACTTCCACTTGTATATTAGTAACTTGTATATTAGTAACTAACTTAATAGTAGGGTATTTTTGTTTCAATAATGCCTCAATATATTTGTGTAACCAGTTTTATAAGCATCTGGTGCATATCAAATTGTATGTTATATGGTTTCTTTTGGCTTGCAGTTGCTGTGTGGGTGCAGCAGGTGGTTTCTATAGACTCAAACTGTGGATTCAGGTTCTGATATTATTTGGTCGCCTTTTTGTGACGTTGCTTACAAATGAGTTCTGCATTTCAATCTGCCAGAGACTTATACTATACGACTCGTACTATAATATATATGTAGATACATATTTAGTTATGGTTTTTTGGGCTGTGTGTCTGAAATTGCATTGTCAGATAGATGAGAGCAAAAAATAGCTTTCGCCACAAGTTTTCCAGTTAACGTAAGTAGCTTTAAATATTCGCAATTAAATTAAATGCAAGTCAAAATCTTGTGGGCAATGAGATTCAGGCATAAAATAATGCAATTGTTGTAATTATTTTACAGTAAAGCTGCAGCACGTGCTACTGCAACGATGGCCAGGATACCAGACGCACGATTTACAGAAAAGTTTGTGTACCCTAGGAGAGAGGGGAGGAGTTGCGGAGGAGAACAGGAGAAAACTACCTAATGCTCTGGTTGTTAGTATTTGCGTTAGGTAAGTGCATTACCCTGTACTAAAAAGACTTATACAAAAGGAATTGTGGGAATATAAGAGACACTCTTGAGTTATCAATGTACTATGTTATAACATTGATATTCAACGCTTCAATAGACGGCAAGTGCTATCAAATAAGAAAAATATGGAAAGTATAGTGCGACTTAAAACTTTATAAGAATACACCTCTGTAAAACACCGAAAACTTAAAAAAAAACTATTTACTTAGAAGATTAAATGGCAACTAATTGACTTAAAGGATCATCTCAAAAAGAGGATTAAACTATATATATTTATGTAAAGTTCTAGATTGATATTCGGCAATTATAAATAATAAATATATACGTTGATGTATAGCTTGAAAACTACTTAAAACGCAGCTAAACCATAAAGCTTTGAAGAAATTGAAAATTTGAAAAGAAAAATAATAAATAAAGTCTGAAAACGATAAAAAATTGATTCCAATTCTTAATTACACTTGTTCTTTAAGAAAAATTATAATTAGACGATTTAAGGACTGTGAGAACACAGCCACAGCCAAATTTTTTACAAAATGGACCAAAAATAGAATTTATGATGATTAATGAGAGAATTAGTTTAACAAAGTGAATTAAGAAAAAACTACTCTGCTCAAACTAACTACAGTAACTTTTCGCTCAGCAGTTTTATAAACTATTTGAATATTGCTCCAAAGTATTGCAAAATATTCAATTTACTGAACGCATTTCAAAGGTAAATAAAAACATTTTAGCTTGGCTAAAAAATTAATGAACTCAAATGCAGCTCCCAATGAAGAAAAGAAAGCACATAAAACCGAAGAGATGTCGTTGTGACACACACAAATGCATAGAAGATTGAGAAGTGACCCCAAGACCCTAAAGTAAATAGATTTTAGGGTATGAGGGGAAAGGAGGGGAAGGAGGACTTGACTTGTGGCTCAACTAACGAATCCCCAAACCAATTCAATAAAAGCAATAAACGAGAGCGTTAGCTTAAAGAGGGCCGCAGACCACAAAAAATCTGTAAAATTCAATTAATTTAAATGCAGTTTTTGTTAGGCTGTTGTTGTATCATACCATATATGTGTGTACTGTACTACACATACATATATATTTAGCAGAGCAAAGGGGTTGGGTTAAAAGCTAAACGCATCACTTTACAATGTAAATCTCAAGAGTGCGATGCCCAGCAGCTTTTCTATTTTCTATTTTTTTCTTTTTTTGACTTGTATCTGCTTTGCATTTGCACAACCGACAGATGTTTTGTAACATAAAGCGTGAACTGCCAAAAAAATACTGTTCAAATAGTGTGCAAGACTAGAAGATACCCCGTACATTAATGATTAGAAAAGAGCATAAGGAACTTACTCTCTGGATACCTATATCCAACGTTTCTTTTTACAGAATTTATCTTTTTTATAAACATAGCATCTAAACTGATTAACTTTCCCAGATCTATATAGGCAGAGTAAGTGTCCATCAGCATAACATTTTTAGACAGTTTATACACCAATAATAAAAATATTATGAAATTCTGGTTCGAAGAAAAGATTAAAGCTGTCAACTTTGATATAAACTTCCTATATTTGCTCAACTCAAGATAATTCCATAGCTCAAGTTAAGCTACAATTTAAATTCTATATTCCGATTTGCTTGTGTTATTTTCAAGCATACTCACACTTTTCACTTTAATTCCTGCAGCTTTCAACTTAAAAAGTCATCCTTCCCCCTTAAAATTTGCTATACCGATAAATTGCAACGAAAGTCACAAGAGAACACTTATAAATAAGGCTAAGTCATGCCCAATAAAGTGACAACTCCCACTTGCACTGTTAATAGTTCTGTTAATGATTTGGTTGACCAAAATAGCTGGTCGATTTACTAATTTTTGATCGGATTTACATTTCTATAATGTGTAATGCTCAATTCATTTTGTTTTGCACATTATTTAATACTTTTTTCATTTAGTTAAATGTCATATTTGTGGTTATTGCATTTATCATATGGCTCACATGCGGGTCAACCGCATCGCAATTGATTTTTAATACGTTTGGGGTTTCCACTACGATATTTTGTATATGGTTTTAATTGAGCAGTTGTCAGTCCGTCTTTTATTTTAAATTAGCATTAGGGTTATTATTTGCATTGCATTGGACATTTTAATTGGCCCTCAATAAACGTTGAAATGGTTTGGAAGGCTAATTAAGATAAGCGAATTTCGTGTGCATTTTAAATAGTTCTTTTTGGAAACAAATTGTACATATGTTAAATTTAGAATCAACACATATATATGTTTGTACTAGAAAAATATTGCTCATACGCCATATGACACTTCATTTAGTTATACTTTAAGTTTTAAAAATTTAATTTAAATAATTTTTAATTAATTCATTGTAGTTAAATATTAGAACTTTTACTTTTTTTCATTAAAAATTTTAGAAGCAGACATTTACTGAAAATATATTTTATGACATATGCGCCAAATCCTAAAGGTTATTAATTTATTTCTTTTGGTTTTACAATTACTGCCTGATTAATTTAAGTATTGTTTTTTGATAAATTGTGATGAGATTAACTTCAAGTAAATTGTTTATTTATTTTAATTTTTCTTTTATTTGTTATCAGAAATTTAAAACTTCCGACAATTTTGAACTAAATATTTGTTACGTATACACCATGTGTTCGTTTTAGTTACTACTGAAATATTTTTAAGATTTTAATTTAAATTGATTAAATATTTACTTTAACATTTTTTTCTTCAAATATATAAAGGCATCTGACAATTTTAAAAATGCATATATTTGTTACACATATACCATGTATTTATTTTGTTAAATTCACAAATGTTTTTAATTAATTTAATTAGTTGAGTATCACAATTCTTACATGCAAACGCGTAACGCATTTTTCAATTAATTTCTCAATCAATCGCGTCCGCCTTCAACTCGATTCAATCAATCCGCTCCTAATCGCCTTGAAAGGACACAAGAATTTTTTTGCTGCCGCCGGCGGCAAATGCCATCAACAATGACAATATAATAATAATAACAACAACAACAAGGTGTTTACAAATAAACAGATAACGATATTGGAAATGGAAATGGAAAATGTCAAAAGCGTATTCTTAATGACCGTTTGCCTGCTTAGAGAAAGATTTGGTAACAGGAATACGTCGAGACGCGCCAAGCGCGAAACGCCAACTGAAACGACATTAAAACCCAACGCTTGGCCAAGATTCAATTGTGCAGCAGCCAACATGAGCAGAGGATATGCCGACAGCATAAAGCACACACACTTCTACACACTCACACATACATACACTATACAGTGTGGAGGCGACACATTCACGGACATGCAAAAGGCGCAAAATCAGTTTCACCCTGCTACAACGGGGCTAAATCATGGCTGAAATCCATTAACACTAACGGGGTTTGGGGATGACTGGAGCCTTTTGGGGCTGCGGGGGTCTGTGTAGCATTCATTCACAAATGTAACTTGGTTTTTTGGTCTTGTTTACGTTTAAACTTCTGCGCCGACGCATTACGAGATGAAGCCACGCCACGTGCTCATTGTTTTGACGCCCCAAAAGCAGCACCTGTTGCTTGGACCCTGGCCCACTTAAAAGGTAATCAGCTCGTCAATATATCTCCATTTTTCAATGACAGCCCAAATTTTGTCTAATAACTCAATTACCAAATGTCATAAGCTAGAATAAATAAGTAGCGTAACAAATTTGGCTTTTTCGGCTGGGTATAAAAGGGATTGATTTCACATTTGTTTCTACAGTAAAGTCAAAGATGGCTAATCTGCCTCTGTTCAATTTAATTCTTTACAATTTATTTCAAATTAACTTAAGAAATGTCATCATATTTCATTGCTGGCAGTTGCCAGGTAAGTATTTCCAACATTTAATATTATTTTATTATTATAGACTTCCCATTAACTTGCGTGCAAGTACTTTTCGAAATCTTAATTTGATATGCTACTTAGTATAACAATTACCACGTTTATATCTCAATACGTAAATACAACACTTCATGTATCTTGAATCTGATTAATGATTCGTTTAAAATTTAAAATCGGACCTTTACGCCAAATATAATTTTATTTCGACCAATGCCATATTTTTTCACTCAATTCTAACCTTCTTTAAAGCCAGACATTTCAGACTTTGGTAAAAGTAAACTGATTATCCATGGCTTGATAATATGTATACTATATACATATCTATATATGTACTTGATATACAGCTGGCAATCTCTATGAATTTATTTATCGACATATAAAATATATACTTCAATTAACAGTTCACATTTAATATTTTTAGAAATGTGGATATTAATTGTAAGTATTTAATTTAATTTTCTCATTTACTTCTTCCTAGATCTTCTGCCAATGGCAGAGCTTTTCTCGCGGAACTACATATTTTCACAGTACATTAATCTTAACCAGAAAAAAGAGGGGCTAGATAATTTTCACAAGGATTATTTGGATAGTGAATTGAACAAATTGGGTGTGTTTTTGGACCTGAGTTGCGAACGCAGCTCATTTATAAGCAATCAGGTGGGTTTATAGACTTTCTTATAGGTTATTTTAACATATAGTGGCAATCTGATTATAGTCCAGTCGAGCTCGTCTTTATACGGAACACTATCATTGGCTATTATATGATGAAGCTGGAAATATGAGTCAGTTGGAAAGTTTATTTGATAAAGCCAATCTTAGCATCAATGCGGATATAACCTATGTGAAGCTGCAGTCAGGAGAAGAATTGAGTGATGGCAGTCTCTTTACACTCTACGATGTCTATAATAAAGGCAGCCATTTGGGTGGTAAACTCAATATAACTGTAGATCAGAGTGTTAACTGTAATCAAAGTAATTGTGAACTTTTAAAGTATCTGAGTGACTTGCATAAGAGAACCAGGCTACAGCAGCGGAGCGATTTAAAGGGTATTACCTTCAGGCAAGCTGCATTGGTAGGTTTTCTTTTACTTATAAGCAAACAAGGTTGTCTAAGAATTGTTTAAATTACAGGTCTCTGCGCTGCCTATCAACTCGAGTGAGAAAATACTTATTGACTTCTTAAATAGTGAAGATAATGTTCACTCGGACTGGGTATCGCGTTTGGGGTATCGCAACAATTTACATTTGCAGGAATTGCTGCAATTCAAGTAAATTTCTTTTATATTTCAAACTTCATCCATAATCATTATTTGTATCCCATATTTATTTGCAGTGTTAGTAACATTTGGGTAGATCAATGGAGTCTCAATGATACAATTGGAGGTGCTATGGGTGAAGTGGTAACTGAGCGTGTTGAATTATCGACAACACCTTTTGTTTTGTCATCCGCACGTCTTCGGAAGATTATTCCCACATCGGATATTGGACAATTTCGATCAGTTTGCATGTTTCGAACACCTCACAATGCTGGAATTAAGCCTGGCGTCTTTTTGGAGCCATTTAAGCCAAGTGTATGGATGGTCTTTGTCGCTGTACTTATTTTCTCTGGACTGCTACTTTGGCTAATATTTCGAATGGAGCATCGCTGGCTTCAACGATGTCTATCTTATATACCCTCACTTTTAAGCAGTTGTTTGATTTGCTTTGGCGCTGCTTGTATACAGGGCTCTCATTTAATACCACACTCTACGGGCGGACGTTTGGCCTTCATATCCCTTATGTTGACCTCGTTTCTCATGTATAACTATTACACATCTATAGTGGTATCCACACTATTAGGCTCTCCTGTGCGTTCCAATATCAAAACCATACAACAACTTGCGGACAGTCCTTTGGATGTGGGATTCGAAACCATACCTTTCACAAGGGTTTACTTAAACGTAAGTTGTCTAAGAAAAGACTCTAAGATTGAAATGTGGGAACAAATATACCCAACTCTTTTGGCATAAACGTTAAATACAAATCTAGAGACGTGAAATTTCGCATGACTGAAGTAGAGTATTGACATTCTAGACTTAACCACGCCTGTAGCTCTCCCCATCTGGACATTACAAACAAACATCGATCTTAGCAAATATAAGTGCTTGAGAGCTATTAGTTCACACACAGATGAAACTTATTTTGAAACAAAACAAAATCATTTAAATTTTTATTACATTTTATTTATTTACTTAGAGCTCTCCTCGATCCGATATAATCAATCTGGTTAAGCGAAAGGTGGAAGGACGCAATCCCAAAAGCATCTGGTTGTCCGCCCAAGATGGTGTACTACGAGTTCGTGATCAGCCAGGCTTCGTATTCGTCTCAGAAGCATCGTTTTCCTACAACTTTGTGGAGAAATATTACTTACCCCACGAGATTTGTGAATTGAATGAAATTCCTTTCCGTCCGGAGAGCACAGTCTATTCAATTGTCCACAGGAACTCTACGTACAAGGAGCTATTGAAACAGGTCCAATTGCGAATGCTAGAGGCTGGAATGAATCAGAAACATCGTCGTTTCTATACAAAGACCAAGTTACATTGTTTCTCAAACAATTATGTCATCAATGTGGGCATGGAATATGCTGCGCCCCTCTTTATAGCATTATTGGTTGCCTACATTGTATCACTCTTTATCTTAATGCTGGAAGTTAGTTGGTCATATTTTGGAAGGCGGCACTTGCAGCGTTTGATTCGTGGAAACTAAAGATAATCAAGTTAACATATACCAAAATGACATAGCTGGGTAAGATTTACTTCTTAAAACTCTCTAACTTAATCCTCAATTTAATAATTGGGCATTTAGTTGGGTTAAAAGTTTGATACCCACTTGTCAGCTGTCACTTACTGAACTGAAGAGTCCATTAACTTGTCAACTTTGGTTTCATTTTTATATACATTTATTATTCCTGTACAACTGACAGCTTATTGAGTTCTTATAAAAGGACTTGCATTTAAACGATAGAGTCATTAACTTTGAGTAATTGTTCTGCAATAATGTTTCTACATCAATTTATTCTATATTATTTTGTGCATATTGCAAAGCTGAAAAGTATT
This sequence comes from Drosophila testacea, assembly GCA_035043265.1. Lineage (NCBI taxonomy): Eukaryota > Metazoa > Arthropoda > Insecta > Diptera > Drosophilidae > Drosophila > Drosophila testacea. The sequence goes on along the minus strand of JAWNND010000378.1, from coordinate 114,309 downwards.
TTATTTTTACACTGTTGGACAGCTGATTGTAAGTTAAATGTTTAATTAGTTTTCATCTTATAAATGGTCTTTCCTTAGCACTTTTACACTTGGCACATTTATCTCTTAATGAATCTTTGCACACCCAATATCTGGACCTTAATGTGACATTCTCACAAACGGAGCACTTGCAGGATCAACTCGTCAATCATAATCTCATCAAGTTGGGCATTTACTTTGACATCAATTGTAATCAGAGTGATGAAGTTTTAAATATGGTAAGCTAGTTTATAAATAGATAGTCTATCCACAGATTTACTAATCTATGTTTTCTGCCTAAGGCCAATAATCAAAGCCTTTTTACGGATCATTATCATTGGCTTATCTTCGATCATAACTTTAACTTAAATCAGCTGCTTAAACGCTTCTCAGAGGCTCAACTTTACATTCACACCGAATTGACTTATGTTGAACCCCGAAATAATCTCAACTCCTTTATTCTCTACGATGTTTATAATAAGGCAAAACATTTGGGAAGTAAACTGAACGTAACTATAGATCAGCAAATTGACTGCAATGAGAAACAATGTCATGTCAATCGCTTTTTGAGTGATCTTCATAAGAGATCTCGACTGCAGAATCGCAAATTTCTTACTGGAATAACGCTTAGAGCTAATACAGTGGTAAGCCTCAGTTCCATTTATAGGAACTTCCATACTACATATGTAATTAGCTTCCCAGTTAACATATATCGCGTTTAGATTACTAGCATACCTGTGGAGACACCTGATGAGGAGATTAAAGCCTATTTAAGCAGTACTGAGGACATACATAAAGATTCATATTCCAGAATGGGATACCAATCGCATCAGGCTCTCATGGACTTGTTAGATTGCCAGTGAGTACTTTTATTTAAAGAAGTATAGACAACGTATACCCTGCGATCCTTGGGTACCGTATAAATAGTAAACGTAAATGTTTCACAGCTTTTCCTTTACCTTTCGTGATCGCTGGACGGATGGGGAACTAACTGGCGGACTTATTGAGGATTTGATAAATGGCAATGTTGATTTAACGGCAACTGGTTACTTTTATACCAGCGGTCGTGCCAAATACTTTAGACCCATAGCCTGGCAGAGCTCCTTTCGCTCTGTTTGCATGTTTCTCAATCCTCGTTCAGCTGGCAATGAGCTCAGGATCACCGAGTTTCTGCAGCCCTTCAGCTGGACAGTATGGCTCATGTTTAGTGTCCTTTTGCTGTTCACGGGTTTTCTACTTTGGTTGACATTTCTGCTGGAGCGCAGGATGAACAGAGGTGACATGGATAGATCATTGTTGACCAGCTGCCTGCTGTCCTTTGGTGCAGCCTGCATACAAGGAGCTTGGCTATTACCACGTTCTACAGGCGGTCGGATGGCCTTTTATGCAATTATGTTGACCTGCTTTTTGATGTACAATTATTACACATCAATTGTGGTGTCCACGTTGCTGGGAGCACCACCCAAATCAAGTATACGCACCATACAACAACTTGCTGATAGCAATTTGGAGGTGGCCGTCGAACCCAAAATTTATACCAAAGTATATTTAGAGGTGGGTTTGAAAACAGATTAACATTATTTATGATCTGTTTCTTAATTAATATTTATAAATTAAATTTATGATTAAATTTATATCAATCAATTTATAAATCTTTATTTCAATTACCAATCACCTGACAAGATATGAAATTTTCTATACATCATATATATTTATCCTATTAACACTACTCCTTTCATTGTACTTTTAGACTGCGGAATTTGAAGATGTTCGCAGCTTATATCGGAACAAGATTTTGAACAAGGATCCGAAACGCATTTGGTTGTCTTCAGAGGAAGGTGTTTTAAAGGTGCGAAACAATCCTGGCTTTGTCTTTATTGCAGAATCAGCCAGTTCTTATATTTTCGTGAGAAGACATTATCTGCCTCATCAGATCTGTGAGCTGAATGAGATTAAGCTGATTGATCAGACAACCGCCATTACGATTGTCCTCAAGACCTCTAGCTTTGCTGAGTTATTCAAGATAAGGTGGGCTTAAACAAATTACGGATAGATAGTTACTAAACTTTTTTTCCAATTTCACACTCAGTCAACTGCGTCTATTGGAAACTGGAGTTCATCTCAAGCTTTTTCGGTATTGGATTCGTAATAAACTGCATTGTACCCAAAGTACTGTCACCGTTGTGGTGGGCCTGGACTCGGCAGGACCTTTATTTCTCCTACTACTCAGTGCCTATATTATATGCCTATTTTTTTGGGATTGGAAATATTGTGGCACAAGCGGCAGCTACGTGCGGCTCGAAATTAAGGCAAGTGCCTCTAATTTGTCATCAATTTAAACAAACATTCAACTGACAGGCGACATGCAAATTGTTCTCAGAAGGACTATAAAAAGGCTGCTCAAATAGTGGCTATATTCAAAAGTAAATAAAGAAATGCAGTTGATACAATTGGCCAACTTCCTGTTGCACAATTTGCTTCAGTCGCGCATCGGTTTCATTATCTTTTTTCATTGCTGGCAAAGGAATGAAAGTAAGGTTTTTAAAAACAAATGGAAACTCTGTAATATTGATATCTTTGCAGCTTTGCAATTGACACAACAAATCCACAATTCACCGCATCTCATCTATCATCAATTTGTGCACTTGGATGACTGGGAATGGGATCATTTGGAGCAACGTTATTTAGATCACCTGCAACCAACGCTGGCCATCTATGTGGATCTGCAGTGTGAGAAAAGTAGAGATCTGTTAAAGGAGGTTAGTACAAGATTATTGTAACTTAGTGTTAATGTATAAATATCAATAATATCAATCATTTAAGCTTGTTAATTAAATATTTATATCTACGAATCTATTGGTTCTTCCCCAATCCGAACTTGAGTTCGTTAGAACTGTTGCAAATCACCAATGAATCTCATTGTTCGCTTTTACGTTAGCGTTTAGTCTCCAATTTCTGATTATCCATGTTTCTTGTTTTTCAATAGTTTCTACTATTCATTTGATTGTACTCTAATTTTGAATCAATCACAATCCATTATTTCTATATTTCCAGGCCAGTCGAGCACAGCTCTACAATCAGCACTATCACTGGCTTCTACACGACAGCTTGATTGACTTTAGATTTTATGACTTCTTTGCACCCTTTAACATATCCGTTGATGCGGATGTCAGCTATGTGAAGCAGCAAATCCTGGACAATACTGGTGAAACCATCTATACCCTCTACGATGTTTACAGCAATGGCAATCACATTGGCGGACAACTCAACATAACTGGAAGCTGTGAGCTCAATTGTAATACGACAAGTTGCCAGTTGAATGAGTATCTTAGCACTTTGCATTTGAGATCCAAGTACAGGCAACGGGAGCAGCTGAAGGATGTGGTCCTGCGGGTGGCAACAGTGGTTACAACACGACCCATCATTTGGCCACCGGAGATGTTGCTACGCTTTCTCAGTCAGGACAACGAGACGCATATCGATGGCATTGCTCGCTTTGGCTTTCAAATAACATTAATTCTTCGTGATCTCTTGGAATGCGGGTAAGTTCTAGTTTCAAAAACTGGTTTAAAAATCGCTATTTCTTCTTTGTTAAATCGAATTGATTCTTATCAGAAAATAATCAATTTTAAAATAATAACAGTTACACTTTTTTCTTCTTCTAGCATGAACTTTACTTTCACGGATCGTTGGAGCTTTAGCGATATCAACGGTGGCTCTGTCGGCGCTTTGGTCACTCAAACAGCTGACATTGGATCCGCTCCCTGTCTGGCCACCGAGGGAAGATTAACGTATCTATCAGCCATTATTGAGACAGGCTACTTTCGATCCGTTTGTCTCTTTCGGACTCCACGTAATGCAGGCATTCGCGGTGATGTATTTCTACAACCCTTCAGCACCTTGGTGTGGTACATCTTTGGTGGTGTCCTGCTAATGATTGGATTGCTGCTTTACCTGATCTTCTACCTGGAGTGCAGGCGTATGCGACAGCTCTGGCATTTCAATCATGTACCTTCTTTGCTAACAACTTGCCTGATCAGTTTTGGAGCAGCCTGTAGTCAAAGCTCTGCGTTGATTCCACGCTCCACGGGTGGACGTCTAACTTATTTTGTTCTGTTCCTTATCAGTTTTATCATGTACAACTACTATACATCTGTTGTAGTATCCTCGCTGTTGAATTCACCTGTTAAATCCCAGATTAAAACAGTGCAACAGCTGGCAGAGAGTTCGTTGGACGTTGGACTGGAACCTTTGTCATTTACCAAAAGCTATCTAAATGTGAGTGTGGGATAAATACATTGTCAGCTATATTGCTAACTGATTTACTTCTTTTTAAAGTACTCCCTACGCCCAGAGATTCATCTGTTTAGCAAACGCAAAATCGAAACACAGTCCAAGAATAAGGATCTCTGGCTACCAGCGGAGAAGGGCATACTACGCGTACGTGATCATCCTGGATATGTATTTGTTTTTGAGGCCTCCTCTGGCTATGCCTATGTGGAACGTTATTACACCCAGCAAGAGATCTGTGATCTTAATGAGATACTCTTTCGACCTGAATTGCTGCTCTACACGCATCTTCATCGCAATTCCAGCTACAAGGAACTTATTCGTCTAAAGTAATTACAATACAATTGGGAATAAGGGTATTATAGATATGCGTGGATTTATAAAATGAATATATTTTTGATTAGTCTCATCAGTTATCGATAGAGCCATGCCAAACATTATATATACTTTGTTCTCGATCAGCTTTAAAAATTTCATAAAGAACGATTGATAAACTCAGCAATTATATAAGAAACAATTTTACGGATGCCATAGCTAAAAGAAGAATCAGCTCTGAAGTGTATGTAACTTAATGCTTTTAAAAATGTTTAGCGAGGATAGGGTACCGGGTATTTCGTTGTCGAGCAGTATCGTCTGTAATATTCTTATTTGATTTATTTCGATATTAATTTATATTATTTCCGACAGATTGTTGAGGGTCCTGGAGACGGGCATCTATCGCAAACATCGGAATCGTTGGGCCAGAATGAAGCTGCATTGTTATTCGCAGAACTTTGTCATTACCGTGGGCATGGAGTATGTGGCTCCACTCTTCTTTATGCTGATCTGTGGCTACATTTTGGTGCTATTATTGCTGCTGCTTGAACTCGCCTGGCAGCGCTATGTCCGGCGACCACGTTAAACACTTGCACTTTGCACCTTCAAGCGCTTTGTGGCAAGTTGTAAGTTGCACGTTGCACGGATTCGCTTTAAGCTGTTATGCAAAAATGAAATAAAAATAAAAGCACTTTGAGTTAACTTTTTCGCCTCATCCAACGGTTGTGGAATTATGCAGGAATGCAGTAACCCGGTTCTCTGTGAACTTCCTGTTGTCAGGACCCGTGCAATTGCCGCACGCCTCACTGAGTTGACCACGTTTTCATGTTTTCCTGCGATTTTCGTATTTGCATTAAAAACTTTTCATGCTATCCGTTTTTTTTGGGCTATGATTTTTCTTTTCTATTTCATTTGCATTTTTATATTTACCTCAAAACGAGCAAAAAAGATATGTGCAATGTGTGGATGCTACAGATCAAAGTTATGGAATTAAACGGTTATCAGCATTTAACAAAAGCTGACAGCATTAACCTTTGGAATCGAACTTGTCGTAAGTGGCTCCCTTATCGCTTTTTCACAACTAATCAATCATTTCATATTTATTTCTATTTCCCAGTTTGCCGCATGATTTATGTGGTGACCTGAGGGCGATACTTGACACTATTTCATTTTATTTCATTCAGTTGCACAATCAGAAAATTGTGGCACGTTGTTACGAAACCATAAAACAAGGCGCCAATTATTGACAGTGCTTCTCTTTTTTGTGAATAGCAACAAATTAAACAACATGAAACAATCACAAATTGGGTATACCTTGCGTATACTTGCTTATGAAAACTTGGTTTAATAAACACTTATTTTTATATACATTTTTTTATTAAATTTAGGGTGTTTTAATTGTAATTAAGTTGTTTTTTCCAGACTTCGCGCCAGCAAAAAACCTAATATTTATTTGTTATATTTAGTAACTAACAAATTGCGGAAGTAATAAATAAAACAGAACCTCAATAGGATGCATGAAAATAAATTTTTTATTAAAAAAAATGTAAGATAGATTTCTTAAAAAGCAAAGCTAAAAACAAGTTCTTAGTTTTATATTAAATACACAGTATTAAAAAACAAATTAAGTAATTAACGCAGTTGTGGTTAGATTGTATAATTATTATTATTAAACGGTTTCATGACGATAAAATACAAATATGGATTTACTTTTGTTTTGCTTTACATACTTTTCAACTCCATAACACCAATTATGTAAGTTAACATAAAGTATAAACATAAAGTACGAATAAAATAATAAAATAATTTATACCTCACCTATTTGAAGAGTGTGAAAATTTAAAATAAAGTTTTTAGTTCTGCACCAATTTGTACTAAATAAAATAATTCTTTCAACCCTCACACGAAAAGTATATACTGAATCATTGAATCTAAAAACCTTGTTTATCCAATTATGACTGTCCCTAAGTAAGTGAGCGATATATATTTAGCTTTATTTAACTCTAAATACTTCTATCTTTACATCTATTATCCTCGACTCACGGCATTTAACGGTTAGACCCAAGAGACCCACTTCTTATGACAAATTGCCGTATCGCTGACAAATTGCCAGCTCAATCTTGTTGTCATCAGTCCTTCCCCATGAACTTGTAATAAAACGCTGTCATTCCTTACACATCACATTTAACGATGAATCGACAGCCAATTGTAAATTATTTACTACATTTACTTGTCTTTATCGAGTTGAACACAGTTGCCCCCCTTTAGTAACCCTATCAGGAACACACAACTTTGCATTTGTCAACAACATGTTTTGGTTTTTAAACTCTCCTTCCTTTACCGTTTTATTAGCATTTTCTTTTACATTTGCACTTTTACGTGTTATGTTCTGTAAAATGGTTTCTGTGGGTAGTGTGTAAAAATGTATATACATAGAATATAGAATTAATAATTATAATAAAAGTAAGGTTTGTAAGAGAAGAAATTATGTATATTTTACTAATTAGTTGAAAAGCATTACACTTATAAATAATTAAAACAAATGAATAGTGCTTTAATTTTTTTTTTTATTATTTAAAAATTTATATTTTCTATGATCGATTTTGCGATATCTATAATTCTCCAAGTATGTTTCAAGGCAAGAAACTGTAAAGTCACCATGTCTATATAATTTATAATAATCATTATTCGCTATCATATTTCAAAGGGTATTTAAAAGTCATTATCATTTGGCTCTGTTACTTTTGGTATATATTTTTGTTGGATACTTTGTGGCTGCTGCTGTTAAATTGATTTTGGTGGTTTTTGTACGTGCTAAAAAAAAGCGCGCAAAAATGATTTTGTTTAAAATCGCATCTGGCAATTTGTTTCCAAATTTAACTCTTGACTAATTTAAACTTATACTACTTTATATAGTATAGTTCGTCTGAAAAATTGCTTAGTTATAGATTTATGAGCTATGTATAATACGAAAGCTGTTGCTATTCGTTGGCGCTGGACTGATATCTTAAGATTTATAAGGCCCGTGTACATCTTATCGGTTTTTGTTATTGCCTGCAACTGGGTTTTTAATCTGTCCCCAGTGAATTGCTCAGATAAAGATAATGTTTGATGATAATGTTAATGATAATGATGTCAATTGGCACTTAAACGTGTATTTTACCTTTAACTTGATCACATTCAGTTGGATTTCATTGCTCGAACGCGTACAACGTGAAACAAAGTACTTAAAAGGGTATTCTATAAAATGTGCGTACTTGATAAGGTTATAAGGTTTTTAGTATCTTTTGCAGTTTATAGCTGAATAGCTTTAAGCTAATTAAATGCAACTTAAGTCGTGTAAATAAACTTTAATAACCTCGCAATTCAAGTTCAATTATTTGGATAATTAACGAAATTCCTCTTAATTCTGGTTTAATGTGTTTTCAAATCGCTCACTTCCTCTCTCTCTCTTTATTTTGTTTCTTGGTTGGCTACTCTCTTGATCTCATTACGTCAACAAAAACAATAAGATTAAACAATAGGCTTAGCTTTACCAGAAAAAAACCACCTGCCACCTGCATTTTAATTTGGGTTTCAAAAATATTGAATAACTTGATTACAAAATATTCATTGACAGCTGCCTATTCACAAAAGAGAATAAATAAGTCATAAAAAACGTGACAACGCTCTCTCCTTCTGATACCTTTTGCCACTCCTTCCCCTCCCCACGCAGTTAAGGGTTTCGCACCTGTTGCGTTGCCCATTCATGGCAACTATTAGAAACAGTTGATAACTATACCTACAGGTTATATACAGTGACGAAAAAAATAACAGTACCCATAAATTCTATATTTTGTAATATATATGTATATGAAAATTTAGATCGTTTTATTAATATTTTTTCCTATTTCTATGACTTTTATGTTTGAGTGCTACAAAAAACTTATTTTCTAAAAGACAAAATAAGTAATAGAAATTTTGTGTGGTACCTAAAGGTTATTATACCATGTTCTAATTATTTTCAAAAGATCCTGGAAAAAAAAACGCATACCCATTCTTTATTTTGTATATCTATATGTATCTATATGTACCTATATGTATATCAAAATGTATAAGGCATTTTCTTTTCTTTCTTTGGACCACTACTACTATTTTATTATCTGAAAAACATAAGAAATCATTAAAAATTATCTGTGTTCCTTAAAGATTCTGATACCTGGGCTTAATTGTTTGCAAAAATGTATCCTTTATATAAAAACCGTTCCTCGTCAATTGTCAACATAGCCCTATTTATACAAATGTATATATAACACATATGTACGTGAACTCTCAGTACCTGTTAGATCGGCACTTCTTATTGTTGTTGCATTTCCCTCTGAGCTTTTTTCTGACGATCGCAGTGATTTTAGCACTTGGCCTCTTCAACGCCGCCGTCGTCGTCGTCGTCGTCGTCGTCGTCGTCGTCGTCGTCGGCGTCGCTGTCGATATCATCGGCGTTGCTGTGGGTCTCATTTGGTGGGAGGTTTGTTCAGATTCAGTCGGTCGCGAAACGTTAAAACGCGCGAAGCGTTGTCGTGTCAACGACGTTATCTAAAATTGTCGGAAATTTTGGTTTGTAAATCTTAGAAAGCAATTAAAAACAGCATAGAGAACATCTCAGATCAAGTATTTGAGAGATAAAGCGTTAAAAAAAAAGGTGCGCTATACGGGTAATCATCTTATCAAAACAGTATTTAACAGTTTTTTCAATCAGTGCAATTGTTTTTATTCCGTAATCTAAATTACAGATACTAGCAATGTATTTTAAGCAATCCTACACTAAAATCTTATCGAGAAACGATTGATAAATTTAATAATTGCATCTAATCTGGTCTAGAACTTTTATTCCTAGTTTTTCACCTTCTGTCGTTAAAACGGTTAAAAAATCGATAACTTTCAAAATTATATTTGTTCTTAAAATATTTTTGAATGGAAGTTGCTCAATAAACTGACCAGTTATAAAACCTTCTAACTAAGATTTTATTAAACAATATTCGTAACTTTTCGAACATTAACCGATCAAACAACATATCTTACGAATTCTACAGAACTAGAAAAACATTCATACTTCTAACCTCAAATGAGATAATTCTTCAAATGTCCAGAAAAAATGTGGGTGTAACTGAACGTCCTTATTATTACTTAAATACCGGTTCAGTTCAAACAGTGAACTCAATAAAATGTTTAGTTTATGTACTTTTAGCCTCGATTGCCACAATTATATAGTTTCCTATACAAATATATAGCTCTATCATCTTTCGCAATACAAAACTGAAACTTCCTATATGAAATTTGAATATGTATTCAGTATTCATACGAGCAAGAAAAAAAAGACAATGAATATCATGTGAATAACACAAATTTAGCAGCGGCATAAATTGTTAACCCAAGGCAAATGTCGCAAACTTTTGTCTCAATTTACATTGGGAGCTATAATTCGAAGTGCATTTAGCATTTTAGATCGTTGGGTGTCAGGTTATTTCATGGAGTTGGCAAACGAAAGTGACAACTAAGCTAGGATAGTCTTACAAAGTGGGTCAACAACATTGCTGTGGGAGAGTGCGAGCACCTGAATGACTCACAAATTCAATAGACTTAAAATCGTTTACTGATCGATTCTGATTGAGAACTTTGCCTTAGACTTTTGGGATTGTATAGCGGCTGACTATATAATTGATATTGTTTTAATTGCAGTCACTTGGCTAACTCACACGTGCGACGGATCGACGAATATAAAGCTTTTTAGTTGCTAATCTCAAGCATTGACAAGGTCAAATAGCTCAGCATATAGTCTAGATAATTTTACTATTTAGATACAACTGTTTTGGCCTGTGATACTCTCTACCTCACATCCCTCCTCATCACTTCTCTTTCTCTTTGATAAATTGTATACCCTATGAAAGGAATCGATAATGTGTAACAGACCAATTAGTGATCGAGATTATTTAAATAATTTGAAATGATTCGGTTATTTATTTTCTTTTGGTTAAATAATCTGTATGCCCTATGAAAAGTATTTAATTTTCAACATAACAAAAGTATTTTATCGATATATTTTAAAAATATGCCCCCTCTCATTTGTTTCTTCTAATCTTTTGCATTTCTCGACTACTGCTTTTGATCGAGGAAAGATCAACTTCATTAGACGATCTGATAGTTAGATCTTTCTACCACCCTACCAATAGGTGTTTACCTTCCTATATAGTAGTTAACTAGATCTGATTGATTCTTCTTCCATTTATATACATTTAGTCTCTTGGTAGCTCTTGTATTTTTTTTTTTTTTAATCAAGTCACAAGTTTTGGGGATTGTAAACAAATAAACGATTTGCACTTTGCCCATCTGCTAATCGTTGCCAATAAATTGTTGACTTTTTTTCTATATCCGGTCCTAGTTCAGTTCCCTTTTAGTGCCATTAAATAGTTGATAAACAAAATTTTAATGATATATTTGCACGAAATAAACCAAAACTTAATTTCAAGTTTGGACAAAAATAAATAGCAATTAAACTCTGACGAGTGACGCAATTCAAATGAGGCTTGGCGTTTTGGCCAGGTCAACGAATTAAAGTAAAAGCCAAATTTGCGTAGTCATAAACCCGGCAAATATTTAACGTCTTTTATGCGTCAATACGCATAATTCTAAAGTGAAGACTTTAAGTAAATAAACACAATAGTAAAATCAGAGCTCCACTTAATGCCTAACTAAACAGTGTGCATAGGAAGTGTTAAATTCATAAACAATAATAAAAAGTTGCATCATTTAGTTAAAAATTTGAAACACGTTTCTCCCATTTTGTTCTCCTGAACTTGCTCAATGAAATTTTGTTTGCCTCAAGACCGCAGTCGAACATGTTTAGCTTAATAAATTAACTTTTCAAATAGCTTCCCTCAAACATGTGCAAAGTAATAATCATGTGAATTATTAACCCAAGCGTAACATTTAAACTAATTAAAGCTACGGTAAAAACGAGCTTTTTAATAGCTTCTCAATTTAATTTTATCTATGTTACACCTGAATAAACAGAAACTCTGAGAGTTATTCCGTTATTCAGAGAGTTCTTTTCAGAGTCTTTTCAATGTTTCAAAAAAGTAGACGCCTTATATCTTATACACAGCTGAATTTCAGTGGAAGTTCAGAAGATGATGATGAATTCTCGAAAGGTAGTCTATACAATTCAAAAAATGGGGATTCAGATTCTTTACACCCGAGAGAAACTTAATGGGAAAGTTATTCTTATATTAAGATAAAGATTATAGAAATTCAAAAGATTAGGAGAAGTTTTTTGTTTAGATTTATATATGTACATATGCCTACCCACTAAGAAGTTTAAAGAGTGTAAATGTTTTTAAGATAATGTGGAATCAATACGTTTCAGATTCAACCGAAAAATTAAGAGATCTTACAAAAGTTTATTTGCAGAAACTTAATTTAAATTATAAAAATAAGTTTTTAAGATGTGCTTGACCTGAAAAAATTATGGAAAAGTTAATAAATAGTTAATAAAAAGTTAATTACTTTGCATATTTACATTAAGCACTAAAGATTATAAGAAGCTGTTATCTGGAAAGATAATACTAGAAACTTATGATATCAATTTCTATATTATAGTACTCCTGCCCAGAATGTCGATCGGGAAGCAGCAAGAGGCGGAGGATAGCGATCATAATCCCCAAGTGGTTGTGACTACAACAGGAGCCGCCCACAGCGTGAGACACGATCGAGGGCTATGGCGAGATTTGACAGCCTACTGGATACTGGGTCTATGTAATAACTATGGCTATGTGGTAATGCTGAGTGCTGCCCATGATATTATTGCACAGTTTAACGATGAGGTGAGATAATTATAAAAAGTTCACATATGGAGAAGTGATTAACGAATTCTTCTTTGATTTAGCCGATAAAAGATGGCGTGGATGGTGGCAATGGACGCGAATGCCATTTGGTTTCCACTGGCGCCATTTTGTTGGCGGATGTGCTGCCCTCGCTGTTTGTCAAGATACTTATGCCGTTCTTTCCCTTCTGGGTCAAGTGAGTTATGATTCCTCTACATTAGAAAACTTTTTGGAAATGTATGAAACATAATGAAAGCACCGTCTACTATTCTTGATTAATAATTACAGTCGAGACGATTATTCTCGATTCTAAGTTATTTTTGGCAGTAAAAACTCTAATAACAATGTAGGTTTCTGCATACTAACCTTAGATAAAATTTATTTTCAAGTAAGATTCATTTGCCTGCAAAATAAGATAAACAAGTAAAAAGAGTAATTTGAAATATATAGTTCAAAGTTTACCATTCTTTTAATCAACCCTGAAAATTTCATTATGATCGGTTCATGAAAACAAACGCAGTACCAATTTTATAAAGCGCCAAGTAACTGTAAGAAGAAACAGCACTGATGCTAATAATATTTTAATAATTATTGTTAAAGTTGATTAAATTCTTGATTTTACTTGAATTTGTTAAGGATAAAATTGTTTGATTAAGACTATATGCGGACTCAAGATGTGTATTTTAAGATAAGGCCTAAGATATCTCTTAGCCAAGTAATCTACAGTATAAACTAAATAATTTTTATTTAATGAATCCTTATTCTATCCTTTCCTTCAGTGTCCGCATTGGCATTGCAGTTGCCTTATCAGCAGCGGGTTTCCTGTTCGTTGGCTTTGCGAATGCCGAATGGATGGCATTATTGGGCGTGGTCATTACCTCAGCTAGCAGTGGAATAGGAGAGACTACCTTCCTGGCTTATTCCTCGAGCTTTAACAAGTAAGTTTTGATTTTCCTTTTTTTCAAATAAACCTATATTTATTTTTATTTGGAAACTTTTCTTAGAAATGTCATCTCCACATGGTCATCGGGAACAGGAGGTGCTGGTGTCATTGGCTCTCTTAGCTATGCCACGTTGCGTTCCTTGAATGTCAGTCCACGTGACACGATGTTGATCATGTTGATCTTTCCTGCTATTGAAGCCTTTGCCTTCTGGCTACTACTGAGGAGACCACAGGTTCTTCCCGTCACGACAGTGGAATCCACCGAGGAGCTCATTTGCGATGACAAGCCATTGGTGGGCTTCAAGGAGAAGATGTCCTACATTAAGCATCTGTTCAAGTACATGCTGCCCCTCTGTTTGGTCTATTTCTTTGAGTACTTTATCAATCAGGGACTGGTAAGTTATAGATACATATATCTTAAGTTTCCATGTACTTTTTACTAATAATGGTTATTTTCTCACAGTTTGAGCTGGTTTACTTTGAGAACATCTTCCTGGATAGGGCTTCACAGTACCGCTGGTTGAATGTGGACTACCAGATAGGCGTCTTCATCTCCCGTTCCTCTGTCAATCTCTTAACGATTAACAAAATCTGGCTGATGTCCGTGTTTCAGTTCATTAACGTTGCCTACTTTCTCACTGAAGTCATTTGGTTCTACACGCCGAGCATTTGGATTGTGTTTGCCATTGTCCTGTGGGAGGGCCTGTTGGGTGGTGGCGCCTATGTGAACACTTTCTATCGTATGTCCAAGGAGATACCACCGGGTCGTCAGCAGTTTGCCATGTCCATGGTGGTGCAATCGGATTCCTATGGCATTGCCCTTGCCGGTTTCCTGGCCATACCCGTCCACAATGCCATCTGTGGTCTGCCCGCCTCTGTGCGCAGTGTCGTTTGGTGATAGGAACATAAAAAGCGCTCATAATGAGTAATTGATTATGCCTTTAAAGTTTAAACTATCATAATTAGTAGGATATGTGTGTATATTTGTGTGTATCTGTGTGTGTTCATTCTGTAGTATTATCTGTGTAATTGTAATGGCAGCCTAGTTGAGGCCCAGCTAAGTTATTAGCTAATTTTTGTATGTAACAATTATTTAATTTTATTAATCTTAAAATAAATCTTAAAATATATCAATTACAATCCAATAATCAAAGTGTTTACTCTTAGCTTAAAGCGAAAGATTGTAAATAAGGCAGTGTCCCTGACTACTAAGAAGTAGTAATCAAGTACTTACGTTAAATATATACAAACTGTATCACAGGATAATTACGCCACCCTTTCGCAAGGATAGATAAGAAACATAAAACTAAACTTAAGAAAAAGAGCTGGCGATTTTATAGATATAAATAAATGAAATAAATCTTTGCGAATTATAAATAAAGGATGTAGACTTAAATCATTTTACATTTTTTCGAACTTTCACAAAACGGTTGAATATTAAAAAGTTTTGGATTATAAATAATGGTAGATTACACGTTACAACAACGCATTTTAAGTTTAAAATAATATTTCAAAATGAAAACAAGTTTTCGGATGTTATCATCCTAAAAGATTCAACTTGTTGGCTTTGTTAATCATCAAATTTGTCACATTTGGGGGTTCAGTGAACCAGAAATATTTAATACTTTTCTTGTTGTGTGGAACCAAAAGCGATCGTTTTAGAATTTAAAAGTATCTGATTTAATTACAACGAATAAAACATACCATTGCTTTCCCATTTCACAATTTCAAAATATAGAAGACAATGTTATTAACTACACACTGATTCAATGTAATTTTAAATTGTAAATATTGACTTTTATATTGGCTACTTTTTATAATAGACCATTCATGCTTTACTGATATGTTGTGACTCTTAACTTTAGAGCTATTGAACATCAATTTGGATAGAGTATATCATAATGTCCGGGTCTGTAAATGAGATAAACGAACGGCTGTGATCCTTCAGGGAAATCGTGTGACTTTACAGTTGTATTTTCTCCTCTGTCCACATATTCAACACGTACTCCTACTCCCAGAGCTGAGCAAAGAGCAATGATGTGTATGTGATCGGATTCCTTAAACATCGGCTCGACTTCACGATGACGGAATTCTTCAATGGTCAGATTACCTTCGATAAAATGTTGATAGAACTCGGCATGCTCCTGCAATTTTCCCGAAGTGATTAAGCGCAAATAAACAACTACATAATCGGAAAATTCCTGATCGTTGAGTACACAATGCAATTTATTCTTAGCTTGCAAAGTTCCACCTACATTATCTGGATTAACAAGGTTTATTACGTCCATAAACTAAAACACGGGGTATAATAAATAAACGCTTGATAAGTATTCGCGTACTGAAAACCTAACACATTACTTACAGTTGCATGAAAGTCTTCTAAAGTCATGCTTTGAAATCCAAGTTGTATTAGCTTGTCCTTAAAGCTTTCTGCAAGTATTTGGAAGTCGCGATAGGCTCTGCGGTCGGTGACTAAATACTCCAGATATGAATAGGCAAAGGATCGAAAGAAACAATTTCCGTCAGGTCGTATGCGTCGAATATACTTGTATTTTCCAGTCAAATCTGCAATCTTAGACGTAAAAATTGGATCCCCATTATATTCAGCCACTAAACAATAAAGGGGAAGTTTCTCACTGACAAAAGGAGTTGATTCATTGACCTATAAAATACACATGGACATAAAAAGGAATAGGAAGATTGGTATAGGACTTATTATGATTCTTACGTCATTTTCGATTTCCCGCCGCTGTTGTCCCACAGACTTCATAATTTAAAGTAAATAAAAAATCTCGGAAAGATTTGTTAAAAATTTGACAAGCTTTTTTATTAGAAACTTTATTGAAATATATTACAAAACAGGATTAAATGTGTTAATTTGTACTAGCAGCCTTACCCGATTGTTAAATCGATTTATCGATATTTTCGTTGTTCGAAATTCCCGCCCAAAAGTGCGCCACATATAGTTGATAATTATTCAAGCCTGCTCTATTTAAAAAAAAAAAACTGTCTGACTGTGGTGGCTTCATTAATTAACAGCAGATGTTGTTATTTAAACAAATAAATCAACTACATACATAAAACCTGCTGATGTTCAAGCTCTCTAAACAGATGCCAGATACTATTTATTGACAGTCGCTTTATAGCTGCCGAATGAAACGG
This sequence comes from Drosophila testacea, assembly GCA_035043265.1. NCBI lineage: Eukaryota > Metazoa > Arthropoda > Insecta > Diptera > Drosophilidae > Drosophila > Drosophila testacea. The sequence continues at coordinate 97,725 of JAWNND010000378.1, read as the reverse complement.
TTTTCGAGAGGCGCTTAGAAATTTCGATTTATTTGTATATTTATTCGTGTATATAAGTATATTTATTAAAATGAGTATTGTGATCTTATCAGTACTTTTATTTTTGTCTAATCTTGACTGGGTTAAGGCAGACGTTACAACGACAAACAAAACCGGCAATAAATTGCCTAATATAATTATTATATTAGCTGATGATATGGTAAGTAATCCGGTTTTGGGTCAACAGAAAAATAATTTACACTTCTTATCACCGGCTAAAGGGTTTCGATGATGTGAGCTTTCGCGGTGGAAGGGAATTTCTAACACCAAATATTGACTCATTGGCTTATCATGGAAGAATATTGGATCGTCTTTATGCACCACCCATGTGTACGCCTTCCCGTGGAGCTCTACTGAGCGGCAAATATCCCATACACACAGGTGAGATGTGAATAAAGAAAGTAGATTGTGTTTGGTTAACAAGTTTACCGTGTTTATAAAGCAACTAAAGCTGATTAAACAAAGAGTCGATTTGACTTAAAACATTTTTTGCAAGGGTTGTCAACTGCCACTTTATTGAGCTCCAATTCTTATAAAAAAAAGAAAACGAATTAGCTACCTGTTTATCCCTAATATTTAATTCATTTATAGAGCAACTCTGCGTAAATCATTTGTACTACACTTTAAAATGATTTTTAAAATTAAGGACAGGTTTAAAAAGCAGGCTTCCCCAAAACACTTTTTTTAACGCTATAAAAATGTGTTTAAAAAAGCGGTTTTAGTAAATAAGCTTTTTAAATGATTGTAGTCAATCTAATCTAATCTAAACATGGTAATTGTAACTTCACAGGTACCCAACATTTTGTGATTTCCAATGAAGAGCCCTGGTCACTTTCGCTTAATACTACTCTGATGCCAGAGATCTTCCGGGATGCGGGATACTCTACGAATTTGATAGGAAAATGGCATTTGGGATTCGCTAGGCCAGAGTATACGCCCACACACAGAGGCTTTGACTATCATTATGGCTATTGGGGTGCCTTTATTGACTACTATTCACGCCGATCGCAGATGCCCTGGAATAATATCAGCATGGGCTTTGATTTTCGACGAAACATGGAGCTAGAATGTGCAGATCGTGATATTTATGTCACTGATTTATTGACCATCGAGGCAGAGCGTCTAATAAGAGAGCAACCGGCTAAACAGAAGCCGCTCTTTTTAATGCTTGGCCATTTGGCTCCACACACGGCAAATCCAAATGAATTGTTGCAGGCTCCAGAAGAGGAGCTACGCAAGTTTGTCCACATTCAAGATCCAAATCGCAGGAAATATGCTGGTGAGTAAAGAGACATTTGAACCAGGATTACATTTAATTGCAACATTTCTTATTTGACAGCCATGGTTTCCAGACTGGATCAAAGTGTGGGCCGAGTTATTAGTGCTTTGGCAAGCACAAATCAACTGGAGAACAGCATTGTGATCTTCTACTCAGATAATGGCGGTCCTTCGGTGGGAATGTTTGCTAATACCGGCTCCAATTGGCCACTTAAAGGTCAGAAGAATACACCCTGGGAGGGTGGCGTGCGTGTAGCTGGTGCCATTTGGAGTCCTTTGCTGGAAGCACGGGGCAATCTGTTTACTCAACCCATTTATGTGGGAGACTTTCTGCCAACTCTTGCACATGCAGCGGGCATTGAATTACCAGAGTCACTGAAGCTAGATGGCATTGATTTGTGGCCACAGCTGTCGGGGCCAAAGGATGCAGCTCATGTTCCCCGAGAGATTCTACACAACCTGGACGACGTGTGGCATGTGAGCTCCTTGATGCTGGGTCAGTGGAAATATGTAAATGGCACGACTTCAGCGGGACAGTACGATAATTTACTAACCTACCGTGAGCTAGACGATCTGGATCCTCGCCAGAATCGCTATGCGGTTGAGGTGCACAATTCACCTGCTTCAAAAGCTCTCTCGCGATTTGATCTCCAGCGATTAACACAGAGACGTGTGGATAGCCTTGTTAGATCTGCAACTGTGCGATGCGGGGACTTGCAACGTGGATGCAATGCTCTGCTAGAGGAATGCCTGTACGATCTAAGTAAAGATCCTTGCGAGCAAAATAATTTGGCATACTCTGATCCACATTCAGAGGTGCTTTCAGCACTACGACAGCGTGTCCATCACCTGCGTACCGGAGCTTTGCCACCTGGTAATCGACCCATGGTCAGTTATGCAAACCCCAGCTTACACAAGTGTACTTGGGATACTTACGAAGTAAAGAAAGCAAGCACAGGTATGAAATAATTCTACAAATGTGATTAAAAATCTAATTTAATTAAATAATTGCAGTACGTCTAGAGTGCGATTCTCAGGGAACGCCTTGTAACGGCTAGGACATTATCAACTCAATACCGACTACGATTACCTAGTGCCAATTTCAACTGTAACAAATACTACAAGCGGAATGTTTTTTTCATGATTTTGCCCCATTACTTGTTTTAATTCGAAAATATATAGTTTTTAAACTATTGATTTAAATTTGAAATTGTTTTCTGATCATAAATGATGCTTTTGTCGGGAGAAAACAGTACCCTAGCTATGACTCTTCTTGATGAGTCGTACATGACCCGAATTTCTGATAAATTTTCAACCATTTACAAGTCTTTTTCAAGTCGTCTATAACAAACATTTCTGAACAGTTTTGACTCCCTTTCGAGTCGTATTTTTGATTTACAATTTAAAAAAAAATGCACATTTAATTGAATATAAACAAATTTTAATTAAAACGCAACAATTCGGACTTAATATCTCACTGAGTACGGAATATCCTATAGTCGAGAAAGGAAAAACCAAATACTTCGAAATGCTGGTAGGGTGTATATCAGTATTTTAGTAATGAAATAATGGTAGTCCCGCTTAATTTTTTTTAAAACAGCTCTATCATAGAAAAATTTTAAGAATAGATTCATGCAGCAGCACATTAAGGACATAGTAATCCATTGCCGTTGTCATAAAATACTTATATTTGATTAAAATTAAGATAATATTTTAATTATAAAAAAAACTTTTAACGTTCAACACAATCTAAAATTTACATATATTTTGATTCTAATCACATCTAAATAATTTTTAGGAATCCCATAATTATTTTTGATTCTATTTAATAAAAACGTATGATTTTTATTATTCACAGTAAATTTTTGGCTACAAAACTTGTGAGCTCTTATCAAGTAAATAAGAAACTATTTATATCGTAAACATCAATCATATCGCAAAAAAGAGCACTCTAACTTTTCATATTATATACCTATTGCCATAAATTTCTAAATAATTGATAACGTCGTTAAATACGTAATTTTTATTATCAAGCTTAAGTTATTAAAAATTGGACTTCAGTCATTATCTTTATAGCGCCCATTAGATACTAAAAACATACAAATTATGAGAACCTAAAAACAACCACATGAATTCACTTGACCCCCTTAATGGAACAGTCATCTATAAAATATTTCAATAAATTCTATGTCGTTATCACAGCATAAACAAACAACGCGTGGTTAAATTTTAGGCAATACGAATACGCTTCATATACAGTTGAAAGACTACAAACGTGGCCAGCAACATATAGGCCAATAGGATTACCACTGAGGTAAAGTTCGACCGATCTTCTGGAGCCAAAAATATATTTACTCCGCCAGTTAATACATTGGCCAGCAAGAAGAAAGTGAGTCCATTCATATTCAAGGACTCGCAGATGAGAAATACTCCTCCCTTATTTGGTACAGCAGTTATCGGACTCGATGAACCCTTCTCCAGGATTTCAGCTACAGCTATCGTTGTATCCAAAGGTAAAACGCTGCTGATAATGAAGTCGAAGATGAACAATGTAAGCCAGACCATCGTGCTGGTAATGCCAATCATCCAGAAAACATAGCCCATGTTGCAGGTGACACGGGAAATCCCAACAGCATAGGCTGCTCCCACCATCAATCCCCAACAGAGCACGGAAAAGAGTCCTAGTTGCTTTAGTTTCCTGATCATTTCCGCATAGCTCAGTAATGTTTTAAAAACCAACCATCGACTGAGGAAGATGGATATCAAGTAGATGCAAACGAATCCTGGCAGTGAGAGAAGACCTTCTCGATTGGCGCTCAGAAACGTCGAACGTTTCAAATCTTCGTCCATAACGTAATCTGAAATTCCGGCAAAGGATAAACCAAACTGATGCGTCACAAGCACAACTGCACCATGGAATACATTAATAACAATTCAATCAATATTTTCTTACGGAACTTACCAACTGCCAACGGTATCAACTGAAAGTCACTGCGGGGCAAATAACTGAAGAGGCTACCAAAGAGTTTGGTGAAGCCTAGCGTGAAGAACGCATTCAGATGCCTTCCATACTCGTGCTCATCCTGACCATAACCAATAATCTCCAAGGCCAGAGTGCGCGCAAATCCAAGCAGGATTAGAGGCAAAGCTGAACGTAGAAGACTTTTGCGAAGATCAGAGCAGTTGCGGGGTCGCCGGGAAACCAAGCCCATAGTTACAACAAACAATCCAATGCCTGTATCCATGAGTTGGGCGCCGAACCTTTGACTTTTCCGATATGGTCGATGGAAACTTTCAAAGTCAATGGCGAGTATACAAATTGCGGTAATTAATTGGGTCAATGCCCTCACAATAGTCAGAACCGTGGGACGCTTGCCGAGATCAAAGTGAGCACGACTTCTGGCCCGCGACAGAGAGCCAGTCATTACAATGAGTCCAATAAATGCTATGGCCAAGACGCCCACGAAAAGACCGCTATATCGATGAGCCACTGTGACGAAGAGCACGCCCGGGAGTATGATCAGTGGAAACTCCACAAGAAAGCACATACTCGGACTGATTTGAGTGCATAGCCGGTGCGTTGCAACACGTGCCAGAACAATTCCCGAAAATGTAGTCAGTATTACCAACAACGACGTGAAGCCCCGTTCGATCGATTCCAATATGTGCTTATCATAATGATTTGCCGCGGTTTCGAGGTCCAACAGCGTAAGTGGTTTGCTGGCCATGGCGATTGCCTGGATACTGTTTGTGACATGGGGAGACCCACAGTTTTGATATTGATAAAAAGCCTACTAATCTATGTACACTGTATATAACACACATGTATATTAAATGATAAGCACAGCAACTAACAAAAGTATAAGGCTTGAGGCTAACATAATCTAAACTCTTAATAGTTACTATCTAGAAAATTGTATGCTTATTATGTCACTGACAATAATAAAAGTTTTGGGATTGTAAGTGGAACTTTTTGAATTGGCAAAACTGTTATTGTAGCAGAGGCACAACAGTTTCCCGGAAAGAACGCAAGCGCTCTATAAATTATTTTTCAGCCCTGGTTTCGACTGCTCTGCGGCAGAAATAAAAATAAAACTGTTTTATTAAAAATTTAAATTCAAGTAAATCAAACCAAATTAATTACAAATTATATAAATTAAAGCGGCTTCTTTTGATACATGTTTCGTTTATATAGCCTTATTGGGGGAAGTTCCCTTAAACGATGAAAAATTTAAGTAATTTAGGAAAAATTAAGAAAAAATCTACAAAAAATCCACGCGAATGCTCAGCTCAATCGGTTTTTTGTCTCATTTTCGAGAAGAAAACTTTTGGTCGAATTATTTGCGAAAAACTCTCAAAAACACGGACAAATTCCAATTAGAAATGGTGGCGCTATCTCTTGTTTGATAGCGCCGCCAGGTGTTATGTTGTTTATTTTTGGAACTCATATCGAGTAAAAAGGGCTCGTCTGAGTTGAATTGATAAACAGATATTGCAAATATTTACTTAACAAACTCGGATAAACTCATGGTTTCGAGGGCTAATAAAAGACGCTGGTGGTCGCCAAAGCGTTCACAGTTGCAACCCGGTGAAGATAGCACCTGAAAGTGAATTGCTTTCTGTTTAGGTGTGAGTGTACCGGTACACGTGCTTGTTTTGTTGTTGTCTGTATCAGTGTAAATAAATCGGTGTAAATAAATATAAAAGTGCTAATATATACTCATTGGGAAACACAATAACGCTCAGAGATATAAATATGACAAGATGTAAGATAAAAGAGTGCATCTTGCAGAATAATAAACATGCAATTTAATATAAACATTTATTTTGTGATTCTGTTGTGACGTCATCAGTGCCAACAAACCAACCAATCGGCTTGCAGCTTCGAGGGGCTTGTCCATTCGCATAAGTACACATCTATATGTATGTATGTATTTGCATACTTATTTATGTTATGTGCGCGCCTATTGATTTTTTTCGCCAAGTTTCATCACGTGCTGCTCGCCCACACACGCCGCTTTCACTTATCCTCTCTCTCGCTCACTATCTGTCGTGCTCTCCCTGAGATCAGTCGTCGCCCACTTATGCCCCCAGCCAGCCAACAATACAGTTCAGTTTAGTTTGTCGCCAACAGCGAGAGCGGTCACAACAACGCGGAAGTAAATTATTTAATGTGCATATTTCTGTCGTGCATTCGCCTATAATTATAATTATATTGTAAATTTAATTTACGTAACTTATTGCCATTTGCTGTTGCGCACTAGTGTCCGTCCTTCCCAAGGGTGTGTACGAGTTCTAGGCTACTCACCATGTGCGTATATCTATAATTGCATACGATATACAGTATGTCAAATAATTGTTTTCACCAATACTGCAAATAAACTAAATTTTAAAAAAGGATATAATATATTTTCCAAATAAAGTGCTTCTAACTTTACTTTTAACAAATCAAATAAATAAATAATGAGATCCAATGAGTTTCTCTATAATTAAAAATTAAAAAGCAAACGTGCATTCTTTTCTATAAGTATAATTTCTTGACACACTGTATGGCGCCGGTTGACAGAGTATAAAGTGCAGTAACCTTTAACCTAGACAATAAAACGTTGTCTAAAGGAACTGATAGTCATTACCACTTGTTGCCACCCGTGTGTGTCCCTTGCTATCATTCAGCTTATCAGCTAATCAGCATATGTTAGTGTCAACACCAATCACAACAAAAATGTTAATGGTTGTAGCAATCGAATAAGTGTCATATGATACGATGTATAAATAAATTAATGACCTTTGGTCTGATACAAGCGCTTACACTGCAATTAACAGGTATAAAGTAAACAGTTTATTGACCTAACGGATCATGCATACTTATACTAACATATACACGATATCTGACAACAAAACAAGCTTTTTGTTGACTTTGTTCTGCATTCGATTGTCCCATAAAGTAAATGCAATTCCGATTAATTCATGTTGAGATACGTTTCCCAAGAATACATATACTAGATAGCTTTATTGATAGACTAGCAATTACCCCATATAGATAATCACTTAATATACCCTACCATTGAAATTTCAAAGTTGGCGTATTTACATTTGAATGGTTTTAATTTCGCAATCTTATTGTTATTCGATTCAGTTATGTATATTTAGCATTTTCAACCTCTTTAATTTGTTAATGAAGTCGCCGGCGTTGCATAAAGCGACTTTATTCGAAAATTTCCATATGACGCTTTTGCTTGAATTATTTTTGATACAAATTGGTTTATTTATAGAGATCTTTGGGACGCCAAGAAACGGCTGAATGAATGAAAACACGCACTTTTATTCACACAAATAGAATTGTCTTTGAAAGCATAATGAAATTTAGAACAATTACGTTATTATATTTGCAAATGTTTATGTTTAAAAAATATATATATATGTATAAACAACATTGCAGTTGCAGTTCTAATAAACTTGCACAATTTATTTGTGTTTCATTGATGGTGACATTGGCATGAGTAAGAAATTGAATAAACTTTAAACATTATTATAAAATGCTCGCATGGATTTAATGATATAGGTATGACTTTATTGAATGATTAACAAATGATTGCACAGTTGAGTGATGCCTTATTAATGGCTTGCACTGTATGCGTATGCAAATGTGATTTTAATGTCAAGGTCAACACCCATTCGGCGAGACAGAAAATCCCCCTTTCTCCCACTATCGTTTACTCTATTCAAGCATTCTCTTCAATCCCTAAGCCAACCGGCTTGTCTTATCAGCTGTTTATTTCTCAGTTTTAAATTGAGTGCGTGTCGTGTCAATATTCGTTTGTTGTGTTTGTTTTCAATGCAGTCCGAAAGCTATTTCTCTATATTGTACAAACATTTACACAAATACATATGGATGTATCTGTATCTGTATTTGCGAGCGAGCTGACACGCCTTCGTTTTGATAGCCAACGTTTCAGGCAACTGTCACTTGTTCCCTTTCAGAGACTTTCAGATACTTTTTGGCGCTTGCCTTGAACGGATGTCGTGGGGGTTTTTCTATACCCAACAATAAAATCGAAACGTGCCGAACACAACTCGTTCACTCTCTTGATCGTGCTCTCTTTCTCTCTCTATCTCTCTCTCTGACTCTCTCTGTTATCCACGCGCTGTGTATTGATACAAGTGTTAGCATTGTAGCTGTTATCAGTGTTATCAGAAACTCACTACAGCATGTACGTAAACTTGAAAGTTAATTCATAAAATGCCGCAAAGAAATATCTATAAATCATATAACATTTTATAAACTTCTTTATACTTAATATTAGCTCATGTTTATTGTTAATTGTAGTTGATCCCTTCTGTTATCAATACAGAGCTTATCAGATTCAAGTGTTAACTACCTGATTACTCTGTATTAAACTACAAAAACCGTGTCTTCTTGCTTGACTTTCAAATAGACTTTGACACGGACATGAAATTTACTCATACTCAGCCTTTGACGCATTTCCAGCTACAGTAAAAAATCATTAAATTTTTATTGTGCTCATTTTTCTTTTATTAGTTTATTGAATGGAATGTGCCACTGTAAATAATTGACAACACTCCATCATTTGCTTCTAATCTAAATTCTCAAAAAACTGTTTTAAAAATATCGCGATAACAAATATTTGGCAATATGCCTATGTGTGTTTGTGTGTCTGTGTGTGTGTGAGGAGGGCTCGACCGTAAGACAGACAAAGCTTTGGGCTTGGCTACCCCTCGAACAGTACAAAGTCAAAAATAAAAAAAGGGTATTCAACTTGCAGATACCCTGTGCTCAGCGCAAATATAAGTAGAAACAGAAACAAAGGACAGATTTGAAATAAGTAGAAATAATTAAAAGAAGAAACTTAAAAAAAAAACTACAAATCTGTTAGCTTAAATTCACCCAAAACCAAAGAAAAACATTTGAGTTTAGTCTTTGTCTTTTATTTAAACTTTCTCTTAATATATACTTCTAATTAGGTTCTATTTAAATTAAATTAAAAAGAATATATCAAAAATACTGCTAATAGAAAGATACAATTTCAAAAAACAAAAATGTTAAACTATGGACTCGATTATAAATGCCGATCAATAAAAAATTTAGTTCATATATTCGAAACTTTGATCCACAACCTCTCCCATACAATTCCGCCGAGCTGTACTACCCCTTTCAATATACATATACAGGGTATTTAAAAAGAAACAAACAGCTGCAAAATGTGTTGTGCAAATTAATTAGCTAAAAGTTAAGATCGTATCGAATGAGTGGAGAAAAAAACAGACTTTTTTGGCGTTACTTGTTTGTGTTCACTTCGACTCATAGTTTAATAACAGTCCGGCAATATGTAGAGTTTTCTTATCGTAGAGACTGATAAGAACAAACAGTTATTTTCGATTTCCGCAATAAAGAACTATTTTTGTGTAATCGCCGCCTTAATTAGTCTCGATCTTAAACCTTTATCTTGCAGTCATCATGACGGAGGGCATGAATGTACCCACTTCCAGTGCCGAGGTTCCATTCCGGAGTAATGAGCAGAGGAAGCAATCGTTTATCGGACCGTGTGGCCTTGTGGGAGTCATTGATGAGGGCACGAAGACGATCGGCTTTTCCATCTACACAACACCCGATTTCAAGGAGATTGCAGCGCATAGTGTAGAACTAAGTGTGATAACGCCACAAGATGGCTGGTATGAGCAGGATCCCCTCGAGATGATGTCATCGATAAACAAATGCGCCGAGGAGGCTATCAAACAACTGCCAGATCTCGGTTACAGTGCCAGCGATATTGTCACAGTTGGCATTACGAATCAACGTGAAACGACCATTGTCTGGGATGCGGTTACAGGCAAGCCTCTGTACAATGCCATCGTTTGGAAGGACATTCGCACCAGCAGCACTGTTGAGAAGATTGTGGCCAAAGTACAGGATCCCAATCATTTCAAAGAGCGCACAGGTCTGCCCATATCCACGTACTTCTCGGCATTGAAGATTCGCTGGCTTCATGATAATGTGCCTGAAGTCAGGCAGGCAATCCGAAAGAAACGTTGCAAGGCCGGCACTGTTGACAGCTGGATTGTTTGGAATCTGACCAATGGTAAGTATTTCCAACTCCGTTTTTACACACTCATTCAACAGTTGTTTTCTTTACCAGGTGCACTGCATATCACGGACGTGACAAATGCCTCACGTACGATGCTTATGAATCTGGAGACACAGAACTGGGATCCGGTCCTGTTGAAAACTTTTGGCATTGACGAGGACATGTTGCCAAGCATACACAGCTGCTCCGAGATCTTTGGCAAGATCACATCCGATCGCAGTGCCTTGCGAGGATTGACAATGAGTGGAATTTTGGGTAATCAGCAGGCCTCGCTGCTTGGTCAGATGTGTGTTAAGCCGGGCCAGACAAAGAACACTTATCGCTCCGGCTGTTTTCTACTCTGCAATACGGGCGATACTCCGGTATTTTCAAGTCACGGCCTGCTAACGACAGTTGCCTACAAGTTGGGACCACAGGCTCCGACTACTTACGCTTTGGAGGGATCTGTTTCGGTGGCTGGTCATGCTCTCTCTGGCTGCAGCATAAGGTTCGTCTGCTTCCGGATTCAAAGGATGCAGAGAAGTATGCCGAGGCGGTGCCCACTTCGGGGGATGTTTACTTTGTGCCCGCCTTTACGGGATTGTATGCTCCATACTGGAGTCAAAATGCCAGAGGTATCATCATTGGCCTGACGCAGTTTACGCGAAAGAATCACATTGTGCGGGCGGCGCTGGAGAGCATCTGCTTCCAGACACGGGATATATTGGAGATCATGCACCAGGAGTGTGGCTATGAGATCAACAAAATCCATGCCGATGGCAAATTGACCACAAATAGTCTGTTGATGCAACTCCAAGCGGACACTGCTGGTCTGCCCATTTTCCGTTCCCAATTGATGGATTCTACGGCCTTCGGGGCGGCTATGTGTGCCGCCCAAGCGGAGGGCATTAATCTGTGTACGTTTGAACCGGAGAAGCGATACTATGAGAACGTTCACTACGATACATTTCTGCCCACGACGACGGAACTGGAGCGTGAGGAGCGTTACGGGAAATGGAAGCGTGCTGTAGAGCGTTGTCTCGGTTGGGTCATCAAACAGAAGAAGACTCATGCTCATACTGCATTCTATCATCAAATGCTCAGTTCGCTGCCAGCAAGCATCTTCCTCATGAGCAGCTTTGCCATGTTGGTGCACTCTGTGTCCGTGGCCAAGCCGTAGATGGAATCTTTCGAGATCCTCACTGCCAAACCTGGAGGTGTTCTTAAAACCCAATTTTCCACCCGCTTTCCATGACGAGTGCATCGATTCTTTCGGTTGTGATAATGATTTACTTTCTAGTGATTCCCCCTAAAATTGTAAATAGTTAAAGATGATGTTAAACAAGACAAGGTATAGTCTCCACACGGGAGAAGGAGACTTTCCTCTAAATTCTTTACTTTATGTAGTTAAAAAACACTTATGAGTCGCGTACTTATCTTATCGTATTGTTTCTGTGTTGCATATTTAAGCAAAAGTTAATTAGATCCAACAAATACTTAATGTTATATTGTACATAGCCCGAACTTTTCTGTATATATTTATTAAGTCTCTGTAAAAAAAACCAAACAAATATATGTATGTGTATGTTTAAAGAGAAATTCTTGACTTAAATATGTATTACCTAAGAGCAGGTGATTCACACATGCAATTATTTTAATTACTATTGCAAAGTACAGTGTACATACGCTATTCGAAACACTTAAGAGTTATCCTCAACGAAATTTAATCAATAAATTACTTTGTTAGAAATCAAAGATACAAAAATCTATAGATTTAGTGAGATTCCCACTTAGCTGAATTTTTGACGTACATCATATTTTTATGTGTTTCAAGTTCAGTCATTATCAGTAACGGAAATGTCAAAATAACTGCAATAATCTACTGATTAATCGACTTGTTGGCTGGGTGGTTGTGGGCGTCCGTGTGTGTATTGTGAATAGTACCGGGTGTTCAGATAACTTATTTGAGGTGTGTCGATGTTAAGCAAAGATTTCGAGATATGTTGAAGTACGTAACAGTTTGTAGGCACAACCTTATATTAACACCAATGAGAAAAAAAGAATAAAATCCTAAAGTTACGATATTATATTATGTACTGATATTTGAATTGGATATAGTATCTGTCAAGAATTTTTTAAATTGTATACTTTAAACTTGTGTGCTTGTATACTTTAAACTTGTGTCCTATCTTGAGTATCATTACAAACATGATTTAGAAACATTATCGTAAGTTTTATTAACGTATCGAAATATTTAAATATATTGCAGTCCCTTCATAATTTAAAGCTGAATTTAATATAATTTTTGTTGTCATTGCTTCACTTTTCCAACTCAACTCTTCCCGGATTTGAATGCGTTTTAAAAAATTCCTTTTTACCTTAACTATATTTTCTAAGCACGTTCGCTATTGTCTTTGATTCGTATCCACTTTCAGTTATCCTTTATAGGCAGTTGTGTCTGTAGCCTGTTGCCGGTGCTCATTTAAATTGGTTCTACAGATTGCTTTACAAACTATACACACACTTGCAAGGAATACTCACACGCACATTATAAACAAAAACAACAACAACTAGTTGCTTAGGCTTCACTCAGGTAGCTCACAGGTAACAAGAGCCATCCAACAACAACAACAACTAAAAGAATGATCAACAAAGAAATTGATTTTCACTGTGCTCTTCGCCGAGTCTACACCTTCAGAATTTTTACTGAATCAGTGCAGCAGCTACAACAACAAGAACAACAACTGTGAGAGGAGTTACAAGAACAACAACCAGCGTAGCTACAACAACAACAAGCAGAGCAAACGCGGTCAAGAACCGGAATTCATTTGAAGTTTATGCCGCAAACCTTTTACCAACATTGCGCTCTTTCAGCTAGAGATCTCTATGTTTGTGTGTACGTGTATGTGTGTGGGAGTGTGGAGTTGCAGTTGAGAGAGCATACTCTCGCTCTCTTTATCCAGTCTATATACAGTTGTGGACCCCGAGTAAACTATGTGTATGTGTGCATGTGGGAGTGTGGAGTCCACTCTCTCTCTGTCTCTCTCTTCCAGTGTTAAGTGTGTGCGCAACTCAACGCGATCCTCGCAACGTTTCAGAGAGGTACCAAAGCCTCAGTCACCGCTCAACTTTAGTTGCGTTCGCATCGTTTTTGTTTTGCTTTGATTTGTTTCGCTTCGATTTATTGTTCTTTTTTGTTGTGTTGTGCTGTTGCTGTGTCTTTTGTTTATGTTAATTCGTTTGTGTTAGCAATTTATTTGTGTTTTTGCAGCAGGCAAATAATATTATTGTCGCATGGGCAATAAATTTGATCGAATTTATCGTGAAATTGGAAGCGTGAGAAGGCAAAGTTCCTTCTCAGCTCGAACAACATGTTTGTTGTGTGTGCGTGTGTGTGTGTGTGAAGCATTAATAAGCATTTGAAGTTGAAAGGGTCAAACCGGTTTAGTCAGCGCCAGTTGCCAGTGGCAAGTTAGTCATGGACGCCACAGCAACAACAACAACAACAACAGCAGTAGCAACAACAACAGGGGCAACGGGAACTACATCCTTGCAACGTGTCGCCTCACAGGCGAGTCTCGTCCAGTTGGCACCAACTCATCATTATCATTATATACAATACCCGGCACATTATCTACAACAGCAACAGCAATCAAGCAGTCCATCCCTGGCTATTGCACCACAGCAATGTCAGTGTCCCTGCTCCTGTGGACGTGCCACAACACAGCAGCAACAGTTGCAGCAACAACAACAACAGCCCCTGCAACAAAATGCATCTATGGCTGTTGCTGTTCTCGTGCATCAACAGACCTCGACACCAGTGCCACAATCGACACTGAAGACACAGTCAGCGCAATCTCTACTCAATCATTCCTATCAAGCGTTGCACGATGAGGAGCAACAACAGCAGCATCCTTCACATCAAAGGGAACGCCTCAACCTGCCACTAGACACATCTGTAGGTTCTGCCAGCTGTGACTGTGATCTCGAATGCACTTGTCCCGCCAATGCCGCTTCCTCCCTTGCCCAGCAACATAAGCGTTCCTTGTTGGCGGATGCCATGCTCGGTGCAGATGAAATAACGGTCAGTGAATCGGACAACAACAGCACCATGATCAAGAAGAAGAAACAACGTTCCAATCCTGGCAATGCAGCTGGTCAACTTCCGTCAAAGACACAACCCACGGATAGCTGTAATGACATCTACCATGACACAGACCTGGAGGTTGTTGCCGCTGTGGCAGCTGCCGCAGCTGTTGGTCTCGGTGGCTCCAAATCACAGGGCCTGGACGACAACCGCCCGCCGTTGCCGCCACGTCCACCGCCCAGACCACGCAGCGCTGTCAATGGTTCCATAGGTGAGGACAAATAGTATCATAGTATTGTCATATTATCCTTAGAGCGAACCTTAACTTTGGGAATTCTCCTAAAGATACTTTTTTAATAAATTTAAATATAATAAGCGATAAATTAAAAATGTTCTAAGAATATTCGATAATAAATCACATCTGAAAACTTTAAATTAGAAGAAGCTGTCGAAATATCTGCTGATCAAACCATAAATTTGATAGAAGATTCTCGAATATACATATAATCATTGAACAGTTTATTAATATTATATAAGTACTTGCAGTGATCACTTCCCCTTGTAGATTGACAACTCATTGATATCGTTTAAAACTGTATAAAATAAGGCTAATACTACTATTTAGTGAGAAATAATGGTTTAAAAAATTTAACAAATATTTAATATTCACGCAGAATATTTTTGAAACTTTCAAATCAAACTATTAAATTACAAAAAATTCAATTGCGAAAAAAGGCTTTCAAACACTTTGCACCGAAAAATGTATTTTGCTTAATCCAAATTACTTCCTGATGTTTCTATTTAGTTGGTATGAAAGTTAAAGTTATTGACATTCTCTAATACCTTTCAATTCAACATCTAAAATTTATGTTATTGAAATATATTTGAATTTATTTTTTACAAATTTTTAAAGTATCCTTTAGTTTTCAATCTCTTGCTTTTAATTTTTTCATTTATTTTGTTGACAAGTTGTTCCTTATACTTCTTAGAGTGAACCCTTAACTCTTTCCAAAAATCACAGTTCCCATTGATAATCACAGTTTTTGCTTGTACTGGAACAGCATCCGGTTTGGAGCAAAGCTTTCTCAATCCTACAAATTTGGCGCCTGCGCTCTCTCTTTCTCACTCTTTCTCTGTCAGTTGTTTCTCTCTCGAGATGTTTCCGTGATTGCAGGCATTCTCGAGGGTGGTTTGGGAACTGTGTTAATGTCAGTCAGGATTTTGAGTTGACACCGTTCCGTAACTGCAACGCACTCCCCAAAACAGCTTCCGTGTCCGTGTCCCAGCTTAACCCCAACTCTCGAGCATTTCCCAGTCTCCCAGTCCGCGCAGCTGCCAGTTGAGAAGCATCTCTGGCGACTTGTGTATAGATATTTTTCCGTCAAGTGAAAAGAAAAAAAACTAATACAAATATTTGTATTTATCAATAAAAATCGAATCAAACTTTATTCATCAAGTTGATAAGGAGATGTTTGTGTAATTCTGGAAAGATTAGAAGAAGACTTCTGTTGTTGTAATTCCTTAAGCGTCAACATGCACGGCTATCCGGTGATGCAGTTCGTGCAGTATAGCATGCCGCCACCCTGCTCCTGGGTGCCCGCTCCTCCGCCCACATCGACGGCAGAAGCACATCATCGTGGCTCTCTGGGTTAGATCCCTGCTCCTTGTTCCTATCTCTGTATCCATCCAACATTCCTATGCTAATTTGTTATCATTTCTTTTCTCAGCTCATCGTCACGGCGCTGGCATCAAGAAGTATGTGGTGTGGTGTCTTATCTGTGGTGGATTTAGCTGTCTGCTTGGAGTACTCTTCCTGGGCGTCTACTTTCTTTTACATTCCTATACCATCACCGTAGGCAACTTTGAGACGGTGCCCACATTTGTGCCTGCCACACTGGTGAGTTATCAAGTCTTTTATCGTCTTGCTTCAACTAATCTCTTGTCCCACTTTCAGCTAATCCTTACGGGCGTTTGCATTATGAGTCTGGCACGTCGTCGCAATCGTTATAGTTATCTGGTGAGTTGATCCTTATGTTCCTTCTTGATTCCCTGCTCATCTACTGCTTTCGCTTCATGGCAGATCAAGTTATCTGGTGCCTGTGGTCTCGTGTCTGCCTTAACCTGCGCCTTGGTCACCGTGACAACCACTGTGCTCCACATGAGTCGACTCCAAGCTTTGCGGGAATGTGAGTACGCCCAGAAGACACGCACCTGCACCTGCTACTCGGATCTTATTGAATCCCAGGTGGATCGCGTGGACAAAGGTGAATCACACTCAATGTTATAGTCTATCCACAATCTCAATCTGTAAAATCTCTTCCAGAAGGAGTGCGCTTGGTCTTTGATTCTCTCTCCGATTGTGGCGTTGTACATGGTTCCCTCTACTCCTGTCTTCGGGCCATCTTTGGCCTGTCCGTTGCGGGAGTTCTCATTGCTGTCTTCAGCTGCATGTTGGTCTATCAGTTGCTTAGCCATGAGCGCAAGAAGATGTACTGGGAGCAGCTGGAGCTGCGATGTCGTTCCCTCTATGCCAGCCAAGCACCTCCTCCTCTCACTGCTCCGGGTCGCATGTTGAATTGTCGCTGCTGTGAGCAGTGCCACGCCCATCGTCAGTTGACGTTGCCTCTGCAGGCAACCGCCTATCCCTGGGATGAGGCAAGTGCAGCGGCAGCAGCAGCTGTTGCCGCTGGCGGAGGTGGAGCCGAGCAACGTTTTTGGGCCACACAACCGCCAGGAAACTTTTATTCCCCCAATCCGGGAGGGGAGGAGATGCTCAACGGCTGTCGTGGCGGCAATGAACGTGCCACACGCTCCAGCAGCAGCGGTTGGAGCTGGCCGCGAATGCCATGGCAACGGACCACGCCGGATGCAACGCGTCGCTTTCGTCAGGCAGCTGCCAGTCCGGACTCACAGTATGGCTTCAGCTCAGCAACAGCTGTTGCTGCCGCCGATGGCAACCAGATGTTGATCGAGGAGCCGTCAGTAAATGGAGGCGCCTATAATGCGTTGCCTCCGCCCAACGCCTTGCCCTACGGTGTCTGGGGTCCACCGCCTCCGTACAGTGATCCCAACAGTCCAGCGAGACGTGGCTACTATCAGTATCTGCAGGCGGGAGCATGTCTGGCGGGGAATCCCTCTGCCACGGCATTGATGCCACAACAGCAACAGGAGCAGATGCAGTTGCAGCAGCAACTGCAACAGCAACTGCCACAGCAATCGCGCCTCTGTGTCCAACATCAGGGACAGTCTGCCACACTAGAGCGCATGGATGGAGGCACTGCATCCACGACTGTAGTTCGCAGTGCTGTCTACAAGGGAAAGGCGGTGGGCAATGGGGAATACGAGAATACGCATTCCGACAGCGATGGTTGCAATGGCTGGGAACGAGATCGTTGCTCCAACACGTTGCCCACCCGCAAGCTGAAGAAGCGGATTGAGGCGGGTGCCAAGAGCATTGGACCACAGAACAATGCCTGTCAACAGCGTCCAAATGTACAGCAATTGTTTGCCTGTGAAATGGCAGCTAAACAACAGCAGCAGCAGCAACATCTACAACAACAGCAGCAACAGACGGAGCAACAGTTGGCACAACCACAAACTGTCAGTGGAGTGGAGAATAACGGATATCAGGATTCAAATGGTGCCATTGCCAAGGGACAAGTCACGCCTGCAACTGTTGCTGCTGTTGCAGGAGTAGGTGGTGGTGATGGCCTGGAGGCAGCTGAATCGGAGGTTTATTTTGCGGATGTGAGCAGCTGTTGCAACATGTCCGTGAAGAACGACAACTACTATGACAATGCGCAACGGCATCAGGTGCTTCATCAGCATCAGCACAGCAATTGCAGCCACAGCAGCAGCAATCAAAGCGGCAGCAACATCAACAATAGTACCTCCAATAACAACAACAACAATGAGGATTATCTGGCACAACGCTTTGGACGTCGAGAGCATTCCATACGAAGTCGTTTGCCCATTCCACAGACACGCCTAGAGGATGACTACGAGAGTTCCAATCTGAATATGCCGACATTGAAAAGCGCCGCCTTGGAGCAGCAACAACAGCAGCTGCAGAAGGACATCTCACGGCAAAGTATGTGCTCCGTGGAGTCCGAGGCAAAGACTGAGTTCACAGATCTATCGCCATCGACGCCATGTGGTGAAGTGTTGCCCCTTCCTCCTCCACCCGCCAACTTTGCCAGCGATCCACCAGCATCGCAAACCAATTTTGTGGCATCTTTTCCGTACTCCTCAGAGTCACAATGCCTGGAGGCGCATCGACGCTCCACCAAGAATATTCATGAGCTGCTGCTAGCCGGAGGAGGAGGTGGTGTTGGTGTTGGAGGTGACTCCTCTCAATCCCAATCGCATTATGAGATCATCAACGATCGCGATCGTTATCAGCTGCAACGTTCTGTTGCCGGTGGCAGCAGCAAACACAAGTCCAAGTCCAAAACGCGTTCCAGAGAGCAGCTGGACATCTATGGAGCGGGTGGGGCGGGAACTGAACGCTCCGATTGGTCAGATGGCAGCGGCTGTGCTGCTTTAAGAGGCAGCAGCAAACGATTGTGAGACGAAATCGAACTCTTCGTCTAGGTTTCATTAACAACCATACACTCTCCTACACACACACACACACTTTGTGTACTGTCTTCCTTATGATTTATGAAAAAAGATCGTCGCATTTGTAATGTTTGCCATCCAAAATGAAATCTAGTTAGTTTCTCTCTTTAACTCTCTTTACACATATTAATATATATTAACTTAATCCCCCATTTGCTTTAACTATTTTATGGCATTATACAAGAAGTACCCATATACTTAGAGTACACGTAAATCATATTGTAGTATTGAATTGAATGTTGAAACTGTAGCAACGAGATAATCTATGAATATTAAATATTATATACAAATTATGTTACACTTACCTGCTGTATTTACATAGTTGCATACATTTATATATACACACACATAAACATACATATAAAAATATACATATATATTATATATATAGTTAGTTAAATGTTAGATTGCAAGTTAAATTTATTAAATCATTTTAACACAACATTTGAACTGCAACGCTTTTTAATAAGTTAACCAGGGCTGGCAAGCAGCCAGTTATCTGTTATCGATAAATTAGGTGAATATCGACTTTGTTGCAAGCAGAGCAATCGGTTTTTTAAATTAATTTTGGTCATTTATTACGAACGACTTAAAATGGCTGCTTGAGTGCAGCGAGAACAAACATACATACAATAGAAACTATGACACTTTTCTATGTCCTTTAATGTACCAAGCTGTGCAACAGCATGAAAACAAAACTGATCGTTACACTTAAACTAACAACTGAGGCAGCAGCATTCTTGCGATCCGCAATGCTGCCATGGGGTATTTCATTCTCTGAATCATCCGGTACAACGACTTCGTCAGCAGCGATCTCCTCCAGCGCTAGGGATGTCGCTTCATTAATGGTACGCAACAGCGGATAGTTATGATTGAGTCTTCTTGGGGCAGCTGTGACTAGACGAAAATCGGCAAAGGTATCCTCATCCAGTTCACAATCTCCCAGGAAATCATCGGTGTCCACAGACCAAACCATTACGCCAGCCAGTCGTTTCTTCATGGCAAATTTCACCTTGTTGGCAATGGAACGCGAACTGTCGAATGTCACCACATTCACATCCTGTGTAAACACATTACGCTCTGAACGCGCCAGCATTTGACTCGTCTGTGAGTCCCATTGTTTTGACCAGCCCGAGGTCTTATTGCTTAATGATGTGCAGATCTCGTTGTAGCCCAGGAAACCGTCCTCACGTGTCAAGGGTCCCTGGAAACCAGCACCGTCGCTGGCATCATCCAGATTACCTTGTAATGCAGTCTTAAAAGTGCGTCCATAAAAAGGTAAACCCAACACCAGCTTCGATGGAGGAGCTCCTTGTTTCAACAGATAATCGATGCTGTATTGCTGAAAGTATTAATTGATGAAAGGGATGATTGATTCAGGAATTCAATTCATACTTACCACAGTCAATGGATCCACAGCCGACGCCATCAGAGGCGCATTGTAGCCAATTTTGTGATCCCAGCTGCCGTGATAATCGTAGCACATGATGTGCAAAAAGTCCAGATAACGAGCAATCTGTCTCACATCATAAGCCTGATCGATAACATTCTTGGCAGCACCAATGGCCGATGTCAGCAGTAACCCATGGTTATCAAACTCCTCTCTCAATTCCTTGGTTAACGCAACGAAATTCTCGCGATCCTTTGGACTGCCGCCACGCTGGGTGGGATACTCCCAGTCCAGATCCAAGCCATCAAAGTCATATTTGCGGACGAAACTGGTGACTTGCTTCACAAATTGTCCACGTTGCAACACATTGGCCACCAGGGTGGAATAGTTTTTGGAACCTTCATTCCAGCCACCAATAGCCAAGCTGACCTTCAGATGCGGATGACTGCGTTTCAAGCTTGTTAAGCGCTCGTAACCTCCCTTGCCATACTCCTCCTTCAGGTCTTGCCATGGATCTGCAATCGACAACATATGGCATGTTAAATATTTGCATATTTGCATATAAGGGATGTCTGGTAACTTACCCAACGATTTGATGGAAGACTGTGTGATGTCCAGGCCGGCAAAAGCGTAGACAGCATGTGTGCAAAGACTCGGATCAAAGTGTTCAATGGAATAGGCACCCGGCTTAGGTCGATATACAGCCCATGTAGATATATAGCAAACAACCACCTTATCGTGTGCAGGTCCTGCAATAAAGGATACAAAATTATGTTAAGTTGCAACCCCGTTTTAACCGCAATATTCATACCTGTTCTGGCGGTAACTGAAGCCAAAAATATGCCCAGGAGCAGCGAAAGCAGCGTCAACCGAATCATCGCCAGGAAGTCTAAAAGGGAAGAGGAGAGGGAATGCAAAGAGAATAGGGAATTAAGAAGGCGCCGCTTAAGTGAACTGCGGTATTGGCACAATGATGGATCTAAGAGTGTGAATGCCAATTCTATCTACAAGATACATTCAATTAAGCTCAATTAAAGGCTTTAATTGAGCCGCGTCTATGATGGGGAAAAACAAAGGGAAAGAGAGGGGACAGCAGAGAAAAAATAAGCATGAAAGTGAAAGGCATAAGAATCAAGTAAGTCGGCCAGATTCTTATGTGAATCATCAAAATATATATCTCCTGATTTCATCATCTTAATAAGTTCTCCGCATGTTTTGCAGCTAATGAAAGACGTCTCTTTGTTGATGCGTGCTGTTCAACCAGTTCCGTTATGGGTATACCAAGCTGGCCAATACCCTAACCCCATTAAAATACTGTGAACTAAAATAATGTGGGTTGTGAAACCTGATTCTCAACTTTCAATTCTTGCGATGGTAACCGGCACCAAGTGCATATTGAATTGAAATTGACCAATATAATGAATACGATGATTCATTCGACTTGAGACTAAGGTGTCACAATGGTTCAAGTGCAATCTCACATCTCTCACAAGTCTTTGTTTCGCACTTATCAGACACATTGTTGATCTAGGGACAACAATTTCACTTGCTGATAAGAGAACAGCATAAAGAGGCACTCAAAATTACAACAATTGTGGAAAAACAGCGAAAAAGTACTGCTAAAAACATCAATTTCACTTTCCGGTTTTGATAGTTTTGTTAGTTTTTGTTTCTTTGTTGTCGTTGCGTTTTATTATTATATTTTTTCTCTTATGTTTTCGTATTTCGTATTTCTTAAAGCATGTATTAAGGAAACCGGAATTGGCTTCACATCACGAGGCACAGACAAAAGGTAGCTGCAAAACATGCGAAAATAAGAATAAAGACGCGACTGACAAAACGAAAACGAGAGGAAAAATATCAAAAACCATAAAGCTATAGTTCAAGAAGTCAGCTGAAGATTTCTTAACGTTTGCTCTCCCAATTGGCCAAGTTAACGCTTGGGCCACGCCTGCGCATTGTGTGTGAATGGAAAGCCAATTAGCGCTACTAACTTTACGACTTCACCTGACTACGCACTGGAAATTCGTTAACTAAAACCTCATAATTATTATGCTTGAAATTGTTTGCACGTACATTGTTTGATGGCTTTAAGACGACGTGTTTTTTATTTTGTTGTTTACTTGTATACTGTGTTCACTGCCGCGAAAATAACAATACCGTTGCCGACGCGTTGCTACCAAAGACTGAACTTCATGGAGCTGCTACCACGGACACACTGAGAATTGATACATAAAGTCAGTCAAGCCGAACTCAAACTCCCCTATGGCTGCAAACTTGCTTAAGAGTAGAAGGCGAACTGCTTGCAAGCTCCAAACTAGCCCCATATATCAGCTTTGTGAGCCATCGAAAGAGAACTTGACGCAAACTGAAAGCTTGATTAAAAGCTAAACTAGCCGAAGAGTTCATCAGCTAAATGAGACTGTCAAGCAAAGAGCGCAGCTTAAGAGAGACCTAAACCGTTGAAAAAAAAGATTTGAATAATTATTATAATAGCTTTGACTTTATATAAATATTATTATTAGGAAACTATTTATATATAACTTAAAATAATGCATTTGTGCCTATCTTTCTCAAACATTCGAGCTATTTCATTTGTTAAAGAGGCAGAAAAGGAAATTTATCTGAATTGGCATTTAGCTTTTGTTACATAAAAGGATAAATTTCCCGTATTCCCGTCTTACTGTCTGCAGTTAAGTTATTTCAGCAAACAAAATACATGTGAATCAATATAGCTCTGGAAATCTGTATTTCAAATTCGTTTCAGTCATGGTTTCAGTATTGAAATTGTTATTGTTAGAATAAACACATACCGCAGTGTAGGCCAAAAGAACGGAAAACAATTTAAAAAACAGAGCAAAGGTGCGATTAATTTATCGATGTTGTAGAATTTGTAAATCGCAAACATATCACTCTTGCAGCCCTGACCAATCGTAATCGCTGTCGCAATCAATTTTGACGTCACTGACGTTTGGGAACATAAACAATCGTCGAACTTTCTGCTGCGTACACAGGAAATATCGAGGCTGACAAACAATTAAAAATTCCTGCTCAAATTGCAAACATATTAAATTGGCAAAATGGACATTGAAGACGATCCGGATGTCGCATCAGCCTGTAAGCGCCAGAAGCGCAACAACTCCAACAATGAAAGTTGCAACGATGATGACGGCGAAGCAGGAACATCAAAGGCAACTGGAACAGACGATGCAGCCACTCCAAGTACTTCAAATCCACCTGCTAACCACAAATTCAGTTTGAGGTAAGTGTAGAGCAGGCACGTGTTTTTTTTTTGCTCGATTGATTTTTTGTTGCTTGCAGTTTCTTGGAAAATAAAAAGGAGGCAAAGAAGACCGTAAAAAGCAACAATAACAACAATCACAGTGGCAAAGGTGATGAAATAGGCACTGATGAACAGACCAGCGTTGATGTTGCAATGACAATAAATGCTGCTGATGATGATAATCTATCTCCTTCTTCAATCTCGGCATCTAATAATACCACAAATATAGATGGTTCACCACCTTCGATAGCAGTGGAAGTGCCTGAAATAAATCTTGCGACAATGACTACCAATTACACAAATAGATATGGTTCACCAAACAGCAGTGATCATTCCAGCGATCACAATTCTGATGCCGACAATGACACTAATGATACAGAAGTCGATAGCGATGGGGATGCAACTGATGAGGCTGCCGAGGCTGCTAATACCGAGGGTTATGCATCTTATTCGCCTGTTGGTCCCTTTCCAGAAGACAGTAGCTCCGACTCGAGCGATGGATTCTGGGCTCGAAATTACACCTCCAGCAACGAAGGTTTCGATTCCGTAAGTCACAAAATTGCCGAAAAAACATGCTATATATGATATTTCAGTTACGTATGTATTTTATCTTTTTCGGAATTCAGTTGATAAATATTATCTGTTGCATTTGTAGTATCAACTAAATACCTTAAAAGAAATTTAAACATTTTTATAACCGCAAGTTATTTAAACATTTTTATAACCGCAAGTTATTTATTTAAATAGTTCTTTGTATATGATATTGTGTTATACATATTTATATTTTCTCTTTTCTTGCATAGGACGACGATGCTAACGGGATTGAAGCTAATCCGCCACGCAAAGAACAAGTTGAGACCGCTGTAAGCAAAATCATGTGCAAATCGAAGCCCTCCTACACGTGGAACTGTTCCCAGGAACTGATGCTGCGAGAGCATAATTTATTTAATCGGATTGGTTGGCGTGGCGGCCACACATCGGCTTTGAGCTTTAGCCAGGGATACTATGGATCACGGCAGGTGGCTGAGCGCATGGCGATAACGAACATCATGAGCAGCCATCGAGGCTGTGTGAACTGTTTGAATTTTAATCGGTCAGGTGATTTAATTTGCTCCGGATCTGATGATCTCTCCATCGTTGTATGGGACTGGGCAAATGGCAAGCCACGCCACACCTTCAAATCGGGCCACACCCTTAATATATTCCAAACGAAATTTATTGACAGCGCCGGCTGTCTGGATATTGTGTCCTCCAGTCGGGATGGCCACGTGCGACGTACCGTCATACCGCCCTCCGGTAGCAGCAGCTATAAACCAATGCGCCTTTATAGTCATAACGATGCGGTGCACAAGATTGTTGTGGTGCCACAAAGCCGTCATGAGATCATGAGTGCTGGCGAGGATGCGCAAGTCAAACATTTTGATTTGCGAAGCAACACGACAACAACAATGCTGCGTGGCATTGGCGACAAACGTCGTGTTCGCCTCTTCAGCATTGCCCATCATCCTTATACACCAGAGTTCTGCATCAGCGGCTCTGATGACAAGCTGCGTGTCTACGATAAACGCAAGCTGACGAAATCCGTACATGAAATGACGCCCAAAGATGATGTGAGCCAAATTCATAACATTCTTATATTATTAGTAATTCACATTACTCTTTCCTCTTCTTTTCACCACGTAGAAAAATTTAACGCAGATCACTTGTGCCGTCTATAATCACAGCGGCAGTGAAATTCTCGCTTCATGCAGCGAAACGGGTATTTATCTCTTTGACAGCCGCAACTACAAGGATGGAGAATTCCTGCACTTTTATGAGGGTCACATGTAGGTGACAGTCTTATGGATAATCAAATCAGATATTAATCAGCTTTTATCTACAGCAATAAAAGGACCATTAAAGGTGTCAACTTTTTTGGACCACACTCCGAATACATTGTCAGTGGCAGCGACTGTGGACACATCTTCTTTTGGGACAAGAACACCGAGTCAGTGATTAACTTTATGAAAGGCGATTTGTCCGGTGTTGTCAATTGCTTGGAACCTCATCCATGGATGCCTGTGTTGGCCACTTCTGGACTGGAACATCACGTTAAGATATGGACACCAACTGATTCGGTAAGTTCGTAAAACTTCTTGTTAACATTTTTTACCAATTGAAAGTTTTGTTTTGTTTTAAGGGTGTGCCAAACACGGATGCACTCAAGAAAACATTGGAGCGAAACATTAGACGCAACTTTATGAATGATGATGACTTTGACATACAAACAGTACAATACTTTATACGGCATCTGATTCATCCTCGTCTTAGTAGTGGATCAGCACAAGTTGGTATAGATCCCAATAATATCAATGACAGCAGCGACAGCAGCAGCACCACCATCAGCAGCAGGTATAGCAACACTAGTCCTCCTCCAGGAAATTATGCACACCCTTGGGAGCAGCGTCAGCGCGATGGCAGCAACGAAAGCAGTTCTGATGAGAGCAATGCTGATCCCCTTGGCTGTCGCACCCAATGAGGACTGCATTATTATCAACATAACACAACACACGGATCCAAAGCCAAATTTTCTTTTATATAGTTTTGTTTGAAGTGCCTGGACTTGAAAAGTCTTCAGAAGCCATTTATGTTTTTACCAGCTATTTTGTTGTATGTGTTGTTGCGATTATCTGAAAGTTTGCAAGCCTAACGTCTTTAATTCCAAAGCGTTTCAAAATCTGTGAATATAAAAATAAGCGCGCTATTATTCTAATTTTGAAGTTTGTCAAATAAACACATGTATTTAAGGAACGAATCCTTGTTGATATCTCCATTTCACTTATTTATTAATGTTTAAAATGTGATAGACGGTTGAAGGACTTACCGATATCGAGTATTAGCAAAATAAACTATCGACTCAAATTAATCTCTTATTGCATACGAAAAGTTGTCATCCCTGTTTTTCATATAAACAGAAGCGCTACATTTAAACTAATAATTTAATAAGCAGCGAGCTCAACTCTCCTTAGCTTTCGTGTCTTTTTAATTGCAAAGCGTCTCAGAAGTAAAGAATATACAATTAAGCGTGCTTATATTCTAATTTTGAAAAATGTCCAACAAACAGACACGCGTTAAATAACCGATTTGATGAATTCAGATATAAGTCGTGTCTCTCTCCTGTTATGTATACTATAAGTCTGTTTCATTTTAGTCGTTGGTCTGGCAAATCAGGGCAACACTGCGCTTTACCCAATGCGATGCTTTAACCTGTGTGTTGAGCAGAAGCGGCACAACATAATTGGTGGAGTGTCCAGTTGTAGAGAGTGTACCTCTGCGCTCGGCAGTCTTGTAGAGAGGACAACGATAGCGTGTGCCTTCGGTTAATTCTAACAGAGTTACGGGTCGGAAATAAATGACAGGCATTGTGTACATAAGGATCTTGGGTAGCTGTTCGACGAGCTGGTTCTGTTCCCAATGCCAACGTGCTCCCTCCAGAAACAGACCATTGCAATAGACGCCATCATCTGGTGGCGCCGTCTTCGTTTCCATCTTAAGCACATCATAATCAAAAGTAAGCGTATCAATGGGTATTTTGTATTTCCTTGCGAAATTCTGCATGGCACCAGTGAGGAAAGCCTGCGTGAAGAAGAAACCTGAGAGCCAGAAGGTTGGAGGTTTGCCAACACGATGCCACTGATGCAACCAATTGAGACGCTTGTACAGATCTTGGACATAGGCGCCCAGTGGCTTAAGGCAGGGATACGATTTGCCCATCCACTTAAGCGGAATGCGATTGTACTTCATGGCAATCATCACATTTTCCAGATCCGGTGTCATTACAATGATGCCCTTGATGGCCATGGCCAAATCCCGGCAAGAGCTACGGATTTCCTTTTGTAGTTTGAGAAAACGTTCCATTTCCTGAACGACAACCGTGTTCATCGATTCATTGTAGTCCACTGGATATTTCTCTGCTGCTCCCTCAATATCCATGTCAGGCGGCATTTCCGTTTCAATCTGCTTGATGGTATCCAATATCATTTGTTCCGGACTCACGCCACCTCCGGCTGTTCCCGCTGCTTCGCTGCCTAGTAGCAGAATCATTGAATCCAGTAGTGTTTTTGTTGTCTGCAAATCGCGTGTAATTCCGGAATTAGCGTGTAATCCGTATACTTCGGGCGGTGCGAGCGAGGGCATGCTTTCGTCTAGATAACGTAGAATCTCCCGATGCTCCGTCTTGCGTGGCAATATATAACGATCGTCGTTGGCAAAACGATAGCGAAGATCAGACACGACTTGGGCATTACAAAAGTCCGAAAGAATCGTGACAATTACACGTCTGTCCCAATTATCCGTAACACGTCCGCCGTAATTGCATTCACTGGTCAGATACGAGATAGCATCATAGGGCACATGTTCATATTGATTTAATAGCATCTAAAGAAGTAAAAGAATATTAATAGTTTAAAATTTTATCTATAGTATATGTGAGTCATTACACTGAGTTGCAGCACGGAGATTTGCAGATCAGACTCATTGAATCCGTATGGAATATTCCAACCTAATGGTCCGTATTTGCGTCGTTCCTGGACGACAGCGTGGAAGAAACAAATGCCAAACAGCAGCCGAGTGAAGGCACGATCCTGTTTGGCGCAGCCCAAATAAAACTCCGGTTCATTGATGGGTTCTGAATTGTAGGAACGCATGAGATTCTCTCGCAGTCCCGTCGGCGGTTCATTGGTCATTTTTACGCCATTCTGGAGAATCGTCACGGGAAACTGTGGCGTCGGATACGCCGTAAGCCAAATACGAAAATTGGCTGTTAATTAAATTAAAAGTAAATTAAAATGAAATTGATTGCCGAGCTTGCTTTCTTTTTCTCACCTTGAGTGTTGAATGTGTCCATGTTCTCCCACAGATACTCCAGTGTAGACATCCAGGATGCGGCCAAATGACAATTCTGCAGGCAAACCCAATAGCCCATCTCCTGAGCATTCTTAATCAAAGCAGTTGCAATCGGACCTTGTCCTTGACCGAGGGAGATGCTCTGGAATGACTCTTCCTGTCCCATTTTCTCGGCAAAAGCCAGTAGAGATCCCAAAGGATCGGCTCCTGGCGAAAGAATAAATACGAGGGGAGTTAACGCCGTGGAGTCGGCATACGATTTGGATATGTCAAACTCCGGCGGTGAGACATATTGCTCTCCAATGGTTTCGGCTATAAAGTTGCGAACGCCCAGAAATATAGAGTCCGGTCGTAGAGCCTTTAGTACAATGATCTTCTCAAAGGCTGTAGTCTTGTCGTGCCAGGGTGCCGGCAGAGGTTGCAACTCCGGTGAGGCATGATCATAGATTGCTTGCCAAGCCCGAAGATCACTGCGGAAGGAGCTGACAATGCCATTGAGCTCCTTGAGCTCCTCCAAACGAAGTATGTTTAACCAAACGATATCTGTAATCCAGCTGGGATCGGGATTAGGCGGTACATTGCTGGACTCCTTGGCATTCGTAAGCAAATGTGATAAATGCCGCATCTCAACTTGACCTGTGCCCAAAAGGATACGTGCCGTAAGAATGAAAGAAAACAGAAGTTTATCCTTCTCAAAGATGGAACGACAAACATTATTGTATAGATTCTTGGTAAAGCCATCGACCAGAAACTTAATGCGACGTGGCAAATCTTTGGACTTGTTAGCCGTCTCAATGGAGTACATGTAGAGATTGATGTACCAATTGAGGGAGAACTGATACATAGGATCAATGTTAGGCAGATCCGTAATGGAATAATACAATATCGACGAATGAACCGCCACGGGCTTATAGTTCAAACGGAAAGCTTCAATCTTGGCGGATGTTTCTTTGGCAGCCTCCTGCTTCTCCGTAATGTCCTTGGAGAGAGTTTTTGAATCAGCTAATATCAAGATGGCCGCTTCGTTCTCCAGTATGTCGCCCTCGCTGGAGGTCAACGTCTTGAGGATCATGTTCTCGGCATCGAGCAGTGCTCCTTTATTAGCTGCCGCCTCGGAGGTCAACATGATGCGTAATTCCTGCAAATCAGGACGTTCCTTGGCCACCACAATGCTCAGCAATTGATCCATCAACGCATTCTGGGTGAGGGCAAAGTTAATCACAGTCACTTTGTTGAATGTCTCCGGCAGAAAGTGAGGATTGCGCAGATTGCAAGTCATGTAGAGACGAAAATTGGGTGACACCGGAACCACATTCTCACCCAGGCTGATGTGCTTGATGCCACCTTGAAGGAAGGTCTGTCTCATTAAAATCGGATCAAGGGGCACCTCCAGCTCTTCCTGCACGTTCTCAATGATCACTGGGGAGCCGTACTCCAAGGCATCGGCAATGATCTTCATATAGTTGCTCTGATTAAACTTGACACAATTCAGACGATTCTTTCGCTCCATATTCTTTAACCAATTGTTGGCCTGGCCCTGAGGATCAATAAACAGACTATAACGACTTGAGTTGGCCGAGATGATGGCATTCTCGCTGGAGAACTCATCATTCGGCAGTCCATCCAATTGCCAATTCTGAATGGTGACATCTAGTCCCAGGACAGCTGTGATGGAATACTTATCAGAGCAGGGTATCTGCAATTCGTTACACTTTTTGAACCAATCCAGTACGCAGTTGGCACGATACTGCAGATTCACCGCTGAGAGATAGGCAATGATGCCGCAGGAGATGAGCACATCTCCCGGGAGATGATCATACAGATCCTGAAGATCATCCGCCGCCTTGTTCCACCGCGATTTCTCCCCGCCGAGACCACCAATTAAAGCCTCTGCACGAAGCAGCTTATTTCGGCAATTCTCGGCATGCTGCTCCGTTCTCTTCATCTCCTCATTGGCCTTGTCCAGTTCAATGTTCAACAGTGCCACCCTCTCCTCCAGTGCCGCAGCCATGGCCCGCTTCTCGGCCAAAAACGCCATAGTGTCGGCATATTCCTTCTCGGCCGCAGCCAACTTGGCCTTCTTTGGTGCAACCACCTTGGCGACATCATCATACATGTCCATGGCAATGATCCACTGACAGAGACCTTTGGCGGCGCTGGATGCCTTAGCCACCACCTTAGGATCAAAGTCCTTATTCGGTATGAACTCCTTGCGAATGCGTTTTATTATCTCGACGGGAATGTTATCCTTGTCGAATTCCCGCAACGAGGGAAGGAAATTCATGTCGCCAAGGATACGCTTACTGGGTCCCCAGTAATCATTGACCATCTTTCCGGATGCAGGATCCGGAATACGCTCAGGAGGTAACCCCTTTATGACACACACTGCTGCCATGACCAACTTGATCACAGGTGGCGGATTCTTCATCGACTTGACTAATGTGATGTCCGCTGGTTTTAGAGTGTTTAAGGCGGCGAGTGCATCCTCCAGCACAGGTATCGCCTTGGCCAGATCCTTCTCACATTCCATCTTGAGCACTTGAGCTGCTTCTGCCTGCACAGAGGCCACCTCCTCATCCCGTTTCACCTGCTCAGCGGCTGCATTGGCAGCGAGCGTTTCCTTGCTAATCTCCAGCATCATTTTGCGTGATGCCTCCGCCAAGGCCAAGAGCTTGGGTTGAAGTGCATTCAAATCCTTCTGCATAATTGAAATCGCAGCAGCTGCTGAGGCCAACGTGTCCAGACCACCAATGTATCTCATCTTTGCCTGCATAGTTTCCTTTTGTTTGCGCTCGATGAGCGTTTGAAATGATCTGATAAGCTCAATGAAGGAGGCATTTGTTTGATAGATGTATCTTCCGGACATTTGGCAGAAGGAGCGTGTAACTCGCGCAGCCGTCGTATGGAAATACTGGCAAGTGTCCATGATGGCCATCTTGATCTCATCCGACGGAACATTCACATCCACCAGCGACATTTTGGCAATCATCTGTAGAGCTTCCTCTGGCCAACTGTCGTACCAATCGATGGTGCAGCAATTCACCAGAGATGGGTATAATCGCACCCGGGTACGGAGTGCATCTCCAATGGGCGAAAAACTCAACACAATGTGCAGTTTCTGTTTGCAACGATTCACGAAGAAGGAGAAGACTTGGAGTGGAGAGACATCAATGTTACGATTTCCACCTTGAGCCGCCAGACGAACCATTTCAAGCACCTCCTGCTTCTCGTCGATGGGAAAGATATTGGGAACTTCGCCCTGATTGAGCAGACAGTCGATGTCCTGCAAGAATAGCTCCATTTTGATCTGATTCTCTGTGATCAGGAATGTTGTATGCTTATTCATGCCACCCGCTTCCTTGAGTATAGCTTTGATATCGTCATGCCATTCATTTGCTCCATAGCTCTTAGTGATCTCCGGTTGAAAGAAGGAGGTCTGCACCATATTGGTGGCCAGTTTTGTCAAAGATTGCCTTCCAGAGCCGCCCAATCCAATCAACAATGCACTCGCACCTTGAATGGAAATGATGCGACAAATGCGATTTAAATGGAGCAGGGCAAAGGTAAAGAGTGTTATGTCCATTTTGGAACGTCTTGTTGAATTATAATCCTCAAGACTGGCAACGGCCAACTTATGGAAGACCTCCATGCTGGGCACCTCCTCGTAGCGCCGCTCATCCGGCTCACTGTCCTCATCGAAGTACATGCCAAAGAATATGCTGTTTGCTGCCTCCATGGTCCATGCTCCATGCTCCTCATCACCCTGTGAGAAAGCAATCAACGTTATACATAAATACATTAACGTAGGCATCTACAACTACAACTGCTTCCACTCCACTCTGCCAGAATTTTCGTTATAGGAATAACTTACCGTGCAGTACTTCTCGAAGACATCCTCCACCTTGTCCTTAAAGTTGACCTTTAAACATTCATTCAATTTGTCAAACATCCACTTGCGATCGGTGTCATCCACGAGACGATCATAGAAGACACGCATTGCCTCATGATACCAGACACGGACGAGCATCTTCTTATCATTCACAGACTCCTTGCGGACCAATGTGCAGCCAGTGACAACACGTGCCATGTCCCGCAGGTTGAAAATGTAATGGGATTTGGCGGGAGTGGCACGAACCTCAGACTGGACACTCTTATAAATGCTCTGAGTAGCAGCAACTATTTGATTGGTGACCACAAAGACATCCTGCCCATGTCCCGATCGCCGAAAGCCATTCAAGGAGACATTGAGGAAAATGCGGTACATCGTATCATCGCTAAATGTGTTTATGGAGTAGACATGAAAGTGATTGAGGAAGCGGGCATATACATCCTGACGACTTCCGCCAGGCAGACCGCAGGCACACATTATCAACACATTGTGTATCCAGATCTTGGAGCTATCCCTCAGATCGTACACATGGCCATAGTCAAAGAACTGACGCAATAGTTCCAAAGGAGGTTGAGCTCCATAGACTTCCTTTACGGGCATATTCATGTCGTCGACAAAGAGTATGCTTTGCATTCCTTTGGGCGGACCATAAATGCCACGTTTCCACTTCTGTAACTTTGCTATAATCTGATCCTGAGTATTATTCGCCGATATCATTACCGTGAACGTTATGAATCCCGTTTCATACTCATCTGGATTTAGTTTGTTCATTAAATAATTCTGAATGTAGACGCTCTTTCCTGTGCCGGTTGGTCCCACCAATAGCATCCTCTTCTTGTGCTTCACATGCATCTGGAGCAGATGAATATACCGTGCCGTGTCCACAGTGGGCACAATAACACCAGTCTTTGTCTCCTCCACATCCATGCGCTTGGCCAACTCTGGCCAATATCGCCAATTTCCACGCTGCTTAAAGACAAACATGTAATCTACGATTTGTCCCTCTAAGGGTGGTGTCACCTCCATTTTACCAAGTGACGGTGGTGTTTGTGCCTCGTTCTCGTATAACTAAATTCGGAAAGACACAATGCATTGAATTACAAGTTAGAACTCTTAAGAAGAGTCTGTTCAACAAGAAAATACTTAGTACTAATTGCAAAAGCGAATTGAATGCAATAAAAAGGACACTTAAAAAAAGAAAAGATTCATATCGAAATAAATACGTACACTCTTTAGATACGCATCGAACTTTTCGCGAGATTCCGTATTGAGTACACCTCCAACGCCCCAGGACAAGGCAAAGAGCATGGCAGCCTGTATATGACCCACTATATACTTTTCGTAATCCTCGGGATTCTCCTCAATGGCCTCGTCCAGCAGCATATCAATCAGATCAAAGGTAGTCAGCATGCAATTATATTCGCCCGGCCTGATGAACTGAGTACAATAACGACGGACAAAGGTTTGACACTAGAAAGAAGGAACAGTGAAGAAAGGATTAATTAAAATAATACCACACTTTTCTTCCCCCCAGAAGGGGACAACTGCTGCTCACCGGAACGAGCAACCACTGCAGCATGGTGAGGACATATTTAACATTCTCCGCATCCGCCCAGCGAGGATCGGCCTTCTTCAGCCAAGTATTTGCAAATGAACGCCAACCCAAAGTGGCAGGCTCCATGTAAATCATGCCACAACGGGACACTGTAGCAGGTGATGCCTGGGCCAGATCCATTACTTCAAACACCATGGACATTTCATTGGACATAGTGATCACCTCCCCGCTTGTCAAGCACAACTTCTTATTGTCATCCAGCACGGTGTTCATGTTCTCAATCCATACCGCATCCACGGGACCATCAAAGATGACCTAAAGAAATAAATATTTTGTTTGTTTAAAGATATTGTTTTCAGTAATTTCAGAAACTTACCCATTTCCTGTCCGGAGTTGGCGTCATTGCAAAGTCACGAAAGATGCGAGCCACCAATCCATCTGTCCACTCATAAGAGATGGGATCAAAGGAGCCGTAAAGTTGATTCATTGTGATAGATTTGGGATTCATAATGCCCATTTGGACATGTTGAAAGTAGCTGCTCTTCGATGGTGCTTTCACCTTCAGTGCGGATAGAATTTTGGCCAGCACCTGAAGAGTCTTGGACTTGCCCGCCAGAGGTTCTCCCACAAGCATGAAGCCATGACGCACAATAATCATCTCGTAGGTCTGAATGACTTTGGTTAGGAAACTAGGAGCTGGCTCTAGAATCTCTTCCTTACAGACACGCTTGAACTCCTGCTCCATCAGGCTGTAATCTATGTGAGGCAACTTAATGCCCGGAAAGATATCCGAGATGATACCTTCAAAGAGCGGCACATCAAAGGACAAGAACTTGGGCAGATTCACATCAATCAAGCTGCGCAATAGAAGTATGTCCTCCACTTCATCCGGATACTGTTTCTTGATGTTGCCGCAGGCGGAGAGAACCGTTTTTACAGCTCTCATGCCGTAATCGTAATGATTCTGGCTGGACAACTGTTCTGAGCAAAGGCGATAGGTGGTCACAATCTTTACAGCCAACTTGCGAGCATCCACAAATCCATAGGAATAAAGGGAGATCTCACCGATCATGGCATAATCCGGGACCATCATGGCCACCGAACGGAAGAGCACCTTTAGATTATCAGGAAGCTCTGAGCGACCAGCGTAACCAGGATTCATGGTAATACAAACATAACAAGCCGGATTTAGGACCAACTCGGTGCCCTCAAACATAAACTTGGCCACATTAGCACGCACCGCTTGAATGATGAGCAGAATCTGTTGGGCAACCACCGAGAGCACCTCTAGCTCAATGCGATTAAACTCATCGAAGCACGCCCAGGCACCGCATGAGGCCAATCCTTTGAAGAACTTGCCCATGGCCTTGTAATCCAAGCCATCCGAGCAATTGAAGACCTTACACTGTACGGCCAATGCTTTAGCCAGATCCTTGGTGGTCTCCGTTTTGCCCGTACCCGCAGGACCCTCGGGAGCACCATTAAGATGCAACTGATAGGCTCCTACCAGGGTTCGATAGCAACGATCTGTGAGTGGTGTGATCACTAGACGATCCGAATTCCCTAGATACTCGTTGGCAAATGGAACCGTAGCGTTAATAATTCTCACCAGCATTGTGGAATCCTCCCAATAATATCTCATTTGTGCCAACCACTGGAAATCGAATTCGCTGCTGATCTTCAGACGGATCAACTCCTCGGTGACATCCTTGGCATGCACATCGATCACAATCAATGATTTAATGGTGATGCGATTAAGATTACTTATCACTGGAGATCTCACCAGAGTGACAATGTCATTGAGTTCCTTGGTGAGTTCACCAAAGAAATGATTCATCACAGTTTGATTGCCACCATAGCTGCGACGCAGGCAACTGTGCATCCGGGATGCCCAAAAGACTTGGGACACGGCCAGCACGACCATTTGAGGCCATTCCAAAACCCACTCATTACGCTTCACGGTAGGATAGTGATTGTATGAGAGTTCACTCTCATTCCTTACCGCCTTGAGCATCTCTTCCTCAACGCCAACCAACCACTTTTCAACACTTCCGCCAGCTGCAACTGTAGAGATCTGTTCAATGAACTTAATGTGCTCCTTGTCGCTGCTAATCATGGCCAGGACATTCTTTCCTGCATCGAATTCGAGTATATTTATGCCCTCAAAGCATTTACTGAGATGTGGTTGAACTCGTAATGGATCCTTTGTCTCGGATAGAATTTCCAGCATTTCATCGTTGGCCAAAAAGAAGAAGCGAGGAAAATAAAGACGCTTCTTTTCCAGATAATTGCTCACACCTGTTGATATATCCTCCAACAACTCATTTGCCTTCTGCAGCGCCTCCAGGAGTCCGGAAACTGGCGCAGTTTCCATGACCAAAGGATTACGAAGTACTAAGCCCATATTCCTTGTGTATGTCTGCTCCACAATGGTAAAGAGTCGACCCTCCTCGGGCATCTGAGCGACAATGTCCTTCGAGGAGAAGATTGGCAGCAGGTAAAGATAATTTACCTGTACTTTACCCCATTGATCCAATGTCTCGTTGACTCTCATGATCTTCTCGTACCAGGCACGCACCTCCTCCTCACAAGGTTTCATGAAAGCCGATCCACGCATGGCCAGCGTTTTAAGTATGTGATCGTCAAGCAGCGCCTGTATGTCATCCAAGCTGGAGAGTATCGTAACGCCTGTCTCCTTATAGGGTCCAGTAGGAAATACCTTGTTCTCCCACTCCTTGATCATAATCTGTAGATTATTCCACAGTTGCAATTCCTTATTTGCACTTATACTGATAATCTCAAACTGATCGAGTATGTTATCCAAGCCAGAGTTGAGAATCTTCCGTAGAGTAGTGCCGGCATCCGGCGTTATATCGAATCCGGCAATCTCAGACATCTCCTTCCAATGTCGCTTTCGCAACGCTGGATTACACAATGTGTTCACAATGAAAACACCAATTGTAAAGTCTTTAATTGACTTGATCATTGAGGCACACAAACGCAAAGGCACCGGATGTTTCTCCGGATCAGGATCTTCAGTTTGTCCCTAAATAAAAGAAAGGATTAATATAAAGAAACTAGGGAAATTGGGGATTACCTTAAACTTGCAAACTGGATCTTCAACCATATCCTGCTTGATCTTGATGCGATAATATTTCTGATTCTTTTGAAACTCCTTGAGATAATCATCCGTTGTTGTCTCCACAAACTTTGGCTCCAAATACTCAAAGGGTCCATCGGTCCATACACTCAAATAACGCTGCCATTCAATGCAGAGTCTAGAATGTCGGGAAAATATCAGTTTATATAGCATATAATATGGACGTCCTTAGCTTACTTCATCAGCTCAGCAAAGGGATAAACGAATCCTTTGATAATCTGCAGCGTCGGATATTCAGTTTGATTGACCTTAAAGAGTTTCTCCTCCTTGTTTATCCAGGCTACATAGTCATCAAAGGTCTTCAGTTGATCTATGAAATTCTGGAGTATAATGTAGCACTCTCGAAACTTTTCCGGTCTGCTCATATCATCAATGACCCCCAATTTCGGTAGCATCTCCTGTATATCCGTATTGAGCTTCTTTACGACTTCTTGCAAATGCTCCTCGAAGAGGAACTTGTAGTGCTCCTGCTGGGATGCATTATAGTCACATATATCGTTAATATCCTTGATCCAGTTGATGGTTTTGATTGTTAAATCAAAGTGATACTTGGACATCTGAGTAAGCTCGACGATATTTGTTCCAACCTGCAGACAGTACTGTATACGATCTGTAAGTTCCGCCAGTTTATCCTTCTTGACATAGATCATATATTCGGCACTTTCAAGCAATTCTTCGGTAGACTTTGGTATCAGCAAGGCTTTATCTTTGATCTTCTCAAACTCTGCGCAAATCTCTTCCTCGGCCTTAATATGCTCGCTAATGATAATCGCCGTGATATCGGCTATCAGACTCTCGGCCAGATTGCGTAGTCCAATAATAGCCGGCTCGTTATCTATGACGGCCATCTCAAAGTAATCTGTGGCCGGTTCACTGCACAACATATTGATGAACTCGTAATATTTGTTAATCCTTGCAAAGTACTCTTCGAACTCATGGGGTTCCTCCAGAAAGTTACTCAACTCTTCGCGTTCCTCGGACGAGTAGAGGGCAAAGTATTTATCCCGATAGCCATTGATGTACTCCGTCAATTGGGAGTAAGTGGCCACAATAATGTCTTGCACTCGATGAATGACATCTTTCACATGATTCTCATTCATTTCAATCTTTAGATAATCATTAACCTGTGCATATGTAGTCAGGGTATCCACCTGTGGCTGCAGTGCCTCCATACGATAACCGACCATTGAGATTTCACTAACAATCTCTCCAAAGGCAGCTTGTATGTTGTAAATGTTTGGTCGCATGTCCAACCCGTCATCTACATCACTCCAGCAGAGGGACAAGCGAAAAACGGGCATGGTTCGGGGAGAACTGCAAATCCGACACAATTCCTCAAATGTCCGCATCTTCATGTTGTTCACTTCCCGATTCATTAGACCTTCTAAGCCATTCCAAGCACGCTTCCATAGATTAATGGGCATCACTCTCTTGCGCAACATTCTCTTCAGTACGAGGACAAGTCGAGTATACCACGTCCAGCGTAAGAAAGTGTTGACCTTGTCCAGTTGATTTTGTATATACTTGCGATAGAACTTGTAGGAAAGCGCTTCCCGGCCACAGAGACCCAACTGTTGCTGTTGAGCTCCCATACTGCTCACATAGCTGAAAGTACAGGCAAACTCCGGCAGCTCTAGGACAGAAATACTCAGGACAACGCGCAATGGCAGCTGGAGGATTAGCAGCTTTTGTGAGATTTTACGACGATTTTCCAGATAAACTTTGTAATTTGGCGAACGTCCGGGCAGCTTAAAATGGAAATCAGCACGGGGTAAATCAAACATTGATGGATCCTCGTCTGAAAACTCTGGATGCAACAGGATGTTTTTCATGCTGTAGATCTTCATTAGACGATCGTATTCCTCGTGCACTTCCTTCATGTACGCATTGACCAACTCGGGATACTTGTTCTTCAAGCGATCCGAGGCAAAGCTTAGGATTTTTGCCTCAGTCTTCTTTAGCATGCGTGGAACAATTATTTTACGCACCTCTCGACGCAAATTGTCAACATAGTGGGATTGGGGTAGTGGACGCATTTCCGGATCCGGTGTCCATTGCTTTTTGGCAATCTTCACCTTTAAGTCGGCGGCGCGTTGCTTGAGGAACGTAAAGTGTCGTCTCTCATGTACCTCGGATATGCGAAAGGTTAAAAGCGGATTCTTCATATACGGCTCATTATCGTATTTGGTTATGTCCGAGGACGGCCGATGCATGCGCTCCAATTTACGGCTATACATGATATCGGCCACTCGTAATGCTGCAACTGGGTGTATTTCTGTTCATGTGCAAATTATAAATCAACAGCAGCAAAAATTATTCACATTTGAGCCAAAAAAGTAACGACTTTGCACTTGATTAAAATTTCCTATTAGACGTTTCTACGGAAACTATAATATGTTTGTATACTCTGTTTTGTTTTCCATTTTTGCTTTGTAAACAAACTATCACCAAGTGTCGTGTAGTTAAGTTTTGTCATTATTTTTCTTTTTGTTTTGCTCTTATCCCTTCCTCTCTTGCTTTTTATACCCGGTATTTAGACACAGTACTTTTAAAAATTATTATGTGTATCTATTATACTAGAAAAGGAGGCTTGACAATCCCCCGATAAATAAACATACATGTACATATGTGCATGAACTTCCTTTCAACCGATATTTTTATATATGGATGCAAGTATCTCTCATTGAAAGCTAGTGGTCTGCAGCGCAGTAAACAGCACTGCTTGTGTGTATTTGGGGTTTGTTTCGGCACTAGCTTCGACTTACGTCCGCAGTGATTAAACCCAAGCATGTTACTACTCACCGGTTTTTCATAAAAATAGGTTTCATTTAATCGATTCATCAGGAAAGAAATACATGTATAGAGTTTATTTAAAGCTCTTCATTTCAT
This sequence comes from Drosophila testacea, assembly GCA_035043265.1. Taxonomy (NCBI): domain Eukaryota; kingdom Metazoa; phylum Arthropoda; class Insecta; order Diptera; family Drosophilidae; genus Drosophila; species Drosophila testacea. The sequence continues at coordinate 57,568 of JAWNND010000378.1, read as the reverse complement.
GTAGTCATGGTATGTATACACGCACTTTCACATTAGTTAATGATAGGACTTCACGAAATGGACTCCGCATAAGCGTCACAGGAAATCTCTTATAAAAATCGATCTATCGATATTTAGACTATTTTTTTGCACATCACTACGTTCATACTTACCGAACTTGTTGCACAGATTTGCGATTCTTAATAAATTGGTGTTTGCGACACAACCTTGCCAAAGTTTTTAAAGCAAAGATCACAATGGCACCCATTAATCCAGTTTGCCCCGTTTGCGTTCGTGATTCTGTGATCTTGGTGAATATATTCACTAACTCAAGTGCTTCAAGTTCAAAGTAACCAACGAGGATAAACACCCCAAAAGTTAATGTGAACGCTGCATTTCTGATGTGCGAGGAGCATATCGATTCAAGAAAAATTACGAGCAGAGTATAAAGTTTAAAGAAGTCGAACTTGACAACTTTTTAAATAGTCTAAAGGATTGGGAACTTGCCAGGCAGTTTGTTAAGGACAAGGACGAAGATGTGTAATTCAGAAAAAGATGTCGCCAAAGAAAACGAACCACAAAGTAAAAATAATACAAACTCAAAGAAAACAAATACTGACGATGAAGTTGCCCCAGAACGCGGAAACACACTTAAGAAAAAGAGCCGACCACCTGTTTTTTTTTTGCGATCAAACAGTTGCCCACAGTGCACAGTGTTTAATAGATTTAAGTTTATGAAAAGAAGCTTTGGCGAATCAAAAATAAAGACTAATTTAAGTTGTAACTCATCCGTACTATAAACTTAATCCATAATAAAAATATTTTCGAAAAGAAAAACTCGAAATGTCGGGGCGATTGTTGTTGATTTTTGAGATACGTTTTATACATCCAGGCAAAAATCGCAGTTATCTTCAAATATGTTACATGTCCATATTATTGCTGCAATGGATGACTCGAGCCGGCTGGGTCAACTCACAGTTTGTGAATTTGGTTTTTTTCACATTTTGACCCCTAATTTTATTTAAGCCCGACAGGAAAAAGGATAATTTTGTAATTACTACGAATGTATGTACTTGTATTTATTTATTTACCGAAAACGACAGCAATGATCGATCGGTAACAATTCGATTGAAAATGACTTTACAGATCAGATTAACAACTTTTTATCCTTTTTAAGCAACAATAATTACAATAATAATACATATATGTATACAGTATATATGCAGTATGTATAACTTTTGTTAAATTGCATTCAAATATACAATATTCTAAAAAAAGAGCCCCGAATTGTTCATCAAAAAACAGCCTTAAGTTTATGCAGATGTCGATATTCGCGTGAGTTCTTGTTGTGGGCGTTATTTTGGTAGTTTTTTAGGGGGGTATGTGTGCCTGGGGGGCGGGTCATTTGTGCGTTTAAAGCACAACATGTAAAAGTTATACAATTTGATAGATATACAATACACAATTAGTAATGAGCGTTTGTTAACAATAGATTTGTATAAAAGAAATTGCACATGTTTGATTTTTTGACTATGCTTTTTTAGGTACGTTTAAGCGTTTTTTTTTTATCATATCCATTAAAAATACATATTTAATGCGTGTGTGTATTTAAATATATATAAAAGAGTATGTCAAGTAATTGTTTTCACTAAGAAAAATTCACATATTTTATTTTGCCAAGAAAATAAATTGTTTAATGTTCTTGGAAGAAGTTATAAAATAAATTCATTGGGTTGGTTGTACATTGCTTTTGTTGGTCAAAACAATTACTTAACATGCTGCATGTATATACAGTAGTTTCTTATACAATTATGTATAAGTGTGCGTTCTGTGTGTATTTGTTAGTTAGCATACCAAATGTTATAATAGCTTAACAACAATTGCAATTATGATTCATTCTATACGACGCTTTATCAGGTCCTTTATACTTGTTATCTCTCGAATTGCAAAACATAATCTTTAAGCGGGCCTGGCAAATTCAAGCGATTCACATTTTGGGCCAATTTGCGGTTCATTGACTCATAAATGGCCATTCGAGCCAATTGTTTGAGGCTGCGCGGTGTGCGATATAGCGTCGAGATCAAGGCAATTAATTGTTCCGTCTTCTTGCTCGGCACTTGGGCAACGTAGAAGTTGTGCAGAGATTTGAGGCAATTGTAGAGTGGTTCATGCTCCATGGTCAGATAGAATAGATGGATTATGCGTGTAAACGTTAATTGTGGATCGTTGAGTATAAATTCTTTTTTCGTTATCAATATAATATAGTAAAAAAGCAGATAGCGCGAGTTTGTGCGAAACGAGTTGCGAAACGTATTGTCGCCCATTGCAGCAGCGGCTCCAGCACCGCCTGTTCCTCCTCCTCCTCCACCACCACCACCTCCGCCGGCGGCTCCACTTCCTAACGCCTCCCCATAGCTGGCAATTTCGCTTGAGAAAATTGCAATGCCAGGCGTTGTCTTGCTGCTAAGCACAATATTTGGATCAGCACCGTACTGAATAAGCGTTAATGTTAGCTCATAGATGCATTCCATATCATGGCAAGTGCGCACATTCTGCACCATATCCATGACGGCCTGCAGAATATGTTGATATGTCTTATTGCAGTCCAGGCCATGCTGCAGCAACAGCAGCAGAATGTTTTTGATGAAGTCAAAATTTGTGCGTTTCTGTGCATCACAGTTAAGCGTAAAGTTTTCGCTGACCGTAAAGACCAGCACATGCAATGGTTTCAAATTCGCTCGATATGAACAGTTGGGATTCGCGCCATGTTGCAGCAATATGCGTATGCAGTTCAGATAGCAGACCTGTCAAAACGTACAAATCGGTTACAAGGTAATTTACTAATATATCACTGGGAATACTACCTTCATTGAGTGCGTGAAATGATGCAGATGATCCTTGTTAATCAATGGCACCAGTAGCACCATTATGGGCACAGAGCCATCCCGGCCCACAATGTTGGGATCACCTGAAAAATTCAATAATTTAGCCACAAATTCATATTTTTAAACGCTTTACAGAGGGTATACTTCAAAATTTTAGCACCAGTCAAAAAATTAAATACACTGCTCGACAAGGATTTTAAAGTTTAGACTTGCCGAACATATCCTTTCATTCTTATCTTGTATAAAATACGCACCATCTTCCCTGATAAGCATATTGAGCAGCTCATAGCAAACTTCCCAGTCACGTAAATGTCGAAACACGCAGGCGATGGCACTATTGCCAGTCTGATTGATTGATGGCTTGGCTCCATTCTGCAGCAGGAATCGCACCAAGTGCAACACATCCCATTTACTCCACTTATCGTAGCCATATCGTGCCTCCTCCAGTGCATAACGTACAATCAGTGCATGCAGCGGCGTATTACCGAGAGTATCCGGAGCGTTTATCAGCTCCTTGCAGCCACGATCGAGAAGAATGCGCAACGTGGCCTGTGTATCCTCAGCCGATTTGCGTGCAGCAAAAATGACTAAAACATGGAAAACGTATACTTAATTTAACATGCATCAGATATACAATTAAGGATTCAATAAACTTGCCGACATGCAGCAGGGTCATCTGCTGTGTGCATGTGCGCACTGTGGTGATGGCACCGTGTTGTATTAGTAGCTCCAAAAAGCGTCCATCGTGCAACACTGCATGGTGTATGGGATAATATTCGTCCATGATGAGATTAATTTCCTCAGAACGTGTTACGACCAGTTGTTGCACACAATTCCAGGCGCCTCGCTCACAAGCCAAGTGGAGTAGCGGCTTCTTGGCCCTAAATGGTATCCAAGGTTCCTCCATCTTTTGCGTCATCATGCTCAGCACATTATACTGATCCCCTAAATACAGAGATCAGAAAACTAAATGTGACAATTTATATGTAACAAGAAAGAAGGCAGTCTAGAAGAGCCCTGCCATCAGTTAATTATTTAATTTATTTATTCAGCATCTTAAAATGTCTGAAATAGGATATGTATGTTAAATGGGAAGACCGAAAGGTGTCCTTGGCGTCTCATGTTATAACATAAGAAGCTAGTTTTAGTTGAATGAGATACCTGTAAGCTTAGCTACAGTGTCTTTCGTATTTTCGGATGTTTTTCTGCAGCAAAAACTTGGTTTCCTTCTGTATATGATGTATTCAAATGAGTTTTTGACTATGTATATAGAATTTTATACTGAACACAAAAATTAAATTGGTTTTTCGGTTTCGGTAAGTCAACCAAATTCATTTATATATCTTAGCTAAAATTCGTTATTTAAAATCTATTGCAGCTAAATGATATAGTAATGTGATTTGAATCAAGTTTGGTCAGGATATGTAAGAAAGATAATATGGGAGATAATATGGTTGCGATATCTTAAAAAATCTGCACAACTTTCCATACATAAGAATTTTCTCGTAGGATCGTTCCTGTTGAAATTATATGACATAATTATCTGATCCGGACTTTTCCAACTGCCTGCAGTAAAAACGCGGAGTGGAACAAAGTTATATCAGGAGAACGAACAGACGGATATGGCTATATTGACTGAACATTATGTTAATACGCTCTTCAATGATATACAAATAGGACTTTACCATCAATGGCATAGCAGAGAGCATTTTGGAGCTTTGTGTTTAAACGTTCGCTGACATCGTCGACGTTGCTGTGCCACTTTCCGCTCTCCTCACAGTTGTGCGAATGTGCGCCTGGAAAGCACATGCGTGTGTCTGCATCGATGCGTGCGCCATGTCGGAGCAACAGCTCCACACACTCCTCGTAGCCACGTAAGGTGGCTATATGCAAGGGGAGGGAGCAGGGCGCTCGATTGACATCAGGGCGATGGCGGTGCAAGAGCCATTTGGTGAGATCGATATGATTGAGTCCAACGCTGCGCTGCAGTATATTGTAGCCACAATCGTCGTGTATAACCAGGATATTCTCGTTTTTGGGTATCTGAATCAACAGACTTTCAAGTGTTTGCAGTGAGATTTTTGGATTGGCACGCAGAATTTCAAACAGGGTTTGAATTTTCTCTTCCGTCGCCTTGGAGACTTTATGGCCATCTCGATGTGAGAGCAAAGCTGAGCCGGATCGAAAAACTTGGCTGACCGAGCCGCCCATATCGCTATAGCTCCAAGTATATCCTTCTCCTACCCTAGCAGCGATAGCGTATCAATGTGGATGAACTTTATGTCGCAATGATCAATGTTGGATGGATCACCTAATAGCAATGCCAGTGAAACTGTTTCATCTGCATGTTTGCAACGCAGTTTGGGATCGTTGTGGCTCCTTTTACCTGCACAAAACAATAACAATAAAAATGCGTAGGTGGTCAAGCGCGGAGGCAACGTAAAAATCAATACAGATTTGAGCTTTCACACATTTGCACAATTTAGCACTTGGCAGTACACGCACGCTGCATTCATTTAATCCATTTATAATTTAACATATTTTGTGCGTTCTTATACAGCGATTTCATTGTTCAAATACATTTTAAAAGCGTTTTACTGCAAACACCCTAAACTTTTTCTACGCTGTAAATTGTAAACGGGTTAATCTCTATATCAGCTGGTGTCTATCGAGAGTCGATAGTTGAATGATCGATAAGAAATAAGTTATCTCAGCCCTGGCCCATGTTGTGGTCTACCGTTGGCGCGCAAAAATACCTAAGAGCTGTTTGTTGTAAACAATATATTTAAGAAATAACTACATAGGTTTCTTCATCAACATGGCCAATCGCTTGGAGTGTCCCTACGAGAACCTTAGCAGCTCATACCTGCTGCAGTCCAGCGACTATCAAAAGCAATTCTGTCATCTATACGCACATCGCCTGGCTGAAATGACGCGTCTGTTGAAGCCGCTGGCGGAATCGAGATGGGGCAAGGAGCTGCCAATTATGAAGCTATGCGAGCTGCGCGGCGAGCAGGACATCCACTGCATAATCATTGGCACAATCTATAAGCATCAGGCTCACAAACCCAGCATTTTGCGCGACATCTCTGAGGAGAATCAACTGGCACCACAACCACAGCGTCAAAATTATTCTGAGCCAGGAGACAAAGTTATTCTGGAAGATGAGTTGCAGCGTGTGCGATTGCAGGGCAAGCAGATAGAAGGACGCAACCTAGCTACTGGCATTGTCTGTGGCGTTAAAGGCGGCACCGACTCCGATGGCTTCTTCAATGTCGAAGACGTCCTTTTCTTCGAGAGTGGACCACAAAAGTCTCTATCTGTGCGTACACCCAACTCCAAGTTGGTGGTAGTTTCTGGCTTGGATCAACTGCAGGCTCATAACTACGTAGATGCCTTAAACATGTTTCAGTACTGGTTGAGCGGCAGTTTTGGCAACACTGACGAGGCCAAGTCCACAGTACGTCTCATTGTGGCAGGGAACTCTGTGCGAAGCACCGCTGTTGCCACTGTCCCCACATTACAAGTGGCGCGCACTCAGGCAAATGCCAATGATACTGTGCAGGCAGTCACTCAACTGGATAGCTGGTTTGCAGCCTGGGCGCAAGCAATTAACGTTGATGTTATGCCTGGAGCCTACGATCCTGCCAATTTTATGATGCCACAGCAGCCATTTCACAAATGCATGTTCCCGTTGGCCTCGCAGCTCTCGTCCTTCCAAGCCGTATCCAATCCCTACAGTTGTAGACTGAATAGCGCCTTAGTTGTTGGCACTGCTGGTCAGAATACCGGGGACCTTTTGCGCAGCACTTCCTTGGACTCGTCTTTACAAGCACTTCGCTGTACCCTCACATGGGGTCACATTGCACCCACTGCACCAGATACACTGGCCTGTTATCCATACATCGACAGTGATCCCTTCATCATGAAGGAATGCCCACACGTATATTTTGCCGGCAACTGCGAGTCTTTTGAAACTGAGCTGCATGTTGGCTCAGGAGGCAAGCGGACACGTTTAGTGTGCGTACCCAGCTTTAGCAAGACCCAGAGTGTTGCGCTAATAGATATGGAGACTCTTGATTGTCGTGAGATTAAGTTTAGCGTCGAATCTGAATAGATACAAGTATTGTCAGTCTTTTAATAAAGCACTCCCTTCATACATATACAATTTTATGAGTTTATTTGAACTAAGAGCTACGAATACAATCAATGTACGACGGGTCCAAGGGGTTCACCACGTATGTTGGCCAGATCAAGGCGCGAGTCTATGGTGTCATCTATCAAGCCAATTACTGCGATGTTATCGCCACGGATGATGTGCAGGCCGAGCACAATTTGTTCAATGCCCGCCGTTGTTGAGAAGACGCGTTCATGGCACTCGTCAATGATGATGTTGATGGTCTGATCGAAGCCTTTCAGTGTGCCTATGAAGTTGCGTCCATCCGCTGTGATAATAGACACTGTGTGATTGATGTAGAACTCCAAGCCGGACATTATGCCAGCTTTTTAAATGTATTTATTTCAATTTGAAAACAGCAAGCGCAAATCTCGACGTCCAAATGGAGAGGAGAGAAAAATATACGTTTGCTAATCGAAATATTGATAGACGTTTTTATCGATAGAAAAACAGCTGACTACAGCTCATGTAATCGAAGTAGATGTACTTCTCATTCCGCTTTTCAAAATATCGATATATTCGCAGACAAACAGCTGTTCGGGTACTGCTCATGTAATCGAAGCAGAGGCTACTCCTCGTTTTACTTTTAAAACTAAATTAAAGAATTAAAAATGCTACGCCGCCTTACACAAATCACTGCCAGGCATTTGACACGAACACAGACCACTTCAACAGCTGGTGCCAAAGAGAAATGGGATTTGTACGCCGGAGTGCTGGTCGAACGGCTGCCGGTTGTGTCCAAAACATTGAATCCTCTGGAGCGTCAGTTTCAGGACATGCTGTCGCATGTCGAGTATGAGAACAGTCTGAAGTCGGATCACGAGCTTAAGCACGAGCGGGATTTGGTGCAAATGGAGCTGATTAAGCAGGGCAAGGTGCAGGTGGATCTGGATGAAAGTGCCGCCAAGCAAACAGCTCAAGATCTGAAAGATGCCTACATTGAGGAACTAAAGAAATTTGAGGTGGCCCCACGTACCACACCCGACGATGCCGCCAACAAAACTACCTCCACAGATCGTTTCCTGGAGGACACACTCTACCTGCTGGTACAGCAAAAGTTGGGCCAACAGCAGCACTTGCTGCTGCCACAGGGTCAGCGTCATGAGGGCGAATCCATGCGACAGACGGCGGAGCGTGTGCTACGTGAACAATGTGGCACCGATCTGAAGGTTCTTTTCTACGGCAATGCACCCGTTGGCTTCCACAAGTATAAATATCCGAGCAATCAGCGAGCGGAGAGTGTCGGTGCCAAGGTATTTTTCTTCCGCGCATCACTCCGAGCTGGCAATGTGCAAGGAGCAAAAGACTCTCCAGCTGTCCAATACGAATGGTTGCCCAAGGAGGCGCTTAACCAGAAATTGAAGAACGCCGCCTACGCCGATAGCATCAAGAAGTTCTTGATATAATTCAAATGTATTTCTGTTACGTCATTTTACTAGTTAAATAAAAGTGTTTTATTGATTTTAATGTCAATCAATAATTAAAACTCATTTGTTTATAACATTTTGAAGACATGCAGCAGTATATTTGATTTGCAATATGTTAAAGTGTAAACACATACAGAGGCAAATGTTTATATGTATACTTTGTTTACGTTTCTTTTATAAAATTTGTATTTTTTCTATGCATATTTTACTACTTGCATTTCGTACAAACTGGAGAGTAACTGAAAATTTCTTTTTATTATTGTTATTTAGTATCTTAAACTTGATCATCTTTGAATTACAAACATTGAACAATTACGAGGCGTAGAAAAATCTTGTGTTTTTTGTTGAAAGCCAAGCTGTTTGTTTATATATCTTGCTCTGATTAATAGTTAGATTAATATTTTTCTTGAGTATTTATTTCAATTAAGCTTTCGTCATGTCAGAATTTAAGATACCTTTCTGGGGGATTGAGAGATAAATTCAAGAAAACAAATTATAAATTATTTGCTGATAAATATTTGTATTGAAAGTGCTGTTGTGGTATTTTTTTTTAAATCTTGTTTGTTTTGGATTCATTGTGGCATTAATTCTTAAATAAGCATAAAACTGTTTGACTTAGATACTAAAAATTATCGAAAATAATCGTGTAAATATATATATTTTTTTATATTTTTAGAAATAGATTGTAAGACATTTTCTCAGGCGCCATCGAACAAATCGCAATTTAGTTCTGGAATAGCGTTCGCGTGAAATCTATGTAATCTAAAGCATCTTTAATGGACTGTCCAGAGCGCGGTTCCGAGTAGGGTTTCATGCGCTGCACACAATAGTCCGCCATGTCCTTGGTGAGGTTCTGCAAAGGGGGAGAAGTGCATAGTAAATATTCGTTTTTATTTAATTGAATAGATTCGTTGATAACTTACGCAATAGAGCTCCTCCTTGGTGACATAGGGGCGGTCGGCGGCAGTGATAGCGCGGAAGGCATTCTCGATTTCTTCGTAGGATTGAACGTTCTCGGTTTCCTTGGAAATCATGAATGCAATGTACTCCTGCAGTGAGACATATCCATCGCGGTTGGGGTCAACAACATCAAGAATAGCTTCAAATTCTGGGTCAGGTTGTCCCTCCTCAACCATGGGCAGATCGTAGCCAAGAGCGCGCAGACATGATTTGAATTCCTGGTGATTGAGTTTGCCACTCTTGTCCTTGTCGAAATGCTTGAACATCATCGAGAACTCCTTTAGGGAATCCTCCGAGACACCTGAATGATTACGCGCCTGTATCTGTTGCTCCAAATTATGCTGCATACGCATAGATAGCTGATCCAGTTGATCCCATTGCTGTGCCAGACCGACAGTCGAGTGTTCCGTATAGCGATTATCCAAAATCAAATGTTCCTCAAGCAGTGCGCCAAGTTCCTCAATTTTCTTCAGATCAACACGACGGGCACGCACTTCTGTGGCCTTCACACGGAGAGCCTCCAATTGCTGCTCCAAGGAACCGGAGCCCTCCATCATCGATGTTCTGTATATTTTGAAAGATTTTTGTGTGAATTTGTGTTCGAAATAGATAAAGGTTTATTAGTAAGGCACGACAGAGTACGGCACAAGGATTATTTTGAGTTTAGGTATCAAAATCTTTAAGTTATAATGGATATAATGCATAAGAAAAGCAAATCTTGTTAGAGGTCTGAGGTTAAGGGCGGCTGATTATAGTTTTTGTTCTGTTTTTTTTAGGGCGTACAACTAATTTGTTTTCCTTTCATGTTCATATATACAGGTGTTTGTTTTCTGTTTTTTATCGTATGGTTAAAGAGTGTGTTTAAAGATGTAATGTCCAATGACACTGGCCGATTGCTTTGCAGAGTAATCAGCTTATATCAATGCATGGAAACTGATTGAGCAGCAGCAATGGGGAATCGTTAGTTTTTGTGTAGTTTAGAAATAAATTTTTGGATTCTTTCAGCAACTTATAAAGACAATACATAATTTCACTATTAAGCAAGCTAAAACTTTAATAAATTTGTAGAGGAAAAAAATGACGTCAATTTGTTGTTGAAGCTACTTAAAAATTTAGTTAAACGCTTTGGAATATAAAATGTATGCAAAATTTTCGTTGTAACTACTTTGTAATTTCTTTACTCTACATTTTGTTTCATGCTAAAATTTAATTTAATTTTTCAAATTTAGAAAGAAATTTGGTGTTGCACAAAAAAGAAATGGAGATTTTTGACAGAAATTGTACGTTGACCGATCAATACTTAAGGAACGGATCGATTAACCGATGCTAACGGTGCGCTAAAGCAGCTATATTGATTACACGCTAGAACTAGAACTGTTATTTGCATCGCTGCTTATCTAAATTAGATATATTTACAAAGCCAAGAGGAGTCAAATTAAAAACTCCATTTTAATTAATTAACATGTAATTATTCTTTTGTTGTTTTTTTCGCTATTAGTGGTGAATGCCTGAACGACGCAGCTGTTAAACTTTTTAGCTTTTTTTCTTGCCATGGCAAACAACAACAGAAGCGGAAACGGAAACGAAAAACAATAAGATAAACGGAAATGATAAACGCAGAAGAGAAGTGGAAACCCTGATTGGTCACCGCTTCACTTAATTACCCTTGACGATTATAACCCAGCATATAATATCTAGAAGAATAGAATTGAACGTTTCAGTTACGCGTTTTCATGGGGGCGGGAAAGAGAGTGTGTAAAAGATATATTTGGAGGGAGACCACAAGATATGTCTTTTTTTTTTTTTTTGAATATGGATTGAGATTGAGTGTTCAGAAAGGAAAGAATTGATGGAAGGACTGGATTGATTATACCAAATCAACATACACCAACAACTGACAGAGATAGATAGAGAGATAAAATTAGATAGAGAGTGGAGGAATATACTGACCTCGTTTCGGTAAGCCATTGATGGAAGAGATTTGCATGCTTGGCAAACTCCTTGCGTAATTTATCGTTCTCCTCCTGACGTTTGGCCTCCTTGGCAAGTTCGCCATCGCGTTCCTCTATGATCTTTTGCAGATTACGCCAGGTCTCTTCAAGAGCTTCCATGGTGAACCATGTGTATGGATTCGGCCCAACATTAAAGCTCTTGATCTTCTGGTCGAGTGCTGCCAATGCCTTAAAGTCAGCTTCGGCCGATGATAGAGACGCTTGGAATTGTGCGTGGGCGTCACGCAAGGCGCGTATTTCTTCGATCGAATTGCAGCGAACAGGATCTGTGAGATCCTCTTCGGCATTTTCGAACCAAGAATTGAAGGCCGAAGCTTTCTTGGCAAATGTCAAGTAGAGTTCCTCGATTTGGCGGAATTGCTCCTGCATGGCCAGCAATCGCTGTTTCCGTGTATCGGATGCATCCCTCAGCTTCTGCCAACGTGCAATCACATCTCCATGACGTTTCAAAATAGCTGGTGACTGAGCGTGATTCGCATTGATAAGCTGATCCTTCAGAGCGCTAATATTGTGAATACCCTCCTGTTCAAAGGCATTGAGACCTGAAATACAATTACATTATAAGTATGACTTTCCAATTTAAGTTATTTGTTTTAAAATTAATTCGCATTGATCTTATTGGAAGTCCTTTATTTTTAAGGATACGCATAGATTTCGGTTACGGTTTTACGGTATTAAAGTGCTTTATTAAAACCAAAGGAATCCCCCTAATGTACTTGGAATATCCTAATTGAATTGAAGTGTCAATAAGACAACTATAGCAACGCTGCTATCTCACTAAATAATCGATAGCTTTACAGCTGTGACTGACATATCCTTATTCAGAAATTGTTGAACTGTGTTGAAGTGCAATACTCAGAAAAATAAGAATAAAAAATTAGTTCGCCACGATAATAAAACAGCTTGTTTTTACCAGAAGTTGCCTAAATTTGTGAAAGTATGTATATGTGAGTTGTGACAAATAAAATTTGTTCTGTTTAATTATTCGCAGCTCATGATCAGACTATATCTGTATGCACAATTGAACGAGACATACTAAGTTGTTGTATTTGGCGTTGCTTGGATCAGGTCGGTTTGGTTATTTGGGTATAAATGGAACCAGAGTTCCAAGTCCAAATGGACCAAAACGAAATCGAACAATTGACCTTTTACCTGTCACAGGCTCTTGATCGAAATTATGAAGTAAGTGTGAATTAAATACGTAAAGTTATTTGGATATGTATGCATATAAATAAACAATTTATTCTTAATATTAAAGGTCCTTAATTTGGAAGCGGTTCTCTTAGTTATCTGTGTACTGGAAGGGACGATTATCACTAAAGCTCAACTGGAGGCCACCAGATTGGGCAAATATATAAATCAACTTCGAAAAAAGACCAAAAATGAACAGTTGGCCCGAGCAGCCAAATCGCTTTTGAGAAAATGGCGGAAAATGGTGGGACTGCCATAGACACACGCATCAAGGATCTGAAGAGCCCCAAACATGTAAAGAGACGATAAGAGCTAAGGCACCTAAAGCTATTTAAAGATAAAACTCTGATCCTACAACGTACAAGGATTTCAGGTTGTTTGTTCGTTTGTATGTTATTTACAGAAAAAGTAGGGGATCTCTCACAGTTCGATTCCTCTGACCATAGTCTTTCCTACTAGTAGTACCAGATTACATTTTAAATTGTAACAAACATGTCTTTAGTGCGACTTCTTTAAGTTGATGTTAGCTATCAATAATATGGAATCTTTTTGTAATGCTCACCTGCATCGAATGTCTCCTGCTTCGTCAAGAGCGTTTGCACAGTGGACAAATCACGTCCGTATTCATCGGATCGCACATAGTTCTCCTTGTCATCAATCCAGCTCTCAACGACATCGGCCTTCCACATGAACTGCAGATACGCCGAATTGTCGAGCAATGCACCCTTGCGTCGAGCAGCCAGAGCATTGAGATTCTCCAGCTTGTTGCGCAGCTGTTGGCAACGCTGGGCAATGGAATCACCATGATGATTCTTTGCCTCAACCAGATCAGTGCCCTGTTCGCAGATAAGCGAGCAGCGATCCTTGTGGGCGGCAAAGTCTGTCTCGAAGGCATCGTGCTTCTTCAGCAGACCTTGAACGGCGGCCATCGAGTCACCGTAATCTTCCACAGAGAGCAGCTGCTGCTTCTCGGTAATCCAGGCCTCCTCTTCCTCCACCTGGGCCAAGAACTGCTGATAGGTTAGCGATTCATCCAACTTCTGACCCCGAGTAGCTGCCAAATTCTTGAGCTCAGACCAGGCCTGATTGAGAGCCTTCAGGCGTTGCTCGATTTCGGGTACACCCAAATTGGACACATCCATGAGCTTCTCGCCCGCCTCCTGGACAGCCTGGATGGCTGGTTCGTGGGAGCCAAGCTCTGCTTCGAGACGCTTGTGCTTTTTCTTCAGATTCTGGACACCTGTCAAATCGCGTCCATAATCATCGGAACCGACCAGCAGCTTCTTCTCCTTGATCCAACTCTCCTCGTCGGCAATGTCACGGAAGAACTGATGCAGAGTGAGGGCCTCGTTGAGACGGGCCTGACGGTGGGCGGCCAGATTGCAGATGCGCTCATAACGCTCGTTGATGCTTTGACGCTTCTCCTGGATGCCAGCAGTATCAAATTGACCGCTCTCGACCAAGGAATCGGCCTGGTTGTTCATGTCCTTGATGCGGTCTTCGTGTGCAACGATATCCGCTTCGACCAACTGATGTTTCTTCATGAGGTTTTGGACAGATGCCAAATCCTTACCAGAATCCTCAGTGGTCAACAAACTTTCGACCTCGCCCAACCAGAAGTCCAAATCCTTGACAGCCGCGATATATGTCCTCTGCTTGTTGGCCTCCTTCAATTTCAATGACTTTTCAGTCGTCTTATGCGTCAGATATTCCCACTGATCGGCAATCTGCGTCAGTCGCTTCTGCACCGCATCCTCTGAGCCACTGCATTGCTTCTTATCAATCAAATTACCGCCCATCGCCAGCACACTCTGTATGCGATCAGCATTGGCCGCCAACTCTGCCTCGAAGGCCTGATGCTTTTGATGTTTCGATTGAATGTTTGCCGGATCCTTGTAACTCTCCTCCGTTGCAAGCTGCAACTTCTCGGCAATCCAGTTCTCAATCTCATCCGCATCGCGAGAGAATTGCTGCAAGGTCTGCTCATCGCCCAGACGAGAACGCTTCTCAATCAAACCCTCCTTGAGGTGACGCCAGCGTTCCAGGACTTGCTTACGTTTATCATCAACCAAATTGGATGCATAATGATTTTGGGCAATCAATTGATCAGCCACAGTTTGCAACGCAGCAATCTTTTGCTCATGTCCATTGATGGCCTTGTCGAAATCTTCGTGCTTCTTGATCAACGCCTCCACATTGCCACCGGCATTGGCATCGTCATCCGCATTGAGGAATGCCTCGCGAGCCGACATCCATGACTCGGCGAGCTCACAATCACGCATGTACAGCTGCAGATCAAGATTCTGCTCCAACTGCAAACGACGCTCGGTCCAGGCCTTCTCCAAATCCTCACGTGCCTTTGCCAGATCCTCAATCTTCTCCTTAATCTCCGGCGAGGCATAATGATTTGCCTGCAACAGCTCATTGCCGAACTGCTCAAAGGCCCCAAAGGTGCCAGCTCGAGCATCGATCTCCGTGCGATGTTCCTACACAATTAGAAAAGAAATTAGTTTCTTGCACTTGTTAAATGGTTAATGTTTACACAGGATCAAGTTTTGAACGCCAGGGTTAGAGAACAACAAGAAACGAATTTATTTAGCAGCTGTTGTTGTATTCGTTGCAGCTTCGAATTTTTCTTTTTTTTAGTTTTAGTCAAAAGAACACAAGGAAATTGAACGTCGAACAGAACTTTGAATCGTTGATGATGAAGAGATGATAGCGAACTGTACAATGTATCGAGTGGTGTACAGTAGAGAGAGTGAGCGAGAGGGTGAGAGTTTGTATTCAATATAACTCTACAATTTATGGATATTAGTAAGATGTTTGTTAAGTCCAAGGTTAAAAGTGCTCTTCAAGATAGAGACAGATTTGGGAGTCTGTAGACAGTTTCTATTTCGAAAATATTTAAGTTTCCCAAAGAACAAAAATTTAAATACATTAAGAGGCCAGAGACCGTAATTACATTAAATATTAAGGTATTGATTTAATCAAATAATTAGATTGCAACTTAAAAAAAAAAGAGACCAGTTTCACAATTGAGAACAGGGGTTCACAAATGTCGTTGAAGAATCAATTGATTTAATGGAAATCTGTTAAGTTGTAACAGTGCTATGAAAGAAAAATTGTAATATTTCCAATTAAGAAGTCAAACAATGATCAAGACTTGATATATAAATTGAATTTGAAGGGACGATAGATATATGTATGTAACTGAATTTATATTTATGTTAGGTGAATTGCCTCGACTTCTTAAAGGTAATGGTTAAAATGCTTTGCAGTTCAAGGAGAGCATGTATTAAGAATCTTTAGATATAATTCTGTGTAAATTCCGTCTCTTCCATACATACAAATGAAAGTGTGACATGATTAAAATATGATTGTTTTATGAATGGATTTTGTTGATCATAGAGTTGAAGCGTAATTTGAGTGTGTACATTATGACAAAGAATAAAGGAACAACATGTTCATAGAGAGAAAGGAGAATGTATTAAGCGTTATTAGATAACAAAATGTGAAGTATAGGTTAGAGATGGTCTAACTGGTCGTTAACTCTATTATATATTAATAGCTGATTATAGCCGGATTATTCACAATGTGAATATCTATTGTGAATAACCATAACAATTTGATAAGTGCCAAGTGAAAGCTGTTTGCCGAAATATGTAACTGTTGTGTTGTGGGCCTTTAAGAAATAGGAAAACTTAAGAACAAACAACGCACAAAAGATACACAAAAACACGACATGACAATGTATGTGGTAGAATGACGTGATTTATGAATGATATACGAGTAGAACTACCTCGTCGTTGGATGGTGATGCGCTGCTGCCCAGCGTGAACTCAATTTCAGCACGATGTGCCTGTGTTTAAAGATGCGTAACAAAACCATGGATGTAGAAGTACAAAGATATATTTAAATATGTTGTCATGAACCATGAACCGATATTGTTGTTGTTGTTGTCATTTGTTGTTGTTGTTGATGCGATTGTGGACAAAGGGAAGGGTTGAGTTGGAGGTTGTTGTTTTTTTCACAAACACCCCGAAAACAAAACAAATGAACGCAAAGGTGAAAGTCAAAATTAATCGAAATATATCAAAACCAAATAGGAAACTTATGGAAGTGTAAAAGTTATAATTCGATAGCAACTTTGATCTATACAGATATAGATCTATATCTATTAGAACTAGATTAAATAGACATATACTATATCGATTCATAACTATTACAAATTCATGGAAAGAAAACCTTTAAGAATTGGGACAGTGTTGACTCAAAAGTAAGTTGGATAAGATCTTACCTGATGACGTTCGATAAGAGCCTCGGCGCCAGTGACATCATTGGCCAGCTCGTCGGAGGTAACCAAACTCATCATCGAGTTGATCCAGGCCAAAAGATCGCGATAATCGCTGAGGAATCGCTGCAGATCATATGAATCCAGCAGCTTCTCCTTGCGAGCCGTGGACTTGGTAATGATTTGATCCCACATCTCGTTGATCTCCTTCTGCTTGGCATAGGTCTGTTCGGCCGTATCCGGATGGGATTGCATCAATCGATTTGCGGTCTCGTCCAGCTGACGAATCTTGTCGCGCAACGCAGCCAAATCACGTTCGACACCCTCGTGCTTACGTTGCAGGGTCTGAACACTACGCAAATCCTTACCCAGATCATCATTGTTCAGAGCATTCGCCTTCTCGGCAATCCAATCCTTGGTCTCATCGATGTCACGATGGAAACGCTGCACCTCATGAGCGGATCCCAATTGACTGGCCTTCTCGGCAGTCAAAGTCTGCAGATTGTTCCACTTCTCATTGAGATCCTGCATCTGGGTCTGAATCTTCAGAGCTGCCTCCGTTTGGCCCAACGATGTCAACTGCACGGCGATCTCATTCATGTTCGCTAAACGCACCTCGTTAGCCTTGAGGTCATCGTTGAAGTCGTCGAACTTCTTTTGAAGCACCTCGACCTCCTCGAGATCCTCGCCAACGACATCAGCGATCTGAGCATGGTTTTCTTTGTCGCGAATCCATTGAGCCAAGTCAGCAGCCTCACGTACAAGGACATAAGCCTTCACGGTCTCATTGAGCTTATTCTGACGCTCCCGAGCCAAAGCCAAGAGATTATCGTACTGCGAGTTGATCTGATTCTGTCGTTTGGCAATCGAATGATTGTCCACGAGGTTCTGTTGGGACGCACTTAGTCCAGCTTCAATCTTCTTTATGTAAGCGGCGGGCACGAAACCCTGACGATCATTGACCTCCACTTTCCACCAATCCTTGTTGTTGGAGTTGAGAAGCGTTAGAACATCACCCTTCTTCATGGACACCTCACGTGGCGATTTCTCCGTGTAATCGTAGAGAGCAACAACACACTCCTTGCCGGTGATGTCCACCACGGGAGTCTCCTGCTGGCGACAGTTCTTAGCCTGCTCCTGCAACGCTTGAATGGTATTGCCAAAGGCCTCAAGATCAGAGACAAGTGCCTCATGCTTCTTGAGCAGCGCCTCCGATGAATCTTCATCCTTGCCGTAATCGCTGCCAGTTGCAATTGGTTCCTTTTCGCGCATCCATGACTCTGCCTCGTTGGCATCGGCAAAGTATTGATGAGCCTGCAGTGAATCATCGAGATCCTGTTTACGCTGATTCGACTTGTCCTTCAATGTGTTCCATTGTTCCTGCAGAGCTTCAAGACGCTGACGGATGTCATCACTGGCAAATGGCTGGTCCTTAAGCATATTCTCGCCAGAGCTAATGACATTCAAGAGACGTGCCTCATGATTATTGATCTCAGCGAGCACAGCTTGGTGTTTCTTGATCAGATTCTGGACACCAATTAGATCGCGACCGCGATTCGTTGATGCTGCAATGGGCTCCTTTTCGCGTATCCAGGCGGCCTCGTCCTCGAGGTCGCGGAACAGTTGCTGCACCTGCAGCGAGTCCAACAGATGCTGCTTACGCTCGCCCATGGGCGCGGCCAGGGCGGCATAGCGTGCAGAGAGATTGCCCTCCTTGTTGCGAATGTTATCGGCATCAAAGTGTCCCGATTCGATAAACTTATTAGCAGCCACATTGATGCTCTCAATGCGATCCTGATGGGCCATCACATCAGCCTCAAGCAACGCATGCTTCTTCTGCAGGTTCTGCACCGATGTCAAATCCTTGCCATGATCTTCCGACAGCAATTGACCCTCGATCTCGCTCAGCCAGAGCTCAATGTCCTCGATGGTGCGATTGAACTGTTGCTGTTGACACGCCTCATTCAATTTGCATCCCTTCTTGTCGGAGGCCTGTACCAGAGTCTCCCACAGCACCACAATCTCCTGCATGCGTGTATTGATCTGATCAGCAGCATAATGCTTCTTCTCGATCAATTCACTGCCCACATTGGTGATGTCCTCAATCCGAGATTTGTTTGCGTTCAACTCGTGCTCAAAGTTTTGATGCTTCTGCATTTTACCATTGAGATTTGTGGGATCTAAGTAGCTATCATCGGTGGCAAACTTAAGCTTCTCACTGATCCAACCCTTGGTCTCATCGCAATCTCGCTCAAATTGCTGATAGCGATTCGAATCCTCCAGCAGCTGGCGACGCTTCGCTGACTTCTCCTGCAATGCAGCACGACGAGCGAGGAGCATCTGGCGACGTTGGGCAACATCATCAGCAGCATAATGCTGACCATCGATGAGCTTGGTGGCAAAGATATCAAGAGCCTTGATCTTCTCCTCTTGGGCAGCCAGACTCTTCTCAAAGTCCTCGTGTTTCTTGATCAATGCCTCCACGGAGTCGAGGGAGTCACCCAGATCTTCATTGGCCAGAAAAGCCTCCTGTTTGGCCATCCACGTGTCAGCTTGTTCAGTATCGCGATAGAAGAGCTGTAGATCCATGCACTGTTCGTACAGGATGCGACGATCCTCCCACAGAGACAACAGCGAACTCTTATCATTCTCCAGAGCAGCGAGCTTCTCTTGGATTTCAGCGGCAGCATAATGCTCACGCTCCAACAACTTCTGACCCGATTCGGTGGTCAACTTGAAGCTATCCTCACGTGCATCAATCTCACCCTTGTGCTCCTGATGACGCTCCAGCAGAGCCTCAGCACCAGCCACATCCTTGGCCAGCTCATCGGCCGAAATGATTGCCTTCATGCCATTGATCCACGACACCAGATCACGGAAGTCGGCAAGGAAACGATGCAGATAATACGATTCATCTAGTTTCTGCTTACGCTCACGTGCCTTGGCGGTCAGACTCTGCCAGTAATTGGCAATCTCCGCCTGCTTGTCGCGAATCTGATCGCTATGATCAGCATGAATTGAGCACAGTCGCTGTGCCTCAGCACCTAGAGTGGATACCTTATCCTCCAAGGCAGCCAGATCACGTTCAACGCCCTCATGCTTACGCTGCAAAGCCTGTACGCTGGCCAAGTCACGTCCGTAGTCATCGGAGGAGAGGACAACATCCTTTTCGGCAATCCAAGCGACAGTCTCGTCGGCATCGCGATTGAAACGCTGAATCTCATGGGCACCAAAGAGCTTCTCCTGGCGCACAATGGCCAGCTGCTTGAGACGCTGCCAGGCCTCATTGAGCTCCTCCTTGCGCTTGGTAATGGTGTCGCGTTCAGGATGACCATCCTGAATCAGTTTATCGGCCAATTGATTGACTTCAGTCACACGATACTCCTGCGAGGCCATGTCCTTTTGGAACTCATCGAACTTGCGCTGCAGCACCTCGACATGCTCTAGATCCTGACCAAACTCATCAGCCGTGACAAAGGTCTCCTTATCCTTGATCCAAAACATGACCTCCTCGCATTGTCGCAAAAACTGCACCAAAACCAAAGCCTGCTGCAGTTTCAGACCCTTCTCGGCTAGACGACTGAGCAACAGTTCCCACAACTGATGCAGTTCATCCAGACGACGCTGGATGGTCTCTGAGGCAAAGTGCTGCTGATTGATCATCTCCTGACCGGTGTTGTCCAACGACACGATGGCATTGCTATGGGCCGAGACCTCCGCCTCGAAGGCTTGATGCTTTTGAATCTTGGCCTGGAGATTGGTTGGATCGCGATAGCTTTCCTCGCTGGCTGCTTGGAGTTTCTCGTGAATCCACGACTCGAGCTCATCGGCATCCCGCTTAAAGTACTGAAAACGACGCGAATCTTCGAGCTTTTCGCGCTTCTGACGGGTTTCAATTTTGAACTCATTGTAACGTGTCAAAACCTGTTCACGACGCTCCTGGATATCCTCAACGGTCTCGAGGATTTTCACCTCTTTCGGTGTAAAGTTCTCCATAGTGGTTCAGTTTCGTATAAATCTTTTTCTTCGTTCGTTTTTTGGGTTTTTGTAAAGTTGTTAATTTAATTTGATACTTGCTGCTGCTTTATTTAGTTTAGTTCCTCATCAAATTCAAATTCCTCTGCCAAAATTTGCCCGTGCCCAACTGCAAAATATAGAAAGAGAGAGAAAGAGATGAGAGATTGAGCAATAATTAATTTCAATTAGCTTTAGCAACCCACAGCTATGTGGGGAGAATTGCATAACCCTACGGTCGTCATTCATAGAATCAGCACAATGACACACAATCACAATCACACAAACGCTTCCTCTCACTCACACACATGTACCAAACAGCAGCTCACACAAATACAAATACAAATACGATTACGCACTTTGCACTGAACCGTGGTTCAGTTCGACTTGACGAAGATTCCAATTATAATTACTCGCATTCTTCACTATTTCATCAAGTGTTGTCTATGCTTGTTCCACAGTCCGATGACCGCATCGTCGGCAACCTCGTCCCGTTTCACAACACAACGATATACATATTCGTCAAGTTTCGGTGACAGTGACGCAATCGAGCAATTTCAATTATCGATAACGCTCTTGTTATCTTATCAGAAAACATAAAAGCAGTTGGAATTTTTTCTAGTGCAAAAATAGAGTTTTATTCACAGCACAAATATGTATGTATTTCTATGTGTGTGTGTATTATATGTTAAAATGTAAACTTTTGAGCTTAAAAACTATCCAGATCTCGCGACAAATCCGCAAGCACTTCCATAAACAAATGCGTTTTGGCATCGTCCTCGACATTGGAGTCGCCATTGCCACGATTTTCCGAAACTTGTTGCAGCAACTGCGAGATTGCATTCCAAACGGCAGGTGACCAGTTCTCCTTGAATAGAGGCATAAACAATTGATTGAGCTCATCCATGCTGAGCACACGGGCATCCAACATCGAGTGGAGAAGCTGTTGCAACAGCAGAAAGCTATTAAGATTCATGCTTAGCTCATGTACAAAGCTGACACTGAGGAGGGCCTCCAAGAATGCAGGAGAAGATTCATTTGGATGTAAGTGTGGTGACATCCACACCTCACAGATGGCTTTGATGAGAGATTGAGTGAACAACTGAGGCTGCCGGCAGATGAGCAACTGCATCATACGGACCAAAACGGAACCAAGCAACTCATAGAAATACGTTGGTAACTGTGGCAACAATGCAGCTTGCCGTGTCCTCTTCATCAGTTCCTGTAGATCGCACATATTCCTCAAATGCTCGGGACGCAGGCTGAGGCAGTGCACCCATTGTTGCAACTCGTGCAACAACTCCGATAGACTCAGTTCCGAGGCGGCAACAGTTAGACACATCTCATTGGAAGAGGGAACTGAGCCTGAAACCTGTGCATTGTTCTTATTAGCCCGACACACTTTGCTGGCCACTTCCTGCAGATCTCCTTGATAGAAAGTGGACAGAAGCACACTTGTTTGTAGCCATTGCTGTAGCTGGGTTTGTGCCTGCTGTCGGATCAAATGAGCGTATGTGGAACGCACCACATCATTGGTATTTTCTGGCAACAGAGCATGTAAAGATTGCTCAATCCTCTTATCCAACATGGCTGGCACTTGCTCCTTCCACTGCTGGCAAGCTTGTGTCCATGCCTGTTGATATATGCGCTGCAATTCCCGCAACACCTCCTGCTGCTGTGTTGAGCTAATCCCATTGACCTGTGCATCAGCTGACGACTTGGCGGGCAGAAGGATCTGCTGTTGGGCATCCTTGACCACACACTTGAAGCTGCGTTCCGTAACAAACTCCAAAAGACGTCGCATCGATGCGTTCTGTGAGTGTAGAAAGGCGTCCGTCAATTTTCGCTGTTGCTGCTCCGGAGATTGGCTACTCTCCTCCAACTGTGCTTGGCTCTTGACCGTGGTGATCACTCCTCCACTGCTGAGCTGCTCCAGGCGCGTAGTTATGTAACGATAGCGTCCATTTCTTTGTGCCTGTCGCTGTGAGGGCGTGATGGAAACACGAAACTCATGAAGAAATGGACATGCCACTGGCAGCAGCTCCTCTAGCATTGGAGCCGCTTTTCCATTATCCGCAAAGCACAGACTACGCAGGCAATCTTTGACCAGAGCTGCAGTTGATTCACTTCTCTTGCCCGTCGACCTTTGACTGTAGTAACCACTGCTTAAAGCTGACTGAGATTCCAGCAACCAACCAAGGCAGCTGCGTGTAATGAACAGAGCACAAGTTTGCAAAGGCTGTTGAGGATTTGCCAGATTGCTATACAGGGCAAAAAGTAACTCCAGTGTGGCCAAGCTGGCGGGAAGCTGTAGTGTGACCAGGTCCAGCATTGTGAGATACTGTACCAGCCAGGGCAGCGTGATGAGTAACTTGCCCTGTTGCATGGCTCGCTCCAGATGCGTTTGCATCTCAAATGGAGGCTGGAACTGACGACGCAGCTGCAACTGCTGGGGGCATGCAAATGTGGCAGGTGAACGATTATAGGGCAGGGCATAGACATAACCAAGAAACTTGGCCAACATCAAAAGCTCAGCCATTGCCTGAGGTCGCACAACATATGGAGCAGCGACCTGTTCTTCCTCCTCATCCGGTTGCAGTTGCAACACCTCGAAACTAGAGTCATTGTGGCGCAACAACTGCACATACAGCGCCAACTGAAGTTGCACCAGAAACGCCACAGATCCACAGCCGCTAATGAAATCACGAAAGAAGGCTTGCGTGCGCGGAAACTGATCCTCAACACTTGAATTGCTCGTGACCAGACGCTGGGCCAATCGATTAAGACGCTGCTGATCGAGCTTAAGGCCCAATTCCTCGGGGGATTCATGTGTCTCGCCGCTGGACATCAACAGCTGGCTAACAAACAGTTTGGCAAAGTGTGCCATATTCACAGCATGCTCCGATTGCTTGAAGATCTCCCGGACACGTGGTCCCAGCTCAAGGCTAAAGTTGAACATGCGATTAAGATGAGACACCTCCCAATGCTTGAGTGCCTTGTAGAAGAGATCCCGTTGTGTCTTGAAGCAACAAAATTCGTGTTGTGATGGAAAGTTATCTCGTGAATCCTTATCATGCTGGTAATAAACATTCTGTTGTTGTTGAGGCTCGGGTATGATCGAATTCCGCTTACTTTGCTGCTGTTTGCGTTGACAGGTCAATTCCAGTTGCTCCTGCAGCTGCTTGGACAGCAGCGACAATCGCTCATGTTGCAGCAACACACTCAATGATTTCCGATCAAGTTGCAACAAGAGTTCTTTTTGTTGTTCCAACAGTTGCACAGCAAAGTACACACATTCTTTCTGCCGAGAGAGCAAAGAAAGTGCCGAGGATTGTTCGGATTCAGGACTTTCCAAATCCGTTGCGCGTATGTTGAGCAACTGCATCGCATAGCTTAGTTCACTGAGCACATTTGGTACCAGATTCAGATCTATCAACTGTCCATAGATGGCAGCCAGCAGTTCCAACTGTTGTGGATTGCTCACATGCTCCAGATTGATGGTAATATTTGGTTCACTGTCCTGTTCCCTTTCCTGTTGTTCCACACTGGCCACTGCTGCCTCACTTTTAATCTCCTGCTTGTAGAGCAGCAATGTTTTCCTTGCCTCCTGCTCCAGGGCAGCAACTTGACTGCGATCAAGCTCACAACTCTGTGAGAGACGCAACAAGTTGTTCTCGTTACTGAAGGAGCTGGTGTCGCCAAAGGAGCTGCAGGATGACACAT
Organism: Drosophila testacea; assembly: GCA_035043265.1. Classification (NCBI taxonomy): domain Eukaryota; kingdom Metazoa; phylum Arthropoda; class Insecta; order Diptera; family Drosophilidae; genus Drosophila; species Drosophila testacea. The sequence continues at coordinate 32,909 of JAWNND010000378.1, read as the reverse complement.
TCTTGCTTATGGTCATGGGCAGGACACGACGTCGTGGCTTCGTCGTCGGTGTTGTTGTGGTTGCCTGTGGTGTTACCTTTTTCTTTGAGCGCTGATGACTTTGATTGGGTGTTAGCATAAAATCTCCTAGGCAAAAGCTGCTACCAGGAACAGCTCCAGTTCCTCCACCTCCACTGCGATTACCTGAACGCTCGCTACTTTGTGGAGTACTACAAAATTGATTATTTGATGAGCGACGTCCCTGTTGCATCGGCACCTGCCGCACTGGTGTGGACACATTGCCAATGCTGAGATTGCTCAGTTGAGACTCATTCAATTCAAGATCCCCTGGCGATGGCTTAATCTTTCTTACGGGAGTCTGACATTTGGGAGTATCCGATTCATTGCTATGACTTGCCCGGAAATGCAGTTCCGTATGCTGACGCAGTGCAGCCAAAAAGTATATGGCAAAATTCTCCAAATTTTCTTGAAAATGTTCCTTCAATTTGTGCGGCAATTGATCCCTTGGTTCTGCCTCCAATTGTTGCAGCAGCTGCTGCAACTGATGCTCGGGCTCCTCAGCTTGTTGCATTTTCAGCTCGATTTATTTATATCTGGTTTAGTTTTGGTTTTGTTTACATTTGTTTTCGAGCTCTTGTTTTCATAACATTTTTCTCTCTCATCCAGGCACCGTTTCCTGCAACGGAAGATGAGAGAAGAGAAATTTTGCTTGTACGCTCGTCTTTTTCTTTTTGTTTATAGTTGCTTCTTTTTTATTTTGGTTCTTTGGTTTTTTCAATCTCTTTTGATTATTCTTCTTAGACAGCACTTTCATACACACACAAACATTAAGGAAACTTTTTTTGTTCAAAGGAAAAACTAAATTTAAATTTGTTGTATACAAATCTATATAATAGAGATTATAAATATATAATTGGATAGTACTAGATAGATAGGTTTCCTTTTCCATTAAATGCTGGAAAATAAAGCAATAGAAATAAAGAGAAAACTCACTCTCTTTCGATTTCATTAGGAGAATTCTTAAAGTTAAACATTTAAAAGTATAGTTAGCGACACCACAAGTTAATCATGTTAAAAGCACTATTTTAATTTACCACAAATACAATTTAAATTGTGATAAGAAATTCAACGAATGCTACCCAAATAAAGAATGAAATATGGATTTATATTAATGAATATTAAAATGAATGGGAAAGAGTTCTAAAAGGTGACTTCAATTGACTCCACTTGGATGACATCATCGCAAATGGAAAATCTCAGATAATAGGGTGTGTCGGTTACTTCAAATATGAAGAAATACAATACATACAAACAAATATACATTTGTATCTAAATATAATTTAGTCACGCGAGTAGCACCCCAAAATATATCGCAGGAAATTGAAAAACGTAGCCTAGGCCCGGGTTTATGTTTGGGTTTCGGAGGTTTTGTATTCAAAGCAGCCATACAAAAATAGTACAGCGCCTCATTCACAGATACACACACATACATACGCACACCGAGGCATTGAAGGCAATTTAACTGTTTATCGCGTACAAACAAAAACAACAACAAATAACGGTCGGTGGTAAAAACAGCCCACAGTGACAGAAACAGTGTAGAAGAGAGAGCAAGAAAGAGAGTAGTGCCTGGAGTACATTTTGTTTGGAATGCGAAAAGAGCGAGCGTGCTCTCTCTATTAATATTAATACAGGCAGAGCCACACACCTCACATATATCACACACAGCGAAGCGGCTACATACATACACACGTACATTAATTGAAGTGTCTATCAGAAATAGCTGGATGACGTAATGCGAGCAACTTGGAATTATGAGCAATAAGTGTGTCCAGCATGAATACTTTTAATGCTATCCATTTATTAAAAAACTGCCAATTGTATAGTTTATTTTTAAATGCAAAATTAACAATTTAATTAAAACCGGCAGTTCGCGGTGCGCAATTATTATCCTACGTAAACATGTCGCCGCCAAAGTCAAGGACATTTGTGTTTAAACAGGTTTCGCATATTGAGCTCAATTCAAAAAAAAAAGTTTTGGTACCACCTCTCTGGTAAACATCAGAAATAAATCCTCTCTATTTTGTATTCGAGCCTGCTCTTGTCTGCTTCTTTCTCGCTTTCTCTCAACTGAAGTTGCCGCACAACCCGATGACGTACACACACCACGCACACATACTACATACACACGTACGTGCTTATAAAAATGGAGCTACTAGATACTTTTTTTTCACATGCATTAGATTTAGGTACAGACTTTTGCACTCATTACACACTTTTCAGAATATAATTAAGTAACAAAAAAGTCACTTGTTTCATTGTCCAAGCTATTTTAATTAGTTATTTTGCACAATTCCAACGTTTAATTGGATTTTCTATGTGAATACATGCAAGGGTGTGGTGCTGACCCGAAAATTGAAAATTTTCACTCACTCACATACACACATACAAGCCGATTTTTAAATTCAATTTATATTTATATGTTCGAAAGATATGGGTGAAATTTTATATAGAACTTACACTCTGGTGTTTGTTTAAGAGTTTTACAATAAATTTGTTGATTTTTAACTATTAAACAATTAATTTTAAACGTTTTTTCTTATTTTCACGCAGCGCTTTAAAATTTCACGAACTGCACGGGGGACAAGCACTTTACAGACTCTTCTTCTTTTGAATTAGTTTTGCTCATGAGTGAGTGAACAAGTGAGCAATGTGAACAATTCAACAATTTGAGTGAACGAGTGAGTAAACAAATACGCGGAAAAAATAAGGCTATTTCTAACTGGATTCCAAAAATAAGTATGACAACAGAGGAGATAGAAATCGAGACACATATTTTTTGTAATTTAAAATTAATTTGGTTTGTTCAAAAAAAAATCATTTTAATACTTCAATAATTGCTGTTGTTTAAAAAAATTACGTTTTTGAACAGCTAACCAGGGGTGGGCTGATTAACTTAATTTCGTTCTAAAAGTAAACAACATGCCAGATGGCGACGCTATCAAACTAAAGATGGCGCCACCACCGTAAAACGATATCGATATTTTTCATATCGAAAAGTCGACAATATTGATTGCCAAGAATCAGCTGAGAAACAAAAACACAACAATTGCTAGTGGGAGTGGTGATTTGTTTAAGAAGACATAAAAGAAATGGAGAAGGATAAGGTAATTGTGCCCAACCAGATTGGCTACTTGATACTAAAAGATGATGGAGCAGTGCTAGAATCAGGTGGCGATCTGAAGAATGATGAGCGCAGCGCCAATGTAATAATGGGCCTGCTTAATCTAACCGAAAGGTAAAAATTAAACTATAATTTATGCGGTTCTTTAAGCATTATATGTTGTTTCCGTTTCTTATGCAGCATCGATGAGAATTTTATGCCCAACAGCAGCTGTGAACGCATAACAATTGATTATGAGCACCACAGCTACACCATTTGCATGTCCAATCGACGCATTTATATTGTGAAACTAAGCAAAACCCTCAACGGAGCCACGACCAGTTCATCGTCCTCGACAAGCGTATATAACGATGCCACTGAGGGTAACAACACCAACAACACCGCCAGTACGAGTAGTAGCACAGTGATGGCGTGAAAAGAACAGACGCAGTTCAGCGCCTGTTGTCGTTTCTGCTGGCAGCATAAACACACGACAACGGAAACGAGAAACAGGCATTACAATTGGAAAACGCCCTTTATTTATCTAATCTTGCTTTTTATTTGTCAAAAAATACATCATCTGTGAGCTCTTGTTCAAATATACGCTTCGCTTCCTGCGTCACATCCAACAGTGTCGCTTTACTTTTGCAAAGGATCACATAGTATTGCCTCCAATTGCATCGTCGCTTCACAACCCAAAAGTCATTGGTGGTCTTCACCTGCAGTTCCTCTGTGGCAGCAGCAACAGCAGCACTGCTATCATCGATGGGGTTGGCCAAATCCGCAATGATGCTCATTACGTTACGTGGTATACTCTTTTGTGTAGTTTTGGCATTTCGGTAAATGTTCGTGTGGTGCTTTAGGCTCTGCTCGTTTATGAACAGATATTTAGGTGAGCTATCATTTAAGCTGTTGTCATGACTAGCCGTGGACATGCTTAGCTTGGAGACCTCTGCGGATATATCACGCGCCAAGCAGGTAAGCTGAGGTCCCATATAGGCATGCAGTTCCTCATAGAACTCTGGTTTGGGCGCGTCCTGCTTAGCTGTGGACAAGAATACATAAAATAAATATAATACATCAATCAAGTTTAAGTTCCCAATATTAACGCATTTACCATCAACAAAGAGACATAACGTGACATTTAGCGCGCGATAGACAAGCAAATAGTGCGGATGGATTTTATTGTCTAAATCCAAGTATACTTTAATTGGAAATGTCTCCTCATCTCCATTATCCTTACGCACAAACGCTCCTAATCTATACTTTTCGGCGTTTCCTTCAGTAGCTGATGACGTCAAGATGTAAGCATGCAAGCTGTACAAGTCGCTGGCATTTAGTTTTCCTCCGCAGATGACCTGCTCGTTGTATAGCATTATGCACTCCTTGATGGCGGGGAATGTGTCACAGAGCATGCTAAAATTGTGGGCACGTAGGAAGAGCGCCTTGTCCAGGGCCAGATATTGAATCGAATGGAGCATATCCATAATGTCACAGTGCATTAACTCCTTAAAACTGACCAAATAGCGATCATAGAACTCCTGCAGTTCAGCTGACAGTTGTTGGCGCTGATCCTCTCCAGCCTCTGACAATGGACTGGCTGTCACTTTGGATTGAAGGGGACCATGATGGAAGCGATACATGTGATAGCATTGTCGTAGTACAGCATGATAAATTCGATCGGAAACCTCTCCACCTCGATAATCGGCCACCTCGATGCCATCCTTTAGCCTAAATTCCTTGGGTACGTTGAGCACCATTACCAGCCAGAAACCAGGCTCCGGTTGATAAAACAACTGTGTAGTTTTCTGTGTATGCAACGCCTTGCAGTCATCCTCATTGGTAAACGTTCTGTGAAAATCATCATTAGCATTGAGTTTTCGTACTTAAATTAATGTTCCAGTATGTGACTCACCCTGTAAAGGTTATAATTGCTTCGCTGAGTCCCACGTCCTTAATTTTTGTATTTAGTTCAATGTCCCGTGGATGATAAAACAGTACCTTCTTGTGCTCCTACAGATTGCAAATACATTTTTTTGTAGGCGGTTTTCATGAGGGGTAAAATGAACTCACCTCGCCCTCTTTTTGACCAAAGCTGGAATTAAATATGTAGAAACTACGCAGCGTAATTTCCACACGCTGCAATACCTTTGCCATTTCACTTTTTAGTTGACCAGCAGGTTGTCCTCGTCGAATATAAAATGGTAGCATTCACTTCATCAATTTCAGTAAACAAGAATATTTGGCAAGAAGTACTCCACACACTGTCTTTATGCTTGTTAGCAAATCAAAAATCCCAGAAAAGTTGATTGGTCACACTGTTCCCTCAGCTGTTTGCTTTGTTGTGCACAAGGCAAAACAAAGAAAAAACTGGCGGCCATTTTTCTTTTTAAAATTACTTTCGTTTAGTTGGCAGCACTCAATAAGCTCGATTATAACGGTGATCCATCTTTTGAACTACAGTTCTATCAACAGCATCAATGAGTATTTAACTTGTTATATACTCATTGCAACAGCATAAACTAAACTTCCAAGGAATCCTTATCCGCAAAGACCCCTAAGGAAAACCCATTCCATTGTTTAAATAAGCCAGGCAACCCATTAAAATAAATTATGATTGTTTGTAATGTAATAATAAAATCAATCAGTTTATTTGAATTTGTTAATCTAATTTTTGATTTAAAGCAAACCAAATTGTTAAGCCAGAAGAATCAGCACTCATTTTTTTATTTTTTAATGCTTGAACTTGTAATTTGGAATTTCTTCTGCGGTAAAAGAGTAATTTTGCAGAAAAGCGGAATGGTGCAACTCTGTAGCACGTTGATTTTGAGTGTGATACATGATAATATTAATTTAAATCTTGCATTTATTTTTGGGAGGAACTTAAATTAAGCTTGGCAACCACCACGGAGACGCAGAACCAAGTGAAGGGTCGACTCCTTCTGGATGTTGTAGTCCGAAAGAGTACGGCCATCTTCCAGCTGCTTGCCGGCGAAAATCAGACGCTGCTGATCTGGGGGGATTCCCTCCTTGTCTTGAATCTTGGCCTTAACGTTCTCAATGGTATCGCTGGGCTCAACCTCCAAGGTGATGGTCTTTCCTGTCAGGGTCTTCACGAAGATCTGCATACCACCACGGAGACGCAGGACCAAGTGAAGGGTCGACTCCTTCTGGATATTGTAGTCTGAAAGAGTGCGGCCATCTTCCAGCTGCTTGCCGGCGAAGATCAGACGCTGCTGATCTGGGGGGATTCCCTCCTTGTCTTGAATCTTGGCCTTAACGTTCTCAATGGTATCGCTGGGCTCAACCTCCAAGGTAATGGTCTTTCCTGTCAGGGTCTTCACGAAGATCTGCATACCACCACGGAGACGGAGGACCAAGTGAAGTGTCGACTCCTTTTGGATGTTGTAGTCCGAAAGAGTACGGCCATCTTCCAGCTGCTTGCCGGCGAAAATCAGACGCTGCTGATCTGGGGGGATTCCCTCCTTGTCTTGAATCTTGGCCTTAACGTTCTCAATGGTATCGCTGGGCTCAACCTCCAAGGTAATGGTCTTTCCTGTCAGGGTCTTAACGAAGATCTGCATACCACCACGCAGACGGAGGACCAAGTGAAGTGTCGACTCCTTTTGGATGTTGTAGTCCGAAAGAGTACGGCCATCTTCCAGCTGCTTGCCGGCGAAAATCAGACGCTGCTGATCTGGGGGGATTCCCTCCTTGTCTTGAATCTTGGCCTTAACGTTCTCAATGGTATCGCTGGGCTCAACCTCCAAGGTGATGGTCTTTCCTGTCAGGGTCTTAACGAAGATCTGCATACCACCACGGAGACGGAGAACCAAGTGAAGTGTCGACTCCTTTTGGATGTTGTAATCAGAGAGAGTACGGCCATCTTCCAGCTGCTTGCCGGCGAAGATCAGACGCTGCTGATCTGGGGGGATTCCCTCCTTGTCTTGAATCTTGGCCTTAACGTTCTCAATGGTATCGCTGGGCTCAACCTCCAAGGTGATGGTCTTTCCTGTCAGGGTCTTCACAAAGATCTGCATACCACCACGGAGACGGAGAACCAAGTGAAGTGTCGACTCCTTTTGGATGTTGTAATCAGAGAGAGTACGGCCATCTTCCAGCTGCTTGCCGGCGAAAATCAGACGCTGCTGATCTGGGGGGATTCCCTCCTTGTCTTGAATCTTGGCCTTAACGTTCTCAATGGTATCGCTGGGCTCAACCTCCAAGGTGATGGTCTTTCCTGTCAGGGTCTTCACAAAGATCTGCATACCACCACGGAGACGCAGGACCAAATGAAGGGTCGACTCCTTTTGGATGTTGTAATCAGAGAGAGTACGGCCATCTTCCAGCTGCTTGCCGGCGAAGATCAGACGCTGCTGATCTGGGGGGATTCCCTCCTTGTCTTGAATCTTGGCCTTAACGTTCTCAATGGTATCGCTGGGCTCAACCTCCAAGGTGATGGTCTTTCCTGTCAGGGTCTTCACAAAGATCTGCATACCACCACGGAGACGGAGAACCAAGTGAAGTGTCGACTCCTTCTGGATGTTGTAATCAGAGAGAGTACGGCCATCTTCCAGCTGCTTGCCGGCGAAGATCAGACGCTGCTGATCTGGGGGGATTCCTTCCTTGTCTTGAATCTTGGCCTTAACGTTCTCGATGGTATCGCTGGGCTCAACCTCAAGGGTGATGGTCTTTCCAGTCAATGTCTTCACAAAGATCTGCATACCACCACGGAGACGCAGGACCAAATGAAGGGTCGACTCCTTCTGGATGTTGTAATCAGAGAGAGTACGGCCATCTTCCAGCTGCTTGCCGGCGAAAATCAGACGCTGCTGATCTGGGGGGATTCCCTCCTTGTCCTGAATCTTGGCTTTAACGTTCTCGATGGTATCACTGGGCTCAACCTCAAGGGTGATGGTCTTTCCAGTCAATGTCTTCACAAAGATCTGCATTTTGAATTATTCTGCAAAAACAAAATGAGAAATTTTTCTTTAGCAGTTGAACAAACTCCGAAAAAAATTTAAATTATATTTACGACTCGAGAAAACATCCAAGGCTAGGAAGCATTTATCTTTGTTTGCTTTGTTTTCAAATAAGGGAAGTATACATACACATATACAAGTGTATACATAGTACTTCTATTATATGTGCATTTCCTCCCTTTCGAGCCAAAGATTTGAACAAAGAGAGGCATTAACCTTTGTTACCCCATGCCAACGGACATTGCACTGCCATCTTGTGAGAATTACTCATAAAATTAGATATGCATATACATATATACAACCAAATTCATATTTCTTAAACGTTTGCTGCGTCATTGCTTATGTATAGAAAGATCCAGTATATACGTATGCATGTGTATATATTTATATGCACACTTACGTATTTATATGCACACGTATGTACATATATACGTTTTCTCGAATATTCAATGACGTCACAAACTAATTTCACAATAAACTGACAAAGTGCTAAAGACGCACTTTGTATATATATGTATTACATTTTGCAAGGGCAAATATAAATACATATATGTATATCTATACCTATACGTATTTTTATTGGCAGACAAATAGAAATCAATACTACGCAGCAAATGAAAAAAACAAAGGAAGATGAAAAAAAAAATGGCTACGCTGCTTATGTACATAACACATACACACGAAAGTCTTGACCAAAATATATTTCTTTTATAACATTATTAGATATCTTCCTTAAGTTTATTATAAACTCACTTCTTTTAGCACTAGATATTATATTTGTTCACTTTATTTTTCACACTCAGAATCAACTTTTATAAATGCTTTTAGTTCTGTTTGCTGCTGTTGAACTTTTTCACTTGCGTCGCTTTACGATTGATGCCTGATGACTTTGTGTTTGCTCTTTTATAGCCTCCGTAATTGCAGGGGAATTGTGGGAAATTTCGATAGGAAATTTTACTATTTCTCTAGCTGTCTTGCTCACTCACAGATTTCATTTACTTTTGAAAGACTATTACGAGCTTTGTGTCAAAGTAAAAAGTTCTATTACATAACGCAGCTCAATATAATATTTCTAATTTAATAACCGCAGTTCAAATGAAAGATCGCGTATGTTTTATTGGACATCAGCTGGTATTGTTAATGCAACTGCAGTTGCCAGCTGTTGTACGTTTATCTCGCTCCCACTATAATACAAGCGTTACCATATGGGTAAAAATTATTTCCTTTGCATTGGCTTTAGCGCCAAAGCTACTTTAATTTAAATTTAAAATATTAAAATAATTATAAACACTCACCCAAAATTCCAAAAAGTTTGACTTAATTTGCGTTATTTGATATTAAATTTTAGCTTTTCTGAAATTACAGAAATTCTTTTAGTTTGATGAGTTCACTTTGAAAGTCAAACGTATAGTGAGTTATTCGAAATATTGTTTAACGACTTTCGTTTTCAAGGCTTACTAAATTGTATATTTATTTTAAAAGTTCTAACCACACTCACCACACAGTAAAATAATTTTTATTCAACAAATTCAAGACAAGACCTGTTTTACGTGCTGAGTCGACTGGACTAGTAAAAAATTTTAAATTCTTTGGATGCTACAAATGAGACATAAAAGGCAAGGCCTATTTCTACATTAACTTTGTTTTAATTTTTTGTAATATAATTTTTTAATGAAATTCAGCGCATTTATTATTGAAAATGGATAACTATAAAATATTAACATATTCCAGAAAATTGTCAGCTGCTTAAAATTTTTATTTAAATTGAGCACACCTCAAAGATGCCCTTATAATCGGTGAGCAAATTATTTAACAATTATTTAAATTTACAAAAATTAAATAAATATGTATAAATCGTGTTGTTTGTTTTAATACTTAATACTTTCGTATTTTACAAAATGTACAAGATTTAAATTTAAAATTGTACATTAAACACCATCAAATAGTTTAAAAATGTTATAAATCATTGAATAATATTACAATATATTAAAATATTATGGTATATTCAAAGTTTAAATTAAAATTGTTATTAATAAATACGTTGTTTAAAAACAAATAGTTAAAGAGCGGATTAATATAATAATAACAAAGATATAAAATATGTTAAAATACTATGAACTATATCAAATATACAAATATAAAATATGTACAAATAGCGTTGTTCAAATAATTAAAATATTTCAAATATCTTTTCCATGATTTCGTTGAAATAATTTTGTCCAAGATTTGGTTGAAGAAAAATTGACAAATCATAGGTAAATTCTTCATAATCTTCTTCAGCCTAAAACGATCTATATATATATAAAGTTAACATAGTATAACAATTAGAAGGGGTCATTTAGCTTTACTTACTATTACTACAATGGGAGGAGGAGAAGTTACAGCAGCAACAGCTCTTTTCTCAGCTGTAGCTTGCCTATACGCTTCCTTAGCAAGTTTTTTTGCCACCTTCTTCTCCTTCTGCTTTTAACTCTTTCTTTTGTACCTCGCGATCCTCCACAGCTCCTTCGCGTCCTCTTTTGCAGAGTGCGCCCTTGGCAGGAGCTGTGGGTGTTTGAATTTTAAACAAATTAAAGCAGTTAGTTAATAAAGAAAATACAAATTAAAATAAATGCAACTTTTTTTTTACCTTTATATGTGCTGGTGGAAATTGCTTGTTGATTTTATGTTCCCCCGCAATCGATGGTACGAGGGGCAGTACATTCATTCTAACAGAAAGTTCCCATTCTTCTGCTGCTGCTCAATCTTTAGTATCCCACACCGAAATATGTATGGGATACTTAAATCCACTTTCTCCTCGGTGTGATTACTTATAATTATTGTTAAATGATTCCATTTTCTCTAAAATTTTCAGTTCTTCCTTTTCCTTCTGATTTTGTCACAAATTCTCTTCTTCTTCTTTCCGCGCACATATGAAAACAGTTATTTCAAATTTCCCACCACTTCCACTTTAGTTACAGGTGGCGCCTTGTAGTTCTTAATTTTAGCACTTTGCAGTTCCTAACATGACCAGTGGCGGCGCTTTGTAGTTCCTAGCAGCGTCGTCGGCGCTAATAAAACGAAAATTGCTAAAATTAAAATTAATTTTTTATCTGGGAAAACGATTTTTAATCAACAAAATAAGTAAATCCAAAACTCGAAAAATTAAAGCCGCTTTTTCTAAAATTTTTCTCGATTTTCTAGATCCACTGGGGGCCAAGTTCCTCAGTAAGCTGCTGTTTGTACTGAAAAGCTTGAAAAAATCTAAAAAATGAATCTGCCATCGACCAATCGACTTTTAAAATATCGATTTTTACCAACATTAAAATAATCGATTGGAATCGAAATCGAAAACACTAGTAAAAAAAAGACGGAAGAAAGTGGTTGTGAATCGAAACCTTTCCGTGAATCAAAATGGAGCTAGAAGTACTTGACGCTAAAACTACCAAGCCCTTTGGCAAGGTACAGGTATCCTCATCCTCTGCAACAGTAAGCGACCTGCGGGTTTTGATTCACAAGTCATTGAAGAAAACGCCGCATGCAGACCGCATATCGCTGTAAGTGGACAAATACACACACACATGGGAAGAGTAACCAATAAAACCTCTTTGAAAAATATATTTATAGTCGCCTGGAGCCGCGTGGCAAGAGCTTGAAGGATACGGATTCAGTGAAATCATTGAATTTAGGCAATGGCGATAAGGTGTACATTAAGGATTTGGGTCCACAAATTGGCTGGAAGACAGTGTTCCTGGCCGAATACGCAGGACCTTTGATTGTCTACTTGATGTTCTATTTTCGTCCGGAGCTCGTCTATGGAAAGGCAGCTAGCAATGCGATCTCACTAACCACTCAGTAAGTGTATGCAATGTGTGTGCATGTATCAGTGTATCAGTGTGACTTTCGCCACACATCGTCCGATTATATTAAGTATACAGCGACAACAACAATAACAACAGCGACCCGCTTGACCCAATGGACAACTAATTTGCGCTTATGCAAAGCTAACAGCGGTCAGAGCTTGGAATCGCTTTTACCTGACTGAATAATTATTAACAAGTTTTCGATTTGTTTTGTTTCTTATTTTTTTGTAGTATCGCCGCTGGTTGCTATACTGTTCATTATGTGAAGCGTTTGCTGGAGACGATCTTTGTGCATCGTTTCTCGCACAATACGATGCCATTGCGCAATCTCTTCAAGAACTGCAGTTACTATTGGGGATTCACAGCCTACGTATCGTATCATGTCAATCATCCTCTGTACACTTCACCGTGCATGTGCACAGTATGGGCTGCCCTAGCTGCCTTTGCCGTGAGTTGCTTTTAAATAGATGTGGAGAGTTTTTATTAATTAAATTTATTTTACAGCTCTGCGAATTGGGCAACTTTTCAATTCATATTGCTCTGCGCAATCTTCGTCCACCTGGTACTAAGGTGCGAAAGATTCCTGTTGCCGATAGCAACCCATTGACAAAGTTGTTCAAGTAAGTTTCTGACTATTTAACTGGATAACAATTCATATAGTAATATTGGTTCATTTGCTATTACAGCTTGGTCTCTTGCCCCAACTACACATATGAGATTGGCGCCTGGGTGTCCTTCTCGGCGATGACCTCGTGCTTGCCAGCATATCTGTTTGCTTTAGCCGGCGCATTCCAAATGACTGTGTGGGCCCTTGCCAAGCACCGCAATTACAGGAAGGAATTCAAGGACTATCCCAGGGGTCGTCGTGCCATTTTCCCTTTTGCCCTTTAAATGGAAACATGAACAAATTACAGTTACAGCCTTAGCGCTGTACATATTCCAATTCATTAATAAGATTTAAAATAGCTTCACTAAATATATAAATGGGTAGAAGACTTTCGAACTTTGCGCATGAAAAACAAAAAAACAAACAAATATTTATTGTATAATAAGTCAAGTTAAACATGTAGATTTTGTTGGGACTTTGACCTCATCGATTACTGTTGTTACTTTTGCTTTTGATAGGTATCTACTTTTTAAATTGGGCGCCAATTAGGGCTGCAAATCGCATTTAACACCTTTGGAAAAGGGTGGCGTCATCTTTTGTTTGTTAGCGCCGCCACCTATGATTTTGTTTATTTTTTGAACTATATTGGTTAAACAGTTGTTGCTTTTATGCCGGGCAAACAAATCAGAAAATAGAAAATATGAATCTTTTCGAGGAGCTGGATACCTTGGATCCCAGCTCAAAGGTGGTGCCGCCACGTATTGAGACACCTACGCCACACAAGATTGCCGTATTAATATTGCTTAAACAGTATGTAAAGGTAAGTGCAGTCCATGTAAAATGTTTAGCATCTATCTAAAGATTTCATTGATTTACAGGACAAGAGCAATTCTCTTGACACGGGCATTGCAATGCGTCCACAAGCAAGACGCATGTTTTGCATGCTAATGTTCAAGCTGGTGCAGGAGGCGGACATGTCCTACAACGAACTGCACAATTTGCTCACCTCGCGTCCCTACAAGCTGGAGACACTCATGCTGGAATCGTTTGAGAAGGCAATGTCTGAATTCTGTGGCACGGCCAGCATCGAGGCGTTGTTTGACTTCGCGGAAATGCAAAACATAGATACCCTGCATCATGCTGACTTTGGTGTTAGTCAGTTTAGTATGGTTGGGGTCTATGTACGACGAATTGCAGTTGTTCTGCAGCGGTTCACCTTTGCGGAGATGATGTGCATGTACAGAAACATATGCGCATACTATGAACGCGGCATAAAAGCTCTGTCCGTTGGCTCACGTAAACCAGTGGCTGGTGGAGTGCTTCGCAGATCTCATTCCCCACCGCCAACTGTGGCCAAAATCGGAGCAGCAAGTGATGCCTCACTGAAAGGAAAGAAGGAGGATACGGAGGCAAACGTTGAACGGAATTCTCTTAGCAAATGGGCTCCTAAGCAGTCAAAATTCTTTATTAACACACAGTCTGATCTATTGGATCACGACGAGAGCAATGCTCTGCCTCCTAAGGAGTTGGAACGAAAGGTTCAAGAGATTATACAGGACTTACCGCTAAATACCACATCCTATTTTCTAGGCTACATGAATCAGCTACGTGTGAGAGATTATTACAACGCACTGTCAGCTTTGCATCGAGCTCTTGACCGATCTCCGGTGCGTTTGATGAGTCAGGAAAAAGGCTATCAATACTTTTGCATCAATTTGGCCGTGCTGCATGCCACCTTTGGGCATCGAGATGAGGCTCTTGCCGCACTCAGAGAAAGTATTATGCTTGCCCAAGAACATGGAGACAAGCGCAGTCTAAATCTGGCCAACACCTGGTATTGCCTGCTGCGAGATGAACTGCCTTTGTCGTATGTACAGCGCAGCGTGGCGGAGATCAGCGATGCGGATGGAAATCTCCTACAGAACTACAGTCTTGCTCTACACTTTGCCGTCAAACTTGGCACAGTCGCTGGGTATCAACCGTTGCGTCTATTCGACTTGCTCCAACACAGCGATCATCTGACTAATCGCAACAACCTGGCAAATCACGCCTCCAAGGCATTAGCATTACGTAGCGCCGTCTGGAGTGCTTATGGCAGACATGAGCTATCCGCCCTTTATGCCCAGCTTTTACTCTCTGTGCGAGATCGTTTCAATAGCAATGGCTCCGCTGGCAAGGGCAGTGCCTTAGCGAGTTTTGCACTGTGGCTGCAACTTCAGGGAGAAGTGCGATTGGCACGTGTGCTGCTCCATCGAGTACGTGAGCAATTGCCACGTATGCCCAGCGCAGAATGCTGGATGATAAGTCAGTGTCATGTGATTATCCAATCTGGAATTTATCGCTGTCGTTGGCACGATGCTCTCAAGGCATGTGACCAGCTGCATCTGCTTGATCCCTCGGGTGCAATGCAACAACGTGCGGCTATTTATGTGGCCAAGAGAGAGTTCTTCAATGCTCGCCGGCTATTAGACAAGCTAGCGGCAAAGCAGGAGCTGCCGTTTCTCTTGAGGATGCGTGTCCAAGTGCTTTTGGCCTATTGCAGCCTAGCTGAAGGTCGATTTTCCAGTGAGGCAGTCACCCTCTTGCTTCGAGTCTCTGAGGACATGTCAGACTCGCAAATGGACTACGAACTGGCGCTGGTGGACATGCTGCTGGCACAAGTGCTGCTGCTCCTGGGAATGCCCCAGAAGGCATACCAAGCCATCAAGCGCAGCATGGATGACATTCACATCAATGGTGGTCTCTATGAACGAGCCAAAACGGATTTCGTATTTGTCCGCTGTCTGCTTGCCATTACGGATGTGGATGGACGCAAGGCGCAGCTGTTGAAGTCTCTGGATATATTGGAACGTTCAGCACAGTCGTTTAAAAAGCTATCTGCCCATGCCAAAGTACTGGATGTGTATGTGTTCCTTGCACAGCGTTTCAATGAGTTTAATGAGCGTGGATTGCGGAATAAATATGCTGGAGAATTTCGACGATATTTCATGGATCATCCCATACCGAGAGAATATCTGGGAGGACCGTAGATGTTGTTTAACTCTTAATAAACATATTTTTATTAATTTGTTTAAACAGTAATTGTTGTTTTGGGTTCTGTGTCTGTACGTGTTGGCCAACTACAAATACTCGTACTAAACCCTAGCTCAAGTTCTGCCAACTATTTAAAATGATCTCCGAGATGATGAATGCACTTCATGGCAGCTTAAATGCTGTGTGAATTGTAGTTATTGCTGGATATTGGAATCTCTATTGCTGCGTGTTTTGTTTTTTTTATTCACTGGCAGGGACTTGGACTAACTGATTGACTTAAAATCTAGCATGTGGCATTAATCCATTAATCTGGAGTCCCGCTGGTTAATAGAACTAACGTAGTATGTATGTGTATATGTAAATCAAAGGTTAATTAACGAATCAATGGTAAACTGGGCGAGGGTCCAGTTGCGGCCATGGCACTGCCAGGACCTAGCAGTACTTGTTTCTGCTGTGACTTTTGCAGCTCCTCCATCTGGGCACGTTCGGTCTCAAAGATGACGGGAGCAAACAGGATGACGGAGCTTGTGAAGAATATCCATGATGCGTTGCATGAGAACTGATAAAGACTGCGACAGCTCTTCACTGTGCCACTGGTCACAGCACCGACCACATTACGCACCGATTCCGGGAACATTTCACTCAATCCCATCATGCGCTCGCCGAACGATTCATCGGGCTCCTATAAATAATAATACACACAAGTTTGATTTGAGGTTAGAATGCGGCTGCGATGTTTACAAACATAATAAACATGCGACCTCTCAACAATCACTTACATCATCGTAATTCTCAGCCTCCGATTGTGGCTCCTCGTTTGTAGGCTGCAATGAAATACAAAAAATAATGCACGTTGTAATAATCAATCGATATATGACATATACGCATGATAAGCAGATGGTTCTCCAATTACGTGAGCACAATAAGACATGAAATACGGCGATGTCGTTGGCCGCATGCGTTTTAAAACTTACAATCGCCACTGTACGGCGCTCTGGCGTCTCGTCCTTGCTGCCACCTAATGAAGACATCCCGCTATCCTTTTCAATGAACTCAATGTCAGGATCAGAGTCCATCAAATCCTCGATTTTTACGGTTTCGGTATCCACTTTTGCGGCTTTATTTTATACACTTTTCGTAAATGATGAGGGTTTTGTAACCCTTTCAATTTGTTGCAAATACAACACGAAAACAATAACGTTTACAATGAACAATTAATTCAGTTTGAAACTGTCGTTTAATTGAATTTTCATTCGTTTTTCGTTGCAAAAAAAATTGATTTTATGTGTGTTCCGCGAGGGCAGAATTGTCGAAAATATATTGATATATCGATACAAATTTTTGCGATATCAAGATTCAAGAAATCGGTAGTTTGTGACAAGTGACTATCGGAGGGTGACAGTCCTCAAAAGTCAAATTGGATTGCGATAGTTATCAATATGAAACGGATAGCGCGCTGTTTGAAATTATATAAAAAACAATTTTTAAGGGAACGAAATGATTTTTTAAATAAGTCAATCAAATTGAAAATTAGATAAATTCAAGTGGATTATTTTAAAACATGTATCGTCTTTATGGCTTATCTGAGGTCCTACTTTCTACAATTGATGTCTAAGAAATCTGGAAAATTCAGGCGCTTTTTAGAACTACAATTTTGTCGTGTAAACGGTTAAACTGTTCTTTTAAAATTCGACGTAAATTACTAATTTCATCTTGATTTAACTCCTGAAATCATTTAAATTCAAAGAGGACAAATCACTCAACGCATGGAGGTAAGTGCAGTACAAATTTATTTAGAAAAATGAAATTAACCAGAACTTTAAAAATAGATGGGACTACTTCATTGTGTAAAATTTGTAATTATTTTCTAGAATCTATATTTTAAGCAAATTTGTGTGAGCTCGTTATATTTATTTACCTTTTCATCCATGTCACTCATTATTCTTCAGCAAAAAAAACTCAGAAGTTTTCTTTTTTTATATAAAATATACACGGCACAGAGTAAAATTTAGAAACGTTCGACAAAGTTGAACGACAATATTTTTATGTTTTCTTATTACTGTGAGAAGCTCGACTAAATTGTCTATGTCTAAATCAGAAACGAAAACACAGTGCCTACTGCAGAAGAATTTGAAAATTCAAAAGAAAACAAATTCTGTTGAGCGTTTGTTTATCATTTTATTATATCCGTTTCGTATCTCTCTTCACAATTAAGAATTATGAAATCATTAATGCTTAAATAAAAGTAACTATAGTTATGTAAGTTAGTACATATATACGAATATAGATAGTGTCTTAATTTCGTGTTTCTGTTTGTGTGTTTATGCATGTAGGTCACCCATTAAGTAATAATAAATAGTTTCTTTTTATTTTTTATATGGTATTATTTGTAACAAAAACAATATTTGCATAGATTAAGTATATAGTAGATAAATAGATTTGCGTATTCATAATTTAAGCACAATTAGATGTCATAAAAATCTACGTCAATTAAGTACATTTGGGTATTTAAGGTTAACAAACGGTAATTTTGTATTATAGTATGTTAATACATATATATACTGTAGGTTTAATGCTTTGGAAAAACTTTGCTATATCCAGTTTTGTAAATACCATCAAAAAATGTTGTGGTTTGCTTTCCTTGTATTTCCAATTTGATTATTTGTACCATTGACCTGATGAATTATTGCGCCATCTTGTATTTTTCTCTCTAAATATGGGATATTTTTTGTTGCTTTGTCGTGACATTTTACCAAGAGCACTTTTGTACATGGATATATAAGAATATTTTTAGTTAACTCTGCATTGTTTCAAATAGTTAAACTTATTTGAAACAACTATATGAAAATCTTTATACTTGTAATAAACTAGCGGTACCAGGACGGCGATGCAATGGACTTGAATTTTGGTATTTTTCTCTTTATGAAACGAACTCAAAGGAAGCAAATATATGGAAGAAAGTTTAGGTGACTAGAAAATACACTGCTAAATAAATTTTGATTTTCATAGTTTTGTTTTCTTTTTGATTCGAATCAAAATTTATTTATAAAATATAGATTTATATATATTTAGAAAATTCCACATTTCTTTTATTAGTTATTTGTTGTTGGAGATTTTCGCATTGATTTGCAATTGAATTGCATTTTGATAATTTTGATTTTTCAATAAATAGTTTGAATATTTATTAAGTGGTTATATATAGTATTTTTAAATAGTTTAACAATCATATATGTATCTCGACATATAATAAGTATAACCTTTATGCATTCTGGGTTCATCTTGATGTGTGTGTTTGTTTGTGTTTTTTCTTATAAGTTTCAAAACGAAATTAAATAGTTATATTTTATTTTAATTATTTATATCTTATATAAATTGTAAACATTTATTTTATATGCTTAATTAGCAAATTTGAAACATTTTGTGGCCTTGTTGTTATTATTATTTAAAACACAAGCATATCAACTACTTTACGATCATTCTACATTTATGCAATAATTAATTTTTTTTTATTACATGCTCTGTTTTTGTTGTTGCAGCACCCTAAACACAATATCACTCACGCGCTCAGACTTATCCGAATATGCATTTATATGTATGTATGTAATGTATGTATGTGTGTAATGATTTTATATAATTATTTAATATATGCATTAATTATATTTTGCTCCAAATATGAACTTAACTCGTACAAAAAATGAATTTCAAAAATTTCGCATTTTTACAAATGATTTAGAAACTAATTTTGTGAGTATGAGTGTGTGAGATTTATGTATGTATGTGGATGTGTGTGTGTGTTCATGTGTTCCTTCTAATTCCTTTCAAGTTCTTAACATAATTATTAATATAAATTTCTGCTTTTCTTTTTAATTCTTTTGCTTCTTTTGTATAAAACATTCATTCAATTATGTTGTCTGAGTATGTAGTAATCGCTTAATAATTAAGTAGAATTTGTTAAACATTTGCATTCCTTCTGTAATTGCGCTTCATTCTGGACTTAGAGCAAAAGTCTCGTGAACTCTGTGAATGGAAGAAAAGAATCAAAGTCAAATTAATGAGTTGATAAAATGGTGAAAATCTTAAGTTCTAAAAAGTTTCAGCAAAACCAAACTTCAACCTTTTGGCAAGTAATTGACACAATGAACATTTTGTTAACACCCATGCATCTTTTCCCCCTCTTTTCTTCTGTAACCAAAGTGGACTTTTATGAGCAGCCGAGTGATGAAAGGCATTTGGCCAAAAGAAGACCCTCGGGGACGCACGCTCAACGTTTTGCGCACCGAATCATCGATGCCACGCCCACACAACGCCTACGAACAACATGCAATGTCAGCGAAACAAAGAAAATAATCAAGTTTACTCGACAAAATGATACTCTGTATGACGAGGGACTAAACTAAAATTGTTGCTTAAAAGTTTCTATTGCTGTTTATTAAATAAATAAATTCATTCAAAATTTATTCCATTTTCATTCAATTAAAAACAAAATTGTAAGCTGGACTTAAAAGCTAGTCCACTTTTAGTAAGATCACTGTGGTCCTTAAAACAGGACATCTCTTTTCTTTACAGGGTATAGAAATGGGAAAGCGTTTTGCCACTGCTGACCGTACATGCCGGTGTAAAGTAAATAAAGTAAAATAAATAAATTGCAGATGCCAGCAAACAAACAAATGGAAGGGAGGCAAGGGTCGATAAAGAAGGGGATTTTGGGCTGGCAGCGAAGGGAGAAGCGTTTACAAGGTCAAAGTATCAACTAGCAAAGCGCCGGCATATGAACCTAATGATAAACCCAAGTACACACACATACACAGAGACACGCATTAAGGCAAATACACATATGTGCCTGTAGACATAGCCAACAGATACTCGAGCTTGAAAAGGACATCTTTGTGTGTGTGAGAGTGTATTAGTTTGTGTTTAGTAAATCAATTTAATGCCTCACAAGGGACACACACACACAAAGCACGTCCTTTGTCAACTGTTTTCAACTGTTTGTTGCTGCCAGCAGTGTTATAGATAGTGTAAACAGAGAGTATCCCTACAAGGACTCGTAACCAAGTGACATTATTCAAACTTTTCTTACAAAGAAAAATATTACAATGAATATGTACTTTCAAGCGCAGTTTTTAAATAAGGGAATGTACATATATGTATGTACATGTAAGAAATTACCACGGAGATGACTTTTGTATAGCCAAAATGTAATGTAAAAGTTTCAACTTTTGTGGCATCAGTATTTGTATCAGTATTTGTATCATTAAATGTAATTAGAAGGTACTTGAATTGTATTTTGTTAATTAAACTGAATATTTAGTTTACTGTACAATCGCTATTCAAAATAAAAAATGAAAAGAAACCATATTAAAGTGACTGTAATATATTATATTTAATATTTTCCGGCGTCGCTTTAAATAAAATACTGTCAGCTGAAAACACAATGTAATCGGCCAAGTTTAAACCGATTTGGGGTGATCCTAACTGAAAGCAAGCCAATCTCATGTTTATGCCATGTTGCAACCCTCCCCCAACCCCGCTGCTACGCGTTGCAAACACTAAAAAACGTTGCGGGTAAACAAACAAATAATGCGGCTATATAAAATGTGTGTTGTTGGTGAGAGGGAAGGGGTACTGTGGTGGAGGGGGAGTTGTGGGTGGCTACAGACTTGTATCTTTCCACACAGGTTATTCAACTTCGGCTCTCGATTGTTGTTTGTGTATTTGTATTTGTCTAGCTGATTTATGAGTGAGGCGCTCTCCAGAGGCTTTTGCAAATATTGGCACAAGGTTATACACCTATGTCTAAGCCTGTATGTGCGAGTGTGAGTATTTGTTTATGCGTGTTTTATGCTGCAGCTTGATTAACGTGCAGACAATAACACTAAACAAGTAAACGCAGTTTTGTGGCTACATTTTTATGGGTCCTTCGCAACAAAATAAACCCTCAGCAGTGTCCTTTTGTGGTCGCCATATGGTAACTTACCCTCGTAATTAATGCGTCCATCCTGATCCAAATCGGCAATTGCCAGTAGCTGTTCCAGTTGCTGCTCATTCAATGGCTCTCCAATCATTTCCATTGCGGTCTGGAGCTCATCTCGTGTTATAAACCCATTGCCATCACGATCGAATACTCTGTTAATTTCAAAGATTAGTTGAATGATTGTCTTTAGGGTTAACAGGTTTTCCTTTTTTTTTTTAGTGTGCTTACCTAAATGCGGCTATTAAGTCCTCGGTGACATCATCGGCCTCATCCACTGGCTTGCTGGCACTGCTGGCGCTATCATCATGCTGCTGGTCATCTCGTAGCGCCTGGATTCGGCCAACCCATTGCAGGAACTCGGCCTCGTTGATTAAACCGTTTCCTGTAATTGAATTTTGAGATTGAGAGTACGAGTGTGTGGTAGTTTGTGGTGTGTGTAAGTGCACGATTTAGCAGTAAAGCTCTGCTGAATAGAAATGCAACAACTAACATAGCAACATTTCTATTTGCTGCCACACACTCACATATGAGATAGAACGAGTGGGAGAGCGAGATGGAGGTAGTGTAATTGAAAGCTTTGCTTTTGTTGTTGCTTTGCTAGTTGAAAAATGTTTACACGCTTCAAGCAGCAGCAACGAGGACAACATCGAGAAAAAATGGGCATTGTTGTTTTCAATTGCATACACATACAAATACACACATCCACACAAGCTCGCACGCACACATACAGTATGTCAAGTAATTGGTTTGACAAGGAAAAAGTTCACATATTTAACTTTGCACAAAATAAAATACCTTTATTTAGTTTTATTTATTTTTCTAATTTATTATAGTTGCTTATGTTTTGTTGGAAGTAGTTGAGAAATAAAGTAATGAAATCCGTTGGGTTTAACTATTTTTAAGAATTTAAAACTAAATATGTACATATGTAAATGTCAAAACATTTACAGTAGAAGTGTCAAGTGCAGCAAAACGTTGCATACTTTTGTGAGCCTAGGTGGCGGTTATCAAACACATTTGTCGCTTACATATATAATAAGAAGTTTCTCTTTTTTTTAAAGGACATGCCATAGCATTGTGGAAACGTCTGTTAATCCTTTATCTTTGCCTTGCCCATGTCTGCGCTTCAAGAACTTTTATAATTAAGTGGAAAGATAAAACCCAGCAAAAACCTTTAGCGCTTTGCTGTTTGCTCACTTCCGGAAATGGCGCCAGCAACAAGAAAACCCATAACCTTGACCTTCAACAAACACCCAAGTCATAGAGCAGGCACTCGACTGTGAGATACCTTAAATACTATACCCAAAATACATTTAAAAAAAAGAACCAAGTGAGCCAAGTGTGTAATCAAACCCTTTCTTAAACCTCTATTGGGTATACAAATGCAAGCGCTTTGCAAATTAAGTGCAAATCAAAGATAATCCCGCTTGGAATAAATTTCGTGGCCCAACCAAAAGGTCCACTACCGTATTATATAATTTCATAACTTTTCTCCAGTGCCAAGTTTGTGGACAAACAGTGAAAATATTTTTAATTGCAATTTGTTTGGCTTGAATTATGAATTGCTAATTTGTTTCATGGCAACAATAATGAACGAGAAATACAAAAAATTCGAGAAAGCCTTAAATTCAAATTAAGTAAACAGCAATACAAATGGAAAGAGATGTGAAGCTCAGAAATTATGATAAAAAGCAGAGTACACTTTAGGCGCAGTTGTTTCTTGTTGTTGTTTTAACAACTTTGTTTTGATCAACTTTATAGATCCCACGATATGCATTCAATAGCGAAGTCCCAAGGCCAAGGTCGTGCAATCTTTATGGCATAACTATAAAGTCGCTGAAAATGGCAGACCCGAAATGAAAAGAAAAGTCAAAACTTCAAGTCAGGTAATTTCCATAAATTGTAAAGTTGCCAAGTTGCCATTTGCCAGCGACTGCTCCTTCTCATTTTTTCTACTTATTGTTGCTCTTTCTTTTTTTTTGGCTAGTTGACGGCGCCTGCTTTGGCTTCCCACGCAAAATTCATTGTCAATGCCAAGGCGTTGGCCCGGAAGGACATAAAGATACAAGTATATTCGGGTAGGCAATGACATGTTGACGTCGAATCAGGCAACAGAAAAATCTGCAAAAATATTTGGTAATTACAAGGCGACCATCTCCCTCTTTCTTCTCCCTTTTATCTCTTTCGATCTCTTCCACCCCCAGAGTCGGGCCAAGTCATCGACCTTGATAAAGTGATAGAAAAGTTTACGATGTTTTTGGCCTCATGTGGCAAAGCTTACATATGAGTTGTGTGTGTTAGTGTGTGTACTTAAGGGTCTGCTTTGTTATTGTTGGCATTAAAAATGCATCAAAAGTCATAAAACTTGATGCCCATTCGAATCAATTAGACAAGTTACAAGGAATCTTTTAGTGATGACTTATCGCTGAGCAAATGTTATGTCATCATTGAATGAGGGTCCAGAACTGTGTGTGTGTGTGTGTGAGTGTGGGGATGTTTATTTGCTCATCCAAGTCTCGTGCATATGACATTTGGTGAGAAAAGCATTTTCATTTGTCTGACTTGGAATTGGACTTGGTCTTGGATTTGGATTTGGGACACGCTGTTTGTGCCGAGGATTTTCCGGCATTTGTTGTCATTCCATTTCTTTTTAAATACAAAAACTAAATGTTTGCCTCTCTCACTGTCGCTCCAAGTCCAAGGATAATGAAAATGTGCGGCGCGCGCCATTGTTGTGCATTGCTATTGTCACTAAGGACATTTCAGGCATTGCCAGCAATGTCGCATCCTTCGAATACCACAAGTATTTCGGCCTGTATCCGGCGTAGCCCTCTCTCACTCTCTTTTAGCCAAAAGCATACAAGGGTGGGGTGATTAGACTTTGGTCAAGGTTTGAAAACGCCAATTTTTAAAAATTAAATTATGAAGTACGGTCACACTATTGAATTTTAACAATATTTCATAGTGAACAACTTTTCTAAACCGTGAGAGCTAAGTAGTTATCATAGTATTCATGTACAAAATGTGCTATGAAATGATTACCTATCCTCCAAGTCCTTTCCTCTGCCTAAAAATGTAAATTAATAAATATTACTTTGGGAAAAGGAAATTTAACCAAATCTGTGAAAATCTGTGAAGAAAAGCCTATTTCGAAGACCTTTACTTAATTTATTACATGGAAAACATAAAGAAATTTGAAAATACAGTTAAGTTCAGTACTTTTAAAAACGATGCACTTTTTAACATGGGCCAGTTACTTATCAGCCCACCCTCGTAAAGTGAAACCCTGCAGCTTTTGATAACAAATTCGCTGTTATGGTCTTTGATCGATAAGCTTTGTGTCTAAGTTTGCTTTGCTTTAAAGACATCAGTCGAACAATTAAATAAGGACAAGTGAATGAAAGAATAGGGAGATTCTAACTCTCACTTTCCTTCATTCTCTCTCACTCTCTTGGAGTAATCATTTTAGTTTGCTGCAGTTATTTGCTGACAAGCACTTGGGTAAATTAAGTGCTTATAAGCTGCATCAAAGCCAAGCCAAGCCAAGCCACACCGCATGTTGAAGCCAAACCCAGAGCAACCCAACAACATCCTTTTGTTTGGCCAATAACAAATGGCAAATGGTTCAGTTCAATGCAGCAGCAACCAGTCAATGGCAAACGGGCAACAGCTTCATGCCAAAATGCAATCAATTATTGGCAAATGCACCTGCTGCTGTTTCTGCTGACCTCAACGTGCAACGTGCAACTTGCAACCTGCAAAACGGAAACGGAACTCAGGCCACAGTGGGTAGGTGTGTGCTTCTGTTGCTGTCGATGACTTTAGCATTTTACTCTCTCTCTCTCTGTCCCTCTTTTTCATTGTCTCCTCGTCTCCCTCACTACCCCCTTCTCTGTGTAATTTCAGTGCATTTTGCTTGTAAAACATGCAATAAACATTGAGCTCTGTCTTTGACTATACAAAATGGGTGTAAGCACAACAACAACAACAACAAACATACCATATACTTATGCGTGTATTTAAGTGTTTTTCCCGTGACATAAATTAGCTCAGCAAACACACACGACAGCTGAACATTAATTAAATGTCAAACAGCATTTATTTAAATGTTTTTCGTATTAAAAGCCCATTCCTAAAATAGTTACAACAGTTTTTGCATTGTACAACGTTGCGTATGCATAACGCATTTTATGTAACTCGAAGCTGAATTGCAATTACAGAATAATTCAAGTTTTTGTTATTTATAGTTTTAAGATGTTGCTCATCATCTTCTTTCTTGTAATTGTATTTGTAATGTTTGTAATTTAAATTTAAATGAGCTGATTTTGTACATTGTACTATACTTATACTTATACTAACTAATGCTTATAATATACTTATATTTATACTAATACCAACTATTGATGTCGTTGGGTCTTTTTGGGCTTTCCACAAATGTTGGATCATTTAAGCTTTATTATTTAAGCCCGGAATATTAATTTCCCAATTTATTTTTATCCACCTATTTAAATTACATTTTAAAGATATATTTTCAATTTAACTTCAATTTAATTAGTTTTTGGTCAGCTGCGCTTAGTTGGCGTTAAATAAATAAATAGATAAAGACAATTTCAATGACTTTTAAATCGCTTCAAGCCAAGTCTTTGGCAATTGCTTGACTTTGCTTTAAGTTCGATTGATTTTCCCTTTCAGTTAACGTATTTTCTTCTTATTTGCATGTTGGCCTGTTTCACTTTCTAGGCCAACACAGTTTGAATATTTCTTTTCTCTTTGCCTTTTGTTGCATGCCAATTCCAATTGGCTTTCCACCTTCCTTTTTGTCCCTTGTTCTGCTTAAGAATTTGCATTTTTTTTTCGGCTCTACGCTTTGATCAGAATTTGCCAGGCATCTTAAGCTGTATTTAATTTAGGCCATTTGATGTGGACACCCCGCTGCCTGCAGCCCGCGGGAGTCCATTTGTTATGCAAATTTACAAACCGCAGTTCAATTGCATGGGGAAGGGAGTGGGACAAAGGAGGAGGTCAGAGGTTGGGATTGTAGTTGGTTGGCATTTTCGTTTTGATTCGATTAGATAGCGACTTCAAAGTTTACCGAATGCACAAAGGCAATTTCAATTTGTGTGGATAGTCAGTAGGGAATAATAGGGAGGAAAAGGAGAGGTGTAGAGTGCGGAGAGAGAGAGAGTAAGAGAGGGAGGAGAGAGGGGAAGTTGAACCTGTTGGCATTTCGCCATAATGCGTGTGGACAGCCATGTCTTTGACATGCGGTTGCATACATGTTTCACAGTGCAAACTAATTTAGAAAGGCACATAACACAACCACAAATACACACACAAACTCACACACAACACACACAGAGATACACATACTAATACCCAGCGACACATTGAACTAAATGTTGCCTGTTTGGCTTTTTTGCACTTAACAAGTCGCCAACACGCAATAGCAATTTTATGGCCTGGCTAAAACAGATTGAATCAAAATGTGTACATGCGGGTGTTGTTAATGTTTAAGTGTGTGTGTGATATGTGTGTATTATGTTGTGCTCGTAATATCACGCAAAAGCAATCTGTGTGTTTCAAAAAGCCATTTAAATATTTTTAATGCATTTAAAGGACACTTTCAGTGCACAGAGGTCATACCAAATTTTTCGGCCATTTTTGTGTTCATTTTAGCCTTAATTAATTGTGTTCGCAGATGGGCAAACATTAAAAGCACATCGCATATAAAAACAGCAGCAAATGTCAGTCCTCCATTTAATTTGGCAAGTGTCGCTGCTTATGCGACAATTGACCCCCAGGTTGAGAACTTTTAGAACTTTTCCCCGTGGCCACATAAAGACGCCCATAAATATGGTAAGTTGGCCAATGGGCAGAGGGAGCTCCTACTTGGGTCACTTGGCTACGAAACAGCTAAATCAGTATAAAGCCAAAGTAGACATTAGGGTGCAAGCAAGGAGAGTGAAGTGTGTGCCACTGAAACCCAAGGAATGTAAATGAAGCCATAAAGTGCGCGCTTTACGCACCATTCAACAGTTTTCTTCTTTTTGTGCCAAATTGATAGAAAAAAATGTGTTTGCACAGCTACGAAAAATAATAGAAAATGGGGAAACTGCAGACAACAAAAGCTTCAAGATTTGTTGCTAAAATATTGACACTACGACACAAAAAAAGAAATTGCGCCAATAATGATATAATTTATTATTTAAATTTCGAAAATTTCTCGTTATATTTATGCTTGGAATATATTTGAGATACCTGTTAATATTCCTACTAATTGAATTCTAAGCCAATTTAAAAGTTAAGTTTTAATACATAAATAACTCTACTCTTTCATATGTTTGAAATTCTCATATTAATTATAAAAGAATTAGATTCATCTATCTTTTATCCTTATAAAAAATATAGCATACTTCTTGGGGCAACTTTGAAGTAAGTTACTTGGAATTTTTAATATTTGCGGATAGTACTATAACTGCGATGTATTGTGTATGTATAAGGAATATTAGCTTCCTGACGAATATATATTTAGACTTTACAAGTTGACGAAAAATCGCTTGACAATCACACATTAAAGCCGATAAAATTTCTGGTGCGTACACCTTTATTTAAAATGATTATTATTATTGTTAGCTGCTTTAACAACATTATTTAAACAAGCCAAAGACCGAAATACTTTTATAATCCAATTTTATGTAATTTGCATTAAAACAGTATCATATTTATTTATAAAACAACAATAAAAAGCTAATACAGAACAGCGCTGATTTTGCACAATTTAATTCGCTTAAAAATAAAATTGTTAAACTTCAACAAACACGAGTTCTCAGCATTTTTGTTTTTTCTGTTTTCTGTTGTCTGTTTGTCACGTGTTGTTGGCTGCTGTTTGTTGGCATTGTTTGTTGAAGTCCTATATAGAAATATGAATGCATGGCAGACAAATACAAATAGAAATTCACATACATAAATATATACATGATATATATATATGCCAGATATATATGTTTTTAGATATATATAGCGAACCCGGCGGCATCTGGGAGTGGCAGGCATCAAAACAACTCGAGTTGTGTCAGCAACAGTTGCCTCTTGTTATACGATACGATGTAGCACATGTGTGTGCATCTATATATATGTGTGTGTGTGTGACAATGCACGTGTATTTGTGTGAGTTAGGTACTATATCAAACGGCCACTGTGCGTGACTGTGATTTCAATTTGCAGCTTTGTTGCAAGCCAAAGCACTAAATATCTGCCACAGCTTTTTGGCCTTCAATTGATAAGCTCTTAATGCACTCGATAAACAAGATTGAAAATTGTGAGACAAATGATAATATAATTAATAATTAAATCAATACAATTTGTCGACAAATAAATTACGTGTTTGCTGAAACTTATCATAATTTACGTCATATGTATTTTGGGAAAATTGCATTTGCATTTGTATTAAAAATTCAATTTTCAGCAAGACTGCATTAAATTAATTAAACTTCAGTGGAAAATGAACAACAAGAAATATCTATCAAAATAATATCAAATAAATTAAATCAACAATGTGCGGCCACAAGGCAAATACCAGGAACTCGACAACGACAGAACAACAGAAGAACAATAGGAAAAGAGGACGACAGGACTCTGGACGCAAATAGGCAGCCCAGTCCATTCGCCAAGCTGGCTATAACTGGCTGAACTGGGCCATGGCTAACTGAAGAGAAAAAACTAATAAAATGCGCTTTAAGCAACGGAATGTGGCAAAGACGCCTCGCTTGGAGAATTTCTATAATAAAAATTGCATTAGCTAACGAGTAAGCAAAATGAAAAGAAAACTTTATAAATTGGCTTAATGCGGATTGGCAGTAGCCGTTGGTCAGATTGATACATCGATTTTATTTGATTATGCAATGGTTTTAAACAAGGTGTCATGAACAAGCATGATTGAACGGATTGTCTAACTATGCAGCAACTAATTAATCTGTTTAAATATTCACAATGCGATCCCAAGCACTTGGCAACGCTGCGAATACGTAACATTTGATATACTTTATTAGGTCAGCTTAATTAAGTTGATTCTCTACTTGACATACATTTAAAGCTTGTACTTTGTTATGTTATGTACTAAAGAGCTGCACAAAGTATACTATACACACATATACACACTCACACGCACACACTCACACGCACACACTCACACACACACACACTGTTGCATTTGCCTGCGCATTTCTTGGTTTTCTTGTGAAAAACTTAAGCTAAAGTGGCTCGTTTGATGTTGTTGCTCTTGTGCTGATTGCTGTGTTATAGTGTTGTTGCATTGCAAGTGGCACTCACCTGAATGGCTTGCCTCCCGTATGAGATCATGTATGATTTCATCACGCACATCTATACCCAGATTCTTGAGCATAAACTGCAACTCATTCGCCGTGACGCGTCCATCTCGATTTCTATCTAATAGATCGAATGCTGTGCGTAGATCTGAAATTGAGTGGAAAAAATGTGTGATTAATGGAAATTCTACTTATATTTTAGGCAACTTTAAGCTGCACACAAACACATATCTTAAATAAGGAATAAAAAGACCTAAGGACATAAATCAAGTCGATTTTTTATTTGATTTGGCTTGCGCATAATTTATGTACATCAAGTAGACGTCTTTAGACATGCCAGCCATTAATAGTGAAGAAAATAAAGCATACTTATATGTAGTAAAAACTTAAATATTACGCATACGCCAACGCACAACGCAAAAGACTTTACTACTTTATACGCATTTACAACTTATACGAACTACAATAAAGCCTTAACTACTGCCTAACCATGCCCCTTACGCCCAATTTGGCAGAACAAAAACAACAACAGCGACACAATGAGACCAAAAGTCTGTCGTAAAAATCAAAGGCAATTCACCAGAAAGTGCGTGATTTTCAATGGAAATTTCGCATACAACGCAAAAGCAAAAGCAATGGCGAAAGCGATAGGAAAATTGTTTGCAAGAAAAACCCAAAGTATGACGAAATTCATCGTGTTGACCTTGTTATTAATATTGTTGTTGTATATGCAAATCATAATAGAGCTCACTTATATGGAAGAATTGTGGTAAATGCTTTAAATTACGCCGAATTTTGTTTAATTTGGGATTAAGCATTGAGCTTTTGTTCTTATCCTGCTTAAGCTTAACCCAAGTCTATAAATGTGTGTGTATATGTGAGGCTTGTATAGTAATTAAAAGCCGAGTTTGTGGCCTTGAGACAGCGACCTTCCATTTGCACTCATCATATGCAGCACGTCAAGACAAAACCTTAATCTATCTATGTATGTGTGTGCCTCTGAGGGGGTGTGTGGAGAAGGGGGAGAAGCACTATGATTGCGGCAAGCCTTTGTCATGACTGCAGCTTAAACTCAATGCCGAATCGATCAAACTTGCAGTAGACTTAGTTGTATAGCAAAAGATTTTGGCCATAATTATTGAAAAATTCAAACTGCATTTTTAAGAGAAAAGTTTTGCAATAAAAATTAAATGCTGCAAAATTTCGAACTAACAAAAAAATTATACGAAATTGCATAAACACACATTTCGTGTGGGTCTGAGAGTGTGTGAAACATTGCACGAGTATGTAAAAGATGTGTGTATGTGTGAAAATTGCATGTTTTTTACAGCAGACTACGTTTCTATGGGGAGCCATGTCTCTATGGGTGTGCATCAGTGTGTGTGTGTGTGTAGTGTGTGGATGTACACTTCCGTTGTAGCTTTGTTGTTACCAACACAGACCCATACACTCACACTGACTGAAGCCCACACTCCTGAACACCTCATGTGGTTGTTTTGTATGTCTTGTAATTGCACACGTGTAAATACCTCACATATTGACACATTGACACCAATATTTCAGCGAGACATGGGGAACATATTGAGGTTAACACTTGCCACATTTGACAAGACGTTTCAATTTTTGCATGTTGCTAGCTGCAAATTTCCGTCAAAATTCAACGATAAAGGGAACAGGGTCTGTCAATTGCTTTTTATGGCCAAGAGCCCAGAAACTGAATCAAAAACTTGAGCAATTTGCAAGCTTATCTATTATCCTTTTCTTAGTAGCTAAACTATGTTGTTAACTCAAACATAAGTAATCTTTCAGCTAAAATCCTGAAGGGTTTCAACAACTTGAACTTTGAACTTTTAGTTGATGTTTGACTTGCTTTGAATATGAGTAAGCATTTCCATGTTAAGAAAATATAGTTATGGAACTTTTTATGACTACAAATGAAGTAGTTTAAAGTTCAGGTACTCTTTTATATTTATGGTAGCTTTTCTATTTACAAGCTCTAAGAAATTATAGTTAGCGAATTTTTTATGACTGTAAATTGATGACATTCAAAGTTAAGGACATTTTTTTATATTTATAGCTTTTTTCTATTTACAGACTCAAACATAAGCATAATTATAGTATGTGGGAGAAAGAGTACTTATGGTAAATAGAGGCAAGGCCTCGTCAAAGGTCAAAGGGGCGCTTACCCCTGTCACCAGGACACGGAAGTGTATTTTTGGAAGACAGTACAGCCTTAATTTTGAATATTAAAAAAAAGTACGATTGAGAGTTAACTATTTTTGTACACATATCGATTAAGATGATCAAAGTGAATGGAAATAGGATCAGTTTTGCAAAGTTATGCAGGTTGACAGTTTAAAAACCCATTTACTTTTACTTTAAATTCAAACTAGTTAAGAATATCCCATTTTGCAGATAACATGCTTATGTTACATTACCGATTAACTTAGCTTGGCTTAGGCATAATTGAGACTAAGTTTCGCAGTAGTTGAAACGTATTCGTCATCTCATTTAATGGTCAAATTATCTGACTGATGGACAAGAAATAAATTGGCCAACTTGCCAAACTGGCAAAAGACAGCTTGTAAATGTTTGCTAATTAGTGGCAATGTCAATCGTTCAACCGTCAATCGTTTAACCATCAACTGTCAACGGGCAAAATGAGCAACGGCCTTCACCTGAGTGGTTATCCTGGTGCTCCTGAATATTTGTCGTCCTGTCTGTCAGTTCGTTATTGGTTGGTTATGCGAGTTGACCTCGGCAACCTTAACCAGCTGCGTAGAGTGTTGACGTTTGCAATTATGGAAAAGTTTTTAATTGCAAAATTAAATCAGGACAAAGGCCAAGTTCACTTGAGTTATGATGTTCTCATTTTCTCTCTCTCTATCTATCTCTCTTTCCAGAGGCTTCCGGTTACTGGTCAAGTCAAAATGCAGCCAGGCAGAAAGTTTGCAATCTGTAAATGTCGCACCGACTAATTGCAA